>OY979707.1:24338842-25053535 GCA_963855925.1 Inga laurina
TGCTATGACCCACGAAGAGACCCGTAAATCTCCTGAGCTGATACAAGGTAATATTCTTCTTAATGGCCATCTGTTGCAAGTTTTGTATGATTCGGGTGCAAGTCACTCCTTCATCGCCTATGATTGCGTGAAGCGCCTGGGAATGCATGTACATAAGTTACCATTTGAATTAGTAGTGTCAACTCCAATGGGTGTTAAGGCCTTAACCACAGAAGCTTGTTTGAGTTGTGTCATAACTGTGGAAGGGCACCAATCTGTTGTAGATCTTATATGTTTGCCGCTTTACCAATTGGAAGTTATTTTGGGTTTTGATTGGTTAACGGCAAATAATGTATTACTTGATTGTGGGAACAAGAGGATAGTATATCCCGTTTCTCAGAGGGCTAAAGTTGTAGATTCTAGTATGAATTTCCTTGCTGCAGCCAAAGCTGAAAAGTATCTTGAAAAGGGTTGCCAGGGATATATGGTGTTTTTCTCTGTGCAAGGGGAAACTGGCGAAACCTTGAATAATATACCCGTGGTAAATGAATTTCCTGAGGTGTTTCCGGATGATTTGAGCGGATTACCTCCAGAAAGGGAAGTTCAATTTCCAATCGATATTGTGCCTGGAGCTGGCTCTATATCTAAGGTCCCATATCGGATGGCCCCAAATGAAATGGCGAAGTTAAAGAAACAAATAGAAGACTTGCTTGAAAAAGGGTTCATTAGACCCAGTGTGTCGCCTTAGGGAGCTCCAGTATTGTTTGTAAAGAAGAAAGACGGGAGTCTTCGATTGTGTATCGACTACAGAGAACTAAATAAAGTTACTATTAAGAACAAGTACCCTCTTCCCCGAATCGATGACCTTTTAGATCAACTATCTGGTTCATGTGTATTTTTGAAGATTGATCTAAGGTCAGGGTATCATCAGCTACGAGTGAAAGCAGAAGATGTTCCGAAGACTGCTTTTTGGACCAGGTATGGTCACTATGAGTTCTTGGTGATGCCATTTGGGCTAACCAATGCGCCTGCGGTTTTCATGGATTATATGAACCGTATCTTTCGACAATATTTGGATCAGTTTGTTGTTGTGTTTATCGATGACATTCTAATATATTCCAAGAGTATGGAGGAGCATGAGCATCATTTGAGAATTGTATTGACTACATTGCGTGAGAAACAACTATATGCTAAATTGAGCAAGTGCGAGTTCTGGCTATCAGAAGTGAAATTCTTAGGCCATGTTATCTCGCAAGAAGGGGTCTCTGTGGATCCCAGTAAAGTGGAAGCAGTACTAGACTGGAAGAGGCCAAAATCTGTGGCGGAAATACGCAGTTTTCTGGGTCTTACTGGTTATTATCGGAGATTTATCCAAAATTTCTCCCGTATTGCGTTGCCGATGACCAAGCTCACAAGAAAGGATCAACCGTTTGTGTGGGATGAGAAATGTGAAAACTGTTTTGTGGAGCTGAAGGAGAGGTTGACGACGGCACCTGTGTTGATTTTACCCGATCCCAGTTTGACATACATTATGTATTCTGATGCCAGTGGGCAGGGATTAGGGTGTGTCCTTATGCAGCAGGGACGTCTGGTGGCCTACCCCTCTCGACAACTCAGACCTCATGAATTGAACTATCCCACTCATGATCTGGAGCTTGCGGCCATTGTATTTGCTTTGAAGATTTGGCGTCATTACCTGTATGGTGTGACTGTGGAATTGTACTGCGACCACAAGAGTCTCAAATATCTGTATGATCAAAAAGAACTGAATATGAGACAGCGCCGCTGGATGGAATTGCTTAAGGACTACGACCTGGAAATAAAATATCATCCGGGTAAGGCAAATGTAGTCGCTGATGCTCTTAGCCGAAAGACTGTGCTCGTTGCAGCTATGATGATACAAGAAAGGAGATTGATTGAAGATTTCCGTGATTTAAATTTGACAAACCAGATCATCTGTGCCAATTACATTGTTTCTCAAGAGGAGAGTGATCTAAGGGCGGAAATTGAAGAAGCTCAGAGTCAAGATGACTGGATACAGCACAATCTGACTCGAATCGAACAGGGAGAAGTTTCAAGCTATGACATATCGCCTCGTGGATTGGTTCATTACCAGAAAAGAGTCTGCGTTCCACTTAAGGCAGAGTTGAGGCAGAAGATTCTGGATGAGGCACATAAGAGCCGATATACTCTTCATCCTGGTATGACCAAGATGTATCAGAATCTGAAATCGGTGTATTGGTGGCCGGGTTTGAAGAGTGACGTGACCAAATATGTTGCAAGGTGTCTCACTTGTCAGAAAGTGAAGATCGAGCACCAGAGACCGCCTGGTTTACTTCAGAGTCCTGAGATTCTGGAATGGAAATGGGAAAGCGTGACCATGGATTTGGTTGTGGGATTACCCAGGATCAGAAACTATGATGCAGTCTGGGTAATTGTGGATCGGTTAACGAAGTCAGCCCACTTCATACCAATCAATGCTGGTTATTCTCCTGATAAACTAGCGGAGATTTATATCCGAGAGATTGTCAAACTTCATGGTGTTCCGAAAAACATCATTTCCGATCGAGATCCACGATTTACTTCGAAGTTTTGGAAAGCATTGCATGAAGCCTTAGGTACTCAACTGAGATTCAGTACGGCTTATCATCCTCAAACGGATGGACAATCTGAGAGAACAATTCAGACGCTGGAAGATATGTTGCGAGCTTGTGTTCTCGACTTTAAAGGAAGTTGGGATCGTTTCCTTCCACTGGCTGAGTTCGCTTACAACAATAGCTATCATGCGAGCATCCAAATGGCTCCGTATGAAGCATTGTATGGAAGACGGTGTCAATCACCTTTATGCTGGAATGAATTATCCGAAAGGAAGCTTTATGGGCCAGATTTGGTTGATCAAACCTCAGCACAAATTCGGATCATTCGTAAGAGGCTCCTTGCAGCGCAGAGTCGACAGAAAAGTTACGCTGACAAGAGGAGAAGGCCTCTAGAATTTGAGGTTGTTGATCACATATTCCTGAGAGTATCACCAATTACGGGCATTGGGTGAGCCATCAAGAGGAAGAAGCTGAGCCCGAGATATATAGTTCCTTTTGAAATCCTTGAGAGGATTGGGCCTGTTGCTTATCGAGTAGCCCTACCCCCAAACTTGAGCAGACTCCACGATGTGTTTCATGTTTCCCAACTGAAGAAGTATCAACCGGATCCATCTCATATTGTTGAATATGAAGAAGTTGAGTTATAAGACAACTTCACATATGCGATAGAGCCAGAACAGATCATTGATAGAGAAGAACGACGGCTCAGACACCGAAGCATTCCATTTGTGAAGGTGATCTGGAAGGGAATGACTCAGAGGGAAGCAACTTGGGAAGCAGAAGCAGATATGCGAAGACGTTATCTAGAGTTTATGGCTCAAGTTGTGTGACAAATTTCGAGGACGAAATTTATTTTACGGGGGGAGAAATGTAATATCCCAAAAAGTGATTAAGGGTTAATGACTTTAAAAGTGGATGTAATTATTGTTGAAATAACACTTTTAGAGAATATGTGATGGGAATTTGGATATTTTAATGATTCCAATGGCCTCCTTGTGAAAATTCATGTGGGGAGAGTGTTTATTGTGAAATTGGAACCATTGGGAACAATTGTGCAAAAGTTGAAACTCTGTACAGGGGCAGCCGATTTGTATGGACGTTTTAAATAGGAAAATGGTGTCTAAAAATTCTGAAATTTTCCAGTCTTAAATTTCACATGTCAAGATTCAAAATGGACATATAATTTGTATCATTTTGATTTTTGAGCTAAGAGTTATGGATTTTTGAAGTTTGCCCAGCGAAATTAAGTATTTTCTGGAACATGTAAAGATTGAAATTCTGGGAATTTTGTGATTCCATGCAGAAAAATTATATATTTTTCCTTAAAACTAGACTCAATAAGGGTTCCATAGGCTTTGGAATCACTCCAATTCAATTTTTCTAGAATTAGTTATGATTTTTCAAAGTTTGGGCAGAAATCTGCCAGAATTTATGAAAAATCCGAAATTGTTGGAAATTAATCATTAATTAAATATCATATAATATATGATATTAAATAACATCAGCCTTCCTTCTCCAGACATTTTCGTGCTGTTCCAGACCTGAAACAAGACAGAGAAGGTGAGAGAGTTTAGAGAGAGAAAGGGAAGAAATCTCACAAGGTAAGCCGATTTCTTCGGCGATTTAGCTCCTAACGCGTATAACTCCGACTCTAAGCTACTCCTCTTTATTCTTTAAGGTTTTGAAGCAAATAATTTCTGGTTCAAAGAGGCTAGGGTTCAGCCAAATTTGGGAAAAGCTAGTGGGAGCTTGAGGTAACTTCCAAACTTTCGTATATTGCTTATTCTGGCTGCTGTGGGCAATTTAATCGGTGAAATTTCACCGGATTGCCATTGGTTTTAAAGTTTGGAAATGATATGGCCTAGGGGTTATGCTGCCCAAATTGGGTCTTAATGTTAGTTTTAACCTAATGTAATGGTTAATAAAGTGGTTAGGAGTAGAAAGGAACGCGTTTACGGAGCCTAAATCGTAAAACCCCGATTTTCCCCGGAGAACTCATAAATTTTGGCCAGCTCTAGAAATGGGTCTTAGAGTTGGATTTTCAATGATTTGATGGTTCCATTGAGTTCAGGGCCGAAAATTAGGTGGGGTTACAGTTGGTCACTTTTTTGGAAGAGGTCGAAAAAGCATAATTACGAAAACGCCCCTAAAACCCTTAAAGTGGGGCTGCCAAGGGTAAATTTGTAATTTAACATTGAATTTGATAATTCTGAGTACGGAAATGGATTCCTTGGGTGGAAATACGTTAGGATAGCCCAGGTTAGAATTTCGGGAAAAGTGCAACCGGACCGGGTACGGCGGGCCCGGGCCGGGTCCCCGGGGGTAGTTTTGTAAATTTTCATTATAGACTCATATAACCCCAAGTAACACTATGGAAGTGTCTAAATGGTGCATTTGGAATTGTAGGATTCGATATTTGCCGCCCTCGAGAGCCAACTGCGCCGAAGGATGTCAGGAAAGGACAAGGTAGTGACTCTCTCTCTCTCTCTCTCTCTTATACTTTGTGTAATGCACTGTATGTGTGTTGTATCACTATTTAATGATGATTTCTGATGCTGTTGCGGTTACAGCTGGTGATAGCTGTCGTTTACAGCGCAAGCTGTCGTTTACAGCGTAAGCTGTCGATGTTGTGATTACAGCGTAAGCTGTCGTGATGTTGATTACTGATTACAGCGTACGCTGTCGTGATGTTGATTACAGCAAGAGCTGTCGTATTGTGTATACATCCGTGAGTGCTGTCGTTTGTGGTGAAAACATGTATCTGTGAATTGCTGCTGCTGTTGCTGTTTGTGATTTATGTACATGCTTTGTGTTTATACATTGTGTGAGTGGTTTGTTACTACTGAGATTCTCTCGAATCTCATTCTTTCCTATGACTAACATTTCAGACAGGGCGTGTGGCTCAAAGGAGAAGTGGCCAACCCGGAGCAATTAGGACCCTTGGGGGTATATAGTTGAATTGGAAACATTGGTTATGTATTTTGAACTCGGGATTACTGTATATTCTGAATCAGGAACACTACATTCGATTTTGGTTGTGTAATCCCCTAGTATATACTTATAAACCTTCAGGTTTTTATGCATAGAACCCGGGAGTTGCCGGGGATGCGGTTATACACTCTGATATGATTGAATGTACATTAACTGCACAGGTAATTATATTCAAATATTGAAATTGAGACCTGGATGGGAAAAAAGAGTTTTGAAAGTTTTGTAAAAATTTTACTGTGAGACAGAAAGTTTAAAACGAGGTTAAAGCATCCAATGGTCTCTAATCCGATTTAAATATGTGTTATCGAATTATAATTACGTGTTTAAAGTCAAGGGGTTACAGCTTGCTCCTAACTATAACATTCACATTACCTGATGTAGCATTAAAATTTCAAAAAAAAAAACTTTTTAGCCAAATAGTGATCTCACCTTTAATTGATCACAGTGATTTGAAGTATTGTAAAGAGTAAATATAAAGAATACCTGTAATTTGTGCAAGGAATTCCTATTAAGCATATTTCATTTATGCATATTGATTGGAACAGAAAGTTGAGACAAATATTAACATTAAACCACAAAGAAATTGTGCTTATACTTTTCTGTTAATGCTTTCCCTCCCATTGTCTGTGACTCATATGCAAGAATCTACAACAGCACTTCTAAGAGGATCCTAACAAACAGTTAAATAAAGGTTTCACTTCCTCAACCTTGATCAAATAGAACAAAAACTTAATTATAACACCTCATATAAAAGGTCGATATGCAAATTAGTAATTTACTCCTTCATTTTCAAACATGGATAATCAAGTATTTTTACTAAAGTCAAAATTTTCAGTTTATACATGAAAAGTAGCTGACTAGTTTCATGAGGAGAATATCATGTAACTACTCTCTGGAAAAAAAAACTCTTATACAAACACAATAAGCAAAACTCAACTTCTACAAGATGTTTGCTTTTACTCTGCCATTGTTAGACATCATCTTTAAAGGATATATTGATATGCAGGCTCCCAAAGTAGGTTCAAAACTTGAGGAGTTTGACATGCGATCATCTTAATCTAATCATCTAGAGTTATTGCAGACATAAGCATGTACAGGCATGAGCGTACGGCATTGGCGCCCAAGGTTTTACGAACCGATTGCATCGTTTTCCTCTGAATCGATTAATAGACTAACCAAAAGTAAAAATCTTAAAAACCAGTTCAATATATCTTGCATGCACTTCTAAAGAAACTAAAACAAAATGATCCAATCACTCAGCCGTGTGAGTGTGCTTGCGCATTCTCTTCTAGCCAACCAGTCAACTCATAACAATTAATGTCCAACAAGAAACAACAGCTACCAGTCGAACAATCTAATCCTGATGGAAAAGAAATGATAACATTTGCTAACAAAGAATAGCAAAGAAAGTTGGTTCAGCTTTATTATGATAACCTTTACTTGTTTTGTAGGATCCTCTGTATATGCGCTAAAAACAGGGATAAACAGAGGATGACAGTGATAACTTATGAGACAGAACAGACAACAACGGACTAATAGTAAGTTTCTCTTCAGTTAACTCGAGGGCTATAGAAGTCGGAGGTCGAGTGGAGTCAATAGAAATGTTTGGGGATTGAGGGATTTAAAGCGTGGAGGGCTGCTTAACTTGAGTTATAATCAATCCACTCGAGTCCTTCTTCCCCTTTTTATTCCTGACTTTCCAGTTACCCTCTAATGATGAGCTTCACTCAAGTTTTAATTGGTAAACTCGAGTCTAACCATGGATTGACAGCACCACCTAACTGGAGTGTGTTATTTACAACTCAAGTTCTGTGTATATTGACAGGATAACTCTCTGGTTACCCTCCAGTGATAGGGAAACCTCGAGTTTCTAATGGGTCAACTCGAGTCCACATGCGGATTAAACACAGGAATACACTGGAGTGAGTTTTGTACAACTCGAGTTTGGTTCTACTAGACACCATCACTCTTCGGTTACCCTACAGTGATCAGAATAACTCGAGTTTTTAGATTAGAAACTCGAGTCCGTCCGTGGATTCATAACACTGCCTCACTGTTGTCTGTTCTTTACAACTCGAGTTCAATGCAGCTTGAAACACGCACTATCTGGTTACCCTCTAGTGATGTTTATAACTCGAGTGATATATGGGCCAACTCGAGTCATCATGCAGAAGTAATACAAGTACGCACTGGAGTTAGCTTCTGAACACCTCGAGTTTGATGCGACTTCACACCATCATTCTTCGGTTACCCTCTAGTGCTAAGCAAAACTTGAGTATAAATTTCATCAAACTCAAGTTTAATGTGTGCTTTAACAGGATCTTGTTTCTACCTCATTAGATTAGATTGTTATCATATTCATAACAAGATCATACCTTTTCCTCAGCAGAGAAAGTTTGAATAAATACTCGGTATCATCAACAACTATAGCCTTGCTTTTCCCATTGCGATGCAAACAGAAGATTGTATTTCTAGAAATCTTTGAAATATAAACTGGGGCATCAATTGTTTTTATTAGTCATTATCTCCGTTTGGAAGACAATATTTGATGTGATTTAAAGTTGTGTAAATAAAAACACCATTGTCATCCTGGCCTCTACTTTTTACATGGATTGTCTCATGCAGGGTACATTGATGCACAAGCTTGTTGCTAGCGATGACAATGCCATGTTTGCTGAGCAAGGCAACACGTTCCATATCATTAAACCAAACAACATACTTCACAAAGGGTATCTGAATATCACCAAGAACTATCTTTTGCTGAAGATCAAATATAACCACCTCATTAATCTCGAGTTTAATGTGTATGAACACAAATCTTTTTGGTAGCATAGTTGTTGATGTCAAGTATGTTTTAGAAGGTCATGATAGCAGAGTCAAGTGGGTTGCATTCTCATACCATTTTACAACCTTTCAATCACAACCACAACAATTGGAAAAATCTATCTCCCCACAGTTAAATAAGGTCTCACAACTTATGGAAAATCATTCACAAGTTCTGCATAAGGATTCACAAGTTCTTCTATGAATTTCACAATTTCCTTACCTAAATTGACCTCTACACATATTTACCAACTTTTCATTAGGTTTTCACAAACTCCGATAATGTTTTCACAAGATAACATTCGATTTTCGCAAGTTATCTTTGGGTTTTCATAGGTTTTGTTTCACAACTTCACTGAAGTCATTCGCAATTGTATGTATAACATTCTCACAACAATAAAATCACAATTTCCTACATCTCAACACCGTGTTACAACTTCACCAATTGATGAGAATGGTTTTGTTTCAGCTCGACCACGTGGAGGAAGAACATTGTTGACTCAATAAAATACATACCTCACTCCTGTTTGTCTCGCCTCCCACTTACGTTCCCGCGCGCTGACGCTCACCCTGTATTGTGTCACCTTTTTTTGTCATCAACTTTTTTTCTTTCATCAGAGGGCTAAATCTGTCATTTTACATTCAATTCTAATATTCCACCAGTTCAGGCACTCACACCGATCTGGGATATTAAATTTCAGAGCACCTGTACGTCTTTTACTAATTTAAAAATTCTTTTTGAGGGATTTTCCCTTTTTCATTTTAGAACATAAATAAGTAAAATATTGTATTCAGAAATAAAAAACTTGCCCTTTTCTTTCCGTTCCATTCTTCCATCATGAGAAAGTTAACAAGCGGTTAGATTCTGGATGGAAGCGTTTGAGGCTCCCGTCTCTTCTTAATATATAATGCAAAGACCAAGAAGTCGTCCGTTAGGCTTCTGACTCACTCTCGCCTGGCGAAAACGGTTCAGACACTCCGACGATCGCTGGTTTTCTGACTCATCATCTTCCTCAGGTACTTCTTCCTCACTTGATTCCGATCACGGATTCATTGTGTGCGTCGGTGTGCTTGTGTAAGCATCGTTGAGGATTTATACCGTTCTGTCCGCTTAGGTTACTGCTTTGAGTGGTTTTTATTGAGTCTATGATGGTAAAATTTGTTAAAACAAATTTCATCAGAGTTATGTAGTTTGTCATTTTGGATGGAGTTCTGTATTTCTTGAGCGATTATGCCCAAAGTTTGTGAATATGCCCTTTTCTTTAATTTCCATACTTCATCTGGGATATAAGATAAAAGCATCTACTGCCACTCTTTTTTTTTTTAGCTTTAATGATTAGGGATACCTTTTTAGGCTTTATTTCCTATTTATAATTGATATATAGGTTGCGTTTATACCTGTATCTTTTGTCTATCTTCATTTTACTCTGCTAAAAAGGATCTTTTTATGCTACTGGCCTGTTATGTAACTTTGCCTTGCTAACTTTCTGGCGAGTGATTGTAGTTGAGTAAATGCAGGCCGCCTTTGTCTACCTAGCTTCTCACTGTCATCGCGGCTTCCATCTTGTTTTCAAATTTTTTAGCAATGGTTTGGCTATTTTCATACTTATGTTGGGGAGTGGGCACTTTAGATACTAGAAAGGTTTCGGCAACCAGGAAAATAGGGGGAAGTAAGAGACGTTGGTGGGAATACTAGAATAATAGTGCATAATGCCATAATCTTATCGCAATGTCACCAAAAGTAAAAAAATCAAAGTCGTAGATGGTAAAATAATGAGCATAACATCTGTGCTTTTTCTAGTGGCATAGTTTAAAATGCTATCATCTCACTCAGTTGCAATGAAGGGAAAAGATTTGGTCAATTAGATGTTGAAACCTTGTTACAAAGTTGTTCTGACCATTGTGTTATTTGGTTGTCCTAATTAGCAGTCTCCCAAATGAATTACTAATGATGTGAAAGGATGGAGAGTGATCTTACAGTTCTTGGTATGATTATTTCCATCTTTAACAAGAGAATGAAAAGTTAATATCAAGTCACATGTTATATGGATTGTAAATTGTAATTGAC
Organism: Inga laurina; assembly: GCA_963855925.1. Classification (NCBI taxonomy): domain Eukaryota; kingdom Viridiplantae; phylum Streptophyta; class Magnoliopsida; order Fabales; family Fabaceae; genus Inga; species Inga laurina. Next base: position 24,349,301 of record OY979707.1, read on the forward strand.
ATGCTGGATGTGGGAGCAACTTGAAGGTGAAAGAGGTCAAGAAGAATGGTAAGACTCGCATTTTGACTAAACTATACACTTCATGGTTTGAGCACTTGCAATATATTAGATTCTTTTAGATATACTGATCACTTGATCCTATGCTGAAAAAAGTATAAATTTAGTTCTTGACATGTTGATGACATTCAAGGGGCAGTCTTTTTGTCTTAGTTGTACTAGCCACATCTAATGCTGCATTAGCATCTGGCCTGCTTGTTTTTCCATGCTTGCTCCTGCCCTTGTTCTAATGATAAGTTAGTTGATCTCTAATTTAGTGTGTTTTTGCACCTCTAAATATTAAATCTTCAACTTTTTTCGGGCACCTTCATACTTGAACGAATGATGCAAATTATATATTCATTTGTAGAACCATAGGAGAGTGGTTTAGCATTTATGATGAGGATATTCTGCCAGTTTTCATTTGGATATGTGTAATCTCTATAATGATTTACTAAATATTTTCATAACTTTGATCTTCTTATATCTGTAAAACCACTGTCAGGTATTTGTGAATCTCCAACAATGAAACTTAATGAGACTCCAAAGCCTCAATATGGCATTTTCCCCATTTACTTGATTTCTCTCAAGTTGTGATATGTATCTCTCTTGGCAAATTTTTTTTGGGTAACCAATAGACATGTGGCACAGATCCTAATTACTAGTAAGTTGATTCTGAGATGTGTACATCCCAATACATGTAACAAGCACATTGTTGTTGCTATCATATATTCATTTTTTATTTTCGAGAAAACAAGAAATCGGGTGTGGCTTGAATTCACCATCCATTGAGTGAAACCGGCTGTTTCTCTTTCAACATTCAAAACATACCTCCTATCCTAAAGGTTTTTTCTCACTTAAGTAAAGAGGTTTAGGTTTCTCACCAAAAGCAAGGGTTTAGGTCCTTTTTCCATACTTCTGGTCCTTTGGTTTTTCACATAAAGCCACACTGATACATTTATGAATGCCATTCTGCCCTCTTATTCAACTCTATGTTTCTAGGGTAGTGGCTTCCTTTGCTTGTTACTTTGATCTTCCCCTACCTGTTCCCCCCACCCCAAATATAAATGATTGAATCGACTGTGCTTCTTCTGGATGATGTACAATGTCAAAAAGATTCGACAGGGGCAAAAGAAGAAAAAAGCCTTGCTTCTTAAATGCTTGAACTAACCTTTTTCCTTTGGCATCTTGTAAATTCAGGTGATTGTGTAATATGGAACGAGGTGTCAACAAAGCTGATAGTAAGAAGGATGTGGAGAATCTGATTGAAGGATCTAGTAAACCAGAGTCAAGTGGCAAAAATGTTTACCAGTCATTGAAGGCCAAATCAAGATTTGTTAAGAGATCTCAGCCTAGTAAGCTTAAAATAAAAAAGAATAAAGGTTCTATATGGATTCAGGGAAAACATCAACAGATAAAAAACAAAGCAAAAATGGGAGAGAGAGAAATTTCTGACATTGGAAATGAGTATGGCAAGAAACAAACTTCAGAAGACAGTCAACAGAAGAGAACTATTGATGAGCAGCTTAAGGGGAAGAGCCAGCAGGTAGACAATAGCAATGAGGATGGTCAAAATAAGAGCACTAGTGATAAACCTTTTACCAAGCAGAGCCATCATACTCAAAATAGTGAGAAGACTAATGAGTCAAATAAAAGTGAACAAGAACAGAAGAACAGAGGAAAGCATGGAAAGTCAAACAAGAGTGTGAATCATAGAATGAACAAAAATGAGAAAGGCAGCAGAGAGAAAGTTAATTTGAATGAGGGAAAGAAAGACAAGCTTGGTGGCTTAATCTTCATGTGCAGTGCAAAAACAAAGCCAGACTGTTTCCATTACCGAGTTATGGGTGTTTCTAGTGGTAAAAAGGATGTTGTTTTAAGAGTCAAGCGTGGACTTAAGCTTTTTCTTTATGATTTTGATCTTAAGCTATTATATGGGATATACAAAGCTGCATCTTCTGGGGGCATGAAACTTGAACCTAAAGCGTTCAATGGTTCCTTTCCTGCTCAGGTTTGTTTTCGCCTTGTGCAAACTTCTGTCGTCCACTTCTGCAATCTGATTTGATTTTTTCAAGATTCATGTGCTTATGGCTAGCTCTGAACTTGCAGGTGCGATTCAGCATTGAGAAGGATTGCTTTCCACTGCCTGAGAGCATTTTCAAAAAGGCCATCAAAGAGAATTATGAAAAGAACAAGTTCAAAACCGAACTTACTGTCAAGCAGGTGAGAATAAAATGTTTCCTCTGGTGGGGTGGCTGTTGTTTTGCTTGATTTTTTATTATCAATGATACTTTAACTTTCCTTTTCAGGTTAGGAAGCTTACAGAACTTTTCCGACCAGTTACAATTCATTCAACTTTGCTGCCTCCGCACAACTCTTCAAGAGTAGTAAAGCAGGATAGGGAAGCTTCTGACGATTCCAAGCGACAATGGACCCATTTGCTTAGAGAAAGATCTGACCAAGATCCTTATGTCAATAGCCATGGGAAGAGTTATGATGCTCTGCCGCATGAAAGAGAACGGCATGATTTTTTTCTGACTGAAAAGGATTATCGAGCTTATGGTCTTCAAGGAGATAGGAGAAATGTGACTCCCCCTTCACATGTGAATCCCATACTGGAACCATACAAGAGAGATCATGGAAGGGTGCAACTTCATCAACTGGGCTCTATCTACAGGGAGGATGTCCCTTCACAATCCCATGTAGAGAGATTTCACACGGATCCTCTATATTTAAATAAGAGGGAATATCTGGCTTATGGTCATGATGTAGATAATTACCGATATGGTTCATCATCAAGGGAACCATATTCTCAGCCTTCATATAGAGATGAATTCTCTTCAAGCTCTTTAATTGGTGGAAGAACTTTAAGCATGGCTGGTGACTTGCCGAGGAGAGAAACCTATCAAGATAGGCTATACTCGACATATGCCGCTGAAGCTTTGCCAGCGTATAGCCAGATACAGCATTATCACAGAACCCAGCCAGTATCCATGCCTGCGCCAGTTTCTTCTCGTTATGCATTTGATGGGCCTTCACTTTCATATCGGTAACTTAAACATGCATTTTGGCTTCCTGTTGTGCTCCTTTATATTGTTCTACTTTGTAATTAATAGAACATCAAGGCACCAGGGCATGTTTAAAGTACTTCCTAAGCACCTGAGAATTGGAGATAACATGTTTTACTAGTTGTGTCTGGAATGTGAAGCTGTAAACATTGCATGTGTGCCTCCCAGTTGCCATTGAAATAGGCTACTTGTGGCGCAGGCACATGCTAGGCTAGGAAAATTTCAAGGCTATTTTGTCTATATATTTCTTTATTTTTGCCTTGCGGATTAGTAGTTCAGATATGCGCTTTGTAGATTAATTGTTGGTTCGATGAATAGGAATGTGGATAGTGTTGCCTTAAGCCTTTAACTAGTCTCAGCAACTTATTAGGTCTGTGAATGTGGCATATAGTCAGATTGGAGATGGTTTGGGCACTCCTTCTTTGGTGATTTTTGGTCATTGAATTGAGTTTTATTTTGCTTTATGAAAATTATCAAGTACATGTTATTGTATCTTATGATTACAAATTAAGTGTATGTTACTTCTGTTTTTCCCCAATACCATGAGTTACTACTTACTTGACGAAAGGAGTAATATGTGATTTTTTTTTCTCCTCAAGTATTAACATGTACATTTTTTAATTACTTGAAACTAAACTAGATGGATTTAACAATTGGGAACAAATTTATCAGTTTGGTTTAATATTAATGTCAAACTAGATTGGGTTTGGTGTATTTGCAGGAAGTCTAAGATGAGAGATACCATTCATAATTTGTTAACATTATGTTGATATGAAATTAATAATAATACCATGCTGTGATGATCTCGGGGGCCATATTGCAATACTGATTTGTTAAGGACACTTCCGAGAATATTAATATAAATTTTTGATAAAAATTTAAATGTTTAATAATGTATTTCATATTATATGATCACATATGTAATCTTAAAACTGCCAATTCGTTTATCTCGAGCTAAGATTTAGCTGCATTTCTCTATTTTTGTTAATGTTAGATATTATAAAAATCTATGTTAAAAACTGATAAAAAGACTCAATCAAGAAATTTATGTGGGAAATGCACGCGGGCATACTTAATTGTACAGGTTATATTCATCATTTATATTAAAAATTTTAATAACAAAAAAACATTATTTTAAATTTATTTGGTCTATGATCAACATCATAAGTATTATTCCATTAGGTGGGTTTGACTACATGGATCATACGATGTTATTATGTTCTATCCACAACCAAATTTTTGAAGAGATTGTTAACATTTAAATTAAAAATTCTTACCACACAAGTTTCTTGTTCTTTTCCTTTTCAATTTGACTAGAAACTATGAAAATTTGTATATTCATATAGCTTCACTTGGTCCAAAAAAAAAAAAACTATTGATTTCAAGGTTTTTTGTCTAAAAAGAATTTGATGCGTGATTGATGCGAAAATGTTTAATTACTTTATTTTTGTTTCCGACAAATATAATTTAATTGCAATTTTAATAGTTTGACTAAATTGCAACTCATAATTTTATTTTCTTAAAGAAAAGATTGAAGCTATTTATGAGACAAGTAAATCTTATAGATTCGTTCTTTTCTTTATTTGATTGAGCACAATGGCCCCTAAACGGAGGAATCCATAAGAAAAAACAACACACAACGTGACAAAACGAGGGTAGGAATTAACCAGAGCGTCTTTTGAAGATTTGAACCATCACAATCAAATACATAGTTCCAACCTCCCACAACAATGTGAAAACAGTAACAAACAATACTCATTTAGTACAAATCTCAAAGACAATCTCTTAAGATTTTGAATTATAATTTACAATTTTATTTATTTATTTATTTTGAAGTCAGAAAGCTATGACAACGCTATATGGTGAAGTCAGAAGGTTGGCTACTAATTACATAATCATAATCAAGTACAACTATAAGGGACTTTCCCAACATTATAATCAATTTTCATGTGATGATCTTCTTTACCCAGTTGATCAACCTCTTGTGGTTGATGGTCCCTGTTCATTTTGATTAAATCAAGTTGTTTTCTTACCAACATTATAGTACTATATATATATAGTTATTTCACTAAACTAGATTATAGAATTGTTGCGTACAATTGGGGGCAGCTCTCTTGGATTTGTTTGGTATGAGGGATTGGAGGGGAAGGGAGGGGAGGAAATATGTTATGAGTTGGGTTGGAAAAAAAATTAGAGAAGCGGGGTTATAAAATTTTAATAAAGAGAAGATGTAAGATAAAAAAAGTAAGAAAAATTAATTTAAAACTTTTAACCTCACTTCTCTCTCTCTCTCTCTCTCTCTCTCTCTCTAAAAATATTGCTCTAAAACTCCCCCTCCCCCCAAATACCAAACAAGTTAAAGACATTATTTTTTTAATGAAACACTGGAAAACATGCCCAAATACAAGGCAACAAGAAACACGCCCCCAGAGGAGCACAAAACCCACAACCCTCAAGCTTGATCAATCGCCGCCTCCGTATAAGAAGGTGGGGGTTGATCAAGGATAACAAAACTCTCAGTAATGCTATGCGCTAAACCAGCAAGATGGTCAGCCAGAACATTTTCCTCCCTTGGAATAAAAATAAGACGAACATGCCAGTCCTTGGACATCCAAACTCTGGCATCTTCAATCACTTCCCCGAACGGGTGATCACTCACAACGCCCCTCATGATTAAATTAATGGCCTCCAAACAATCTGTGAAAATATTAATACTCTTTAAATTCCTGTTCCAGCAGATCTGAAGGCCCTGGATAATTGCAATGACTTCGGCTACCACAGGAGGGACCTGAATAAGTCTGCTAATGTACCCGGTAATCCAACCACCCTCTTCATTTTTTATGACTCCCGCGCATCCAGACATACCCGAATCCAGCACCGATGCATCTGTTTCTAATGAAGCAAAACCAGGTGTAGCTCTAAAAACAATTCCCTCATCACCTATATCATTTCTGTAGAAACGACATTTATTTAGTAGCTCCATATCCCAGCTGGCCCGGAAAAAGCCCGAATGTCCCGTCTGATCTCCCGTCTGCTGGTCATCTCCGAACAACTTCGAGCAACAATCAACCCAGATATCCCAACACACATAACCAAACAAGGTGGCCCAGCTAACCTTTCTGGTGAAATTTCTACCAGCCTCATTTCTGAGATTCCATTGTATCCACTCCAAACCCTATAATGTTGAAAATTTATCCCACAGGATTGGATTGACTAAGGCTCTCCATCTCTCCTTCGCATTTCTACAGTCCCGTAGAAGGTGCATGATATCTTCCACCGCATTGCACCCAAACGAACACTCTGCATTTTCCATCAAGCCTTTCTGAAACCTCAGCTTTGCCGTATGAACCCTTCCATGTGCTGCCAGCCATATAAAGGATTTTATCTTCTCTGGAACCTTGCATTTCCACAAAGCTTTCCATCCTGAGTGAGTTTGGTTCCGGATCCCTGCAAAACAAAAATTGTACACAGATCTAACAGAAAAACACCCGTCAGCAGCAGGTTTCCAAAAATAATTATCATTACCTCTCTCAGCATGAGGTGGATGGTTGCTCATAATACGCTCGATATCCGGCCACTGGAACCATCTGCTTAATTTTCTTATATCCCAATCCCCCCATGGAGTCACAAAATCTTGAACCTTCTCATTAATATCCATGAAGCCTTCCATATGAGGCAATAAGTCAATCAATGGTCTATTTAGCTCAGACCAATTGTCATACCAAAAAGAGGTTGATGCACCATTTCCAATTTTAACTCTAACCCCTTTCCAGAACTTCTCCCAAACAGAGCAAATCCCTTTCCACGTATAAGAAGCATTTTTCCTCTGCAGAGGTCTATTCATATTATCCCATCTATATTTACTCCGAAGCACCTTCGTCCATAAAGCATCCTTATTTGTCAAAAGATTCCAACACAGCTTCATTATGAACGCTTCATTCTGTTTGCACATATCCCTTATGCCTAGACCGCCCTCCTTCTTATCCCTCTTAACTTGCTCCCATGAGACGAGGTGAATTTTTCTCTGATCCTCCTTTTCATCCCATAGAAAGCTCCTGCTCTTCTTCTCAATCTCCCTCAGAATACCTTTCAGTAATAACATGGTTTGCATATGATAAGCTGGAATAGCTGAAAGAACAGATTTAATAAGAGAAATTCGCCCTGCCATGTTCAGACACCCTCTCTTCCAACCAGATAATCTCTTCTGGGTTTTCTCAATGATGGGGTAAAACAGAACCTTGGATACCCTTTTGTGAATTAAAGGAATACCCAGGTATTTGCCCAAATCTCCTGTTAATCGCACACCCATAGCTCTACTAAGCCCATAGGCCCTGTTGAAGTGGACATTTTTCGAGAAATACACTCTAGTCTTTGTTCTATTCATTTTTTGACCGGATACATTACAGAAATCGTGCAAGCAACCCAGTATCCTATCCACCTGTTCCTCCGACGCCTCGCTAAACAAAATCAGATCATCTACAAAAAATAAATGGGAGATCGGAGGACTTCCTCTATTAAGATAGATAGGCTTCCATGACCCGTCATTAACTGCATCCTGAATAAGATGGCTTAACCGTTCCATACACAAGGTGAAAATATAAGGAGAAAGAGGATCTCCTTGTCTAATTCCTCGAGAAGAATTGAACGAACAAGTAGCTTCACCATTCCACAACACCTGAAACGTTGGGCTCGATATGCATGTCATAATAAGCTCACAGATCTTCCCTTCGATTCCCACCTCATGAAGCGTATTCTGAATAAATGACCACTCCAGCCGATCATAAACCTTTTCAAGATCGACCTTAACAGCCATCCAACTTTTCTTCCCTGTCTTGCGTCTCATCAAATGAATAACTTCTTGTGTAATGATTATATTATCGCTACTCTGACGGCCTGCAATAAAACTACATTGATGATGCCCCACCAGCTTCCGCATTGCATCCCGAAGGCGACAACTAAGAATCTTGGTAATGATTTTGTAGCTAACATTGCACAGCGATATGGGCCTGAAATCCATGATACTCTCTGGATTATCCTTCTTCGGAATAAGAACAATATTTGCATTATTGATGTCCCTAACCCGATCTTGGTTTTGGAATACTCCAGTCACTAAATCAACAATATGCTCCCCCACTATTGGCCAAAATTCTTGGTAAAACACCGCTTGAATACCATCAGGACCCGGAGCCTTAAACGAACCAATATCAAAGGTTGCTCTTTTAATTTCCTCATGCGACACCCCTGCATTAATCTTGATAATTTCTGAATCACTCAGTTCTTGAAATCTTGTACGAGTATATAAGTTAACCACATTTTGAAGTCCACTCTAAAACAGGTTTTTATAATAATCTATAGCCATACTTTTGAGCTCTTCCTGATCATAAGTCCATTCCTCTTCGCTCTTTTTCAAACCTTCAATCCTATTACGCCTTCTCCTGACTGTTGCAGCATTGTGAAAAAATTTACTATTTTGATCCCCCCATTTCAGCCATTGACATCTCGATTTTTGGTACCACCCAAGTTCTTCCTGAGCCAGAAGTTTGTTATATTCTTTCCATAACTCATTTTCGGTCTGGATCAAGTACTGGCTATCTCTCCTGGCTCTCGTTCTCTCAATACCCCCAATCCTTTGAAGAGTCTTCTGTTTCCTTTCATTCAAATTGCCCACTCTTCTTTTATTCCAATCTCCCGCCTTGTCAGCAAAATTTTTAATTTTCTCATTCCAATGATCCCCCCTCTAAACAACCTCAACCATATCACGAAATCCTTCTTCTAAGAACCAAGCTGCTTGACATCGGAAGAAAGTTTTCGGTCTACGGAACTCATTAGGAAAAGCTTTCAACAGGATGGGTCTATGATCGGAGCCAAACTTACATAAATGATGCACCTTTATGAGAGGATAAGTTTGATTCCATTCAGCATTCATGAAAGCCCAATCAATTTTTTCTTTAACAAAACCACACTCCCAGGTGAATTTTTCCCCAATAGTATCAGTCTCAATAAGTTGGCACTCAGCAACACAGTCTTGAAACTGCCTCATAGATCTCACATTAGGCTCAGCACCCCCACACTTATTATCACCATACATATAAGCATTAAAATCCCCCATAACAATCCACGGAATGCTGATCGAAGCACTAAAATCATTAAGATCATCCCATAAGGATTGACGAAGAATACGGTTCGGCTCGGCATAATCGCAAGATAACATAAACACCCTAGAATTCTTGACAATCTCAACTCTCGTATGGATGGTCTGAGTAGAAGAGGAGATATAATGGATAGAAGTATCTTCTGAGTTCCATAAAACCCAAATACCTCCCGCATACCCAGTAGCTTCTAACCGAATCCACGTATTGAAACCCAATTTTTTAATAATCCTATTAGCCTTACTACCACTCACACGAGTTTCCATCAAGATCATAATCTGCACATTATTATTTTTTAGCACATCTCTAACTCTACCAGGAAAGGTTTTAGCCGCTGCACCTCTACAATTCCAAGATAAAATATTTATGTAATCCATAAAAAAATACTAGAATAGAGAAACATACCTGACCCCAGCAAAGCTAAATGCTTAAATCAGTGGTTTGCATAATTTCCACCTCCACCAATATATCATTGCCAGCAACATCAGCCGCCTCCTCCTCAGGACCTGCACCTTCCACACTAGCTTTGGAACAATCCAGAATTTTTTGATTAGGCAAGTGCTCCATTTGTGTTGTTGGATGCATATAAAACTCATTTTGTTGGTCCATGTCTCCACTGCTTTTGCCAAAATCCTCTACACATTGCTCCAAAAAAATTTTCCCATTCTCCATGTTCAAAGTTTTGTTAAATAAGTCCAATTTAGTAGACTCATTTTTTGAAGTAGATCCAAAAACTAGCACATGATTTCTACCCATTTGTTTCTTTTTGAATCTATTTTCTGGTTTTTTTGGCCCAACTCCATTTGCATTATTTTTCTCTCACTTTTGTTTCTCCCAAAAAAGCCTTTCCTTCTTTCTACTCCCATAACTGGACCCTCACTCAACCCACTATTGACCTTCTCAAAACCATTCGGCCCACTACCTTCCTCCACCATATCCCTTGGCCCACCTCCTTCCTCCTCCTTACCCAGCAGCCCAATAACCCCCTCACTCACAATCCCTTTTCCCTCCTCTTGCATCCGGTCACTGGGTCCGACCTCATCCCTTCTGTTTCCATCGTCACGGATCTCTGCAACCTTCTCTTCTCCCTTCTTTTCACGGTCTACTCTCACCAAACCAGCCGACATCGAGCAACTACCTCCACTTGCCTCGAAAATGGAAATCAGGTTTTCCATTTTCCTAGTCTTCTTGCCGTCACCTCCAGCCGTACCTAGTCCCTGGTTCTCCTTCTTCCTCTATTGAACCTCACCACTTTTCCCCTTCTTAGTCGACTTCATGGTTTCCTTTGACAAGACAGGTGGCTCAAGTTCTTGTAATACACTAAATCTGGATCCAGCATTTCAGTCAGCATTTTTCCCGCTTGTCTGCGTCAAACTAGCCGTTCTGCCATTTTGATTTCTTCCCTGGTTGCTGATCTGGTGGCGCCCTCTTACCGAAGCTCTAACTTGCATCCAGGAGCCGTACTCCTCCTCCATCGATATGCCCGGTACGGCAACTAAGGGTTGCTTTACGGTAAGTCCTTCTTTCTCAACCCCTGTCTGACTCTTTTCCGGCGCCGTCTGAGATTGTGCGATACTTGATTCCGGTGAGTTCACCAGGCATGTCTCTACCGTATGACCATATATTCCGTATCTGAAGCAAATGGCATTTAGTCCCTCATACTCCACTATATATACTCTATTCCTGAGGATGAATCTTGATTGTAATTTTTTGTTTAGATCCACCTCTACACTAACTCTTGCAAATTTTCCTCTTTCAACTGTCTGCTTATCGTTCCCTTGATTGGCTAGAGTGTTCATATCCACTTTAAGGGTTCTTCCTAATAAGTTCCCTATCTCAAACATGCATTCCTCAGAATAAAGATGCATAGGGAGTGTCGGGATTCTGATCCACACAGCTACCTTTTTAACTTTGTTACAATACGGATTGAAATTTGGGTTCCAACGTTGAACAGCCAAATAGTGACCTTGAATTATCCATGGACCATCAAAAAGTAATTTAGAACACATCATTCTATCCACGGACCTAAACACAAAATAATTATTTGCTAGGTCGATTAACTCGAAATTCTCTAATCGGAGAAAACTCTTGAGCCTATCCTTCAACATATAGAGATTTGTTCTTCTCCCTAATACTGTTAAAATAAGTGCGTCTTTCCACGGTTTACACAACTCCTTCAATTTGTCATTGGAGATTTTTAAGGAAGGAATGGACTCTAATTTCTCCCTCTGGTCCTCTGTTACTTCTGGTGATAGTTCTGCCTCTTCCCTTAACCATTCACACATCAGTTCATCAAAACTCTTATCCAGAGATTCCTCTGCCTCCCCCAAAAGTTTCGCCTTATATGAGATTTGACTCTTGCTTCCTTGTTTCATTTTCTGTTTTTGTTGTGCTTCTTGTTCTACATCCATCATTAGTTCATCAGCAAGCTGCACTTTCTTCCCCTTTCCCTCCTCCGTCCCAGCTCCCGATTGCATTTTCTTAATGTTCCTCCTCAGTAGATCATCTTCCCCTTTGGATTTCCCTTCTTCATCTTCAATATTATTCCCAACAGCTACACTGCTGTTTTGCTTACTTTGTCTCTCACTGGCTTTCATCTTGCTGAACCTAGAGCTCCAACAGCGCTGGTGGGTCTAATTCTGATGTGTCTTTTATTTTTACTTGCTTCCCTCCTGCCAATCTACTTCTTTGCAGACTCAAACTCAGAATCTTATATTTAAGTAGTCAAAGCCTCTTTTATTAGGACTAACACTTTTTGGATTTTACAAACATTATTAGTTTATGAATATTTGTTATTGTGAATTCATTTTTTTAGACCAACACCAAATGAGAAAAAAAGAACATCTAATACAGATTATACTCACACCTTAGTTTTGCTGATGTTATTAGTTATTACTATAATCTCATTTGGTGTGTGTTTGGATTAACTTATTTTAAATAATTTTTTGCTATGTAAAATAAATATATGAAAAGAGTTTTATCTCATAAAACATAAAAGTGATTTTGTAAGGTGTTCCCAAATACCTAATTTGGTTAAGGGCTTTCACAAAATCAGTATGCATAGCCACTTTGCAATCAACAAATCCCAATTGCTAGAGCTTCACTCCTTTACTTTGGAGTTTTGTAACAGTGTCAAGGAGTTGAGTTTTTCCCAAAGTACTGAAAATTAGACTGGTCAAAGACACTGATTTAAAGGTTAATGAACCCATTAGAGTTGAATTGTGGTCAAGCAAATGAAATATACAAACATATTCATATATAACCAATAACTGGCTACAAAAACAATATTGGTCTTTAGTTTTTAGGCTGATTTTTGGTTTTGCTTTAATGATCTACTCCCCCCCCCCCCACCCCAAATGAAAAGGGTAGCCACTAACTACCTAAAATTATAAGCTAATTTTTTATGCTCATTTTTAGGAAAGTTTTTATGCTAATTTTTTATACAAAAGTTTTTATGATATAATGCTACAAGAGGATTGGTTTGTATTTTCCTTTGTCACTGGAGTACATTGACTTGACGTCATGTAGAGTCCTCTTCTCAACGGGGAATTTTAGTACTACCTCCGATCCTAAATATAGGATATAGTTTATAATATAATTTGCAGTATAAATTATGTCCTATATTTAGGACCGGAGGGAGTAATATTTTTTGTTACGTTGAGTTTGTCACTGCTGATATCATCATTATTTAATAAATATTTCACTCTATTACCATTTCATTTGAGAATACAATAACTATAGATTATTCGTAAAACATATTTTCTTTTTCATTCATTATAATATCCAACGAACCTTGACTACTCTCTCTTAGTTTGGGCTATCAAAATAAAGGTTCTAAAATCAGGACTGGTCATTGAACCGGTCGGGATATTGGGTTAAGGGTTATTGGGTCAGATTAAAGTCAAATCAGGGCTAACCCAGAGCTAGAGCAATGAGGAAGTGAAAATTTCACGGTTATTTATATGAAATTCTGAATAAAATATTTTTAAAAAATTTTTTTAAAAAAAGGTCAAACCGATCAAAAACCGGTCAAACCGTGAAAAACCCGGTTGAATCGGGGTTAACTATCAAACCAAACCAATTAGACCATCGGTTGTCTGGTTTCCGACTTGAACTGGTCAGTCCGGTCTGATTTTCAAAACTCTGGTCAAAATTAACCTTCTCATTGGGAGAAATAAAAAATGACACATCATTCAACAAAAGAAAGGCAAATAGAAATAAAAAGAACACCATTCAATGAATGTAATTATTTTAATATAAAATTAAAATTTTTGACTTTTACAAGTCTTTTTTTATTCATGGTCAAATTTGATGGGGTCCACAATTGATTTTGCTGATACTTAGCGCCATTGTCCATTCAATTCTAGAGTCAAGTCAACTCAATTCACACACACACACACGCGCATACTGTCTTTCATATTAGGAGAAGATGATTCTCCGCCTCATGATGAACATGAAATTGTTGCGATATATATTATTTAAAGTAAAAAATAAAATAAAATCATATAATCCTTACGCTATATGGGGAATATTTAGGGCAAATCACACACATACACGCATGGGTAAGAAATTATTTATATTGGGATAAAATTAAAGAAAATAGATTGACTAAGTGACTAAGGTAGATAAATATTTGGGAAAATTGTGAAAAAAGACCTCACCAACAACTTATTTGTCAAATGGGACCTTCGCGTGCAGATCATCTTCCACATGTGCAAAATATCTTCCTTGATGTGCAGACGATCTTCCCTGTGTGCAAACTTCTTCCCTATACGTGTGCAGAGATCTTCCCTGCGTGTGCAAATATCTTCCCTGCGTGTGCAGATATCTTCCCTCCGTGTGCAGATGATCTTCCCAGGTCCCATTTGACAAATAAGTTGCTGGTGAGGTCTTTTTTAGCAATTCTCCCTAAATATTTTTAGGGACAAAGACACAAAAAGCCACTCCAATATGCAAATCACGATTCAGGATATATCCCAAACTGGCGTAATTAATGTTGGGACTAATTTGAAATTTAATTATATTGCAAAATTACCTAATGCCGTTAATTTAAAAAAGGAAAGTGGCAACAACAGTTTAAAAAGTAATACTCCCTCCTGTTCTAATTATAAAACCCAATTGATTTTTTTAGAGAGATTAAGAAAGCTAAATAAATTACCTTAAAACATTTATACTCATCATTTTTTTGCAAACTAATTTGTCTGACTTATAAACTGATATATAATCTAATGATACAAAATATATGGATGATTAAGTAACCTATTTAGCTTCTTTAATTAGGTCTTCTTATATTTAGAATCAGAGATAGTATAGCTTATCAAATGACAACAACAAGAAAGATAATGATAACTAATTTCAAAATTAATATTAATTACAATGACATTTCAACAAGTAATAACTATAACATATCACATCATAATAATAATTAACATAGTGACAACGGATTTCAAGGAGAGCAATTATGTTATTCCATAAAAATACTTAATTCCAGAATAATCCCTTCAATCTTTATAGAAATTAAGCCATCTTGAGGGACCATTTTAAGATTCTCATATATCGGTGATTTCTATATGTCTTTCTTTGATTCTCTCTACACCTTTTATGTGTGTGTGAGTGTGTGTGTGTGGCCAGCATGGTTGAAAAAATATATGTGGTTAAATGATTCATATAATATTTTTCATTACAACATGATTTAAAATAGAATACTGATGCCAGCAATAACTCACTCAAAGACAATGAGAATGTAATGATCATTAATAAACAAGAACTGACGCCTTTGAGTGTGTGTGTGTGTGTGTGTTATATTACTTGGAAGTCTCCTTTTACATTCAGTCGCAATTACTTGGAAGTTGGGGGTGAACTTTCTATGCAGCAAACTCTAACTTTCCTCGCTTGTAAATTCCAATTATTTAAATATGTATTGATGTAATGTCAACATCAAAGTCATATTTATTAAAGAAATGTTTCTTCTTTTTTGTTGTTTTATGTAAGAAGAGTTATATCTTAATTTTTTACTTACACTCTCACCCTGATTATCTAATCTAATCTAATCTAAGTTAGCCTTAAAAACACGCACGGCATTTTTATACAACTATATAATATTCGATATTACTAATTTAAATTTATTACAAATAGCCGGTATATGTCCTGATATAATTTGTTTTCGTAAAATTTAAATAGACAATCTCGCTTAAGATTTTGCGTTTTTCCTTTTCCGACCAAGATTGCTTTCAATAGTGTGTTAATTAAAAGTTGTCCAAGAACACAACTGTGGATTGGTACAAGAAGCCATGCCTTTACCAAATTATTAAAGTTTTTTTGCCAGGAGATTAGAGTAGTTATTTTAATTAAAAGATTGAATTAACCTTCAAATCTACATGGGAAAATATATGTCGTCGTCCTAAACTTGGCTATAAGCATATTCAAGAGTGATAAAGGAGGCACTACTACAAAAAACACAAGCTGCGTAGCTTAATTTAAAGAATATTATGGTGCTTAGGAAGCGCCATAACTTCCAACACTGTTAAAACAAGTTATAGCGCTTCTCCAAGGAAGCGCCGTAGGAAGTTAAATGAGTTCCTACGGCACTTCCCTAGAAAAGCGCTATAGGAAGTTTTTTATTTAAAAAAAAAATTATGACTTCCTACGGCACTTCCCTGGAGAAGTGTCGTAGGAAGTCTTTTATTAAAAAAAAAATTATGACTTCCTACAACACTTCGTTGGAGAAGCGCCGTAGGAAGTCTTTTATTTTTTTTAAAAAAAAAACTTATGACTTCCTATAGCACTTCCCTAGAGAAGCACCATAGGAAGTCTTTTATTTTAAAAAATAATAATTTTTCATAAAAATTTTATTTTCCTGATGAAAACCTTCATTTATAATCCAAAATCCACTGCAATTTACAATACAATTCACATCAAAATAAAATAATATAGTACGTATTTTTTGCAATATTGTGTCTTCATGTATCAAGCATAAAAGAACTTCAGCATTTAAGTTGCTTAAACTTGAACCATACACATTACTTCTATAGAGGATTAAACTAAGTATTATTATATTTGTAATCTCAAAAATTTAAAAACTTACAATGTATAAGAAATTCAAGAAGATAGAGTTGATACTTCAAATAAATACCTGAAAAAAAAAATTATGAAGCACACATATAAGATTCATGACGGATTTTAACTAAAAGAAAACGTGAACCAAATGTTGAAAAAAGAAAAACACTTACAGGTTAGGGAGTTTCAGAAGGAAGCTGCGACAAGAAAAAAAAACACATGGGAGAGGAAGCTTTGTACTGCAACGAAGTTTTGGAAAATGAGAGAGCTAGAGGGAATGTGGAAAGATGAAAATGAAAGTGAAAATAGCGGGGGGGGGGGGTGAAAATTAAATAGCACCGTGTATAAAAGCTACGACAGTTTTTTGTCAAAACGTCGTAGCTCTCTAATTAAAAAAACACCAAATACAAAAATAACCTTAAATATATTCAAGGCATCACATGTAGCCTTGTCTATTTCAAGGCACATGGTGCCTTAGAGGCCATGTATAATATATGGCATTAGTAAAAAAAAAGAAAAAAATGCATGCTTTGTTAAATTAAAAAAGAAAAGAGGCCTTAGCCGGCGCTTCATGATGAAGTGCGGGCTAAGGCCATATGGCATTAGTAAAAAAAGCAAAAGTGCATGCTTCATTTAAAAAAAATAAAGGCCTTAACCGACGCTTCATGATGAAGCGCTGGAGCCTTCATGAAGCGCCGGCTAAGGCCAAACCAAAGGCCTTAGCCAGCACTTCATGAAGAAGTGCTGGCTAAGGCCTTTGGTTTGGCCTTAGCCGACGCTTCATGCTCTTCATGATGAAGCGCTGGCTAAGGCCAAGGCCTTAGCTCGCACTTCATCATGAAGCACCGGCTAAGGGCTCTTTTTTTTTTTAAAAAAAATGAAGTATGCACTTTTTTTTATTAATGTCATATGGCCTTAGCCAGCCCTTCATCATGAAGCGCCGGCTAAGGCCTCTTTCTTTTCTTTTTTTACAAAGCAGGTGATTTCTCTTTTGGCTTATTACTAGATTCTGAACAATAGTATTAAGTAACTATGATGTTTTCCTACTCAAGTGTCGTAGCTGTCACATGTTTTTTTTAAAAAATAAGAAGTCACCTACGGCGCTTATTTGAAGAAGTGTCATAAAACTGGTGCCGCTAAATCCATATTTTATAGTAATGAGGACCTCTTATAGAGATCTTTGGAAAATGCGAAGTAGAAATAAACATGAAATAATTGTTTTTGTTAAGGATTTTTATAAGATTAAGAGAGGACGAACAAAGAAATTTTTTAAGTGTGACTTTAAGGATTATCATAATTTTTTTATATATGTAGGGCTCGTTTGGTTCGATCCCATTACATCTTGCAGTGCAGTGCAATGCGATACCATGGTAATGCAGTGCAATATTAATTACAAGGGTAGTGTTTGGTTTGATTTTTAAGCAAGGTGTAATAAGTTAATATTTTAACAATTATTTAAAATTAATATATTGCACAATCTTTGTAGAAAATATAGTTAAGAGCTGGCAGAGACTGGGATAGAAGAAGTGGAGCCAGTGGTGGCGACAACGGTGGGGGTGCACCACATCATCATTGCAATCATCAAGTGAATTAAAGGCATATTAAGTTCCAAACTCTCCAAGTAACTATCACATCCAAGGAAATCAACGGTACTCCCACTAGTAGGAGTCAAACAAACAATTAAATTCTCTTGTGTTTGCAAAGTAGAAGGTGCGGAATCCAACTTGGTGTTGGAGTGCACCACATCATCATTGCAATCACAAGAGATGAAAGGGAAAAGAATGGAAGAAGGAGAATTTTTCAAATCATTACCACCCAAACCTTTTGAAGTTTCAAAAGAATCATTTTTCTTTTCTATGTCGGCTGGTAAATCACAAGAAAGAATCATATGGAAAGAATCATTTTCATTTGTAATATTATCAATCAAAATAGTTGAATCTTCCCTTATGATACTATCAAGCAGTTCATTGGAATCAAAAGAAAGATCTTTTTCTAGGCAATGGTCTTTCTCATTCATAACAACCACATTAGCATCCACACATGATTCAATATTTTCACAAGTGTCATGCTTAGAAACATCAATAGTACAAGGAGATGCATCAAGATGAATGGTAGAATCAACCACTTTACTTAATGCTTTCTTTCAAAACTCAACAAGCAAGTGGCATTTTTCATGATAACAATCTACACAAATATGATCTTCAGCATAAGAACAGGAAGATATATCATCCAATTGAGCGTAATCATCCTTAGTACTATGAAGAGAAGCATTTTCAACAGTTAAAACATCACACAAAGAAGAATGAGCATAGTCATAAACAGGTACAATCAAATCACTACTACTTAAACTAATGGATAGAGCAATTACATTTTCAAACAGTTGAGGAGATTCAACAATGATTTCCTCATCCACCTCACCATCACTCAAATCATGAATTGCTTCACTAGTTAAAGTAGTAGGAGGGTATACTTCTATAAGGATAGGATCATTACCGAATGGTAAGGAAGACTCTTCAATACTATTTTGAACTTGCTCCACTTCATATGTTTGTGTGGGAATAGGCACCAGAGGTTTGAAGTCTTCCACTTGTGAAGTGGCATTTGGCTCATGAGCTTTAACTCCTTGCTCTTGAATTTTTGAGCAAAGAATGTTAGGTTGCTCCATCTTGGTTTCAACGTGAGATGGTACTTCATAAGACTCCAAATTCTGAGATGATTGGAGTTGAGTAAGCTTAAAAACATTTTCAGCATTGTCCTCCTGCTTGACATGTAACTTTGAAAAGATTGGAGCTCCCTCTTCACCTCCAGATTGCTCCCACCATATATGATGTATGATAGCGTTAGAGAGATCTACCATTTCATTGAGCTTATCTATTTTCCCCCTCAAAGTGCCAGACTCCCATACAACATCCAATAAGCGTTGATGTTCGGTATCCAACTTGTTATTTGCTTCCCTTAAAGCATGCACTTGATCATCAACAGTTGTGATGGCAAGGATTGATTTCAAATTTAATTCAATAGCATAAGACTCAAAAACACTATGTTCATATGGAAGGGTAGGTGGTGGGTGATTCTCTGGTGGAGTATGGAACTTAGAAGTCTTTTGTGCTTCCTCCATCTCTTCAGTGCTGTCTTGTATATGCTCCACTTCATGTGTTTGGAAGGATATGGAAGGAGGATGTTCTTGGGGATTCTTCAACACTTGTACTTGCTGAGTGAGACGTTCAAGTTCCTTTTCCAATCTCTCACTTTCTTTCTCTTGTTGTTCCATCTTGCTGAGAAGAATGTCCACTTGTGATCGCCGCTCTTTGGTATGACCATCCATTTGAGTTTGAAACTCTTGAATCACTTTCATTTGATGAGTAAAGGTGTCCTTGTTGGACTGCTCTTCATTGATAGTTTGAGTGATTTGGTTTTGAAACTCTTGAATGACTTCACCAATGATTGGTTCTTGGTATGGCTCACATGGTTGGGAATGAGGTCCATAAGATTGTGGAAATGGTGGGTAGAGAGGCTCATGAGGTGGATGGTATGGTTGGAAAGTAGAATGGAATGAAGGAGAAGGGTCATGATATAACATGCAGTTATATGATGGAAGATTAGAATGTGGGTCATAATATGGGTTATATGGTGGCGGAGATGGCTCGTAGTATGATCTATAGGCTGGGTGGGGTGGGCAATGAGATTGGAATAAAGGTTGTTGGTAGGGTTCATGTTGTGGAGGGTGGAATGGACCTTGGCAATCTTGACCAATTGGGCTATCTTGGCATCCCAAATTAGCTTAAAGAGGCTGCAATGTTTGTTGAATAACATGGATGTTTTCAAAGATGGACTCTTTCCTTTCAGTCAAATCTGTTACAGAAGAGTGAGAGTGAACGGATAAACCTTAATTACCATTAAACCAAGCCATGAAATCCAATCACAATATATTCCAATGAATCACAAAGAGGATTATATAACTATCAACGATGAAAACTAAGAAAAAAAATCTACAAAAATACAAATGCAAATGAAAAAGAAAAAAAAAGATTTCAAAATGACAAAGGATGCAATATGCTTTGAATTAACTTGGAGACATGGTGAATTCAAACAAGTGAGCTCAAAATCATATGAAATTGAATGCAACAACACCACACAGAAGCTACCAAGTCAAAACAATGCAAGAATGCTACGAATGCAATCTAAATGCAAAAATCATAAACTATATGCAAAGCAATAACCAAAAATGCAAAACTAACAAGCTCAACACGAGAAATCCCTTGTCAAAAGTGAAATTGACAATTAGATTACCTAGGGAACCAATTACTTAGCACCCCGACAACGGCGTCATTGATTTGACCGTGTCTTTACGCCTTGGGGTCAAATGCAAAATATTTTTTTATCCAAGAATTGCAGTACAATGCAACACTCGGGTCATCTCACTTGAGAAGCTTTTTATTGAACTACCTAAATAATCTAAATGCCATGCAATATGCAATAAAAACAAGGGGAAAAAAGTTTTGAGATTTTTTTTTTCAAATTAATAACTAATTAGGTGAAATAAAATTAAATCCTAAGCTATCATCATTATTTTTTTTTCTTAGTATTTTGTTTGTGTTTTCTTTATAAAATGGATGGAGTATGGAAATGGATATGAAATGTATAATGGATGCTTTTTGAAATGGAGTAGTGGCTATCATAGTTCACTTAGATGTGAGAGTAAATTTTCACTAAGTCTTAATGAGAAACCCCAAGCAAACGCTTAAGTCTAGTGTCCTTAATTAGTGATTATTTCTACTAACATAGCTAGCAATCACCTCTTAAGGCACTATTGAAGTACACTTAGTGTGTGATTAGGATTAGATTAATGCAACTTGCTTTCTCTTGATATGAATGTGATAACACGACATTCAATTGATCCAATTCAATCATATTTTCTAACAATAACACGTAGAAAGCACAATCTCATTGAATCAATAAAGAAAATACATATATATAAATTCAACAAGCTACAAAAATCTAATCTAATCACATATGTTCAATCCACAAAGTTATCCAAACGGGCAAACTAAGTCTCAATAATTCAAATCATCATTCCTAAAACTAAGAAATCTGATAAAAATAGAGAAAATGGATTGAACAAAATAAACTCCCCTTTTAAGCACTGAAACTCAAGCTACTGTCCATCCCAAGGAGCAAGGCAAGCTCAGCCATACATCACTTTAAAATAACCACAGAAAATCCATAAACATGGCAGCCACGTGGTGAAATGCAGAAGAGAAACAGTGGAGATATGGTGGTGTTGTTGCTGTGAAGATGATGATAGAGGTGTAGTGTAGAAGAGGTGACCGCCAGAACAGAGGAAGAAACGGTGGTGAATGTATGGTGATGACAGAGTCGCCTGAAACTGGGAAGAGCTCACCGGAATCTGGGTTTTGCTCACCGGAAGTTGCAGAAATAGGGGAGACGGCTGAGGTGGTGTTGAAACGATCTCCAGTGGTGATGAAGGAGATCAGTGAGAGTGGTAGAAGTGAAAGAAAGAAGGGACGTCGGTGCTACTTCCTCCGCTCTCTATTTTCAGATCTGTTCTAGCGGTGGTTGTCTGTGATGGTAAGGGAGATAAAGTGAAGGTGGGAATGTATGTGGGTCACCGGGGACCGTGGAAGTGGGAGATGAATAATGCAGGTACTCCGATGATGCTTGCGTCGCTCCCACTGTCAGCTCCGATCTCAGGTCTGTGTTCAACTCTCAACTCTGGTCTGGTTTAACACGTCACCGGCGGCAATGGAGGAGAAGAGAAGCTGCGCCGGTGGTGACACAAGAATGGGAAAGGAGAAAGAAGATGATGATCTTCGATGAGGATGATCAGGTGATACCTCTTCTCATGCGGCGCTCACTCTGTTTCTATTCCCTTACGTCTGTGTAATAATCAGGTATGGGCTCATTGCTGATGAGACAGTGTTAGGTCTATGCATTCACTATTGGGTCTGTTTTTTTTCAGTTGGGCTGGTGTTGTATTTTTTTAGAAAGCCCAGATGCGTCTTTGTCTCAACCCACCTTGCTTCTGTTTCTTTTATATATATATATATATATATATTGGGCTCTTTCCTTTCTTTTTCTTGGGCCTCCAGATTTCAGCTTGCCTCTATTATTTTTATTATTGTCTTTCTTTCCAATTGACCTAATAATTTGAACCTCTAAAATCCTTAATTTCCTTCTTTAATACCTACAATGCAAAATTAAGCACAAAGTAATATCAAAAGTTTAAGGGACAATATAAAAAAATATAATAATTAATGAATTTTCACCATTTTGCCCCTACTTCCCATTAATTCAAAATAATTGTCCCTAACCAAAATTAATGCTTAATAATGCAATAATGTCTCAGAAAATACATTAAAATCCCAAATTAATCATGGAAAATTCATATAAAAATATGGTTCAATCAGTGATCAACTTTAAAATTCTTTTCACAAAACTGATCATTGGCTAACTTCACTGTGGGGGACTGAAAGTGATAAGCTTTAGAACATATCACTTGAATGGTCACTCAAGTGATCCATTTGGAAAATAAATTTCAGAAATAAGATCATTGTTAGAGTCACCATGGTGACGTGAAAGTGATGATAAACTATTGTTTCACTCAAGTGGTCACTCAAGTGATCTTTTAAAGAAAACACTTAATTACTTCCAGTGGCTATTGTGGTGATAAACTTTGCAAAACACATCATTCAGGTGATCAAACTTTTTTACATCACTCGAATGCCTACTCGAGTGATTCACCTCTACATGCTTTAAAAACATATTTTAAAGTTGTAAAACATTATTGCTCCTACAAATAACTTTCTTTAAGCTTTGTTATCATCAAAACATGAGATATAACATTCTCCCCCTTTTTGATGATGACAAAACTTAAATGAGAAAATCTTTAAAAATCAACTTTGAAATCAAAGTTAAAAAAATTTCATCAGAAGCTACAGATTCTCATCTAATTCAATCTATTCATTGATATAACATAGAATTCATAATTTGAAATTCAAATATCAAAGATTGATGATATATATCCATCTTTATTGTATAAGTTCATAACACACTAGATTAGAATAACCCAAAACATTTACAATATAGAAAATTTTAAAGAAGTACATGAG
This sequence comes from Inga laurina, assembly GCA_963855925.1. Classification (NCBI taxonomy): domain Eukaryota; kingdom Viridiplantae; phylum Streptophyta; class Magnoliopsida; order Fabales; family Fabaceae; genus Inga; species Inga laurina. The sequence goes on from OY979707.1 coordinate 24,372,740, forward strand.
CATAACACAAAAGAACCATAACATATTAGAAATGATAACATATTAATAACTACATGACACTATTTGGCATAATCATCTCCATCAAAAACCTCATCCTTCTCCCCTTTTTTTTGGCATCATTAGAAAGGTTGGTAAAGGTAGGGAGAGTAGGAGAGTTGGGTCTAGATCTAGTGGAGCATTAGGTGGCTAAGTGTCAGGACCCATGGTCTGAAGAGGGACAACATGAATAAGTATAGAAGCATCATCAACTGTGTCATGCTCTTGATAGGAAAAGGTGAGAGAGTTGAAGGTTGCTAGTGGTGGAAGTCTAAGAGGTGGAATGTAAAAAGGGTCATTAGGGTCATGGACATAAAGGGGAATATGTTGAGGTTGATAAGACTATGTGGGCTACTTAGAAGTCTTAGAAGATTTAATTTCCTCATCAACTTTAGATTCAATTGAAGAATCAAATTAATCAGAGTGATGAGAAGGAGAGGGTGAATGAGATTGAAGGATAGGATCATTATGGGGCAAGTCACTAGAAGCTATATGATCTAAGATAAGAGATTCAAGGGTAGTTTGAGGATTAGGCTGATCAAGAGTTATATTTATGGGAGTGGAAGACTCAGGATCATGCACAGTGAATAGTACATTTCCTTAAGAAGTGGTCTCAGGTGCAGGGTCAAAGGCATGGGCATGTGTGGTCTGAGTAGGAGCACAAGAGACAAGTATAGGCTGAAGGGGTATAGTCTGGCTAGGAATTAGGGCATCTAATTTCTCATCAATTAGATTTGGTCCAAATTCAACATTGGTGTTGGTTAGGTCTACATTAAATCCTTGATGCACTTCATTTAGATATATTTGAATTATAGAGTTAAGGAAGGAATAGTCGGATAGGCAGCAGGTACATATCGTTTAGTGTCATCCATTCTCAAGGGTCTTTCACAGACTCAGGCTCTGGTTTCTTTCACTTCTTGGGAGTGGTGGAGAATGGATGTCATAGAGTCAAATCAATTCCCAATTTCCCAATTTGATTATGACCAAACTGAGGTAGTCTTTTTATAGCTTTATTAGGCTTCAAGCAACAAATGCCAATCTCTTTTAAGAAGAGTGAGATCAATTGTGGATAAGGCATTGAAGTGGACTTAGTAGAGGTGTAATTGAAGCCATCATCCTATAGTCTTGATCAATGAAGTGGGTGAAATTGTTGGATTTGTTCACTATGGCTCAAGAGTTTTTATACCAAATAATTCTATAAAGATCACACATATTGCTAAGATTGAAGTTAAGCATTCCCAAAGACTCTCCAAGTCATAAAATTCTGTATATTAGGGTTGGATTGAACTCTATAGGTGGTCCTTATAGTGGCTTGTCGATTCGCAACCACTAATTAATCCTAGACGGTGAAATGATAAACCTTTTCCCTCTAACAGTGGTCTCTAATCATTCTTCAATTACTGACACTCCCTCAGAGCAATCTTCCACGGGTTTAAGATAGCAATGAAAATGCCTCACAACTTTCGGGCAATAAGGCAAGTGAATAGATAACCAAGGCATATATCAACCAAGCTAAGGAAACAAATCTAGCTTTAGAGTCTCTAACAACCCTTACAAGTTAATATAGAACATCTTACATATTTTTCTCTTTGCAAAGTATGTTTTGAACTTCTTCAAATCATCAAGTTCTACAGCTAGATACTCTGGAGGAGCCACCAAAAGGTCTTCCTCATTCTCTCCCTCTTTCTCTGCTTCAACCTCATAAGGAATAACTGGTGGAGCTGCAATTAAAGAAGGTCCATTATTGTTCCTCTGAGTTCCTTGCCTTGGATTTTTAGTAATCCTTGAGTTCAGAGCCTCATCAAGCAAATTAGTCATTGTCTTGATGATCCTAGCTTTGTATATAGCCTCTTGCTTATCCCTTTCATTCCAAGAGGGTGTATCTGAATCAGAATCTGAACCAGGAGGAGTAGGATGCGCTCTACATTTTCCTTTCCCCATTGGACTCAGAAACTACTTTTGTCTTTAATCATGTTGCCCTTAGCTCCCAAATTACAACTCCCTTGACCTTTGATTGAGGTTCAAGTGGAGCAGTCTCACGAACGTTTGCTCTTGGATACTTCTTTGATATACTTTTCTTGGATTTTTTAGCTAGAGGAGGAGATGGTTGGCGAGATTACTCCTCTATTTTATTGATGATGGTCTTCGTTCATGATATATTGAGACAATGCCTAAAAATTTTAGAAAAAGAAGACTCTTCCTTTTTTCCCTAGTGATAGTCAAACTTGTAATCTGGGAATTTGGTGAGGTTTTAGGATGAAATTTAGGATAAATTTTGTAGGGTTTTGGTCGGGTTAGAGTAGCAAGTAATATGTGAAGAGATTATAGTAGAGCATTAGGAGTAGAACTGGGAGTGATTTTGTAATCCGTTGTCGTAATTATATCTGAAATACGCGATTAAAGTGAAATAGAGACCAATAAGTACAAAACTCATTCTTAAACCCATCCACCAAACGGGGTTTTCACAAATACCTTTTGAAATCCAATTCACCTAGTCTTAGATTCACATTTTGAATACAATTACTTTGCAGATAAATCACATTCATTATAAATATCAGATTGCACAACATAATTCCCGGCAATCCAGAGTTCATATCTTAACTCAAAGGGTTCACAAGGCACATTCGCCCATATACAAATTCACATATAGGGATTACACAAATTCTCATTCCAAATACATACTCAAATATACATTCCAACCTATACAATCATATATCCAAATATACATAATCCCAACTATGCATTGATAACCAACTACCACAAGATTACAACCCGAAGGAGTCCTCGCCACCCCTGGTTGCTTGCTCCATCCTCGATCCACCTACCCTATCTAAACTGTTGGTAGGGGAGGGTGAGATTCGAGAGAATCTTAGTAGGAAAATAATACCAATACCCATGTATGATAAGTGTTTAATGCATGATATGCTTGCATTACATAACTCATGCTCACATAATGACAAATCCGCAAGCTCAATGTTTCGAACAACATATTGATAGCCATAGCATAAATGGAAATAGAGCTTCAAACATTCATATATGTTTCACATAATTAAGCAAAGCAAAGACATGCATTAATACACCAAAACAAATATCAAATACATGCAGGAGAGGTAAGTTCCCTACACTTATTCTTCCATGTATGCTCCACATATGCTCCAGTACCAGCAACTCACGACCAGGGTGAATTCCAACCCTATAACCAAAATCAAGGACATAGGGTTATTCTCTTTTTCCAATTCTTTAACTTTCAAACACATAAGTTGGTTATCATTTACGACCTTTAGGTGGCTACTCAAAGCCTAAACACATACCTAAAGGGTTGGGAGAAACTTGACTAAAGACTATCTTTCGAAGCCTCAAATCCCATTTTTGATTACAGCACTTGAGTGGTAGATGACACACTCAAGTGAAAAGATGACTTGTACTTGAGCATGAAAGCTCACTTGTACGAGTGCTTGAGTGGAAGCACAGATAGAGACCAGCAATGCTCGTTGCACTCGAGCACTAAGATCAACACTCGAGTGATGCCCCCACATTCACCCGAGTCCTACAAAGTATGGCACAAGAAGTGACCAGCCGAGAGCACAAACAATCCCAGAGTCAGAAGTGCACTCGAGCACTAGCTTTGGCACTCGAGTGATGGCACAAAACTCGCAAGTGCTAGCTCACACTCTTGACAAATTAGCTGCGAGTGACAACCCGAGACGCGGCTTATACCACCAAAATACACAATCACTCGAGTGAAGACCCATTTCACTCGCAAGTACAAAAATGCACTCTTGCTTATTTCACATGCAAGTGCAACCAAAACTGAAGGGGAAAAGGAAAATATGATGTTGTACTCGAGTGATGGCTTATCAGAAGCCAAACATAGCAGATGATAGAATTTTTCCAACTCAACCAATATGTTTCAAATGGTCCTAAAATTCTTATCCAAGACTATTCCCACACAATTTCACACAAGGAACACATTAGAAACTCAAAACACCCAAATTCACATCAAAATGACATTTTCCCCCTTTGGTCACACTTATCACACACTTTACCCAATTTCACCACATTTACTTCCAATGTTCTAAATCAATCCCAATAACTATTTTACACAATCAATCACCATTTTCAATACAAAACAACATGCAATTCTCCCAATTACATGTCACACAAAACCAAAGAAAAATCCACAATCCACAAAACTCAACCAAAAGTTATTAAACTTATATCAAAAGGGTACAAATACTTATCTCTTCCTCTTTCCCAAGCTAGTTTCTTAGTTCTTCATCTTTCAAATTTCCTCAAGCTCTAAAACACCTTCTTTCACAAATCTAAAATCATAACAATGAAGCTCTCATCACTATGAACAACATTAAAGAAGAGTGTTTAAGCTAAAGAGGACAACAAACTAACCAAAATCTCACCTTAAGCTTTCTCTTTCTTCCCTTAGCCTTGGACGAACATGGGATAGAGAGAGAAAGTGAGGATGATGAAGATGGTCAGCATTTTGGCTTCCCCAAGCATGATAGCTGACTTAGATGGAGAGAGGAGAGAAGAAAGAGTTGAAATCTTGACCATGATCTAAAGGTTCACATTGTGCCAAGTGTCACCATCATGCTCCATCTTCCATGAGCTCATATAGACACACACACACATGATTCCACCCCTTTTGATCTCACAACAATCAACCCTAACCATTGATCTTAAAGTTACCAATGAGTTTCCTCTTTAGCAACTGATCAAATAGCCAACAACTTTACCATTTTGCCCATGATTATGGTAATTCTCACTGAATCACCACCAAACACATTATATCTTTTCATTAGCCACAATATGCGCCATCCCTATATTTTAAGTCAATTTAGATGTTAATCTATAATTGAACTTAAATACAGGGTCTCGGCACTCTCATAACACATTCAAATCCCAATTCACATCCTATATTCCAAAATTCACCATTTTACTTTCTTTAATACACCAAAGATATAAGAATCATTAGGGATTAAGTTTCAGCTTTCGCTAAACCAGGTTTTAGCAATATACTTATTTTGGTGAAAATGACTCTGTCAATATGTATAAAGCCTTGGGCCCCAATATCACTTGAGTTATCATTTTTTGCTATCACTCGAGTGGTCACTTGAGTGACGCTGCCTAGAAAAATTAAATTAAGATAAAACAATGATACCTTACTAGAGTAATTTTGTAATTACTCGAATATGCACCCTAGTTGCTGTGATCAGTCATCCTTCTCTCTTTCAGACTGTATTGAATTACTTCTGGGATCATCACTGGTTCATTTATCTTCATGGTGATAATCACTTAAGTGTTCACTCAAGTAATGCTTGATTGTTCATCTTCCCCATAATGTGTTATTACTCTAGTGTTTATCTCTCCTCTTTACTCGTTTCAGCACTTCTAGTTGACTACTAGTGGTGATGATCACTCAAGTGGTCACTTGAGTGATGAGCTCTTGTTTACTTCTTCCAATTGTGGTACATTGTCATATCTAACCATTACTCCTACCATTACTTGAGTGGTAACTTGAGTGATATTGGTCATCACTGGAACACATCACTTGAGTAATGTGGTAGTAATGGTTACTCTGTTAACCCCTGTTGCTCATACCTGTGAACAAAGCATTTTCCAATATCCTGCAAAACAACTTTCTAGACACTCTGACGCTTAAGTTAGCTCAAAAAATAATCAAAATATATACTATAAACAATTTAAAATACAAAAACTAAAAGAACTTTCTTTCAATTCATTGGGATTTACCATTCCCCATTCTCTTCTATGTATAAAAATAGATCTTTAGCAAGTGGTTTGGTGAAAATATCTGCCAATTGGAGATGTTTAGGTATGAAAACCACTTTGACATCATTCTTTTGCACATGATCTCTGATAAAGTGATGTCTTATGTCAATGTTCTTGGTTCTAGAATGTTGTATTAGATTCTTGGCTATGCTTTTTGTGCTTGGGTTGTCACAATAGATTGTTATTTCTTTTAGGATGATGCCTACATCTTGACGTTGTTGTTTCGGCGAAAGAACTTGAGTGCAACAACTTGTAGTAGCTATGTATTTAGCTTTTATGGAGGATAATGAAACTGTATTTTTCTTCTTACTGAACCATGAGATTATAAAACTGCTCAGAAATTGGTATTAACCACTTGTACTCTTTCTATTAGTCTTGTAAGCTCTATGGTCTGAATTGGAGTAAGCCATCAAGTATTCATTGCCACCTTTTGGATATTGAATTCCAAGTTCAGTCGTGTCAGTTAAATATTTGAAAATCCTCTTCATTGTTTCAGCATGTGATTCTTTAGGTGTTGATTGATATCTTACACATATGCTAACACTGAATTACTTACTATCAAGTAGGGTAGAGAGCTAATCATCCCTCTATACTTAGAGATATTGAAGTCAACACCTTTGATGTCAGCATCTAGTAGTGTTGTTGAGATCATTGGTGTATCAACTCCTTTAGCTTGATCCATTCCAAATTTCTTCAAGAGCTCCTTAAAATATTTGGTTTGGGAGACAAAGATCCCATTCTTCCTTTGCCTAATTTGTAATTTGCATTGTTCATGAAACCGGACCGGACCGGCAGGTTCGGACCGGAAACAGGTGAACCGGCCAACTGGCCGGTCCAGTTCAACCAGTGGACCGGCACTGTTCCGACCCGGGGTTGACCCGGTCAACCCGGGGTGAACCGGTGCAACCCGGCCGGTTCACGGGTTGCCTCTTTTTTTAAAAAAAAAACCTTTGCTTTTTTAAGCTCCAAATGACATTTTTCTTACTTTTTTTTCAGAAAAATTATTTTCCTAAAATTTTTTAATTTTCAATGAGTTTTAAAAGGATTATGGAATATTTTTGGCATTAGTTGGAGAAAAATTCTTTTGTACTTAACAATATTTTAGTGGGTATTAGGTTTAGAAGGTTATATTGGACTATTAGTTAGAAAAAAACTCTTATTTAGTTTTTTAAATGGTATGTATGAATATTTAAATTATATATATATATATTTTTAATTGACCCCAGTCTGACTACCGGTCTTACTCCCGGTTTGACTCCGATCTGACCCGGTGACCCTTGACCCAGTATCCCGACCGGTTCAATGCCCGGTCCGGGTTCATGAACCTTGGTAATTTGAGGAACAAGTTTAATTCTCCCAATATTGACATTTCAAATTCTCCCTACATAACCTTAGAAAATTCTTGATAGAGATATTCATTAGTAGCACCAAATATAATGTCATCAACATAAATTTGTACAATTAATATACCATTCTTATTATGTCTGATGAATAATATTGTCCCTACCTTACCTCTAACAAAACTTTGATTAAGGAGGAACTTACTGAGATGTTCACACCAAGCTCTTGGAGCTTGTTTAACACCATAAAGTGCTTTCTTAAGTGTAAAAACATGATTAGGCTTGGTTACATCTTCAAAACCAGGAGGTTGTTCAACATGTACTTCTTCCATGATGTAACCATTTAGAAAAGCACTCTTAATATCTATTTGATAGAGTTTGAATCCTTTGATGCATGCTAAGGCTAAGAGTATTCATATGGCCTCCAATCTTGCTACTGAAGCATATGTTTCCTCATAATCAATTCCTTCTTGATTATAGCCTTTTGCACCAATCTTGCATTGTTTCTGACAATGGTTGTAAATTCATCAAGTTTGTTCTTGAACACCTATTTGGTGCCAATGACTGGATGGTCTTTAGGCTAGGGTACCAAATCTCAAACTTAATTTCTTTTAGATTGGTTTAATTCCTTCTACATTGTTAACACCTAATCATTGTCTGATAAGGCTTCCTCAATGCTTGAGGGTTTAATCTTGTAGATGAAGGTAGAGAAGTTGATTTCATGTAGAATTCTAGTTTTGGTTTTCACTCATTCCCTAACATCACCTATGATTTGGTCTATGGGATAATCTTTAATATACCTCTAAGCTCTAGGTTTGGTTTGATTATGATCAAGGTCAAAAGCATCTTCCTCCTTTTCTATTTGAGGGGTAGGAGAATTTGAAATTGTTAAGTCTCCTAATTTATAAACTATCTCTTGTTCTTCCTCACCAGGCTCTGTTAAAGACCCGCTCTTAGACATAACATGAATATATTCTTTAACAACACATGTATATTGATTAAAAACTCTATATACTTTACTTCTATTTAACTAGCCTAAAAATAAACCTTCATTAGATTTAGGATCAAATTTACCAATATTATCTTTACCATTGTTGTGGATGAAATATTTGCATTCGAAGACATGTAGATGAACAAGGTTTGGTTTTCTTCTTTTAAATAACTCATAAGGTGTCTTGCCAAGGATTGTATTAATGTAGGCTCTATTTGATATGTAGTACGATGTGCTTATTGCATCTGCCCAGAACACTTGTGACACTTCTTTTTCATTCAACATTGCTATTGCCATGTTTGTGAGAACTTTTTTCATCACCTAGCTCTGGAGTTCTTGAAGTTGAGAAGTTGTGGTCAATCCTATTTATATCATAATATTCTCTAAAAGCTTGATTCTCAAACTCTCCACCATAATAGTCCTAGTAAAGTTTGTAAGCTTCAAAGATCCATTTATGGATTGAAGCAAGCATCTCCATGCTGGAATCATCATTTTGATGAAGTAGTCAAAGAGTTTGGATTCATTCAAAATATTGATGAACCTTGTGTTTACAAGAAGGTTAGTAGGAGCACAGTTGTATTTCTAGTTCTTTATGTAGATGACATTCTACTCATTATGAATGACATTCCTACCTTATAGAGTAACAAGTCTTGGTTAGGAAAGTCTTTTTCAAAAAAATACTTAGGTGAAGCCACATACATCCTAGGGATTAGGATCGATAGAGATAGATCTAAAAGACTAATAGGCCTAAGTCAAAGCACATACATAGATAACATACTCATAGGTTCAGTATATAGGATTCAAAAATAGGTTACATGCCTATGTCTTATGGCATCCATCTTAGCAAGGATCTGTGTCCCAGTACACCTAATCAGCGAGATCGCATGAGTAACCTTTTATATGTCTCGGCTATTAGATCCATCATATATTCCATGTTATGTACTCGACTGGATGTCTCATTTGCCTTATGTATGACTAGCAGATATCAACAAGATCCTGGTGAGGGTCATTGGACTGCAGTCAAGAATATCCTAAAGTACTTAAGAAGGACTAAGGACTTATTTTTTGTCTATGGTAGATTGGATGATGAGCTTTATATAACCGGTTACACAGACGCAAGTTTCCAAACTAACCAAGATGACCTTAAATCACAATCTGGATTCATAATCCTCCTGAATGGTGGAGTAGTAAGCTGGAAGAGCTCCAAGCATAGCACTATTGTAGATTCTGCAATAGAAGTTAAGTATATAGCTGCATCAGATATAGCTAAGGAAGCCGTTTGGATTAAAAAGTTCATTATTGACTAGGGGTAATGCCAACCATCTCAAATCCAATAGATTTGTTCTGTGATAATAGCAGTGCTAATACATAGGCCAAGGAACCTAGGTCATATCAAAGGACCAAGCATATACTCAGGCGATTTCATCTCATTAGAGAAATCAATGATAGAGGTGACATAAAAATATGCAAAGTAGTAGGAGAAGACAATATTGCTGATCCTCTTACCAAGCCACTTGTACAGGTAAAGTATGAGCATCATGTTAGGACAATGGGAATTAGGCAAATTAATGATTGTACCTAGTGCAAGTGGGAGGATGTTGGAAATTGTGCCCTGAGGGCCAATCATTATACTTTGAACATTATTAATTTAATGAATTTTCTCCATTATGTTATCATATCATTCACATGTTCACTATGATGACCTTATCCTTAGATAAATCATAAAGATTACCCTAAATGTCCCTGGTCAACAATCTATGCAAGAACAAAGATGAAATAAGACTAGTATGACTTTGATAAGATATGGAGATACGAATCAAAGTATTAGGCACTTGTAGGAGTACAAGGTCATAATGCCATGATGAGAAAACTGCATAGATCAAGTCATAAACTTATCTCATGTATAACCACGTCACAATGCCCTTCGACCTGAGGTCATCATGGATTCCTACATGAGAGTTGCTAAGCTTTAAACTAGTCAAAAGTCAACTTTGATCGGGGCATGATAAAGGCTACGATATGGCTTAGTGATTTTTCATGCAAAGGAATATGAATGGTCAAGATGGAATTTGTCCCTCACATTTGTAGAGAGATATTACTGAGCCCCTCGATGAGTGATTTTGAGAAATGTATGACCATACTACGATAGAAAGGAATTTCCATTTCTATTGTCAGACTACTCAAGAATCGGGAAAGTAATGGTCAGGAACAGGAGGATGACATTATCCATACCTCATCCTTCACTAAAATATCGTGTGACAAAAGGGACATGACATGGTTGTATGACAGGTTGTATCGTGTTAATGATCCTCATATGAATTGGGTAGTCATAATGTCTTGTTAGAGGCCGCTTATGACTTGTGGGTTAGTAAATTTATTGGCCCACTGCCAACTTTGTATAGGCCTATAAGGTCGCACACAAGAATGGTTCAATACGAGACAATGTTTAATCAAGGGTGGACAAATTATATATATATTGTGAAAATAGAATTAATAATATTATATATATATATATATTCGAAATACATATTTATACGCACACACACACACACACATATATGATTATATTATTATATTATTTTTAAATTTTATTAAGATAAATTAAATTTAACAACTAACATGATAGAGATATAATATCTTAGATTTAATTTATGAAGATAAATTAAATCTATTGGCTCTTTATTTGGATTAAATGAATAGGTTAAATTAAAACTATTGCACAGATTTAATTTAAAATAAATTTATTTAATTAGATCATCAAGATAATTAAGGGTTAATTAGTTTTGAAATTAATCAAGATTAATTTTGAAATTCGAATATAGCCCTCATAGGTTATAAGAATGATGGAGCAGAAAAACTCATGAATGGATGAGAATTCAAAGCCGCAAGGAAACCATAGGAGACATTGGAGGTGCTAGCATGCATTCTATGTTGGAAACGCATTCATGTAAATACCGATTAAGGGAGCAGATTTGAGGTGTTAGCTCTTAGAGATTGAAAACCCTAAATTGAAAAAGGTACGAATCTTTCTAACTCTACTTAAATGTTGTTGATAGATCCACAACTGGTTGGCGAAATTTTAAACTTCTTGCTATGCCTGCAAATCCTAACACTTCTTTTGTTGAACAAAATCCAAATGAAGGTTTAGTTGAAAATTTATGGAGAAGTAAGAGGAAAAGCTATTACTTCTCCAAATGCAATGTTTTGGAAAGAAGCCATCAAAGCTGAAATTGATTCTTTAAAACAAAACAAAACATGAGTTTTCATTGATTTACCTTCAGGAGAAAAGCCTATTGGTTGCAAATGGGTTTTTAGGGGGAAAAATTCTTTTTTGAGTATATTGACAAGTATAAAGCAAGGCTAGTAGCCAAGGGTTTTACTCAAAAAGAAAATGTTGATTATCATGATACCTTTTCTCCAGTGACAAGGATTTCTTCTATTAGATTTCTTATTGCTTTAGCCTCAAGTTATAAGGTTTTTTATTCACCAAATGGATGTTAAAATAGCTTTTTTAAATGGTGATTTAGAGGAAGAAATTTACATAGTACAACTAGACGGGTTTATTGTTCCTAGCCAAGAAAAAAAAATTTGCAAACATGTTAAACCTTTATATAATTTGAAACAAGTACCTAAACAGTGGTATGCAAAAGTAGATCAAGTTTTGACAAGTGGAGGTTTTATTGCTCTTGAAGTAGAAATGTATGTTTATACAAAACTTGTAAATGTAACGGTGTGAATATTTGCCTTTATGAGGATAACGTGCTTATCTTTGGTACTAACATGAATATTGTACTTAATACAAAACATTTTCTTGCTTCAAATTTTGACATGAAATATCTAGGTAAAGCGAAAGTAATTTTGGGTGTTAAAATCATAAGGAATGATAATGATATTTAATTGGCTCAAGAACATCATATTGAGAAAATTCTTAAATGGTTTGGACATTTTCATAATAATCCATTAAGTGATCCTTATGATTGTAGTGTACACCTGGTAAAACATAAAGGGTATCTAGTTGCTCAATCAGAGTATGCACAGATTATCGAGACTATGTTGCATTTAATGAATTTCACTAGGCCAAACATAGCATATGCTATATATAGATTGAGTAGGTATACTCACTACCCAGGCAGTGAAAATTGGGTGGCTCTGGTAAGAGTATTGAGTTACTTGACAGGTATTATGAAACATGGTATATTTTATAGTATATTTCCCATTGTATTAGAAGGATACAGTTATGCTAGTTGGATCTCATATTCAAAGGAGTCTAAATGCACTAGTGTTTATGTATTTACTCTTGGTGGTGGTCCAATATCATGGAGATCAACTAAATAAACTATTTTTACTAAATCCTCAAGGGATTTTGAGTTGATTGCTATGGAGTTGGCTAGTACTAAGGTTGAGTGGTTGAAAAACTTCTAGGCAAACATCCCATTAAAAGGCAAACCAACACCATTAGTGTCTTTACATTGTGATAACAAATCAATAATAGCTACGGCTAAAAATAAAACCTTAAATGATAAAAATAGACATATTCGATTGAGACATAATATTATAAGATAGCTACTAAAAGATTATATAATCTCATTCGATTTTGTAAGGTCAGCAATAAACCTAGGGAATTTGCCAACAAAACCCTTGGGAAGAAATAGATTTTTGAAACATCGAGGGGAGTGGGACTAAAGCCAATATGAAATTAACAATGATGATAGCACAACCTTTGTGATTGGAAACCCCCTAAAAAAGGTTGAAATGGATAAGAACAAGTCGTTTTGTTAATTCTGCTAGCACTATAATTAAATTCAAGTCCCTTCCTATGGTGTGTGAGAAAGTGATAGAATGCATTTTTAGCAAGGCTCAGCAAAGCTCTGGATGATTTCATAATCCTATGGAAAGGTATATTCATTTCAAGTGCAGTTGATGAAGTCACCTCTAAGAATGTGGAGTGGGGCTACTCCTATGATGTAACATACCAAATTTTATTCACCAAGAATATATTGTAATTATTTTATATATTCAATGAAATGGTGAATATTTAAGGCCAAAGGAATTAAATATTGAAAATTGAAAGTGGAATAGTGGTTTCAGTGAAATCGCCTGTGAGCCAGTGAGATTGTGATATAGTTTTGGAAGAACAAATGATGAGCAAAAATTATGAAATTTTATAGGGTGAAATTAGACATCCTAAGCTTTAATTTAATAGGTATTATATGCCATTTTGACTTGTGGATTGAGAGTTATGAAGTTTTGAAGTTTACCTAGCAAAATTGACTAATTTCTAGAGGAGCGGTCAAAGATTGAAAATCTGGGAATGATATGATCCCAGCTAGTAAAATTTCATATTTTTTCTTGAAACTAGACACAATAAGGGTTCCATAGGCTTTAGAATCACTTTGAAATGATGTCTAAAAAAATTAGTTATGATTTTTCAGAGTTAAGGTAGAAAATCTACCAGAATTGGCATTATTACGAAAATTGAAAATAAAAGGTGTTAGAAATTTATTAATGGAATTAACATGAAAGTGTCATGATCATATGAGGAGGGGATTAAATTATAATGGATTTGTATGAGCACATGTCAAATTGCATTAAAAAAATGCTACATGGACAAATAATGATGAAATGGTATGCTACCTTGAGTGCAAGAATTGGTCTAGTTTGAAGAGTAATGGTTTAGTTGGAGCATGAGAAGGGGGAGCACGTTTTTTTTAAAAGCTAACCAAGGGAGATGGCTATTCAATGTTTAGGAGAGTCAAAGGGAGCAGTTATGGAGGGAAGTATGGTGAAGTGCATGATGAGAATAGATTGAGTGAAGGAATGAAAGAAATTGGTGCTTGGAAGAGGACAAACTTGATTACATGTAAGGAGATTGCTTGTCTTGTAAGATGAGAGGAGGTAGGGACGGTTTTTAGGGGTAAGCAAAAGGGAGATCATTGATTCAATATATAATGGAAATTAGGTGGAGAAATTATGAGAAAGAAGGGAGTGTGACAAGTGTCACATTGGAAGCTCTTGATTAAATCAATGGCAAGGAAGAAAGATGAATAAGTCAAATAAAACATCTTCCCTTCCCCTTCATACACACATTTCATCCAACCACAAGGAAGAGAGAGAGAGAGTTTGTGAAGTTCTTGGGAGCTAGAGAGAAGAAGTAGCAAGAAGATTAAGGTAAGTGTTATCTCTTAATCATTTTAATTTCCTTTTGATCTTCCATGAAATCCTTCTCTAAACCCTTATTTCTCATGAATCTATGGTGGTGAAGACACACTTTGAGATAAAGAAGAGAGGGAGGAGGAGCCTAGAGTAAGAGGAAACCAAGAAGCCAAATAAGGTAACTTCATAAACTTGCCTTCTTGAGTTGTTGTTGATCATTGTTGTTCGGTTTTTATGCTTTTTGGGTTGAGTTGTAAAATTAGAAAAGATATAACCCTAAGGGGTTATGCTGCCCAAAATCCTTTAAATCAAGATTATGAAGTGTTTAAATGAGTTAACTAAGGATTAGAAGTAGAAAAGTACAAGTTTAGGAAGCTAAAACACAAAGCTCCATTTTTTCTATTTTTTTTTCATATTTTTGGCCAGGACCAGAACAGGTACTAGGAATTGGATTTTCATGAAATAAATGGTTCCATTGGACTCAGTGGGCAAAAATATGTGGGGTTACAATTGGGCACTTTTTCGGTAGAAGCCGAAAAAGCATAATTACGAAAACACCATTGAAATCCCTAAATAGGGGCTGTCAAGGGTATTTTCATAATTTGACACTGAATTTGGTGATTTCAAGCCCTAAAATGGATTCCTTTGGCGAAAATAAGTCAAAATAGCTTTGGTCAAAATTTTAGGAAAACGTGCCATCAGGCCGGGTACGGCGGCAGGCACGGGCCGGGGTCCCAGGGGCATTTTGGTAAATTTTCACCATAGACTAATATAAACACAAGAAACACTATAGGAGAGTCTAAAATGATACTTGGATAGGTTATGGCCTATTTCTGGTACACTTAATATTTTAGGACCGGTTTGAAAGCCAGAACGACACGCGTTACGAGACACGCCTAAAAAAGGGATTATAAAGCTTTGAAGTAGGGACATTATCCTTCATACACTATGCCATAAGTTATGTGATTGTGTGGATGCCATTGTTTTCTAAATGTACTTTATTAATCAACATGGTTTGCCTAGAGAGGGGCAGTTGATGCCAGAGGTGCACTTACACTGGGAGTTGGCAGCAGTCCAACCGGTGTAGATATTGGGGCTGGGCCCTACTCATATATACATGACGATAATGTGTTTATATTGTTCATTAATTTACATACCTTGGAACATTTCATATTTACTTTTCGTATTCTCTATGAACGATATTATGTCTCTACGGGGATTCTTCGGAATCTCACCCTATTTTTAAACAAATATCTCAGCAGATACCAGTAGGGCAAAGGAAAAAGATGTAGAAGTCGGAAAGTGAACGGCATGTGTCTCAAGGTGGGAGAAGATTGTGGTAATAATTAGTCTATTTTGTGATATTTTGGTGAAATTTGTAAATATTAAAACTTCTGCTGTATTTTCTGTTTCTGTCAACAAACAATATCAGAATTGTAAATGAATATTTTTATCAATATAATTCTACTTTTCTGTATGCCCATTGAATTCTGTCTTTATTATTCTTTGAATATCGAAATGGAAACGGGTGTTGACATATGAGGTCATTGCAAAATCTCTAAAACATTTGTTAAGAACCAGGCTCATGCATGGTCGTCATAATGCATAAAAGTACCATAAATGTCAGAAATTGTGGGGGTATAATATGACTCTTAATGCCTCTAGTACACACCAAGAGTTATTTGTTCATAGAAGCAAGCTTCACTAACAACTCTGTGTACTAAGTGTTATTGTTCTAGGTCTCGTTCAATTCCAAAAGAAACTAGACTCAAAATGGTTATACCTATGTGGGTAACTTAGCAGTTGGTGTTACCTTTGACACATGTGGGAGGTTGTTTTTTAATATTAGGTAGATGTATTAAAGGAAAAAAAATATTATCAATACATTTCTTCTTATTCAAGCTAAGGAAAATAATCTTATCACTTCCTTTCTTCTTTTCCAAGCAAATATATCACTACATTTCTTGTTTTCCAAGACAATGATCATGCAATTATTAGTTGGCAACCTTATCTATCATCAATTACCTTATCTACTTATGAACCATGTCCTATAAATAGGGAGTTGAGAATGAAGTTCAAAACACACTTACTTGAACTTTCAAGTTATTCTCTCCTCTTCTCTCATATACTTACTTCTGAGTTTACAATTTCAGTTCCATTGTTCTGTCATACTATCTTGTTTCAGGAAGGGTTTATTTAATCCTAGGGAGTGCTTCCTTTTTATGCAAACCTTGTGTGGTGGAATAACTCTTAAGGACAAATTTCTTGGGTGCAACTCAAACCATATTTTTATTGTCTTTTATAGGTTATTTCTATTGTTTTGTAGGTGATTATTTGAACAATGGTGAATGACAAGGTAAGCATATAGAGAGAGAGGGAGAGACACTGCTCTCCATTTAGTGGTCACAATCCAAAGGAGAGAAGTGATAATTTGAGATGAACGGAGGCTAGAGTTGAGAAAGATAAAGCTCTCAACAAAGGATCAAATAGATTATTGGGAGAAGTTGGAGCTTTTCTACCTTATCTCTTTTTGTTTTTCTTTTTCATCTATTAAGAGTAATTTAGGCCTACATTCCTACAATACTTGTGGATTAATCCAAAAATCTCTTTACACTTTCACTTTGACCTGTTTGGTACGAGGTATTTGGATGGGAGGGGAAGGGAGGGAAAATTTTATGAGCTGAATTTAAAAAAAAATAGAGAAATGGAGTTATAAATTTTAATAAAGAGAAAATGTAAAATAAAAGAGTAAGAAAAGTTAATTAAAAATGTTTAATCCCAGTTCTCTAATTTTTGAAATTTAACTCAAAAAAATTTTTCCTCCCCACCCATCATACTAAACAACCCGTAATAAGCGTTGCAAAAATGCTACCGCAATCTCTAGCTTGTGTAGCCATAAACTAGTAGAGATTCAGGCATATATAACATTTACTAAAAGATGAAGGTGCAAAAATACTCATCTACATATCGCACATGTGCGTCTGGCACCATATACAATCCTTGGGTGCAAAAATACCTATGATCTTCACAAAAAGAGGCAAAAATACCAGCTCCGTCAATTAGGGCAAACACCATTAATTTTTTTTATGGGCCCCACTTTAATATTTTTTAAATAATTATTTTAAGGGTTAAGGTGCAAAATTACATATCTACATATCCTTTGGGTGGAAAAATACCCATGATCATTAAAAAAGTGGACAAAAATGCCAGGTTCATTAATGAAGGCAAACACCCGTTAATTTCTGATTTTGTGAGCCCCACTTTAATCATATTTAAATAATTATTTAAAAAACTCTCTCCCTCCCTCTCTCTTCCCGCACCATTTCCCTCTCACCCTCCTTTCTCTCTCCCCCTCCAAACTAGATCCCCACCTTCACACCGACAATAACTCTCTCCGGCCACCCACATGGTAATAACTAAAAGCTTAATGTAGAGAGGTATTTTAAGCTTTTAATTAATACCTATGATCATTAAAAAAGGGTGACAAAATGCTTCTTTTAGTTAATACCTATTATCATTTTGTCTGGTTTTTTAATGATCATAGCTTTTAATTAATAACTATGATCATTAAAAAAGGGGACAAAATGCCATCTCCATTATTGAAGACAAATGTTCGTTAATTTCTGGCTTCGTTAATGAAGGGAAACGTTTTGATGATGAACTACAAAAGGGCATTTGGAGGGAGTGGGTAGTATAAAGGTGATGATTATATGGGTGGCTGGAGAGAGTTATTGCCAATGTGAAGGTGGGGCTCTAGTTTGGAGGGGGAGAGAGAGAAAGGAAGGTGAGAAGGAAAGGGGTGCGAGAAGATAGAGAGGGTGATAGTTTTTTAAATAATTATTTAAAAATGATTAAAGTGGGCCTACAAAACCAGAAATTAAAGGACGTTTGCCTTTATTAATGAAGCTGTCATTTTTGTCCACTTTTTTTTAATGATCATAGGTATTTTTTCACCTGAAGGATATATAGATAGGTAATTTTGCACCTTAGCCCTTAAAATAATTATTTAAAAAATATTAAAGTGGGGCCCACAAAAAAACTTAACGGTCATTTGCCTTAATTGATGGAGCTGGTATTTTTGCCCCTTTTTATAAAGATCATGGGTATTTTTGCACCCAAGGATTGTATATGGTGCCAAATGCTCATGCAGGATATTTAGATGGGTATTTTTGCACCTTCGCCCTTTAATAAATAATAGTTATAGTGAATAAAAATCATATATGTTGAGGTAGAGGTCGCATAAGGATTTATAATGCTAAAACCTAACAGCTAAATATACACACCATCATGTATTGAGAGGCAAAATCTGCAAAAACTCAAAAATAATTATTATAGTTAATAACAGTCATTTATTTGGTGAGAAATATGATGGTTCTTATGAACAACTGTCATGTAATACTTACAAATGATTCGTCTTCTGACCTCTTATAGCAACGAAGGCAAACCATAACAGTCTTCAAAACCAACTTTCATCTAACACTTTTATAACCCTTCGTAACATCATCAAACCTTCATAAGTCATAGCTCACAACCCTTTGTAATCTATTAGACCTATTTAAACTCACATATTCCTTATGATTCTTATTAATTTTCTATATTGGCTTCTTCCTTCTCTCCTTCATCATGTTAAGTTCCTAGGGAGCTCCTCTACTGCCGCTGTCGCCACCCCCTGCTCTACCACCACCATCTCCTCCTTCGCCTCCTCCTAAAATAGAGGCTCTAATGCAGATGTTGGCAAGCCTTGACCACCACACAAGGCATCTGATGGCATACACCAACAAACTAAACAAGAAGTTGAACCACATACTTCATCATAATGATATTAAAACAAAAAAATAACTTACATTTTAATGTTATTAATTAAGACCATAAATTATTCTTGCCTATCGTTCTCATCCTCCTCTTCCTCTTTGTCTTCCTCATTCTCATCATCGGAGGAGGGAGATAAAGTTAATGAAAAAATAACTTAATAATTCACGGTAATATGATCCACGTTTACCTGCAAGAGCAAGGACGTATGGACCAGTGCTTAAAGGAACTTACCACTCTCATTCGCTCTTTAAACAAGAAGGTGGACAAGTTACTAGAAAAGGAAGAATTTGATTATGTATCAGATTCTTAAAACATCTCCATAGCTTATTATTTTTATTTTTTATATACTTTGTCTTTTTTTTTTATTTTGTTTGTAAAATGTAATTGTATAATCAACCACCAAAATTTTTTTTAAAAAAAAGTGACATGCATGATGGTTATTAAGTAAACCCGTTACTTATTAGAATACCATGTGAAAAAAAAAGTGAAATACAAAACGGTTATTAACAAAGAACCATGATAAATATAAACAAATAAATAACAATTGATGAACCGAGATGTAAAGTCTTAGGCACGATACCCTTAAAACCCATACCATTCTTCTTATATTTAAACGTTTGAAATAAAATACACTTGACACTCAATCTGTTCGAATGAAACCCACCAACATCATAACCCTATGACCCTTGTTGTCCTTTCTGGCTATCGGGAGTCATTTTCAGTCAAATCCCACCATAAAATGCCTTCATCCCACTTCTCAGTGACAGCTACACTAGTGAATACACTTAACCCTTATCAAAGCAACTGCTGCACGAGTTGTTTTCATTTGTGAGCCCTAGCTAGGTATAGTTATGATTTTCCTCATCTATTTTGCATTATCCTTCCTACATTCACTTTTAATGGTTCCTCTCCTTTTTCTTACAGTGTTCAACCCAACTGATTGGGTGCCTTTGTGAACTCATGACTCGATAAAGCATCCAAAGTGACATTAAATTACTTTTGTGAAGTTATGTTTTTTTAGAAAAACTAGTATTTCTCTAATTGAAGGTTCCTTAAATTGCTTTTGTGAAGTTATATTTTGTTGGAAACCATAATATTGCTCTGATTGAAGGTTCCTTTTCTGTTACAAGAAGTTGTCAATCCACTGCTTTGATTCACAGTTCCTACTCTATTGATCTTTTTTAGAGTGATTTTGGGAGATATGGATCCCTAAAAAATACCTTTCCTTTTTTGGACATATCCATATCTCCATATGTTACTTCAAAAAGATCACTAGGGATGTGATGAATAAACTAGTTCAGTTGTAACAAGACACGATCAAGTATTCAAGGTGACATTAAATTGCTTTTGTGAAATTATGTCTTTTTGGAAAACCTATTATTGCTCTGATCGAAGGTTCCTCTCCTGTTACAGGAAGTTGACAACCCATTACTTTGATTGTAGGTTCCTACTCTATTGATCTTTTTTGAGGTCACTTCAGGAGATATGAATCCCTAAGAAAATATCTCTCCTTTTTTGGAAGTATTCATATTGATAAATAAAATATTTTCATATTTATTTTCCCTTATATGATGATTTTGTGGATGATATTTAAGCTTAATTTAATAAATTTGGGTGTAATTAATAAATAAATAATAATTTTGACATGAAATAGAATTTCTTAGAAAATACTAAATTAGACCTTCTTTCAGTTTTCAGGCAATATCTGGATCTCTAGATGTCATATTCGGACGTTCTATATATGGATAAAAAGTTAAGAAAGAGCTCTACAACTTCTATGTTGAGACCAAAACCCAGTTTTATCTCTAAGGGTCTATTTGGTGTGAGGGATTTGGAGGGGAAGGGAGGGAAGGGAAAATTTTTATGAGTTGAATTTTAAAAGATTGAAGAAGTGGGGTAATAAAATTTTAATAAAGAGAATATAAAAGATAAAAGAGTAAGAAAAATTAATTAAAAATTTTTAACCCCACTTCTCTAATTTTTTTTAAATTCAACTTAAAAAATTTTTCCCTCTGCCTACTTTCCCTCTCCTCCCCTCAGACCAAACAAGCCCTAAAGGTTTCGAATTTTGCTTAAAAGTTGAGAGCGAGAATCATCTATCTTTTCACTAACCATTCCATCTACAACTTCATCTACTCTACTCCATTCTTCCCTATATATAGCCACCCTCTCCTTCACATTTTACACAACCATTTTTCATATCCATTACTTTCCTCTCTTCTCCACATACACCATCTTAGAGTAGTTTCATGCATTGTATTTAATTCCTGCATACCTCCTACATGGAAGGTTTTACCTCCTACATGAAAGGCTAGATTTTTCTATTTTCATGCATCTTGTGGTTGTAATTTTTATGTTTTAGAATTTAATAATTAAATTTATTGCAATGTTTATGAAATTCCCAATTTATTTTATTTTTGTTTTTAATTTCATCATATGTTAAACTTCCATTTTCCTAGGGTGATGATGTAGCTTGCTAATGACGAATTGAATCTTAACTTATTGAATTTAGTTTGAATTTCTCCTTCATGATTGAGTTTTAATTATTGTTCTTAATGCTTTCAATTGATTGGCCACCTTTTGAATGATTCCAATATGTATGTTGACACCGGAAGGAGATGCATGTATATAGATCATATAATTAAAACTATGACTTGCATATGAAATAGGAATATATTTATATAAGTTGTGTAGTCTTATTGAGTTCCATAAATCTTAATGCATAATTGATAGCTTAAATTCATATAGGAATATATTGGATTAACAATTACTTCTAGAATTGTTTGACCTTGGAAGAGGCTAATAATTAAATTAGCACTACTACAGAATTGAGATATAACCACCCCCAAGGACGTCCCAAATTGAAAATTGGGTGGTTAAAAAGGGAGGCGGTGGCATTTTCGTAATTATATATATGCAGGGGAACCTTTAGGCGTCCCAAATTTGAATTTGGGACGTCTAAAGTACTTCCAGGCGCGAAATATAAATTTCGTAAATTTTTTTTAGCTCCTGGAGCTGGGATTAGACATCCCAAAAGAATTTTGGGACGCCTAAACCCCAGACTTTAGGCGTCCCAAATGCCTAAAGTTGGCACTTTAGGCGTCCCAAATGCCATTTGGGAGCGCATGTCAGATACTTGTCTGACATGCGTCTTCTCATCAATAAGCCCTCTCCTCACATGTCTTCTCATCATAACTTTACTCTTCTTCAACCTCCCCCACCCATCGTCGGCGCGCACTCTTGCTCTCTTTGTTTCTTCACTTCCACTCCTCCCTCCTCCCTTCTTCTTCCTCTTTGTTTCTTTGTATGGGACATTACCAAGTGTCTGTGTGGTTGTGCCAAGAAAGAAGCTGATTATATTCTTAATTTGGAAGAGAATTTGCAGTCACTGAAAGATAAATGGGAAGATCTCCAAAGCATGAAAGAGGACTTGAAGACAAGAGTTGATGAAGTTGAGAACACAGAAGGGATGCAAACATTCAACAGGTATTATGCATCTAAGCTATTCTTTCTTTTTAAAATTTTCGTATTAGTTAAATTTTGAAGTGTTTTTTACATGATGAGTAGTCATCAATCAACGTGTCCAGAAAATTTCAGAAAGTATAGTATGGACATTAGAGAAAGGAAACAAGAAAAATAATAGAAGAAAATTAGCTAGAAAACTTAGAGCCCTGGAGTAAATTAAACTCATTCCTTAAAACTCTAAAATCCATTTGTATTCACATTACAACACAAGCTAAGGCTGCAAGAACATTCTTGCTAAAATATAAATGGGTTTTTTATGAATTTAATTTGATATGGTAATAGGTTATTAACTCACTGCAATAATGCTCTTTTACGATTGTAGATTGACTATCATTTTACTTCTTTAATGAAAATTGTTACTTATCAATAAAAATAAAATAAAAACTAACTTTTGGTTGGATAGATGAAAATTGAACATCAAATATATGAGGAAGGTTTGCTTAACATATATTTTAATTTCAATTAAGATTTATATAGTACATTTTTAAAATAGAGGGAAGGTTACTATAATTTATGTAAAACGGAAGGTGGTAATTAACGTATTTTATTCAATTTTTTAATGTTTAAACTCATATACAAAGAAACTAATGAGTTAGGAATTTAATAAAAAAAGGGATAAATTGAACAATATAATTTGTTAATTTTTATTCTATATTTTTATTTTGTTTTAAAGTTAAGGTGTAATTTTAGCAAGAAAGTTTTCACTATGACGTCTAATATAACTAAGTTTTGAATGGTGTAAAAGTAAATACAATCTTTTAAAAATAAAGAAATGTTAGCAATTCCATTAAAATGACTCAAACGTCCGTTATAAAGTTTAAGGGAGAACAAGTGGGTCCCACATAAAAAAAGAGACATAATTGCTAAAATTGCTCCTTTTTTAAAATATTGTGTCTACTTTCACACCTTCAAAACTTAATTGTACCATAAGCTTATAGCAAAAAACTTTATTACTAAAATTGCACCTTAACCCTATATTTTTAATATGATACTTGTAAACATATTTTTTAAATATTTTTATATCTATTTTTAAACAGTATGTAGATTTTTGCTCTCCTCCACCTCCTTCCTTCCATTGTCGTGCACACCACCGTGGTTCTTTGCTTTCTCCATCTCCCCACCGTGCATACACCTCTGATCTCCAACGTCTTCTCTACCTCTCCAGCATACTAGTGGGCGCCCCCTGATCAGGTTAGTTTATTTTCTTCTTGTTTTTTTTGTAACAGAATGGTATATTTTCTTTTTGAAATATAAATTTACTTGAAATGATTGAGATTGTGCTTATATATTGCTTATATTGAGATGGTTGAGATTATAGCTTAGTGTGTTTGGTGTGCTTATATTGCTTAAATTGCATGTATTCGGGAACTCCAGTGCAATGGTCTATTTTCTTGTTTAAATATAAATTTACTTGTGTATATTACCATTAATTAGTATATATAATAAAATAAAATATGATTTGTTTAAATTAAAGAAATTCTTGTATTCCAAACGAATTATGAATGTTATTGGGTTGATAATTTAATTAGGCAATCCCATCATATGTCGTTGACAATTGTACTAAACGTGTGAATGTTATTGGGAATGCCTTAGGTGGTAACAAAATGGATCATAGTTGGATGAATGCTTTGAGAACTAGTGAAGAATATGAGAAAGGGGTGGAAGAATTTATTGAATTCGCTAAAAAGACTGCTCCTGCAAAAAATGGGAAGTATTTTTGTCCTTGTGTCAATTGTTTGAATGAGAGTCGACGGGATGTTGATGTCATAAAGGATCACCTACTTTGTGATGGAATAAATCTACGATACACAAGGTGGATATGGCATGGTGAGGAAGTAACGGATTGTCCGTTGAACAAGAAGGAAGATGTGGATATCGTAAGTGAAGATAGAATGGAGAAAATGATTAACGATGTTGAGGCAGAATCCTTTGCGCAGTCGCAGGAGTATGACAGCCTGCGGAGTGATGCAGAGACACCATTGTACAGTGGGAGTAAGTACACGCGGCTGACGGGAACATTACATTTGGTTAACTTAAAGGCAACCTGTAGGTGGACCCATAGTAGTTTCACATTGCTGCTTGAACTATTGTGTGATATGTTTCCAGAGGATAATGTACTTCCCAATCGTATGTATGAGGCCAAGAAAATCATGTCTACGATGGGTATGGAGTATAAAAAGATACATGCTTGCCCTAATGACTGTATACTGTACAGAATTGAGTATGGAGGTCTTAGTAAGTGTCCTAAGTGTAAAATTGCACGATACAAAGTGAAAAAAGATGGTGGTTGTGGTGATGTGACAAGTAAAAGGCAACCTTTAAAGGTTATGTGGTATCTTCCAATAATACCACGTTTTAAATGTTTGTTTACGACTGCAACAAAAGAGAAGAAGTTGAGATGGCACTCCGATGAGAGAATATCTGATGGGAAATATCTTCGGCACCCAGCTGACTCTCCACAATGGCAAAAAATAGATGAAATGTTCCCTCAATTTGGCAGCGAGCCGAGAAACCTATGGCTTGGGCTTTGTACAGACGGCATCAATCCGTGAAGACCTTGATTTGATCAATTCATTTGCTTGAGATTCATTTCATCAAAGCTTACTTTCTAATTTTCAGATTTTTGATAATGAAGATGCCTACCTATGTGAAGACCTTGATGTGATTAAAGATCTTTTGGCTGGACATCTTCTTCAACATATAGAACAGTAAACTTTTTATTTTATATCAGTTTGTAGTTGTGTGATGACAGCATTTTGACACTTTCTGGTTGTTTTTGTTGATATAGATAGTAGTAGGTTGTATAAAAGGTTATTGTATGTATATATAGTAAAGATTGTAGTGCTGGATGTCCTTATTAGTTTGTAACGGACAGTGTGGTTTATGAATCCATCTTCTATTCTGTTTCTGCAGTTCGAATTCGCTGGGTAATACAGAATGTAAATTATGATATAAAAAAAACCTAACTTTTAGACGTCCCAAATGACATTTGGGAGGTCTAAAGTCCCACCCTGGGGGGACTTTAGACGTCCCAAATTGTAATTTGGGACGTCTAAAGTCCTTCCCTGGGAAAGACGTCCCTATTATTTGGGACGTCTTTTCTTACAACTTACTTCGCCCCCAGTATATACGTCCCTGTTAGAATCGGCTATCACCCAAGAGGGGGGGTGAATTGGGTGTATAATAAAAACTTAAGAACTTTGAAAATCTTTTCGCATCTTAACGAAAATGGTAAGTATGAAGGTTTATAAATCAACAGTTAGATTAAATAATATATGCTAGAAATATAAGAGTTTAGGGAAGAGAATATGCAAACTGTGATTTATCCTGGTTCGGTCCAATCTGTGATGGCCTACGTCCAGTCCCCAGGCTCCTCCTGAGATTTTCAAATCCACTATCTTCTTGTTTAATCCGGGCACAAGAAAAGCCTTTACAATCCCACAAGTTTAGCCGGGTACTTGTGAAACCTTTTACAAATCTCTTACAGAAATACTCCCCCTTACGGTAAGTCTTATGAGCAGAGCAATCCCGAAGATCTTCCTCTCCTGCTTACTCATGCAAGTCTTACGAGCAGCAACGTTCTCTTCTGCTTACACCCCTGTAAGTCTTATGAGCAGCAACGTTCTCTACTGCTTGCACCTTGTAAGTCTTACGAGCAGAATGTCTTACGGCAATTCTCTCTACTGCTTCCCCGTAAGAAAATCAACCCTCTCAAGGTCCCTCTACCTTGAGATCAACTCAGAAATATAGTTGAAGGTGTTTACAGACTCTCTCACAGAGTGGATATAATCTCACTGAAGTACAATACAAATAATCACTCTCTCAATGATAAGTAATACAGAAACTGAAAATAGAGAGTGTATGGGTAGAAGCAGAGGATTCACATTTCTATCATTTTTCTGGTAGTTGCTTGCTGTCTCTGTTTTTCTGCGTTTTTTCACTACCTTTCACAGTTACCCATTGATGTTGAATGGTTTCTCATTTATAGTTGATGAAGATGATGACCGTTGTGAGCATTCGTCCGTTGGAGTCTCATTGCGTCATTTGAACGTTGAGTATATTTGAAAATGAGCTTCTGTCCGTTGCAAGGTGGAGCGTTTTGTTGAACAGCAGGAAGATTCATTTTGAGCTGTACATCACGTTGTGGAGCGTTTTGTGTTTCAGACAATCTCTCATGGTGGGTCAGTTACTTGTCGTGGTTGGTAGCCGCCATTCGTTGTGTAATGATGGAGTTCACCAAAATTGACTTTTATTTGAATCTGCAATCCGAATGTTTAATATCCTGTTTTACACTTGAAATATATGTTAGTTAACATTTAGAATCAATAACAAGTGAAAACACACTGATTCAATAACATATAATCATATTCGGAATGTTCGCTGTGAGACTTGACGTTTTGGTCTTCTGCAGAATATCACTCGAGCATGAATATGCTCACTCGAGTGATATCGAGATTTTACTCCTTGATCTTCAGTTTTAAGTCTGTGCTCGCATAGGATTTCAGAGAGACAGAATTCTCACTCGCGAGTGATCTACGGCCTCACTCGAGCACAACTCCTCCTGCTCGAGTGATGTTGCATTTTCCACTGTGAGTGTCTTCTCGGGTCATCACTCGCATACCATTTTAACAAGAGTGAGATTTTGTACTCGCGGGTGATTTGGTCCTTCACTCGAGCACACATACCTCTGCTCGAGTGAGACGCATATTCTCAAGGAATATGCTCTCAATATCATCACTCGCACCAGAAATCCAGAGGGATAGAATTTTCACTCGCGAGTGATGTTGGCCCTCACTCGAGCACAACAACTCTGCTTCGAGTGAGACGAATATTCCCAAGAATTATTCCTCTTGAACAAGCACATGCAACAGAACTGGAGAAGGATGGAATTTTTACTCGCAAGCATTGGTGTGTCACTTCGAGCACACTTGCACTTCTCTAAACTTCATGACTCTCGGCCAAGTGCTCGCGATACCCTGCTCGAGTGAACGAAGGAAGCATGTCATTACTTGCTCTCGGCCAAACACTCGCAGACCTGCTCGAGTGAACAACGAAAGCATGCCATTACTTGCTCTCGGCCAAACACTCGCAGACCTTCACTCGCATGTGTGCTCGAGTGAGAATGACTTCTCTGCTCGAGTGCAACCTCCAGTGCTCGAGTGAGGTACTTTTCTTCATATTTCAGCTGCTTCTGTACATCACTCGCATGACATTTTCAGAGGGAAAGTTTTTACACTCGCGGGTGATGTGGGGCCCCTTTAGAAAAATTTGATTCATTTGATTCAAATGATGTATCATAAGAATGCTCTTATCATATGCATTCCAATGCAACAAGAATCAGCTCCAAACTCCTTGTCTTCTGTAAGTTATGATCGAAAGAGTGTATATTTCGCTAGTCTGCACAAGCATCAACTTCCAGAAGGCATAGCTCCTAGAATATACGTTCAAATTATGCAAATTATCTATCCATGGAAAGCTCTTTGAGTCTTCTTTCATTTGGCACTGGTCTCGTCTCAATCCGATGTGTGGTTTGTAAGTTACGAGCAAAATACCGAACCTGTGTCGAAATATGACGGTGATTTCAGTTTCATTTTCGACGATTCATAACTCCTTCATTTGATCTTCTTTCAATGTGATCCTGGTGCCAATTTTACGTGTTGGGAGTCTTCTTTCATATGCCACCTGTTTCGGGTCAATCCGACGAGTAGTTTGAGAGATATGATCAAAAGACCAGACCTCGCTCAGGCTGAACGTAAAACAGAGTAGAACAGAGTATGCACCCGTGCTCGAGTGAAATGGTCTGTGCTCGAGCATGTTCTTCCTGTGCTCGAGCATAACACCTTGTGCTCGAGCATAACTCCTCTAGAAGTGCCAAAACTCATATATAAGTCATCTTAGCTTCGTATTAACCTATTCCAACCATCATTTGATCATAGAAACCTCCGGAATCATTATAGACACCTCCAATATCACATCTAACAACTTGAATCTTGATATTCATGATAGATCTACCAAGTTCTTCATTCTTCAATATCTTTCTTCTTGGTTTTCTTCTTGATAATAATTCTCCATAACCAAAGCAAGCATCTCTTTGATTATCTTCAATTTCTTTCTTCTTCTTCCTCTTGTTCATTTTCATTAATTCAATCTTCTTCATTCTTTGCTTGACTAATCTACAAAATATGTAACATTAAATATAGTAGTTAGTCAAAGAAATACATTATATAAACTTTTTGCTCTTATCACTTAATATCTATATTTGACATCATCAAAACTAATCATATCTAACATTCTCCCCCTTTTTGATGATGACAAATCCTTTAAGAAAAATATGTTTGAATGAAGTGCAACATACATGTATAATGCAAAGTGCAAACATACATATACATATTATAATGCAAAGTGCAACATACATATTTTTCTTACATTTTTCTCCCCCTATTTGACATCAGCAAAAAGTTTGAAATATATAAATAAGTAAGGTTTGTGAAGAAGTAAATAAAGTAGAAATGACTTTAATCACAATGAATGAACCAAGAAAACAATTGACTCTCCCCTATGTGAAGGAACTGAAAATAGATTTGGAGAGGTTTTCAAGAAAACTTTTATAATCAAGATCAATGAAAAATATGAAACGTATTCTTGAAATGTAAATAGAGAAGGTTTAGAAATGCTCATGTAGATTTTGAAAATTGATGAAGCGCTCCATGAAGTTCGTTGCTTCTTTGGCAATGATGGTGCATGATGATGTACACCACACTTCTGTTATGCAACTCAATATATATTCATGTGGTTGCCAGGATTCTCCAATTGAGTTGAGCTTCTGTTTAGCATGTTCAATGCTCATTTGTATTGGCATATGTATTTGTTGTTCTGAATGTTACAGCCAATATATATTCCTTGACTGAGCGTTAAAAACATCCTCAAGGTTGATAGAGTCTTCTTGTAGTATGTTGAGGAATGCTATTGCACAAAACAAATTCTCCTGTCATAAAATTTAAATCTTTCTTTGCAAAGAGAATTGTTAGTTCAATCAAGTAACAAACTATTCCTTTCCATATGATATGTTCAAATTATGATTGTGAAAAGAACAGTATAAGAGTAACTCATCATCAAAACTAATCAAGACATGGTGAATATAGATGAGTATATTAAAAGGATTTTCTTCTCAATAAGAGATAAGTTTTCAAGATATAAAACACACATGAATGTGAAGCTCCCCCTTAATTGAAGCATGGTTTTAAAAAATTTTAGGAAAACAATTAATAACTCTCCTGGATTTGATAAAACATTGGAAACTTTATATAGAAAATGATTTTGAAAGTATGAATATTTAGAGAGAAATCAAATTTGAAATATGTTAATGCTATTTAGAGGTTTTAAGAGATATAATCCAATATCATCTGAGTAGTCACTTGAGTGATTCTACTTGATCATTGCTTGATTGTTTACTCAAGTGGTGCAACTCAAAGAATTTGAATTAAGTAAGAATACAATACCTCACTCGAGTAATATCGTAATCACTCGAGTTATAATCCTCTGTAGTCCATTGATGCATCATGTCCTAGTCAATATTGGATGATGTGACTGGTACTGAGGGATTCTGAAGTGTAGTCTTCTGTGAGCACTTTAGGATACCAAGATGAGCTCAGAATAAGGCATTAGGATTCTAGTTGATCAAGTCACAGTGTTGTCTAATCTTGCCATTCACGGAAGTGATAAACTCAGCATGTTTGTGACAAGCTCTGTGTGATTGTTAAAGCTCCTCTCTCAAAAAGCCTTAGACAAATGGACCAAAGAATGAAGGATCATGGAGCCAACTTTAGCAAAGTGTTGTCTCTCATTTATTGGCCTTGTTCACCATAGCTCTAGTGTAGGTATAGCAGATAATCCAGTGAAGATTAGACATAGAGCTAAGATAGTAGTTAAGAATCCTCATAGGCTCATCAACCTTGATGATTCTGTGCATCTCAGCATTTTCCTCTGAACATCTCTGTTGGCTCCATATCATAGTGAAAATGTCTGATCACCTTGAAATGATAAGGAAGGTGGGTAGGCAACAAAGATTCATATTAGATAAATTTATTCTTGGCTCTGTGCTGCTTTGAAATAATCTCCGCTGGGTCTCCTAAGAGATCTTCCTTCTCTTTCTCTTTCTCTTTCTCTGATGTATCATTAGCTAGTTATTTGCTAGTGGCGGGATGTCATTTGAGTAATATCACATATTCTGCTTCATCTCACGCTGCAATACTATCAGTCATGCCTTTTCTGTTAGCCTTTGGTCTTTGTATCCAAAAGTAGAGCATTTTGGTCAACTCCTGTAAAAGTATAAACATATGCTCTCTGGTACCCATCTTCTCTTGGGTCCGTACAATATTAGACATAGCAACTCTTATGCTCTTATACAATTAAGCATATGATATTTGAGCAAAGAGTACTATAAACCAACAAAGACCAAGATATATTTTTACCCACTTAAATTTAAACCATTAGATCATGAAGGGAAACGAATCAATGAATGGTAATTTTCAAAGATCAATGAAGATTTGTAAATACATTTCATAGAAAATATTTCATTGATAAGATTTTCATGCAATAGATGTAAGTTGGATCAAAGAGAGTAGAGAATCTATCCATAATGACCAACTTTTATGAAATGATAAATCATGAATGAAACCAAATTTTCAAGAATGATAATGAGATATGCTAATTATTTCAAAATCTCATATGTTCTTTCGAATCATAAATATGCATTATGACATTAAGATTTTGAATACATGAAAACTCATTTATGAAGCTTGTTAAATACCAATGCTTATGTCAAAAACAATGGAAGTCAACAGTTATAAAATATATATCAAAAAGCTTCACTAAGGAATTCAACTAAGATAACATGTTAATTATAAGAGTTAACATGTTGGAGAATTTTCTCAAGAACAAAAGTCATATGAAAAATGAATTAGCCAAAATGGCTTAGCATGATGACTTTAGTATTGATCAAGAGATAACCTTGCCTCTTAGAGTTGTGTCTTAAAATGGATAAATATTCAAGGCAGCAAGACTTAAAGTGCAAGATTCTAGTTACTCAAAAAATGGATGAAGACAAATGGTAATGCATTTGAGTAACAATATGAGTATAAGAATTTATGGATGATGAAGCACATACTCATTGATCAAAATGACTAGAGTTTTAGAATATCCCGGTAATTTATTCCACAATAATGGTTAATGCATTAAGATTTAATGCACTAATGAACATTTATAATGCTTGGAATAACGTGGCCAACTAATGATTTATACATTAGGCACAAGGCTTTCACAAGTTGAATTCTTATCAAGGGAATATACTTGACACTCATATAGATAGTTAACTTGCTTAGACGTAAGGTCTAGCATGTTAAGGAATAAAGACTGAAGAGAGTTCAAGTATTGGATAGCACATTTAAGATCAAAGTGTCTATGATGAGAAAATACTTTGATACAAGAATTCGAAGCATTCTGACTTTCAGTATACAAAAATATTAACTTCCAATTTTGAAACTGATTTAAATGCAAACAAGATATGAATAATTTCCAAATAATGTGTATGCACTTTTATAAATAGAATGATTTGAAATCCAAATAAATTTGTGAAATAAGTATTTCAAATTTCCAATGCATAAAAATCATGCACAATTCTATTTCGATACATTTAGCAATCTGAATATTTTGAAAAACCATAAATCATTGATTGCTAGTGGTATATAGTAATGAACAAGAATTTACCACTCAAATTGAGTTGGAAAGAATGAGTACGATGGTTGAGTTTTGAAATTACTGATACAGCGTACCTGGCTTGAG
Source organism: Inga laurina (assembly GCA_963855925.1). NCBI lineage: Eukaryota > Viridiplantae > Streptophyta > Magnoliopsida > Fabales > Fabaceae > Inga > Inga laurina. The sequence continues at coordinate 24,405,242 of OY979707.1, forward strand.
TGTAACTTGTAGACACCCAAGTTAATTTCCATCTTCTTGAATCTTTGTACTCAAGTCCTCCAAGATCACTTGAGTAATCCATGTTTTAAAGATAATATGCATTTATATTTTGTTAATCCCTTGCACTCGAACGTTCACTTCTGCTTTCTAGTGTCATGATTCGTTTTCAAATTATTCCTGCAAAAATCGTATAACCCTTTTTCTTCCTTCGGTATCCAATTCTACTTGGATCCACTCATGGTTAGCTTAAAAGAATCATAATTCACATGCTCTAAGAATATAATCAATTTGAAACAATTGAGCATAATGAATTAAATACGTCTTTATGCATAAGAGAAATATTTCTTCTTTCAAATCATTATACATGCATAAAGAATTAACTTGTTGAGCATTACAATCCCTTTATAAATAAATAAATCTATTAAATGACTTTTTAAGGGATGCGAAAACATAATTTAAAAATTATTTGCAATGCTCATTCCTAAGGTTCCAAAATATAAAACCTCAACAAATATTACAAACAACAACATAGGAGGTTTTATCATTGTGTACCTTTGCCTTAGATATTTGGAGGATTGCTTTTGCTTACCCATTGCATCTTTCCATGATGTTGATACTTTGAATATTTTGCTTTGGGTGCTGGCAACCTTCGCTTAAAATATATAGACTCCAGGAGTCTTTTATTTGATGCTTGAGAGATCCTCCTTTTCTTGTTCTCCTCAAGATAGTTGAATGGTATTCTATGGTAGTTCATTCTTGAGGTGGAATGTACTCCTTTTCTCCATTGCCTTTCTTTATGGTTAAACTTTGCAGTTCTAGCAATGGGTGCCTTGAGAGTTCTCCTTTTTGATATAAATGGTATGAACCTTTTTATTGGCGCATGAGAAACTCTTGGCTTATTCTTCATCTTCTCCGTACCCTTATGTCCATTCTTCTTATAATCAGTCTGCACACATAAAGTACTAGATGGACATTTTGGTACCCACATATACTTGGGTCCTTGATTGTTAGTATTAACCTGTACATGTTTCTTCGGTACCCAAATATACTTATTTCTCACATGGGAATTTCTTCTAATATAGCATGTATGAGAAATATGACCGGACTTGCCACAATAATTGCAAATTGTATCAAAATATGCATTATGGGATATCATGCAAGTATTATGTCGATCATGAGAGTAGAAATTCGAATGGATTTGATTTGAATATTCTTTCTTCCCAACAAACTTTCCAGCATATTTGAAAACATTTTTGCTTTTCTCAATAGAATCACCAATTGGTTGAGAAACAAACTTTTGTAAACTCTGAAAATCATTTTTATGAAAATCACACAAAGAATTGGAACTTTTTACCTTAAGTTCATCTTGAGCTCCGGAGAGTGATTTTTCATGTTCGTCCATATTGAACTCTTTTCGGGAATCCTCTTCTTCTTGTCTATCCATGTTGACTGTATGAAAATGTTCTATGATTTCTTCATCTTCATCATCAACTTCCAACTGTTCATGCACATTAGATGCGTAGCGTGTAGTTTCACATGAACTGTCAACACTTTCAACTTCAACACAATTGTTAGAAGCATACATAGAATCAAGAGTGTCCCAAATATGTTTAGCATTAGAACAAAATCTAATTTTCTCAAAATCATTTTCGGTTAAAGCACTATACAGAATTTTCATTGCTCTAATGTTCAACGAAAACATTTTCTTTTCACTTTCTGTCCAATCCTTTCTTGGTTTGAAATCAAAAGTATTTATAAAAACATTCCACATATCAAAATCATAAGCTTTTATAAAACTAGTCATTCTAGCTTTCCAAAACCAAAAATCAATTTCTTTCAAAAGAGGTGGAATTGTATAATCAAAACCTTCTGAAAGTATAAAACACCCAAAATTAGCCATTGTAACTCTTGAGACGGCTAAGTCCTTTAAACAAGAGCCCGGGCTCTGATACCAAATGTTAGAATCGGCTATCACCCAAGAGGGGGGGTGAATTGGGTGTATAATAAAAACTTAAGAACTTTGAAAATCTTTTCGCATCTTAACGAAAATGGTAAGTATGAAGGTTTATAAATCAACAGTTAGATTAAATAATATATGCTAGAAATATAAGAGTTTAGGGAAGAGAATATGCAAACTGTGATTTATCCTGGTTCGGTCCAATCTGTGATGGCCTACGTCCAGTCCCCAGGCTCCTCCTGAGATTTTCAAATCCACTATCTTCTTGTTTAATCCGGGCACAAGAAAAGCCTTTACAATCCCACAAGTTTAGCCGGGTACTTGTGAAACCTTTTACAAATCTCTTACAGAAATACTCCCCCTTACGGTAAGTCTTATGAGCAGAGCAATCCCGAAGATCTTCCTCTCCTGCTTACTCATGCAAGTCTTACGAGCAGCAACGTTCTCTTCTGCTTACACCCCTGTAAGTCTTATGAGCAGCAACGTTCTCTACTGCTTGCACCTTGTAAGTCTTACGAGCAGAATGTCTTACGGCAATTCTCTCTACTGCTTCCCCGTAAGAAAATCAACCCTCTCAAGGTCCCTCTACCTTGAGATCAACTCAGAAATATAGTTGAAGGTGTTTACAGACTCTCTCACAGAGTGGATATAATCTCACTGAAGTACAATACAAATAATCACTCTCTCAATGATAAGTAATACAGAAACTGAAAATAGAGAGTGTATGGGTAGAAGCAGAGGATTCACATTTCTATCATTTTTCTGGTAGTTGCTTGCTGTCTCTGTTTTTCTGCGTTTTTTCACTACCTTTCACAGTTACCCATTGATGTTGAATGGTTTCTCATTTATAGTTGATGAAGATGATGACCGTTGTGAGCATTCGTCCGTTGGAGTCTCATTGCGTCATTTGAACGTTGAGTATATTTGAAAATGAGCTTCTGTCCGTTGCAAGGTGGAGCGTTTTGTTGAACAGCAGGAAGATTCATTTTGAGCTGTACATCACGTTGTGGAGCGTTTTGTGTTTCAGACAATCTCTCATGGTGGGTCAGTTACTTGTCGTGGTTGGTAGCCGCCATTCGTTGTGTAATGATGGAGTTCACCAAAATTGACTTTTATTTGAATCTGCAATCCGAATGTTTAATATCCTGTTTTACACTTGAAATATATGTTAGTTAACATTTAGAATCAATAACAAGTGAAAACACACTGATTCAATAACATATAATCATATTCGGAATGTTCGCTGTGAGACTTGACGTTTTGGTCTTCTGCAGAATATCACTCGAGCATGAATATGCTCACTCGAGTGATATCGAGATTTTACTCCTTGATCTTCAGTTTTAAGTCTGTGCTCGCATAGGATTTCAGAGAGACAGAATTCTCACTCGCGAGTGATCTACGGCCTCACTCGAGCACAACTCCTCCTGCTCGAGTGATGTTGCATTTTCCACTGTGAGTGTCTTCTCGGGTCGTCACTCGCATACCATTTTAACAAGAGTGAGATTTTGTACTCGCGGGTGATTTGGTCCTTCACTCGAGCACACATACCTCTGCTCGAGTGAGACGCATATTCTCAAGGAATATGCTCTCAATATCATCACTCGCACCAGAAATCCAGAGGGATAGAATTTTCACTCGCGAGTGATGTTGGCCCTCACTCGAGCACAACAACTCTGCTTCGAGTGAGACGAATATTCCCAAGAATTATTCCTCTTGAACAAGCAAATGCAACAGAACTGGAGAAGGATGGAATTTTTACTCGCAAGCATTGGTGTGTCACTTCGAGCACACTTGCACTTCTCTAAACTTCATGACTCTCGGCCAAGTGCTCGCGATACCCTGCTCGAGTGAACGAAGGAAGCATGTCATTACTTGCTCTCGGCCAAACACTCGCAGACCTGCTCGAGTGAACAACGAAAGCATGCCATTACTTGCTCTCGGCCAAACACTCGCAGACCTTCACTCGCATGTGTGCTCGAGTGAGAATGACTTCTCTGCTCGAGTGCAACCTCCAGTGCTCGAGTGAGGTACTTTTCTTCATATTTCAGCTGCTTCTGTACATCACTCGCATGACATTTTCAGAGGGAAAGTTTTTACACTCGCGGGTGATGTGGGGCCCCTTTAGAAAAATTTGATTCATTTGATTCAAATGATGTATCATAAGAATGCTCTTATCATATGCATTCCAATGCAACAAGAATCAGCTCCAAACTCCTTGTCTTCTGTAAGTTATGATCGAAAGAGTGTATATTTCGCTAGTCTGCACAAGCATCAACTTCCAGAAGGCATAGCTCCTAGAATATACGTTCAAATTATGCAAATTACCTATCCATGGAAAGCTCTTTGAGTCTTCTTTCATTTGGCACTGGTCTCGTCTCAATCCGATGTGTGGTTTGTAAGTTACGAGCAAAATACCGAACCTGTGTCGAAATATGACGGTGATTTCAGTTTCATTTTCGACGATTCATAACTCCTTCATTTGATCTTCTTTCAATGTGATCCTGGTGCCAATTTTACGTGTTGGGAGTCTTCTTTCATATGCCACCGGTTTCGGGTCAATCCGACGTGTAGTTTGAGAGATATGATCAAAAGACCAGACCTCGCTCAGGCTGAACGTAAAACAGAGTAGAACAGAGTATGCACCCGTGCTCGAGTGAAATGGTCTGTGCTCGAGCATGTTCTTCCTGTGCTCGAGCATAACACCTTGTGCTCGAGCATAACTCCTCTAGAAGTGCCAAAACTCATATATAAGTCATCTTAGCTTCGTATTAACCTATTCCAACCATCATTTGATCATAGAAACCTCCGGAATCATTATAGACACCTCCAATATCACATCTAACAACTTGAATCTTGATATTCATGATAGATCTACCAAGTTCTTCATTCTTCAATATCTTTCTTCTTGGTTTTCTTCTTGATAATAATTCTCCATAACCAAAGCAAGCATCTCTTTGATTATCTTCAATTTCTTTCTTCTTCTTCCTCTTGTTCATTTTCATTAATTCAATCTTCTTCATTCTTTGCTTGACTAATCTACAAAATATGTAACATTAAATATAGTAGTTAGTCAAAGAAATACATTATATAAACTTTTTGCTCTTATCACTTAATATCTATATTTGACATCATCAAAACTAATCATATCTAACAGTCCCCCGTTTTGGGACGTTAAAGGTGCCAAATTTGGGACGTTATAGCCCCTTTTTGTAGTAGTGTAGGGAAACTTGACTATCAATCATATAGAATAAATTGAGCTAGAATAGATAAGTGATTCAATCCAAAATTTGTTAAGTGAAATCTGAGCCCTAGAGCTTTTTATCATAGTTGCTTTTATATCATTTACACTCATATTTAATCATATTTTACTTTGTACTCTTAATCACCAACTAATCGATCGAATAAAATAGAGTTAAAATTACCTATTTTGATACTTAGTGATCAATCCTCGTAGGAACAATACTCTACTCACTTCTGTATTACTTAATTATGACAGTGTGTACTTGCACTATTTAATGGATCATTTACACTCGTAACACATATCTCCAGAAGTTACTTCGAAAAGATCAACAGGGATTTGATGAATAAACTAGTTCAGTTATACCGAGAGTCATACATGAACAAGTGAATACCTGCAGCATTTGTGAAGTCATGACGCGATAAAGTATTCAAGGTGACATATTAAATTGCTTTTGTGAAGTTATGTTTTTTTTAGAAAACCCATTATTGCTTTGATAGAAGGTTCCTCCCTTATTTTTGTATTAAGCAGGTGGCACCAAGTTAAAAGCTCTAAAATTCAACATTATGATCAATCATAGACTCTTCAATGTGAGAGTTTCCGAGCTACTTGGTCTTGACTCCATCTAATAGAGTAGTACTTTCCACATCAAGTAGCCATATAATATGGGATAGATCAAGATTTTCTAGGCTTGGTGGCTTGAAACAATCACACTCTTGACCTATATATCTCATAATGTAAGTGTTCATCACTTACACCTTGTGTCTCATCAGCAATTAAGCCAGGAAAACAACAACTAGGTGAAAAAAACATGAATATACATATAGGAAAGGCTGCAAGGTTTACCTGCTCAAGGGTTTGCATACCTCATGCGGCCTTTCCAATATGGATATTCATATGTTTTTTCCCCATCCATTGCTTTCCAAGGTTAATTCCTGTTAAAAGACACAATTATAGGTAAAAAGTTACATTATCACTTATATAGGTCAACAGTTGCCATTAATTCTCTCCACAAAACCTGGAATATCCTTATCAATCCCATATTGCATTGAAACTCGATGTGGGAGATAATGTTCTATTATGTACAGTCTAGTCCAACTAATTCAGAAACTCTCACCTGAAGAGTTTCACAACCATACATCGTGGTTATTATATAACAACCGTTATATATTCTAAAAGTACACAATTCTTATTTAGGAATTGTTATTAGACTTTTATTTATTTTTCTTTAATGTTACTGTTCTTACATAAGAACCATTATTTATGTTACTGAATAAATTATGATTGTCATAATGAGACAATTATGTATCATGTAAGCATTACCATAAATAATGATGGTTGTTCACGTGTGCCAGTTAATTATTACCACAGTAATGCACATATCATAGCCTCACTGAGTCTCAATACATAACGGGTGTTATATTAAAACCTTTATAATATGTTTAGAATAAATAACGATTCGGAACCATAATTTATTTATGCAGAGCATATATATTGCCTGCATATATGACGGTTCGAAAGATGTATAGTAGATTATAACCATCATATATGATGGTATTTGTAATAGTGATAGGCTCAAAGGGAATATAATGGACTCTTTTGGTCGGATCCACATGCAAACTCTCCACTCTTTGTTTATCTCATTATTATCAGGAGAATCAATATAAGGTCTAAAAGAAGAAATTTAGTTACCTGAAAGTTCAAGAACAATTCGGGAACATACATTGACAAGTCTTAGTACAATAAATGACAATAGTTTATATTGTTCACTTGTTATTAGGATTTTTTTTTCCACTTTTGAATATTATGCTCACTTCAAGGTCTTGAGATTGAGGAAGATTGAGGGAAAAAATGGTTATTGTCTCTCTGTTGTTCATTTGAACATGCCTCTCTGCCTCTTGGCTTATAGTGTTTTTGAACCTTGTTTCTATTTTTTTTTTTTTTTGGCTATAAATATCGTTAATTGAAAGTTTTTCCTTTTATTAAAAAAGAAATATTGACTGACTTGTATGTATATAATCATATACAGTTAGTTATTACATCTTTTTCTTTTTGATAGATATTACGTCCTTACTGTTACTTAATATTAATAATAACATTAATAATAACAACACCAATAAAAATAACAGAATTATATAATAACCTTTTCTTTTTTAAGTTATTTTAATTACCACATGTAGCACATGCCTCCAATCTTATAAAGTTACTTTTATGTCATCACTACTGCGATCGCTGTCTTATCCTGTAAACATAATTCTCTCAAAAATCAAAATACTTTTCCAAAAACACACCTTCTCTTCTTATGACAAAATGATTACAAAAATAAAAGTAAAGTGAAATAGAAAAGGCACATTCAATTATTTTAAAGACTCGAATCTAAGACACACCAATATTATCACATAAAATTATTATTATAATGATAAAATTAACCCAAAAGTTGGGATGCTGCTAGCTCCTCGCTTGCCTACCAGCTTCAGTGCTTATCAATGAACTCTTTCACCTTTGCAATGAGATCTCGGGTTTGTTGACCTGTACTTGGATCCGAATCCACTGCAACTTTATTCAGGTAAAAGCTATGGGTCATACCCGAACTCACAAATAGCTCCACTTCTTTGCTAGCCTTCTTCATCGCCTCATAGTACTCCATCTCTGTGTCTATGATCAAGTCCATCTCCGCCACACACAGCAGAATAGGCGGCAGTTTCAGCCCCTCCAATGGTGGCGCAGCCTCGCCCATCGGGCAGGTTATCGGGTGGTCCTTGTTGCTACCCACCGGCAACGCTAAGCTCAAGAACTTATCCAACATGTCCAGAGTTAAGAACGGTGTTTGAGGCTTCTCTAGCTCCGATTTTCTCCTCTCCAACCGGACAAAACCCGGGTGGATTGGTATCCCACCGGCCAATCTCACGGGGCTGAGCTCTAAATTTCCAGCTCTTGCAGCCACCTCGTGGACAACATTCCCGCCGGAGCTGTCTCCGATGAGGAAGACACGGTTGAAGTCGGCATGTTTAGAGAGCATTGGTTCGCAGGACTCACCTTTGGCGACGGATTGAAGCCATAGAAGTGACGATAACCCGTCATCCATGGCGGCGGGAAGACGGTGCTCCGGGGCTCGCTGGAGATAAGGGGAGACACAGATAACTCGGGCCGATCGGGCGAACTCGGTGTACACATGGTAGTACATGAACCAGTCAGCTTCGCTTATGCAGAACCCACCGCCATGGAAATGGAGGAGCACCGGCAGCTTACCGGTGTCGCTGGGGGCTGGCTCCGGAATATAAAGCCGAACGCGGCGGCCGGACTTGTCATCAATGATGACGTCACGAGTGGCGACTCCGTCAACGAATTGTTCATGAGCGGGAACTGATTCTGCCATGAACTTGAACTCCGAGGGACCGGTCCATATACGGTCCACTGAACCGTCATCATAAAGTCTGAGCCAACCGGACACTTCATCTACGAGCTTCTTCTCCTGAACCATGATGATGATGATGATGATTTTGGATTATAAACTTAGAGGAAATAAAGAGAATGATATAATAAGCCTCAATGTATATTATTACAAGCAAAGCAACAAGAGTTTGTTCTCTTTATATAGTTGAACTTTGTCTGCTGTATGTATGACTAAAATAGGAAAGAAGCTTCAAAGAAATTCATTGTAAAAGGCTAAAAGCCTGTGTGACGTGTATATGCACATATGTAAAATATTCCACATAGATCATACAAATTAGATAATAATAAATAATTGAACTCTTTCCAGGAAATTATCAATTACAGGAAAAAACAAGATAGAGGGGGCCACAAAACATTTACTTTTGGTCTTTAATATATGATGTATTTATCTAATTTTATTAGTTAAGGAAGTTAGATGAGTTAGTTAATATGATATGTATTTTCTAAAATACCTTAGTATCTTCTTTAATTTAATTTTTTCATTCTCTCACCTCTTTGATTATTGTTGAGAGAGTATTAATAGGAGTGAATTAGAAAAAAAAAATTAATAAATATAAAAATTATATATTATATTTAGGACCAAAATCAATTTCCCAAATATATTTTATATTCAGTGCGAAAGCATTGTAACATATACAATACCTATCAAGGTTTATGATCTTACACGATATTGCTAACTCTAAAAAAAAAAAAAAGTCTATTTTTTATTGTACAAATAAGAACATGTCATTCAACTTTATTAGAAGACATGCTTTGAACTTGGACACTAATTTTAGTCCTTAATTTATCTTTGATAACATCAATGGTGGTTGAAAGGAATCTATATCTTTAAAATATTGGAGCTTATTATTTATGTGATAAATTTTACATCTATGGTGGTTGAAAAGATTGTATATGTTTAAAATCTTGGAGCTTATTATTTATGTGATAAATTTTAATATAATAGTTTACATAAAATATGGCATAGAATTGTTCCAAAAAAAAATGGCATAGAATAATAATATTGTATATGGAAAAATGACATTGAGATAGCTGACTTGACATATACATTAATTTTTTTGGTCAACGACATATACATTATTATTACTTGACGGGATAATAAATAATAATAATCTTTTCACCCAAAAAAATGATCTTCCATTAACTTATTAAATATTATCAATTTATTTTACTTGTAAAATATTTAAACATAATTTATAAAAGGACAATACTTAAATTAAATTTCTTATTTTCATTATGTCAAGTTCTCCAAACACACAGGATCATGCATCCTTTTTTTTCATGTAAATTTATATTGTTAAATAATAATATTTGAAAAATAGGACATATTACTATATATAATTGAAGAATTTGATATAATGAATATAGAAATTTGACTATTTCAAAAAACCTTATCTATAAGTATTTTCCTTTATAAAATTTAAACCGGATAAATTTAAATTTAGAGAATTTGATGAGAAAGTGGCTTGAAGACTCGATTAGTGCCATAAAAGGCACATGAATGGTGTTAATTAAATTATTCTTGTGGAAGTTGTGGCTGGTATTGTATGTGTGAAGACAAGATAAGTCAATCAAACTAAACACGAAAATTAAGCATAATGGAGAAGAATGCCAGGTAAAATCAAGTCAAGGTCAACTGAATTGTATTACTTTATTTTATATTATTGAATATGATCAATTTTATTATTCATGAGATGCCTATTTTTTATTAAAAGAAATTAGGTGAACCCTATATATTAAGGAAAATTTCTGAAAAATACCTCCGAAATAGGGAAATTTTTATTCAGTACTCTGAAATCCAAAATTATGGATCAGTATCATGTTAGTACGGATGAACAGTGCGAGGGACGCCAAAAGATGATTTTACCCTTCAGCCCTTATTCTCGTCACTTCATAATAACAACACGCGGTTCTTAATTAATAATTCTGGATTTTTGATTAACAACTTCAGTTTCATCTTTTTATTTTTACAATAACAACACCGGTCTTGTTATTAACAACACCATATTCTACATTAACAACTCCCATTTCTTATTTCACAACTTCGTAATTTAAGTTTCAGGGTCAATAACAACACCTCTTTCTTTATTAACAACACCGTATTTTACATTAACAACACTATATTTTTGAGATGCGAATATGTGAAAGAATAAAGCAGAGTTGTTAATCAAGAATCCAGAGTTATTAATTAAGAGCCGCGTGTTGTTATTTTGAAGTGGCGAGAATAAAGGCTGAAGGGCAAAATTGCCTTTTAGCGCTCCCGCACTGTTCATCCGTATTAACATGATACTGATTCGAAATTTTGAATTTCAGAGCACTGAATAGAGATTTTCCTATTTTGCAAGTAATTTTCAGGGATTTTCCTTATATATTATGTAGCATATATTTTGAAAATAGTAAATTACATGTATGTTTTTTTAATCTTACGTTTGCTTAAGTGGCAGGCGTGTATGTGTGGATAAAACTAATTTGAAAGGCGGCTGAAAATTTTTTATTTATTATTATAGGAGGGAAAGAAAATGCTGTTAAGGCGGGCGGCGAGTCAACCACTACGACAAAATTGGATTCACTTTAATTTATGAGGAGGGAAAAGTGAAAAGAGCGACCCGTACATTTTGGGGAAGTAAAAGCTGCAAGGAAAGATACAGACATTCGACCGAGATGACTTTCGCTTACGGTTAAAAAGGCTTTGGCCGGTTAAGCCTGGTATTCGAGTTTGCAGAAAATATTTTTTTTTTTGGAGAGTGATCTCTAATTCTAACAATACTTAAATCTGATATAATCAGATAATTACATAAAAATAAATACAAACATTGGAAATATTGAAAGTTTTTGATATTTTTTACATATAAAATTTAGGTGAATTGAGTTTGGAAACTCAATAAGGCTTACCATATAAAAGTAAATATTAATGGCATATAAAGAAGGGTTAATGTGTAAATTTAACAACGAAATTTTGTCTGAGGGGTATTTGACACAAATAAATTTTGGAAGGGGCAAAAATAATAATGAACAATTAAAAATGGTGCAAATTTAACAAAATCGTTAAAATTGACCTAACGCCTTTAGAGGTTTTATTCTCTTATAATTTAAAGTTGTTAGATCAAATTTAACAATTTTGTTAAATTCGCACTCTTTTTAATTATTCTTTGTTATATTTACCCTTTCTAAAATTTATTTATGCCAAACACCCCTCAGACAAAACTTCATTATAAAATTTGCACCTTAACCCTGTAAAGAAATATGTCAAGATCAGGCTAGATCCAAGCTAAATAAGCCTTAACTTATTTATGTGAGGTTAGGATTCACTTAAAGTACTTCTTTTGGATACACCAAGTATGCTAAGATAATTTATGAAACCATTTTATTCTTAAAGTTATTTTTAAGGAAAAATTCACCCTTAAAATATTTTTTCACGATCAATTCTAAATTAGTGGACACACCTAATTCAATATGTTAGATCACCGTTAACTCATTTGTATTTGGTCTTTTCCGTTAAAGAAGCTAGACTAGGCCAAACCAAGTTTTAATCAGCTTCGGCAGCAAGCCCTTGGGGGTAGTGTGTGTTCGGGTATTCACTAAAACAAGCACTTTTTGTCCAAATCCTGATTTTGTGCTCTTTGTTGTCGAATACCCATCAAAAAATCATAATCCCGTTTTTTTTTATTCAAATCATGGTTTTGTCCATAAGCTATTTTTTTTTTTGCTTTTCTTACTATGTGGGTCCCACTTCTTATTTCTTATTGGCCCTTTTCCACTGTGGGTCCCACGCTACAGACACTCTCTCTCTACTGCTTTTTTTTTTTTTTTTTTTTTTAAATTTCAGCGTTTTTCTCAATCTTGTCTGTCACTTTGTTTTTTTAAAAGATTTTAAAATTTTAATACTCCCTCTTATCTTTAATATAAGACCTATTTATCTAATTTAATTATATTAGAAAAATAATTAACTTAATTAACATTACATATAGGCAAATTTATTTCATTTTTGGTATTAATTATGAAATTTAATGTTAAATAATGGGTTAAGATGCATCATTTTTAATACCGTTAGGGGTTTGCTTCTCTTACAATTTAACATCGTTAGGTAAAATTTAACTGTTTTGTTAAATTTACATCCTTTTTAATTATTCATTATTATTTTCCATTTTTCAAAACTCATTTGTACCAGACACCCCTCAGGAAAAACTTGGCTGTTAAATTTGGATCTTAACCCTTAAATAATACATAAAATATAATCTTATTCTTTATATATAATTATCACAAAAGTAAATGTCATTTTTAGTAATTTGACCATGAAAAAAAACTATTCTGATCACAACATCCAAACACTCTCATTTTATCAAAATCACTTTTTTCCCATAATCTATTCTCCTATAATCTATTCTCTGAAAATTATTCTCTCCAGAATTTATTCTCTAAAAAGCTAATAAGAACACATCCTTATTGACCTCTTCTTAATATTTTAATAAGAACTATTATATTATATCATAATATATGTATGTATAAACATTAGAGCTGGGAATCAGGGCCGGCCCTTGATGGGCCAGGGCCTAAAAGGGCAGGCCCTTTTAGGCCCGAGGTAAGAAAAATTGTTATTTTTTAAAGCAAGGCCCGAAAGCATAAGAGTCAGAGCTGGCCTGCAGGATCTGAAAATATTTCACAAGATTGAACAAATTTTATTTTTTTTTCAGTTTTTTTTTTAAATTACAAAAATGAAATTTCTAATTTAGCACAAAAATATTGTCAAAATTAGAGTGTAAACGGTATGCATCATGCAACAAACAAACACGGTCATTAAGTCATAATCAAAGGTAAACTATTGTCTATATACCACAATTACAAATAATTAATAATAAGACTTAACAAAATTAAAAATACTTTTTCTAAATATGTCTTAAAAAGTGTAAGTTGTCAATCAAATAAACAATATAAAATATAAATAAAACAATCACAAGAAAATAAGTAAAAAAATACAAAATTGGTAAGAATACTTATGAAATTAAAAAAAATATTTTTTATAAGTTTTTTATTTTTAGGATTATTAATACAAGATATTCTTATGAAACTTAATTCTTAAAAAAGTTAATATCAACTAAATATTTGCAACATCATTAACTAAATATAAAAAATCAATAATAATATTATCATATAAATAATTAAAAAAAAACATACAGGGTCTAAAGGGTCAGCCCGTGGCCCTACAGGGTTGACCTTTTTAGGCCTGTTTTCATTTTTGAGGCAAAAATCTGAGACCCAATCCTTATAAATTCAAGGCCTAAAAGAATTGGCCCGACAGACTCAACCCATTTTCCCGACTCTAATAAACATGCTATATATTTTGCTACATCTAGCCTACCACTGGCCATCTATTGTGTGAAGAAATGTTTAATACACCTTCCTGCGAATATCCCCTCTAAGTCCGACATTAACTGGTTGGAAATTTTAGCTTTAATTCCTGTTTCTTCATATGTTAATATTATTACTATTTCTTTTCCTTGTTTCATTAGGCTTTCTAATTCAAATATGAGTATTCTTATCTTACGGTTTGCAATATATAAACTTAACCTCATATTTTAATATCATTTTGTCTTGCATAAAAAACATGTTATATATAACATAAAAGTTAATCAATTAATGTAAGGGAAAATCCCAAAAAAATGCCTTCAAAATTTGAAACTCACAAATCATTAATTTCTTATTAAAATGAGTTGTAAATGGTTAATCAAGTGTAATCAATAATTTAATTATTCTAAGAAACAAAACTAATTTGAGATTTTCATATTTTAAACATATGTTTTTGGAATTTTCCAATGTAACATAAAATGAAGTTTTCCTTTATTTATTTTTCATATATCATTTATATATTTATATAAAGGATAAATATCTATATTGATCTAGACAATTTGATTAAATTTTTGATTTTAGTCTTTGTAATTTCAAATCGTAGTGTTTCATTCAAATAATAGTTTCTTCTGTCCAAAGCATATATTAGTATTATATAGGGACTAAAACCAGAGAAAGAAATGTCTCTACTAACCCCTCTCTCCACTTTGTCTTTATTTTCTTTCTCTACTACTGGATTGACTTTTAATGATTGATATTTTATATTATATTAAAAATATTAGTGTAATATTAAATATTAAATGATAATAATATTTTTAAAGAATAAGTCTCAACTATCAAAAGTAAATCCAATGGTGAAAAAATTAAGTGGAGAAGATGTAACATCCTAATTTTTATTCCTAGAATTTAAATAATTTTGGGAAGTAATTAATTCAAGGTAAATAAAATATTACCATATAATTAATTAAATAAGAATAATTTATTTAAAATATGATTTATAAGAATAAAGGAGGTTATAATAATAATAATAGAATTAGAAATATAGGAAAGAAAAAGATAATTTAATTAACGTATAGGGTGAAGTAAAAGGAATTTAAAAAGATTAACAGAAACATAATGGTCCAGAGGCCCGTTGGAGCATTCTTTCTTTCTTTCTTTTTTTAATAATATAAAAATAAATAAAAATAATATATTAATATGGACCGGGCGCACGGTTTTTCCATCAGAAAATAGATGATGGGTATTAAGTTTATTGGGAAAATAACACATAGGTTATAAGGATCAAATAAAATGACAAAAAAAATCTCTTTGAAAATTCAAATATCAGAAAAGTCCCTAAGGATTTTTCTGTGATAATTTTTCAAAGTCATATAACAAAGTTGCCCTTAGTTCATTAGTTATTTTACAATTGACAACTTCATCAGTCATTTACAACTTCATCAATTATTTTCACAACATGTTTTTATACAATGAGTTAATTTTAAATTTGATAAATTCATACGTTCACAATTGTCGTTGTGTGTTATAACAACTGCTTAAGTGATTTTTTACACATTCTTTTTGTTGCATAAATGAAATGATCTTTTTCAAAACTGCAAATATGATAACTGCATATGCCTTATTTAACAATTGGTTATGTTTGGGTTTACAACATGTTTAGTATTTTTTATAATATATTTTTCAGGTCACAATGAAACTATCTTTTTAACAATTGTTCACCATTACAAATTACTTAGTTTACAACTCGTTGAGCTTGTTTTCACAATATGTTGAGTAATTTTAACAACTTTTTTCTCATGTCTGAATGAAAGTACTTTTTTACACATCTCCAAGTTCAGCACTAAAAATTCCTCAATTTACAAATAGTTAATCATGTTTTTACAAAATATTAAGTCATTTTTATAACTTATTTCTCGTATGTGAATGAAATTACCTTTGTTCACATCTTCAAGTTTAACATTGTAAGTTGCTCAGTTTACAACTTTTAACGCGTGTTTTTACAACATCTTGAGTCATTTTTACAACTTATTTCTCGTGTGTGAATGAAATTACCTTTATTCACATCTCCAAGTTTAACATTGCAAGTTACTCAGTTTACAACTTCTAACGAGTGTTTTTACAGCATCTTGAGTTATTTTTACAACTGTTTTTTCATGTTTGACTGAAATGACAAGTTTCAAAACTCCAACTTCTATAACTGCAAATTGTTTTTTTAACAACTGGTGATGCTTGCTGTTACAACATAATGAGTAATTTTTATAATTGTTTCATGCTTGACTGAAATGACAAGTTGCACAACTCCAACTTTCACAACTGCATGAGTTATTCCCATGGGGTCTGTCACAATAGCTGAATTGGTTTTTAACAACTTCTTCTGCCTTGTTTTACAAGTGCATGAGTCATATTTGCAACAGTATAAATCATATTGCATTTCATCTTATCCACGATTTAAAACTTTCCCCCACATGAAAGAAACAGAATAGATTCTTCCCCAAACTAGTTCTCATCTTTTATGACAATCTGCGACATGAACTTTGTATTAACAACAGCCACAACAATATTAACAACAATAAATGCATATATTAACAACACTTTTTTTTTAATATCATATCAGCATTTTGTAATCAAAGAAACCACAATCATATTTAATCATTCCCACTTAAAACAACGCCATCCCTCTGTTACCTTGCCCAAAAATAGGGCATTCCCTCTATTATGTTGCCCAAAATAGCGCACAGGTTCTGTATTAACAACTATAACAGTCATATTAACAACTACAACTATACAAATTAACAACATTTTTTTATATTAGCGTTTTCACAGCGAACAACCACCATCACATTTAACCATTCCCACCTAAAACAGAGTACTCCTTCTGTACCCTTCCCTAAAAACAGAGCACTATAACATTCATGCGACTCAATCATAGTGAAACCCCAACTTTAATGGTTAAGATCATATCTTTAGCAAAATCTTAGCATTACTTATCTATCTCCTACCACTTAATCCACTATTGAGCCCAAGCTTCAACCTTTGACTAACCCCTTAATTTCAATCCAGCCAACATACACACATAAAAAAAATTAGTTCGTTATTCTACCTCGCTACATCACGACATAGGCTTGGGCAGCAGAGGAGCGATTGAGGCTTGGGCAACGGAAGAGTGACGGAGGCTTGGGTAGCGGAGGAGCGACTGACGAACGCACCAGCGCTGGGACTTGAAGAAGTGACGTATGGCCACTCGAACGAAGACACAGAAACATATCAGAATGAAGGGACTTTTCTGATGAAGTTGTCAACTATAAAATGACTTGGGGGCAATTTTGTCATTTGACTTTGGGCAATAATCACAGAAAAGTCCCTAGGACTTTTCTGATATTTTACTTTTCAAAAGGACTTTTTTTGTTTTGTTTTGTTTGGTCCTTGGGACCTATGTGTCATTTTCCAAAGTTTATTTCCCCTTCCCTCAACATGTCAATTCCCTGGTGGTGAGAGTGGACGTGTTTGTTTGGTATAAGGGATTTGGAGCTAAGGGGAGGGGAGAGAAATTTTTTAGTTAGATTTAAGAGAATTGGAGAAATGTGGTTATTAAATTTTAATACAGAAAATAGGTATGATAAAAGAGTAAGAAAAATGAATTAAAAGCGGTTAACCCCACTTCTCTCATTTTTTCTAATCTAACTATAAAAAAAATTTCCTGCCTACTTTCCCTCCCTCCTCTCATATCAAACAAGCCCTAGAGAGTCACTATTAGCTTCGGATTCTCCAGTAGCACTGCCATTTTTTTGGTTCTCTAGGTCAAGTTTTTTGTATCATTTTGATAAATAAAATCACTCCTATTAACTAAATTTTTTTCATGAATATTGTTTTACTCAACTTGCTCTTTCTAATGGATGTATTTTTACTCAACTTACTTGGTGAGAGGTTACCACTATTCATTTGTCATATATAATACCCCGAATTTTAAGATTGCAGGCTAGAGAATAAGCCTAAATTAAATAGACTACTAAGCCTTGGTTTAGTAGATATCCCAAATCTATTATCTAATGTTTCTTATATCTTTTGGGGTATTATAGAAAATAAAATGTTGAATTTTGAAGAAAGTGATTATGCTTCTAGTGAAATTTCCTGTAAGGAAGTGAGCTTGTCATGTGGTTTTGGAAGTCAAATGATGAGCAAAAATTATGAAATTTTATAAAGTGAAAGTATACATCTTAAGCTTTAATTTGATCGGTTATATGAATCATTTAAAGCTATGTGCAAAAAGATATGAATTTTTGAAGTTAGCCTAGAAAATCCGAAAAGTCTCTAGAGCTCATATTTGGGAATGAAATCTGGGAATGATATGCTTTCAACTGGCTAAAGTTCATATTTTTTCTTGAAACTAGACTCAATAAGGGCTCCATAGCCTTTGGAATTACTCTAAAATGATGTCTACAAATTTAGTTATGATTTTTCAAAGTTAGGGCAGAAAATCTGCTAGAATTGGCATTATTCCTAAAATTGAAAATAAAATGTGTTAGCAATTGTGTAAATTGTGGAATTAAAGATGTCAAGTGTCATTATCATATGAAGAGGGGAGTAGGTTATGATTTATGAAGATGAGCACATATCCAATTGCATTAAAATAATACTACATGAACATAACAATCATGATTGATGATGGTAAGGATTTATCTTGAGTGTAAGGGTGGAATTTTCTTGAGTGAAAGGTTGGACTAACTTGAGTGCATGGTTGAATGCATGGTTGGTTTAGTTGGACTTGTTGGAACAAGTAATTTGGTTAGTAGAGCATGATGGGGAGTGGGATGGTTTTCTATGCTAACCAAGAGGGAGCAAGTTAGTTCAAAACCAATTGGAAGCCTAATGGAGTAAGTATGACATAATGTGAAGGAGGTATGGGTTGTGACAAGTGTCACCATCATATGCCTTGATGAAATCAAATGGTGTAGGGTGAAGGGAGAAGTTTATGAAGCACTTTTTCCTTCCTCTTCCCTTCCTCATTTTTGTCCAACACAAGGAGAGAAGAGAGAGAGAGAGAAGTCTCATGTTTTAGAGAGAATTAAGAAGGTAAATTTTAAGGTAAGAATTGGTTTCTTAAGTAATTTCTTGTAGCATTCCATAGATCCTCCTCTAAACCTTTCTTTTTCATGGAATCTATGATTTTGAAGACACATTTTGAGCTCAAGGAGAGAGAGAGTAGAGGAGACACCTAGAGAGAAAGGATTCAAGATCTCAAGAGCTAACCTCACAAACTTTAGATCTATTCTTGCATAGTGTTGTTTTTTAGGTTTGTGGGTGGTTTTGGTGATTTTTGTCAGGTTTATAAATTTGGAAAGTCCTAATCATAAGGTATTATGCTGACCAAATTTTTTTGAATCATGGTTAGAATGTGTTTAAATAAATGAATAAGGGATTACAAGTGGAAAAGTACAAAGTTTGGAAGCTAAAACACAAAAGAGCAATTTTACATTTTTCTTTACCAATGTTTTGGCCAAGACTAGATTTGGGGAAAGGATCTGGATTTTCATGCAATAGATGGTTCTATTGGATTCAGTATGCAAAAATAGGTGGTGTTATAGTTGGTCACTTTTTCAGAAAAGGCTGGAAAAGCGTAATTACGAAAACACCCCTAAAACCCTAAATCAGGGATGTCAAGGGCATTTTTGTAATATGACACTAAATTTGAAAATTTCAAGCCTGGAAATGGATTCCTTGGGCGAAAATTCATTAGGATAGCCTTAGTCAAAATTTCAGAAAAAGTACAATTGAACCAGGTACGACGAGGCCAGGTCGGGTTCCCGAGGGCATTTGGTCATGTTTCAATATAGACTTATATAACTCCCAGAAGCACTATGGAAGTGTCTAAACTGTACATTTGACATTTTAGGACTGAGTTGAGAGCTCGATAGATTGGCATGCAAATCGAGGCACGTTATTCAAGGATTAGGGAATGGTGATTAAGGTAGGGAACTTACCTTTCCTGCATGTATTTGATATTTGTGCTAATGTATTGATGCATGTTATTGCTTTGCTTGATTATGTGAAACGTATATGAATAATTGAAGCTCTATTTCTATTTATGCTATGGCCACACGTATGTTGTTTGAAATATTAAGCACTCAGATATGTCATTGTGTGAACATGAGTTATGTAATGCAAGCATGTCATGTATTAAGTGTAACCCGCTCCGTAATTATATCCGAAATACAATATTAGAGTGAAATAGAGACCAATAATAATCAAAATTCATTTACATTCCCCATCCTTAAGATAGGGTTTTCACAAATACATTTCACAAACACTTTAACCTGGTCTCACATTCACATTTCGAATACAATTACTTTGCGAAGATAATTAACATTCATAATATATCAGAGTACACAATAATAATACCGGCAAACCCGGATTCATATCTTCACTAAAGGTTCATAGGGCGCATACGCCCTTTACAATTTCTCAAATGGGGATTACACAAATTTCAATCCAAATACACATTCTAATCTATCATCCGAACATATACAATTATCCCAGCATATAACGATAACCAACTATCAAATACAAATGCCCATAAGGGATTCTCGCTGCCCCTAGTCGCTTGCTCCTTCCTTGAGCCACTTGTCCTGTCTAAAATGTTGGTAGGGGAGGGTGAGATTCTAGAGAATCCCAGTAGGAAACAGATACCAATATGCATGCAAGATAAGTGTTTAATGCATGACATGCTTGCATTACAATAACTCGTGCTCATATAATGATATATCCGTATGCTCAATGTTTCAACAACATACTCATGGCCATAGCATAAATAGAAACAGAGCTTCAATCATTCATATATGTTTCACATAATCAAGCAAAGCAATAACATGCATCAATACACAAACACAAATATCAATACATGCAGGAGAGGTAAGTTCCCTACACTTATTCTTTCTACATATGCTCCAGCATCGGCTACACGCGATCCGAGCGAATATCAAACCATAATCAAGGTGAATATCTGACCCTATAACCAAATCAAGGACATAGGATCATTCTCTTTTCCAAATTCTCATTTTCATAACACTTAAATTTGGTTATCATTCATGACCTTTAGGTGGCTAATCAAAGCCTAAACACATGCCTAAAGGATTGGGAAACACTTGACCAAAGTCACCTTTTAAAAGTCCAAAATACTGATTTTTGGGGGTTGGCCGCGGCCAGCCTACCCATGGGCCGCGGCCAATGGATGCACAGAAGGTTTTGGGCCGCGGTTCATAACCTCTGGCCGCGGCCAAGAAAATTCTGTTTCCTGGCTATACTTCCATATTTCATAACTAATTCTAGAAAATTCGAAATGAGGTGATTCCAAAGCCAAATGAAAGGTACTTAAGTTCTATTTATAGGAAAAATATGTACCATTACTGAAAATCACCACAAAATTCCAGAATTACACAAAACTCATCACTGCCCCCAAAACAGAGTTCTGTTTCACTCCCAAACGTTGGACAACCATATCTCACAGAATACTAAACGAAATGACATAAAATATATGTCCATTTTGAAGCCTGGGATGTGAAATTTAAGACTGGAAAGTTTCAAAATTGTCTGAAATCATTTGTCATTCAAAAAGTCCACACAAATAAACTGCCTAGAACAGAGTTCCAAGGGACAGATTTTCCAATTTTCTACCAAAGTGTCCCATGACTCCAAAATTAGCAATCAAGCCTATTCCCACATAAATTTTCACAAGGAACACAATGGTAACCTAAAATGACCAAAATCAAAACCTACCAACATGCCCTGTTTTGACCAAAGCACCAAAACCAACACAAAAGGTGCCAAACTTTACATTTAGGCTTCAATTCAATTCTATTAATTCAAAACACCAAACAAGGCACCATTTTCATAACAACAACATACCATACTTCCCAAAACCCTAAATCACAAAAATTAGGGCTAAAATTCCAGAAATTCAAGGCCTAACCAATGACCACAAAACTTATATGAAAATAAAGCTTTCACTTACCTCAACAACTTTTCCAAAGAAGTTCTTTGGTTCACCAAAGTCCAGAATTTCGTGAGAACTCAAACACCACCAAATGATAAGTATAAAACTATGAAAGTGAAGCTCTCAACTCAAGGAATAACTTTAAAGAAGGGAGTTTTCCCATTAGAGGTCATTTACTCACCTTAAATGCAAGCTTTCACTTTCTCTTTCTTGGACAACAATGGAGGACAAAAATATGGAGAGAGGAGAGAGATATGAGAGGTGAAGATGATGGAGAGAATGCAGAAAAAAGCTGCCTCATGCCCCTTCACATGCGCTAAGAGAGAGAGAGAGAAAAGAGGGAAAATGAATAAAAAAATAGTGCTTTGACTTTTCATCTCATCTCTCTTCATCATCAAGTGACACTTGTCCATATCTTATGCATTCTCATAAAGTAAGTAACCACTTGGTTACTCTACTCATTCCATTAGCCATTTAGTTACATATCTCATTTCTCCTTAGTTAGTAATTAATCTCTTCCATTAATCACTAATTTAGAGCCATTCTTTCAATTTTCCCAACAATTATGGCAAATTAATTAATATTGCCACCAAAACACATAATTATTCTACATAATCATTCACAAGAATTGTAATTAGCCCTTAATCGAAAATTGGGGTGTTACATTAAGCACCTATATTTCATGCATATTGGTATTGTTTTTATACTGAGATTCTCTCGAATCTCACCCTCCCTTTCCAACAATTTAGATAGGTGAAGACAGAAGCTATGCTAAGAGCAGCGTAGAACTGTATGAGGGGAATCCTGTGGTGGAACAAAGACTGGAAGATGTCTCTATTTTCCTTGGGACGGGTTTGGACACCCACGTAGCATTGCAGGCTATATTAATTATAATTATCAAGTACAAACCCCTATGGGGAATTTCCATAATCGTGCATATTATATTAGTATATTTTGCTATTCCTGTATTGCTCATCGAACTGCGTATCATTTTCCGCAAATACTCTAAAATAGGTGAAAGTAAGATAAGGGTGTGACATCATAGATGTTAATGTTTTGAGAAATTTTGGTATTATCATATTATGAAATAAGATATGCACTTTCTATTAGTATGGCGTATACTTTACATTTGAGAAAATTGTCCTGCGGGATTTGTAATTTTGAAATAAAAATATAAAGTATGGGAAAAGAGGGTTGGCCTTGATTATTGTTTTTGCAAAAGCATGACCATGAGTAATCTTGAGATACATTGCATGAGTTGCTATTATGATGTTCATTAGTTGTGATTGATAGAGAATAATTAGAGAAAGATACTATTCAACCTCCCTAGTGCACATTGGGTTGTTATTCATTCCCATTGGGATAGGCCTTCGTGGCTTATCAATCCTCGAGAGAAAGATAGGCTCTTGAAGCTCTTTTTGTTCCTAAGAAAAAGGAAAAGGCCCCTATGGCTTGAGTGTGATAAAAACACTATCACATGATAAGACCTCCCACGGTGCATATTGGGTTAGTCATTCATCCCTATTGGAATAGGTCTACATGGTTCATTGTCTAAAAGAGACAAGGATAAGCACTTGTAACTCTTTTTTGTTCCTAAGAAAAAGGAATAGGCCCTTGTGGCTTGTGTGTGTGTCTCCATAATGATGGGGATAGGCCTTCTTAGGCTCCTATGTTTGCAAACCTTCTTTGGGAGAGATTCGAAGGAGTTAATGTGTATAACTATAAAATTATTTAATGACATTATATGCACTACTATTTTTTGTACCACTTGACACCTCACTAGCATATGTTGGTATGTATGATGAGTTGAAATATTGGTTACTAAGGCTTTTGTCTCACCCTGTTGCTCTTTACATTTTTCAGGTAATAGTTCCCCTATTGGGACATCAGAGAGAGCTTCTGAGGCATAGATATCACTCCACATATCTAATAACCTCTTTTGATTTATTATGTGATGGATTGATTTGTATTGCCACTTGTAGGTCCCATATTTTGTAAACTATGATTTAATTGCATACTTTTGATTAAACTATCACTGCCTGATGTGTTGATAGAAGGTCTGAGCCTTTAGGATTGCATGGGATTGGATGTGGATCCACAAATTTATATTTTGGAAATTTATGATTATCGTACTCTGATTTGGATGCTATGAAGGACAGTGCTTTTGCTCTTGGACTTATGATGAATGTTATATTTTGAGTTTCGAGAACTTTGTCAACACCCGTTTCCATTTCGATAATCGAAGAGTAATAAAGGCAAGATTCCGTGGGCATACAAAAAAGTATAATTATATTGATAAAAGTATTCATTTACAATCCCAGCATCGTTCATCAACAAAATACGGAAAATACAAAAATACAGCGGAAATTCTAACGTTCACATGATTTCCCAAAATATCTTAAATATAAACTAATTATAACCACCAGCATTAACCTTACCTCGAGACACGTGCCAATCACTTCTCGACATCTATGCCTTTGCCTTTCATCTCACTGGCACTCGTTGAGATGTTTATTTTAAAAATAAGGTGAGTTCCAAAGAATCCTCGTAGAGACATACGATCAACATATAAAATGTGAAAATTAAATATGAAATATACTATATTAGGCAAAAATGAAAGTTCAATTTAATTCACATATAATTATCTCAGCCGAGTCATTGACTACAGCTAGGATTTTCGGTATACCTTGGCTGAGCACCAAACCACAGCTAGGATTTTTCCGATATACCTTCGTTGGGCACCGAACCACAACTAGGTATTTTGCCTTTAGCACGCAATCATATCATGAAATACAGTAACAAATACATACAGTTAATCATATAGTGTATGAAAGATGGTAGTTCTTACCTCAAAGTCTTATCAATCCCTTTTTGATGCGGCTTATAAAACGTGTCATTCCAACTTCTGATTCGTTCCTAAATTATTAAATGTATAAGAAATAGGTCATAACCTATCTAAATATCATTTTAGACTTTTCCATAGTATTTCTTGTAGTTATATTAGTCTATGGTGAAAATTTACAAAAATGGCCCCGAGACCCCGCCAAACCCGGCCCGATGACATGTTTTTCCAAAACTTTGACTAGGCTATTCTTATGTATTTTCGCCCAAGAAATCCATTTCTGGGCTCAAAATCACCAAATTCACTGTTAAATTATGAAAATACCCTTGACAACCCCGATTTAGGGTTTTAAGGGCGTTTTTCGTAATTATGGTTTTTCGGCCTTTTCTGAAAAAGTGACCAGTTGTAACTCCACCTATTTTTGCCCATTGAATCAAATGGAACCATCCATTTCATGAAAATCCAGCTCCTTCCCCCCATAGGGTTCTGACCAAAATATTGGAAAAAAATGGAAAAATGGGGTTTAGTGTTTTAGCTTCCAAAACTTGTACTTTTCCATTTCTAATCCTTTATTAACTCATTTAAACACTTCTTAATCATGATTCAAAGAAATTTGGGCAGCATAACCCCTTAGGATTATGGCTTTCCAAATTTACAAACTCAACCAAAAATCACCAAATCAACAACAAACACCAACAACACTTCATACTAGTATAAATTTGAGTTTGGTGTAGCTACCTCTTGAGCTTCTTGGATCTTCTCACTCTAGGTGCCTCCTCTCTCTTCCCTTGAGCTAACAATGTGTCTTCAAGATTATGGTTTCATGAAGAAACAAGGTTTAGAGGAGGTTTCTCATTGAAGTTTACAAATAAAAAAGCTTAAGAACAATGTCTTATCTTAGCTTCTCTTCCTCCTTTCTCTAGAACTCTTTGGCCTCTTCAAGCTCTCTCTCTCTCTCTCTCTCTCTTCTCTTCTCTCTTTTGGCTGAACTGAACAAAATGAAGGGCAGAGGAAGTGTTTTAATCAATTGCTTCATCTTTCTTCTTAGCCCTTGATTTTCCCAAGATTAAATCTTGTTGTGACACTTGTCACAAGCCTCCCTTCCTTCATGTTTATGACATACTTACTCCATTAGCTTCTCATTAGGTTGGAACCAATTTTCCTTCTTCCTTGGTTGGCCAAAAACGTGCTCCCCCCCTCTTGCTCCAATCAAACCATATGCTTTTCTCCAACTAGATCAACTTCATACTCCACCAAGCACTCAAGTAGTGAAATGCCATGCACTCCACCATGCCTTCATATTCATTCATCCCTTCACTCAAGCTAATCCTTACCATCATGCACTCAACATTTAATTCAACAATTCACTCAATCAATATCGTCATTGACCATTATTGCCAAGTCCATGTAGCATTATCATCATGACTATGTTCATGTAGCATTATTTTAATGTAATTGGACATGTTCTCATCTTCATAAATCATAATCTAATCCTCTTCATATGATAATGAAACTTGGCATCTTTAATTCCACAATTTACACAATTGCTAACATATTTTATTTTCAATTTTCGGAATAATGCCAATTCTTGCAGATTTTCTGCCCTAACTTCAAAAAATCATAACTAATTTTGTAGACAGTAGTTCAAAGTGATTCCAAAGGCTATGGAACCCTTATTGAGTGTTTCAAGGACAAATATGGACTGTTACTAGTTGGAAGCATATCATTCCCAGATTTTCAATATTTGACTGATGCTCCAGAGACTTTCCAGATTTTCTAGACTAACTTCAAAAATTCATATCTTTTTGTACATAGCTTCAATTGATTCATATGACCTATCAAATTAAAGCTTAGGATGTCTAATTTCACCCTGTAAAATTTCATAATTTTTACTCATCATTTGATCTTCCAAAACCACATGACAAACTCACTGTCTCACAGGCGATTTCACTAAAAATACTATTCCCCTTTCAACTTCCAATATTTAATTCCTTTGGCCTTAAGTATTCACCATTTTATTGAATATATAAAATAATTACAATATACTCTTGGTGAATAAAATTTGGAGTGTTACAAAATTCAAGGTCCAAGTGTTATTCTATAGATGAGTAAAGAAGAGTTTTGGTTATATAATAGGCCACCTGGCCAATTTCTACTCTTAGGTTTGAGATATGTTTTTGGGTTCCAATATTACTCATAGAAATATTCATGAGTCCCTCACTAATAAAACCTTTACATTAACGTTGGAATTTGACCACATGATTTTGTGGTTGTGAAATGTAAGAATTTCGAGTGTACTTGGCATCCTATTGACTTGCTAAAGTACACACACGAACTGGAGCACCAATGCGGACCTTGATCACACTGTACAACAAATACACCATAAACAGAAGAAGAATGAGAGAATAATGTTTAGAGGAAGTGAATAGACATATACTTTATATGTATTATCCCATGTAACCCTTGAACCCTTATGCACTCATTTATATATAGGGTTTCTCATGCCTCTTCCTCAATTGATATATCCTTTCTTTGTCAAAGAATATACTCTACCGACTTAATCATTCAAATTAGAATGATTGGGGAATATCACAATCATTGACCCAAACTTTTTTTATTATTTATACTTTGACCTCAAAACTATTGTGCCTGAACCCTAATCCACCAAGGGTGGAACTAGATATATTCCAACATGAAATATGACTAAATTCTCAGCAAATGGACTAGCCTTTTTTGGTTGTCTAATGTGATTTATTTTGTGTTGCTTTTGCATCCTTTCAGAATTGGATCTTAATAAAATATTTTTAAAAAAATATTCGTTAAATTTTTTGTATTCGTTAAACTTTTTGTGAAGTGTTGCTCATGATATTATTATTTTCAGAAATAAAATTACACAGAAATTTACAACAGATATTCACAGCGGAACAAACACATGTCTCCACACATTTTCCTCTTAATTTATCTATATTATAATTCTTTACCCAAAATTTTTTAAATTAAGAAATAAATTTAATATCACTTTTAAAATGCAGTCCACGCCTTTTTACACAACATCAGACATGCTGCCCACTACCGCTAACGATTGAGCACCACTTATCAAAAGAGATTGTCATCAACAATAAAATTAAGAAATATTAAAAATATGAGTGATCTTCATATACAACATGCAATTAGCTGGTACAATTTAATTTATTTCACTTTTTATGCTGAAAAAATTTACTTACTCGTGTATCACACCCAACAACTAATAATCGGTGCAACATAAAAAGTCAAAATTGCTTGACATCATTCATTTCCTATTTTATTTAGATGGCGTGTCGTTCTTTATCAAGTTCCTTAAATACCCTATTATAGAAGAATGAGCATATGCTGCTGATTCAACTACTGGGCAAGTTCACACCGAACCACTTTTTTAGCTTTATATCAATAAAATATCTCACTAAGTTTAAAAAAACGTGTTAACAACTAATCCAAGATATGTTAACATACTCTTTTCGATTATTATAAGACATTTTCAATATTTTTCACTGAGATTAATGAAAACCGTCAAATTCATTTGCTCTATCTAAAGTTTAAATAATTTTTTTTCCATATAAATCCCCCCTCTGAATAAATTATAAAAAGGCTAGAATGAGTATATGTGGTAGATGTAATAGTGTAACACCTGCATGGCCCAACACAATAGACATCATACATGATGACTAACAAGTTGTTGATTGAGATGATATGCGGCCTCATCTCTGTAAGGAAGATAATATAAGTCCGAATCATAGGAAGTACAATTATTAGAAGAGACGAAAATTCTTTTCGCTCTAAGCCCAGAAAGAAATTATACCCTTGACCAAATCTGATAGAAAAAGAAAAAGAAATCACAGTGATCATTTGGGCATGAGATTCATATTCTTATTTTTATCAAAAACTCCCTCCATACCTATTTATATGGTCCTATTAATTGAATTACGTTATTTAAGGATATAGTTAAAATTAGTTAAAAAGTAATAAATATATAGGAAATATACTTTTTTTTTTCAAACATGCCCTTATTTATAAGTGGGTAAATGAGAGAGTAGTATTGAGAAAAATGACTGAAGAGAGTTTATGGGGAAATTAATTAGACCACATTAGTAAAAATGCATTTAATAGTTAGACAACCCAAAAAGGGCCTTATAAAAGATGACAGACCAATTCAAAAAATAGGATCTTATAAATAGGACCATGTGAGTATGAATGTCAAACAAAACAAGATTTATGATAGTCTCTACAAGGAAAATTCAGTATTAAATAGATTTTAGGTAAAATAGAAAAATGTAGATTTTGTTTATATTGCATGTAATTCAGCATGGACACGATGTTGATACCATTGATTAAAGCATAGAGATTAATCTGAGTTTTGTTTAGTCAAGTCTTTAAGCTCAAATTGAGCTTCTCAGTACCATCATTAATTCATGTTGATGCAATAATATATATACTTCAGCTTATTATTATTGAGGGTTAACCCATCGGTTTCAAAGAAAACATCTCATATTTTCAAGAGAGAACTTTCTTTTTTTAAAAAAATAAAAAATTCTTATTTTGTACTGAACGGTCTTTAATATAATTACCTTTTCTACCTTTGACATTGATAAGGAAAGTTTTCGCCAGCTTTGAACCATTTCACCGAAAATCAAGTTAGTTAAATTAATAAAATTATATCATAAATTTGACTTACATTCTATTTTTACCCCTAACAAATACTATCATAAATGTTTTTATATTACACTTGAATGTGGCCATAAAACATGAGTAATTGAAAAGATTTAATTAATACCTCGTCAAATGACTTATAATAAAGACTAGTTGTTTTTTCTAAAAGGTATCTTTTTTTTTTTTTTTTTTTATGAAAGGACAAAATGATATTAAAAGAAGTAACAAGGTCTACAAGTTACAAATAGAGATAGAGTAGAGATTACTACCTGTGAAATTACAATAAAAAAGTTTAAAAATGGCCTTAATAGTAACATTCAAAAAAGCAAAGAGTAGCACCAAGATTTCCTACTAAGTGATAGTAAGCCGGAGAGGAATCTTTAGGAAGTTGTATGAAACATTTGTTGACATTGTGAATGACCACCTTGCAGTCTGATTGTTGCAACATAGCATACTGAATCCAAAATAGAGCAGCACAAAGACACTTGGAATGGAAGGTAGTTCCTGGAATGATCTGATTCTGCCACAGAAAGTCCTTAATGGGAGAGTCTTGATGACAAATAATTCCATGAAATTAAAGCTTCCCAAGTGTTCTATATTTATGGAGTATAATGTTCCAGCCATCATCATTTAGTACTAGACAACGATCTGCTAGACTCCATGGAATGCTAGGCTGGACCTATGAAGCAAAAGTAGAGAAAGCTAGGTTTGTGAAATTAACTACCTGTTGGATTTCCCTAATTAGTGAAATTGCACTACTACAAAAAATACAAACTGCAGTGCTTAATTTAAAGAATACTATAACGCTTGGGAAGCATCGTAGCTTCCAGCGCCGTTAAAACAAGCTACGATACTTCTTGAATATATGGAAGCACCGTAACTTGATTATTATTTTTTAAAAAAAAAATCATTTCCTACGACTCTTCTCCAGGGAAGTGCTATTAATGACTTCCTACGGCACTTCCCTAGAGAAGCGCCATAGGAAGTCTTTTATTTTAAAAAAATAATTTTATGACTTTCTACGGCATTGCCTTAGAAAAGCGCCTTAGGAAATCTTTTATGTTAAAAAGAAAAATTTATGACTTCCTATGGCACTTCTGTAGAGAAGCGCCATAAGAAGTCTTTTATTTTTTTTAAAAAAAAATAATTTTTCATAATTATTTTATTTTCTTGATGAAAACCTCCATTTATAATCTTAAATTCAAAATCCACAACAATTTACAATATAATCCATAGTAAAATGGAAAAACTTAGCATATATTTTTTACAATATTGTGTCTTCATGTATCAAGCATAAAAGAGCTCCAGCATTTAAGTTGCTTAAATTTGAGCTATACACGTTACTTCTATGGAGGATTAAATTAGGTATTGTTATATTTGTAAGCTCAAAAATTAAAAAAACTTATAATATATAGGAAGTTCAAGAAAACAGAGTTGACACTTCAAATAAATACCTGAAAAAAATTATGAGCACACATATATGATCATGACAGATTTTAACTAAAAAAAAAAAACTAAACCAAATATTGAGAAAAAAAACACTTACATGTTAGGGAGATTCTGAAAGAGGTTGAGATTATAAAAAAATATGGGAGAGGAAGCTTAGTACTACAATAGAGTTGTGGAAAATGAAGGAGCTATAGAGAACGTGGGAAGATAAAAATGATAATGAAAATGAAAACAGCGGGGTAAAATTTAAATAACAGATTATAAAGAAGCTACAATATTTTTTGTTAAAGCGTCGTAACTTCCTAAATATTTTTTTTTTTGAAAAAAAAAACACCTTACATATATTCAAGGCATCACATGGTGCCTTCAAATTCCAAAGTGTCATGCGGTGCCCAAGGCACCACATGGGTGCCTTGAATATTCAAGGCACCTGGTGCCTTGTATTGCCTTACCCAGCGTTCTTTAATAGAGCACCGGCTAAGGCCTATTATTTGGCCTTAGCCGACACTTTATTATAGAGCCCTAGGTAAGGCATATTTAGCCTCCTCCGGCGCTTAATTATGGAGCATCGGTTAAGGCCAGTTTTGGCCAGCATTTTATAATTAATTGCAGTCTAAGGGCCAATTTTTTTGTTGGAGGACTCAAGAATGAAGTAGGTGATTTCTTTTTTGACTTGCTACAACACGAGATTCTAAATAATAATATCTTTTTTACTTATTCTTAACCTTGTCCGAAGCTTTATTTTTAAGGGCCAGATAAGTTTTTTTCAAATAAAAAAATTGCTAAAAAATTAACCCAACTACAATGTTGTTTTGAGAAGCATCATAGCTTGGGCGTTTGTTTTTTTTTTAAAAAATAAATGTTTTGTATGGCGCTTGTTTAGGAAAGTGCCGCACAAGTCTAACACTAAGCTTTGACACTTATATTAGGAAGCGTCGTAGCTACTAAGCTTTTTTTTTTTAAAAAAAAAAAACTTTTATCTACGGCGCTTCTTTGAAGAAACGCCAAAAAAGGGGCGCTGTTAAATCCCTCTTTTGTAGTAGTGTTGGACTACCCCTTTTTACTTGATGCAAGGCTAAATTTTGCTTCCTCCAAATAAAATTCAAGAGGCAAATCACATGATTTACCAAATGAGAATG
Source organism: Inga laurina (assembly GCA_963855925.1). Classification (NCBI taxonomy): domain Eukaryota; kingdom Viridiplantae; phylum Streptophyta; class Magnoliopsida; order Fabales; family Fabaceae; genus Inga; species Inga laurina. Next base: position 24,437,333 of record OY979707.1, read on the forward strand.
ACCATCATTATCCAATGTTGGTAAAGTGTCTTGTAACCAGCTCTTAAATTTAGAAAAAAAAAATTGGGTAATCTGATATCAAGGCATCTATACCACAAACTTTTGTGTAAAAACAAGAAATGAAAAGATGATCTAGAGATTCCTCAACATCACAACTAAATAAGCAAATGGTGTGCCAGGGAAGATAAGGCCAATTTAAAATATCATTCAAGGGAACAACTTCACGTAAAAGCTTCTAGATAAAGAGCAATTGTTTGTATGGAAGTTTTAAAATATCTTTACACTTTTTATATGAATATATAATTATGCCATTTATTTATTATCATGTTCACTTTGTCTTCTTAATGGAGTACATCTTATACACACTATGTCCCTATTTATAATGTCCTATTAACTGCATTGTGTTATTCATGAAAAAAATTATAATTAGTTAAAAGTATTAAATACATAAAAAATAAATTTATTTTTCTAAATATTTAATTACTTATAAGTGGTAAAAATGCATTTAATGCTCAAACAACTCAAAAAGGGATGAAACAATTCAAAAAAAAAAAAACCTTATAAATAGGGATAAATAGAGTATTAAATAGAGATACAAATGAAAAGTTATTCAATTTTAAGATAGAGTTAATGAGGTCTAAAATTTTTCTTAATTGGTATAAATTATGCTGAAAATAAATTATCAATAAGGTTATAGGTGCATACATTAACACAGTAACTTCCTCTTGAAACTTTGTGTCGATGTATAGGAGTGGGGTGATGGGAAGCTAATAATGTTTTTCTTCGAACAAGGGAAATGAGCTTGATGTGAATGGGAACTGAATTATTGAATGAGGTGGTTGTTGTGGCCAATAAAGGATTTGTCTCTGGGCGAAAACAAGATCTCTGTGTTGATATGCCTTGTCTATCATGTTTTGGACTTATTTTCTTCACATGTCCACATGGAAGACCAAAAGTTACAATTATTATTGTTACTAAAAAAAAAAAAGGAATACTCCCTCCTTTTTATAGTATCCTACTGTCCTTTTAAAAATTAGTTGAAATTAGTGTAAAACAATAAATATGTAAGAAATGAGGAGAAAATGGATGAAAGAGAATGTATGGAAAAATGATGAGGAGAGAAAATAGAATTAATTAAGGATAAAATTTGTGAAAACACATTTAAAGTTCATACAACACTATAACATAATTATGATAGTTATTATTGACCATACATGACAATTCCAACTCATCATATATGAAAGCACTACATATGGTTGGCACAGATAAATAACATTTCCAAACTGTGATTTATTAAGTATCTATTATAACGGTTCTAATATTACACCCGTTATATATTGAAGCTTGGTGAGGACATGACATGTGTAATGCTAGCATAATAAAAAAGGGCCTCATGTAAACAACCATTATATAATCAGTAATGCTAACATAATATATAATGGTCTCACGTAAACAACCGTTATTTATTCAGTAACATACATAATGATTTTTATGTAAGAACTATAAAGTTTAATAATAATAAATAATGGGTTCATGAAACAACCATTAAATTTATGTTACTAAATAAATAACAGTTTGTAAGTAAAAACCATGAACTTTTATAATACATGAATGTTTTTATATAATAACCGTGATGTATCGATGTTTGGCTCTGCAAGTAAGAGTTTTTGAGCTAGTTGGACTCGTTTGTATATAATTAAATAGTACCTACCTCTCACAATGAGTTGCCTTGCAATTTAGGATGGATCAAGACATTCCAAGCTTTGTGGGAAGAATCAATGACAACTATTGACCTATATCTGTGATAATGTAACTATTGGCCTATAATTGTGTCTCTTCTTAGGAATTAGGCCTGAAAAACAAGGATAGGGTGAAAAAGAACGAATATGCCTATCAGAAATGGTGCAACAAGTATGCGAACAATTGCGTGCTCAAGGGTTTTCATACCCCTTGTGTCTTTTTTCCAGTAGAGATATTCATTCTTTTTCACCCTCTCCTTGTTTTCCTAGCTTAATTGACGTGAAGAGACACAAGTTATATGTCAACACTTGCATATTATATATATATATATGTCAAGAGTACGATTTATTCTAGACATAAAGCCTATAAAATCGTGATCCATCCTAAATTGCATGGCCAATTGATGTGGGAAGTACTACTCTATTAGATAGAGTCAAGTCTAAATAGCTCAAAAAATCTCACATTTAAAAGTCTAGGACTGATCTTATATTGTCGAATTTTAGAGCTTTAACTTGGTGCCACTTGCTCAAAACAAAACAAGGAGAGGAACCTTTGATCAGAGCAATGGGTTTTTCCAAAAAATATGACTTCACAAAAGCAATTTAATGTCACCTTGAATGTTTTATTTAGTCGTGACTTCACAAGAGTTTGTATTCGCTTGTTCATGTATAACTCTCAGTACAACCCAACTAGCTAATTTATTCATCACATCCCTATTGATCTTTTTGGAAGTAACTTCTAGGAGATATAGATACCTAATGACATCCCTATTCATCACAAAATGAAATGGCCAGGCTCATTCTATTAACTAAAGAATAATTGAAGTGTTGCAATAATTAATGACAAGATAAATTAATAATCAATCTAACAACAAAAATAGTACAAATGCGGAATGTATTGCAAGCAATCAGATAAGCCAAGCAATCTTTCAATTACGCAGAAATTCTTCAAAACACATACCTCTTGTGATAGGAAAAGAACTCCCATGAGCTGAGCAACTCTACTTGATGCAGATGTAAAAGGAGCAAATTATAACATTACCAAGTATCAAGGAATGATTGACTTATTACTTTATCTCACGTCAATATGCTTGATTCTTGAGTGTTGAACTGGATTCTTCACCAAGCTTGTGGTGTTGGTATTATCACAGTACATGGGAATTTCTTTGAGATGAATACCTAGATCTTGAAGTTTTTGCTTCAACCACAATACTTGAGCACAACAACTTGAGGCAGCAACATATTAGCTTCAGTTGATGATAAAGATATAGTTTTTTGTTTCTTATTGAACCAAGATTTGAGCAACATATTCAGCTTCAGCTAGAGTGTTCTCAAATACACACTCGAGTGACGTAAGTGACTATTTAAATCACTTGAGTGATTTTGAGTATCACTCGAGTGAAGTAAGAAATCACTCGAGTGATTTCTCAAATCACTCGAGTGAGGGTGATTTTGTTACAAATCACTCGAGTGATTTGAAAAACCAGATCACTTGAGTGATATGGAAAATCAATTAAATAATGCAAATTCCCTGAGAATCACTCGTAGAATAACTTGGAGTGATGTGATCTTTTTTAAAGATCACTCAAGTGATTATTCAAATCACTCGAGTGATATGATAACGTCTAAAAGAGATCACTCGAGTGATCTATTTGAGCACTCAAATGATATCATTTCTCATCAAGACACTTGGTAGTGATCTATCAAAGATTTCAATATGTCATAAGATCACTCGAGTGATGATTCTAAGCACTCGAGTGATAGTGAGTTTTTTGAAATCATCACTACCAAGTCCCTTGATAATTAACAACACAAGATCACCAAGAACACTCGAGTGACAGAGATGAACACTCGAGTGATTGAAAATTACTTGGAGTGATTATCAATCTCACTTGAGTGAAGTTACTAGAAACCAATAACCATCATCTTGAAAATCTTAATACACATGCTTCACATCTTGATTTACTTTCTGAATCTTCATACTATTCTTGAAATGTTCTAATATCACTTCTGAGTAAGTTTCAGGTACTTGAACTATAATATGATTAAGAGCTTATTGGCTCCAAAAGTGAATGTAATTAATATTAAACAAACACCTTTGGAGAATTCAATGTGAATTATGACCGAAATGGTAGTAATAAGTGCCCTAACCCTGTATTTAAGCTCAACTGTGGTATTAAAACCTAAATTGAATTAAAAGTGAGGGGAGGATACATGGCATAAAGAAATAGAAGTATATAATGTGCTTAATGGTGATTCAATAGGAATTGACATAGTTAGGGGCAAAATGGGAAGAAAGAAATTTATCAGCCAATTAGTCAGTTAGCGAAGGGAAATTCATTATTAACTTAAAGATCAAGAGTTATGACTAATTGCTAAAGGAATTAGATAGAATAATCTCATAGTTGCATGCATTGAGAGAAGGCACAAGTTGTTGATACATGGCACTATGGCTACCATTAGATTTAGTCAAAGTGTTAAACCACTCAAACCTCTCTCCCTCTCTCCTTAAGTTCGGCCAAAGCATAGTGGGAGGCCAAAACTCTGATCTCATCTCATCATTTCTCTCTCTCACTTTAGCCCCCATTGACATCCAATCAAGAGGAGGAAAGAGAAAGAAAAATCAAGGTATGTGAGCCCATTTGACCTAGTGAATGGCCTCAAATGCCAAAAACCTCTTCTTTAATCTTGATGAGGGCTTCATGTGTATAGTTTTAGATTTTCAAGAGAAGGTGTTTGAGTGCTCAAAGAAAATTGGTGGTTGAAGAATTAAAAAACAAGCTAGAGAAAGAGGAAAAGGTGAGTAAAGGCTATCTTTTGATATATTTGTTGTGGTTATTGGTTGGGACTTTGAATTTCTAGATTTTTTCCCTAATTTTTGTGTGTATTAGGGTTTTATAGGGTCATGGTGTTTTGATTGTTAAAATGGTTCTTATGTTGTGTTTTAGACAATGGAAGTGGTTTGAAGTCTTGAGTGTGGAGTTTGACAATTTTGTGGTTTTATGTTGAAATGTGCCAAAAATAGAACATGTTAAAGGAATGAGAATTTGGTTATTTTGATAATTCCATTGGATTCCATGTGAAAAATTGTGCGGGAATAGTATTGGTTGTGAAAATTGCACCATTGGAAACATTTGCTAGTAAAATTGGAAAATACTGTCGATGAAAACTCTATGCAGGAAGTTAGTTTGCATGGTAGTTTTGAATGAGTAAATGATGTCTAAAAATTATGAAACTTTTCAGTTGAATAGAGGATGTGTTAAGCTTCAAAATTGACATATAATGGGTGTCATTTAGATGTGTGTGCTAGATGTTATATATTTCCAAAATTTGAGGTTGAAACTGGACATAATTCTGGAGCAGTATGGAAATTTGGTGAATTCTGTATTTTTTTGGTAGTAGATGGCAGTGATTAATATTTTTCTTGTAACGAGGACTTAAAAATATTTCCATAGGACTTGAAATCACTCCATTTCAATTTTTGTAGATTTAGTTATGATTTTTGGAAGTTCAGCCAAGAAACAGAAATTTTCTTGGCCGTAGCCAAGAACCTTCTGACCTGTTTTTGGCCATAACCAGAAGACTCTTGGCCGCAACCAAAAACTCTCTAACCCGTTTTTGGCCATAGCCAAAGAATTTCTTGGCTACGGCTAACTCCCAATTTCAACATTTTGCATTCTTGAAGGGTAATCTTTGGTATTGTCCTTTCCAACCCTTTAGGCATTTGTTTGGGCTTCTAGTAGCCACCTAAAGGTTTCAAATGATAACTAACCCTCAGTGTTTGGAGTTAAGAATAGAATAGGGAATAACTTGTCGTCCTTGATTATGATTTATAGGACTTGATATCTGCCCTAAGCGTGTGAAAACGGTGCCTGATCATAGGCGAAAAGAACGAGGTAGTGACTCTTTCTATTATATTATACATAATGCATTGTATGTATGTCTTACCATTAAATTGTGTTGATTGCAAATAGTGCGATGTATGTTGCTATGAAAGCTTTGTGTATATAGCCGTGAGAGCTGTCGTTTTGTGACATAAGTCACGCATCATGTGGATACAGCTGTGAGAGTTGTCGTTTGTGATGTAAGTCATGCATCATGTGGAAACAGTCGTGAGAGTTGTCGTTTGTGACGAAAGTCATGCATCATTGTGATTGTTGCTACTTTGTGATTTGCTTACATGTTATGTTATTATATATTATATGAGTGAATTGTTCTACTGAGATTCATTCGAATCTCACTCTTTCCATTGACTAACATACAGCCAAGGCAAGTGGGTCGAAGGAGAAACTAGTGACCAAGGGTGGCTAGTGCTCCCAACTAGGAGTTTTAGTTTTGTTAGTTGGTTATTATATTTTTGGGATTATTGTAAATATTATAAATGTTGTAAATTTGGATAGTGTAATGTAACCCCCAATATGGAAAACTAAAATGGGCAAACATGCCCTGTAAACCCTTGAGGTAAATAGATGAAACCTGAGAGTCGTCAAGAATTTTGCTATACACTCTGATATTTATGAATGGAATCAAACTGCATAGGCCAAATATATTCGAAGGTTGAATGTGAGACCGTATTGAACTAGTTTTGGTAAAAATTTTTGAAACCCACTTTATCACAGGACTGAACTTTGTCTTAAAGTTGGGTCTTTCAATAAGTTTTGAATTATCCGTTGGTCTCTAATTTAACATAATGACGCATTTTTTAATTATAATTATGACTACTAAGGTAGGGGGTTACATGAACATCAAATAAATTTCAAAAACTCAAAAAGCAAAATTCTGACAGAAGCATTAAATGCGTAGCAGAGAAAGCCGATGGAAACACTCTTTCATCAACGGCTACAATTACTCTCTAACGGATAAATCTGAATGCTCACAATGGTTATTAAAGACATTCCATCTATAAATACAAAAGCATTCAAGATAGAGAGCAACTAACCAACAATGAAATTAATTCTATTCATTAAGTGCTTTGTTGTTCAGTCTGTTTGTTATTCTCCGAAATTCTTATTGTTCTTTTGTATTCATTTATCTATTATTTGAGAGAGACTTTAATACTTTCATTCACTACTTGTGTAAAGAGAATCTCAAGGTAGTGGGACCTTGAGTGGGTATTAGCTTTCAAAGTGTAAGGGGGAGTGAGTGTCTTGTTGAGAAACTTACTTGTACTGTGGTGCCAAGAACTCATCAAATCTTATAAGTTTAGTGGAAATTTTAGAAGCGCTCTGAGGAATGGACGTAAGTCAAGAAGTTGAGACCAAATAAGTATAAACCCTGATGTATACTTCGATGATATTTATCTTGCTCTTATCTGTTAATTAAGTGTTTTAATTATAATATTTTTTATTTTTAATTTCACCTAATTCACTCTCTCTTGGATGAAACTATTGACACAACACTATTCACTAATAACTATAATATTAATAAATTGATCAGGCACACAATATAGTTTATATATATATGACTACCTGACAAATTTTCCTTCTCAATTTTTTATAGTGCCCAAAGTAACCGAACAACAGTAACAATTGTGGGTATTATGTGATGTAGTACATGAAGGACATAATCATGCATAGTCCAAAAAATATTGATACAACTAAAGTATGTTATATGCTCAATTTATTCATATATACATTCAGTTAGCTATATATTACAATATTTAACTTCCATCTATTGTTTCATTTTACGCACAGTATTTTAATGCCTCTTGCATGATGTTTAGCAACTCACAAATGGAAGAAGTGGCTAAAGAGTTGACGGTATCTATGCAACTTCAGTGGAAGAGTAAATACATATAGAATGACTGTAAAGTTCTAGATACTGATGATTTGTTTGTTTTAAAATTTTGGTTTTAATAGTACATATATGTAAATGAATGACTGTAAATATATTATTATTTGTTGTATTATTCTATATTTGAAAGAATGTAAATATATATATTGGATTGGTTCTGTACAAATATATATGCTGGGGGATATCGAAACCAGAAACCCCTTATTTTTTTTTAAAAAATAATAGTTTCGATAAATTACTGTTGTTATCTAACAACTATTATTTATATCAACTATATATAACAATTGTTAAAATGACCATTATATATGTTTAGCATATATAACGGTTGTTAAAGTGATATAGTTATGTAGATGCAGGCATTATTATATATTACGATGGTTGTTTATGTGTACCTGTTAATTATTATCATAACAATAAGCACATCATAGCCTCACCAAGCCTCAATACATAACATGTGTTATATTATAAGCGTTATAATAGGTCCAGAATAAATAACAAATCAAAACCGTAATATATCTGCGTCGAGATTTTATAGTGCCAACATATATGATGGTTCCAAACCATGATATATGATAGATAATAACTGTCATATATCACAATTTTTGTAGTAGTGCCTCTTCCACTAAAGAACCAACTCCTGTTATTCAAATCACACATATTTAACTTTAATTAATTTCTACCTCCTATCATTAATATAAGACCTAGTTGACTGATTTAAGGATATCAAGAAAGTTAAATAAATTATTTAATTATAGCATATTTTATATGATATTTTTGAAATACTTATGTGTATTATTATATTAAATATCAGTTTATAAGCGAGAAAAATTATATTAGAGAAAAATGATAAAAATAAATACTTTAAAGTAATTTATTTAGTTTCTTTAACTTATATAAAGTTAGTCAATCGGGTCTTAATTGGAGGTAGTATATAACGTAAATTTAATGTTTAGTTAATTGCCAGGAGTGTGAGTTGAAAAAATAATAATTTGACAGGTGGGAGCCATCCACTGCAAGTTAAACATGATATCCTGGGTTTGAATCAGACTGTGTGCATGGACAAAGTATTGTTAAAACAGGGAAAACCCACTTTAGTGATCTCTAAGCCTCGAGAGGATTAGTCACTAATAATCGGTTGGAGGTATACCACCTGGAATCTTAAAAAAAAAAATGTTGGGCGCAATAGGCCTTTTTTTTTCCATAAAAAACAACCTACGCTACAATTGGATTCACTTTGCATTTTTTGTTTCAAACAACTCTGTAAAGTAGTTTTTCAGTTTTACTATCGAATTTTTTGAACATTTTGTTTAAGATGTCCCGGCCCATTAAACGTTAGGGGAAATTTTGAATGAATAAAACCAATATTTGATGCATTAATTAATTTTTTTTTTATTCTTTAAAAATTAGTTCAAAGAATTCTATATTTATGATAGGATGAAATACTACTGGAGAGAAAATGCAAGACAAATCTTAAACAGATTAGGCACATGTGGCTTTACACATCCTAATTAATATAATGCTCTACTAGTCCTCGTTTTATACTTCAAAAAGTTGGCTAAAGATTTTTTTTCCTCCCAGCACTCAACTGGCTATTCGTATGTGAAATAGAATGATTTTTTTTTTTTTTTGTTATAAAGAATGATTATTTTTAGTCATAGTCTAGTGGGAATCCGACAGCAGCCGCAGCCGCAGCAGCAGGCCCTTGTAGGGCTAAGCAAAGACCAAGGGCCTATTCTACGAAAGGTTGATACATGTGGGTAATTTCTTTTTCATCCTCATTTTTTATTTATTTATTTTACAATTCTTTATCCAAAAATCTATGAAAAAGGTGATATCATTCTTAAAAAGCTGGCCGCACTTTTTGACGCCATTTTGCTATCCACTCCATTCTTCTTGCAATTGAGCATCAGCACTACACTTCACAAGAGATTCTAGACGTCTGAATAAGCTCACCCTGCTAATTTGAGAATCACATGCAAACTCGACCTAGGAAGAGATTAAAGAATTTAAATAAATTATTTAGTTATAATATATATTATATTATTTTTTAAAATATTTATGTATATTGGTAAATGTAAATTAGTTAGGAGAAAAATAATGGATATAAATATTTTAAAGATGACTTATTTAACTTCCTTAATATTCCCAAGTTATTCAACTAGCTTTTATATCAAGAATTATATCATTATTATACTTCTCCGCTCCTAAAGATAGGATCTAATGGAGAAGCTGATTTTTATCTAAAGTGTAAGACTTATCTTTTAAATTTATCATTTTTTTAAAATTATTATTTTTAATACTCTCGCAAAAATTTCAGCAGTTAGTGGCTTATTCCTTTGCAATAAGTGCATTTTAAGAGAAATATGCCATATTTATTATATTTAACCAATTTTCTTAATCTAATTAAATTAATTAAATATTACTTCTTAAATTAAGGACATAGGTGTATTATTTTATATTTGACATCAAATGAGATGAAATTAAGAAAATATAAAAAAAAAGATGAAGGAACGTAGGAGCATTATTTTATATTTGATATGTGGCATACGAATGAACAAACAAGTGTACCTTGGAGACTCATCCCTTCACTTTCATGGCACTAAACCTTCTATTGCTTATAAACTCCAGGTTATTAAACTCGGACTGATCAATGAACCGATTAGGGTAGTGAGTCAAATTGCAGTCAAACTTGAGATAACCTAGGGCTACATCGGTGAGGAAATGAAAATTTCAAAAATATTAATATAAAATTCTGAATAAAATTAAAAAAGTGAATTAAATTTTTTTAAAATAAAAAAATAGTGAACCGGCTAGTTAGTTAACTGGTTCGCCATTTTCCGGCTCAAACTGACCAATCTGGTACAATTTTAATAACTATGCTTAACAGCCACCTTCCACCTTCAATGCCATTTAAACAAATTTCTTGAATAATACACAACTTTAAGTAACATTCATTAATTAATTATTTTATTATAATCTTTCATGTCCAAATCATATATTGTGGTGGGTTCTACTCCCTAATTTATTTATTATCTTTTAAGTAATTCAATCGTATTATCTTACTCTGAAAATCATCTATATGAATTTTGCAGACATATATCGAAGTAACTAGCAGAAGAGAAGTAGGAGGAGGAATGGTCAGAAGACAACATAAATTTTTTTTTAAAGTGACGTAGTGGTGAGTGTTGGTGATGTAGCCGTGGTTGGGGCTAGTGGTGTAGTGTTGATAGTAAACATGTGGCGGCCTCAAAAAATAAGAAATAAAAAAATAAAAACTAGAAAACATCTAAAACTTGTTTTGGTTTTTAAGTTTTTTTACAAAAAAAAATTCTATTTTTTTTAAAAACTTATTGAAAAAATTTTTCCAAATAATTTTTATTTTATTTTATTGAAAAAAATTGTTTAAAAAACAGGCCCAGAGTGACGGAACTTCTTCATATGTTTAATGTTTTTCAACCTACAAGCCTTTTTTTTTTTTTCAATGGAACTTTAACATTATATAAACATTAGTAGAGAGAACCTTACTGATGACCTAAATCTAAATAAAAACTCCTGGATATCATATATAACCACCCTACAATTATTATGTGGATTGGGATATTCCGAGATGGGGTTGGAATAACTCTGTCATTTAGTGCTTATTTGAGAAGTTGCGAAAAAACACTTTTGGAGCCCTAAGCTATGTTTTGCCAAAAGGTAGCTAAACAGCCTAAACTTTTACTGAAGCACTTTTCTAACTGAATGAAGCCATGGTTTGGAGAGTTGAATCCATGATTTATGAGCAGCAATTTTTTTTTTTTTTTTTTACTTTTCAGAAGTTATCTTCAAAATCTATTCTCTAAAATTACTTTTTTCACTTTTTCTCTCAAAGTTATTTTTTAAAAGCTAATCCAAACATACCCTTACATTATCACTATCTGCTATCTGTTTGGTTTAACTTTTTAAAAGTACTTTTAAGAGGTTTGAGACGAGATAAGTATGTGGGAGACGTTTTGTCTCGACTTGGGGAGAAGTGCTTAAAAAAGCACTTTTGTGCTCTTCCTAAACGAGCACGAATCAATTTTCTATTCTGCTATCCCTAATATGGTTGATTCTTCGGAAGCTGAAACTACACCCGAAAGATAAAAGGGCACCATTTGACTGGGGCGGGGAAATCTTGAACATCCTTACAAAATAGAATATTGGACCATTGGTTGCTGACCTATGAATATGAGCCCCCTACGAACTTCCATAAGCAGAGAAAGGACTTTCCCATAATTTTCTAACACAACCACCTCGTTGAATATAAATTGACCCCCAAAGTAAACCTCATGGTAAAATACTATTATGGAGCAAAATTTTCCACTGGAATTACTCTATTAATGATAATCAAATTGGTTCTTATATTCAAAGATAATGATCTTAAATGGAAAATGAACAGATGTAGGAGGGGGAAGGACTCTCAAAGAATTGAAGAAGGAAGAGAATCCTCACAGAGACCATACATAACAAATTTCATACCCCAGCCGTCTTTCACACCTTACTCTATATGCACTTACATCTTCCTTAATTTATTCCACCTCTCTTAGGCCCATTCAAATAATCATCGAGCTAGCTCAATATTCCCATTCTCATTGACCAAATCTTTCTTAATGCTGAGCCCATTCATCACATTACCCTCCCTTCATAATTGACCTTGTCCTCAAGGTCAGAAATTGGTTGGCTATAGGACTATTGTGACCTAATCTTCGAATCAAAGAGTCGAGAGACATCCATTTCTTTTAAATGTCGAGATGTTGAAGACATTTATCTCTAGTAGTCGATCTTCAGTTTGGTAAGGAATGCCATTTTGCATAATCAATCCTTTGCAGAAAATTAAAGAATACTTTCACCAATATGATTATCATTAGAAAAAATTTATATTAAACACAATGGAGACTAACTGGACAAAAGTCATCTACACCCCATGTAACATCCCGAATTTCGGTTACTAAAATTTCTTACATTTAAGGGAATAAAATGTTGAATATAATAGCACATGAAATGACAAAACCAAGTAATTAGTGATTACACACAACATGATTATGTTTGGAACACAAATTATAAACATTTGAAGTTGCTGTCAGTGAGTTTCCCTATGTAGCAGTCTTATTGTATGATATTTTTAAATAGGTAAATGATGTTCAATGTCTATGAAATTTTTCAAAATAAAAGTTGACTTATCAAGTTTTAATTTGATAGGTCACAGAGATCATTTAGAGCTATACACAGAGAGTTATGTATTTTTGAAGTTAGCACAGTAAAATTGGCGATTTTCAGTGGCAGCATCCAAACACAATAATTCTGGGAATTGTGAGCTTCCAGTTGTCTAAAAGCTATATTTTTCCTTTAAAATAGACTTAATAAGGGTCACATAGTCTTTGGAATAGCACCAAATGGATCTCTATAAATAAATATATGAATTTTTAAAGTTTGTATATATTTTTCAAACCCTGCGAAGAGACTCCTGTGTATAAATAAGTACTTTTTATTAGTATATTTATACTATTTCTGTATGCCTGTGGAACTATGTCTTTAACACTCTGCACATATTGAAATGTTAAGGGGTTTGACACCCTAGCTCCAACAAGCAATGCCCAAAAACATAGAAGTCCCCTAAGTCCTTCCAAAAGGACTAGTAAAATATAACATTAAAACCATCTGGCCCTGGTGCACCATCAGCCTTCATTTGTTTAATAGCAAGCTCTACCTCAGCTACAAACAAAGGCTTCATCAATTTTCTTATGATCTTTTGTAAGTCGATGGACATCCAATTTCGCAATTACTGAAGACGTTGCTCAAAAGAATATTCAGAATGTGATGAATAGATTTGGTAAATATGTTCCGTTGCAAGCTGAAAAAGTTTGTTAATATCGCTCATCCAAACCCCTTGAGAATTTTTAGTTTGACAATTGATGAAGCACCACGTCTCTTCCTAGCTAAGCTATGAAAGTAAGCTACAAGTTGAAAAGTACGATTTGTCTGTTCAATTGATGCTGATAACACACAGATCTGCAGTCTTTTCGAAAATGCCTTACCCACAACAATTTTCCATCTCTCGTTTCAACAAGGCTTGACTCATGCCCAGCTAAGAATCCCCCGCTTAATGAGCAACATAGAGTTGGTCTAATAATGTAAGACCCTATTAGATCATTTTAAGTTTCGAGTTAGAGTCTCAGAGGAGACACTTATGTTGGGAAGGGTGATCATGAAACCCGAACTAAATACCGGATGATAATGTCGAAAAAAGAATCCCCGCTTAGTACCTCAACCTCCTCAATAGTTTTTCCCCCTTTTCTTTCATTTTTTGATTATTAGATTTTATATAAAATGAGTGATATTTTGATATTGATGGATAAAAATGTGCACTTTTAAATTTTTATTTAAAAACTTCAAAATTGGATATTTTAAGAGTATTTTTCTTTGAAAAATAGTAAAAAAAACTAAAAAATTCATAGGGAAATCCTATATCCCTTTCCAAGCCTTCTAAAGATAGAGTGACTAGATAGCTTGTTATCTCAACTAGAGCTGGAGCTAGTAATATGGGTTTTAACCGAGGGCCGAATCCACCCAACTCGAAAATATAGGAGGTTTGGGTTCTGCAAAAGTGGGACCGTTTTAATGTGATTCTTTTTTGTCTGAACTATATGGGCACAACTGGTGGTAGGTTGGACCATTGAGTTGGTGGGTTGACCTATTTTTATTTTATTTTTTATTAAAAAAATCTATGACTTCTTTGAGTGTATTGTGTAACCTAACACCATTAATATCAACTAATTATTGATTGATATTGAATGTTAATTATGTCTTTTGGATTTATGTTTACTTTGTAATGTGTGGACTTGTGATGAATACTTAATTTGTAATGTTTGAAACTTTGAATTTGATGTTTTATTATCACTGTATGATGTTATCATATATTTTTTATGGCTTAGATTTTTTTAAAAAATCAATATAATGTTTAAAAAAAAGTTTGAAAACTGCAGTATAAAAAATTAAAAAAAAAATAATGTGGGTTGGGCGGGCGAACCCGCCAACCCATAGGTTATGGGTTGGGTTGGCTAAATGTCGACCCATATTGATGCGGTTCTTTTTTGCCTAAACCCATATGTCCGAAATCCATGATGGTTTAGCCCGAACCGAGTGGTCGGCCCATATTACCAGCTTCTCAACTCCAAATTACACTCTATTAGACACATACACATCATTAGTTTGAAATGTTTTTGAGTGCAAGGGAGTGACAGCTTTAACGGAGATAATTTAGAGAACCCAATATATATATATATATATTTCCAACAAGAAAAATGATTTATGAACAACCCTAAGTTCTCCCTACACATGGGAGTCTAAAGTTCTCTCTGTATAGACACGTGAGAGTGGTAGTTGGGTAAGGGGACTTTTGGCAGGAAAGGCGGTTAGTGGAGATCAATGGGGATCAAAGACGACTAATCAGTGGCTAGAAAGTTTATCGGAAGTGACTATGGCGTCAATTAGTGAAGATGTAGACGAGAACACATTTATCGAGCCTCTAGTTTCGAATGTTGAGGAGGCGGAAAATGTGCTGATTAGGAAAATTTTGGCTGAGAAGGAGGTTAGCAAATCTACTCTCAAAACAGTGATGCAAAAAGCATGGAATCTACAGGAAGGAGTAGAGGTGAATGGAGTTGCGAAGAATGCTTTTCAGTTCAAATTTGCTGATAAAGAAGAATATAATCAAATCTTATGTGGTCATCTATGGTCTGTCAATGGCCAGATGCTGAATCTGCTTGAGCGTTATAGATTCATGAGATTTGAGGACTGTGATTTTGGTAAGTGTCTAATCTGGATTCAATTACATGGTATGCCTCTTGAAGTTATGAATCTAACAAATACAATTCAGATTGGTAGTCGAATCGAAGAGGTTTTTATGGTTGAGGATCCGATCTACAACAAGCAAATGCTGAGAAGCTTTTTGCATGTTCAAGTAGTATTGGATCTTAGGAAGCCTTTAGTAGAAGGTTATTGGATTCTGAAGCCAAATAATGAGAAGACTTGGCTAGCGGTTAGACTTGAGAAGTTACAGGACTTTTGCTTTGTGGTTGTATTGATCGCGATTTTTATAATTGTGATCAATCGAGGCTTATGTCTATAGCGGATCCTGAGAAACTGAGATATGGGCTTAGAGTACTACTCCTTAAGTGTGAACTTGGGAGGAGGCTTTGTGATGGTTTGAGAAGACTAGCCTACGGTGAATATTAAATGGAGGAAGAAGAAAGAAAATAGTAAAGTGAAGTTGAATATCCAAAATGATAAAATTGAAGATGTGTTTCCCATTAATCGAGATGGTGAAAGGGGAGTAAAGTGGAACATTTCTGATCAGAAAGGCAAGGTTTTGGAGAAGAAAGAGGAAGTCAAATGGAGGGATACTCGCTTAAAGACCAAAGTAATGGAAAAGAATACAAGCAATGTTGGTCTTTCCAAGGGTAATTTTGCTGAGGCTGGTTCGAGTGGCTATAAGGATGGTATAGGAATACTTGTTGATCCTGATGAGTCTGAACATAGGCTAGTTTATAATGGCAATTATGAATACAGGGTGGAGGAACCTTCTGATAAGGAAGAAGGAATGAAAGCTCTGGTGGTTTATGTAGGGAAGGAAGTGAATGAAGTGACTAAAGAATTTGAGAGACTGAAATTAAAAAGAAGAGTAGAAGAAGATATAGATTGTGTAGATTAGAAGAGAAGAGAAGTAGTGAATGAAGTTGAGCAAAAGAAAAATTATGTCTTTGCTCTTGCTAAGAATTTAAGGAAAACAAAGGCAAAAATGTGGCAACAAACTTTAAGGAGGAATAAGGTAGAAGCTACTGAAGGAAGTGGTATTGTGAAGGGGAATGGTAATAGCAAAGGTAGAGGGATTGTGAAGGCTGAAGGCATGGGTGACTGATCTCAGACAGCCCCCATGGAATCATTAAGCTATTATCATGGAATTGTCAATGTTTGGGAGTTGCCTTGACAAAAAAACTTAAGAATTTAAACCCTCTATTATTTTCTTAATGGAAACCAAAATGAATAGTATGAGATTAAGAAGGATAAAAAGTGCTTGTGGTATGAGTAAGGAACAATATATAGAATCGAGGGGAAGATCAAGTAGATTGGCATTGTGGTAGAGTAATGGGATAGAAGTAGAGGTTTTGTATCAATCTAAAAATATAATTCATGTGAAGCTGTAATAAACTGCAATGAATGTGCCATAGATTATTATGTTTGTTTATTGTGCTCCCAAAGAAAGTGATGGGAGATGGTTTAGAGAAGGTTTAGATCTCTGGCTAGAGGAATCTCAGGTTCTTGGTTGTGTGTAGGTGACTTCAATGAGTTAGGGTCACAATCTGAAAAAGAGGGAGGAAGACCTGTCTCTGAAAAGGATGCTCAATTTCCAAGTGTTGTTAGATTACCTAAAATCCAAGGGTTCAAGATTAAATTGGAGTAATAGAAGATTTGGAGATGCTAATGTCAAGGAAAGGATTTATAAGGGTATTGGTCATGTATCCTTTTGAGAAGTTTTTAGTATAGCTCAGGTGTTTCATATTGAGCCGATTGGATCTTACCATCATTTGATTATTATGGACTGTTGCTATTAAGAAGATATGGTTCCAAGGATGTTCTAATTTAATGCTTCTTGAATTACACTTGAACAATTTACTCAAACTGTTGAGAATGGATAGAGGAGTGATGGAAGGGTGATATTGTACAAGGTGGATGAATTTGTTAAAGAATAAATAGTTGTAGGAAAAAATTAATTAAGTGGAGTAAGAAGACATTCCCAAACAATAAGAGGCTGATTGATGAGTTGTAAAGTGTAATATCCCGATTTGTGAATAGGGCTAAAGGCTTTGATAATCATTGTAATTAGTGTAATTAAGCACTTTTGGAATTAATGTAATGTGAAGTATGGAATAAATATATATATGTGGTATGTAAGATCAAGGGTTGTGATCCCTTGACCTTGGGTCGGAATCTCATGTGTTGTGATTTTGGTGAGCTCATAAGGGAATGAGTGGATGATAACATGTGGCATGGTAGAAGCCATTGGATAGAGCACAAAAAGACAAAAAGCCACTTTTCCTCTCTTTTCTCTCTCCTATTCGGTGGTGTGTGTAGGGCTAGAGGAGGAAGTGTGTACTATCATCATCATCATAATTCCATATCTCATTTTCTCTCTCTTCCTTCCTCCATTTTCGCTGAATCAAGCTTGGAGAGAGAAAGGAAAAGCTTGAATCTTGGTGAGTTATGATTCTCTAATGCCTTAATCCTCTTCTTTAATATTGTGTGTCTCATTTAGAGCTACATTTTGATGGTTGTAGAGTCTTGAATAGTGTTGATTTGTGAGTTGGTCGAATTTGGAAGTTGGAGAAACAAGATTGTGGATTGAGCAAAGTGAAGAAGTAGGCATTTAGAGCATTTTGGTATGTTGTTTGTGATCTTTGGCTAAAGTTGAGTAAAATTTGGAAAATTTGACCTAATTATGCCAAATGATGAAAATGTGGATTTTATGGTGTTTGATAGTGGAAATGATCTAATGTTGAGCTATTTGATTGTTGGATATAATCTGGAAGATTGGGATTAAGTTGAATGAAATTTGGATAATGTGTATCATAGAGACCTTAGTGTTTAATTATGGTCAAAGTGGTTTTTGGAGTGTTTTTGGAGTTGCCATTGTGTTTCCTAGTTAGTGCTTGAAATGTATGAGCTTTGAGAAGAGTTTGGGAACCATTGGGCATAATTTTGACCATCTGGCATTTTCTGGTTTTTCTGCATTTTTGGGTCTCTGATACACATCACTCGAGCAGAGGAAGAACGTGCTCGAGTGATGCGTGAGTTTTTCCCTTTGTGCTTCGGGTTTCATCTGGGTTTTATGAATAATGCTCGAGTGCAGCTCCTTGTGCTCGAGTGAGGAAAGAACATGCTCGAGTGAGCTTGGGTTTGCTCGAGTGATGGTGCGCGTCCAGAGTGGAGGGTTGCTTTCGGGTCTTCACTTGCTGGTGGATGCCACGAGTGTGCTCTGACACTCGCGAGCATAGCCTTCTCACCCGAGCACTGGGGATCATGCTCGAGTGAGATTGTGCCTCAGGTAGAAGTGGTGCTTTCGGGTTCTCACTCGCGAGTAAGGTGCTCGGGTGTGCCTTCTCACTCGCGGGTATAGGGTGTGTGCTCGAGTGCAAACGGCTGTGCTCGAGTGATCCAGTTCTGGGAGAGCTTTGTGTGCTCTCGGGTCCTCACTTCCTGAACTTCACTCGCGGGTGCTCGAGTGAGGTTCAGCATGCTCGAGTGAGCCAGTTCCTGGAAGTTTCTTTGTGCTCTCGGGTGCTCACTCGCAGTCTCACTTTCTCTTGTGCTCGAGTGATGTCCGTACTTGTGCTCGAGTGAGAGCATTTGTGCTTGAGTGAAACTGCCAAAAATCAGTGTTTTGCCTTCGGGTAAGGGGTCTTTTAGGTAGTGTCTTCCAACCCTTTAGGCATATGATTAGGCCTCTATTAGTCACCTAAAGAGTCCTAAATGATAACCAACTGAGAGTATTATTGAAATATACATATGGAAAAGAGATTGATTGGTTGTCCCTAATTGATATAGGATTTGATATCTGCCGAACGCGTGAGCCCACTGTGCCAAAGATTGTCAGGAAAGATACAGGTAGCGACTCCTCTCTTATACTTTGTGTAAATGTATTGTATGTTTGTCTGTCATTCATTGTGTGGATGTTGTTGCTGCTGCTGCCTTGTGATACTTTGTGCATGGAGATGCGTTGTGGTGCTTTGCGCTTTGTGTTGCTGCTACATAGTGTTCACCGCGAAAGCGGGCGTTGTGCATTGTGAATACAGCGAAAGCTGGCATAGTGTTCACCACGAAAGTGGGCGTAGTGCATTGTGATTACAGCCGTGAGTGCTGTCGTATATGGCGCAAGCCAGAGATCATTGTGAAGCTGCTGAAAATGATGAACATACATGCTTTATGTTTATATATCGTATGAGTGTCTTGTTGCTACTGGGATTCTTTAGAATCTCACTCTTTCCATATGACTAACCTTTTCAGACAGGGCGAGTGGCTTGAAAGGGAAGCGACCAACTAGGAGTGGTTAGGGCTTAGGGATATTTTATATTTGGATGTTGGTTATCCTTATTTTGGTTTTGGGATTACCAAGTGTACATGTGAATGTAAATGAATATTTTGGTTATGTAATCCCCATTGTTGGGAAACCTTAAACCCAAGATATATGTAAGTAAGCCCGGGGTTTTGCCGGGATTTTAGCTTCCGCATTCTGATATTCATTATGTAAATTTGATTTCTCAAGTAATTATATTCGTAGGGAATGTGAGACCAGGGTGAAATATGTTTTGGAAATTGATTTTTGAAATACCCCATCTCTTGGATGTGGGATTATAAATTGTTATCTCTTTTTATTGGTCTCCATTTCACTTAAATATTGAAGTACGGATGTAATTACGGTGAGGGGGTTACATTTTTGGTATCAGAGCTGTAGTTCCTAGCAAGGGTAGAGTTTGCTAGGATAGCTCCCATAGTGTGTTCTTAGTGATAATAGATCATCTGTGAATGACTATTGTATACACATATGTGCTCTGTGTTAGGGATATATACGAGATTTGTGAACAATGTGTATACATTATCTGTGGAAACTGATCTAGTGAATGATTTGTAGAATGAAAAAGACAAGGGGTCGTCCCAGTGGACAGCGAGTAGACCCTGATGTGGAAGTGGTTAATGACAATCCACCGGACCCAATGCAAGAGTTGATGGGCCAGATAAGGGACCAACGAGATATGATAGCAGAGCTTAGAGAAGAGCTCAGAGCTGAAAAGGCCAAGAACAATGAGGGCCGGGGTCAATCTACTCATGAGGAAACTCGAGAGGAAACCCGAGAAGAGACTGCTGAAGGGTCGGCACGACCACTTGAATCCCCTCCTCATGTGATTCCGAACCAAGAATCCCATGGAGTGCCAGTCAGGGAGGAACGAGACCTTGAGTATTGGGTCTCTAAATTCTGTAAGCAACTACCTCCGGCATTTAAAGGGAAGTTTGATCCTCAGGCGGCTCAAGATTGGCTACATCGTCTTGAGAAGATTTTTGAGGTCTTAATGTGTCCCTCCGAAGTGAAAGCCAAACTAGCGGTGTACAAGCTTGAAGGCGATGCTGATCGTTGGTGGCGCAACATTGCCTTGTCATTGCGGTTAAAGAATGAGCCATTGACCTGGGAGGTGTTCCAGCAACACTTCAACGAGAAATATTTTCCCAAGTCAGTGAGGCTTAAGAAGGAAACCAAGTTTCTAAATATCAAGCAAGGGGACACAAAGTCTTTTGACGAATATTTGTCTCGATTTACCCGCCTATCCCGATATTCCTCTTATCTTCAGAAAATGGATGATGAGGAGTTGAGCTCAGACATGTTGATTCGGGGTTTGAGGCGCAATATGAGAAAGAGACTCACCACCCATTAGTTTTCCAAGTTCAACAAGGCCGTTGAAGAATGTCGGATCACTGAGAGCAACCTTAGAGAGTTGTATCCAGCTAAGGCTAGTGGTGGTCATAGTGAGCCTAGCAAGGGCGGTGCTTCTCAGAAGCGGAAGGGTTCAGGACCAATCCCAATTGAAGATATATCAATGGCGTTTAAACAGAGTTAGGAAGAATTGTACCTTTTCGAATTTAGGGTTTTCAATCTCTAGGAACCATCACCTCTGATCAACTCACTCTACCGGTATCCACACGAATATTACTCCAACAAGGACTACATGCTAGTGCCTCCAATATCTGCTAGGGTTTTCTCGCGGCTCTGAATTCTCATCCGTACATCAGCTTTTCTGCTTTATCATTTTTTTATTACGCATAAAGGCTATATTCGAATTTTAAAATTAATCTTGATTAATTTCAAAATTAATTAACTCTTAATTATCTTGATAAGCTAATTAAATAAATTCGGTTTAATTAAATCTGTCATACAGTTTTAATATAACCATTTATTTAATCCGAATAAAGAGCCAATAGATTGAACTTATCCTCATAAACTAAATATGAGATATTATATCTCTATCATATTAGTTATTAAATTTAATTTATCTAATGAAATTAAATTTAAAACTAACATAATATAATAATATTATCATATATATATATATAAATATATATTTTGAGAATACACATATATAATATTATTAATTTTCTTTTCACGAATTTTATATTATATATATAAATATAAAATTCGTTCACCCTAGATTAAACATTGTCTTGCGTTGAGCTATTCTTATGTTTGACCTTATAGGCCTATACAAAGTTGGCAATGGTCCAATAACTGTACTAACTCATAAGTCGCAAGCGGCCTCTAGCAAGATATTACGACTACCTAATTCATATGAGGATTATTAACATGATGCAACCGGTCATATAACCATGTCACATTCCTTTTGTCACACGATATATCGGTCAAGGATGAGGCATGGATGATATCATCCTCTTGTTCTTGACCATTACTTTCTTGATTCCTGAATAGTTCGACAATAGAAATGGAAACTCCTTTCCATCGTAGTATGGCCACACATTTCTTAGGCTCACTCATCGAGGGGCCCAATAATATCTCTTTACTAATATGAGCTCTTGACCATTCACATTTATCTGCATGAAAAACCACCAAGCCCAATTGTAGCTTTGTCATCACCCAGTCAAAGGTGACTTTTGACTAGTTCAAAGCTTAGCAACTCTCATGTTGGAATCCATAATGATCTTAAGTCAAAGGGCATTGTAACGTGGTTATACATGAGATAAGCTTATGACTTGATCTATACAGCTTTCTCATAGTGGGCCAGTCCAGCACCTTATACTTTTACAAGTGCTTAAGACTTTGATTTGTATCTCCATATCTTATCAAAGTCATCTGGTCTTACTTCATCTTTGCTCCCACATAGATGACCGACCAGGGACATTTAGGACAATCTTTATGATTTATCCAAGGATACAGTCATCATAGTGAACATGCGAATAATCTAATCACATAATGGAGAAAATTTATTAAATTAATAATGTTCAAAGTACAATAATTAGCCCATAGGGCACAATTTACAATGCTTTATTCTACTAGGCAATATAAGTGAAGGAAGTATGAAATGGTCAGAGATTTTTTTAATGGCGGTTCTAATTTGTGAAAGTTAAGCCTAACTTAGATAGCTTTAGTGCCAAAAGTAGATAAGCTAGACTTTGTAAGTCAATTTAGACCTATAGGTCTATGCAATGTATCTTATAAGATTATTGCAAAAATCATGACAACAAGAATGAGAGGCTTAAAGAGTAAGTACATATCAAGCAGCAGAGGGCCTTTGTGGCTGAAAGGATAATGTCATTGTAAGGAATTTTAGTATTTAAAGAGAAGGAGACAAGGATCTAGATGTGATATGGCACTTAAAGTTGACTTGAGTATGGTGTATGACCGAGTTGACAATGTTTTTTAATGGAAGTATTGTTGAAAATGGGTTTCTGTAGCAAATGGACGAGATGGATCATGGAATGTGTAACTTCTATAAAGTTTGAATTGCTTGTTTAGGCAAGGTGGTAAAAATCACTCCTAAAAGGGAAATAAGGCAGGGTGATCCACTCTCTCCCTATCTCTTTCTTATTGCAGCTAATGTTCTATCTATAAAGATGCAACATCATGTAAGTAATGGGGATTTAAAAAGTATAAGGCTATCCAGAGGTTGACCTATGATCTCCCATATTTTTTCACTGATGATGCATTGTTTTTTTTATGAGAGAACATAAGGAAAATTGCATGGTGCTTAAGATGATTCTGAATTTATATAGTATGGCTACTAGGCAGGAAATAAACTTTGACAAATCTTATATCTTTTTTTCTGCTAACGCTTTTACAGAACCAAAGATTGAGGTTGAGGTATTGGGTGTGAAATCTACCAATAAACCTGGGAAATATTTAGTTATGTCTCTTTTATGGGGAAGATCTAAAACTTCTACATTGGCCTTTGTGAAAGACAAAATTAGTAAGAAGTTGCAATGGTAGAACAAAAATTGTTGACATTTTGTTAGGAGTATTAATTGAGGCAGTGGCAAATTTGATCCCAATCTATCCAATGTCTAGTTTTTTGTTCCCTACAAAGTGTTGTAAAGAGATTGATGTTTGATCTCTGAATTCTATGGGGACTAAAGGAGTAGGAAGGAAGGAGGATTCATTAGAGGAAAGGGAGTGTAATGTCTAAGGTCAAGAAGATTGGTAGGATGTGATTTAGAAGCTTTTAGGCTTTCAATAGGGCTTTATTAGCCAAGATTGCTTGGAGGATGCTACAGAATCCTAATGAACTATGGTGTAGGATTCTGAAGTGTATCTATTTTCCAAAAACTAGCTTTAAGGAGGCTAAGAGGGGAGGGAAGGCTTCTTGGAGCTGGACTAATATCATTGAAGGAAGGGATTTATTGAAGAAGGAATTGTTCTGGAAGTTATGAAGTGGCAGTGATATATGACTATGGAACGAGAGGTGGATCCCAGGCTTGCCAAATAAGATGCTAAGCTATGTCCTAGTAAGTGAAAAAGATAAGAGTATGAAAGTTAATATGTTGATTAAAGAAGGAAGATGGGATATGAGTATCATATCAGACAAATTAACTACTGTTGAGAAAGAGGCAATTGAACATATTGAAATTTCTCACACCATAAACAAAGATGAGGCTTGTGGTTAACTTGCAGAGATGGGAAGTATAGTGTGAAGTTGGATTACCATGTTGCTAGAGAGGAGGAAGAAGCTGGAGTAGCAGTGGATCCTAGTACTTCTCACCAAACCCCAAATTAGTTATAGAAGAGCATTAGGTCAAGCATTTTTTGTAAAGAATGCTAAATGGAGCCTTGTCTACTAAAGTGGCTTTAAGAAAATGGAAGTGTGCTGAAAATGATGTGTGTCTAGTTTGTAGTTCTAAGATGATTCTAAGATGCCCACGGGCAAATAGATGCTGGTTTGGTTACCCATTGACCTTAATTATTTGCAGTTATCAAGCTGTAAACATGAGGAAATGAGGTGAGGAGGTTTTTGTAGGCAATAAGAGATTGATGTGGCTAGTAAAGCTTTGATTATAGCTATTTGTTAGGGAATTTGGAAGGGAAGGTGTGAATACCTGTTTAATGCAGTTGAAGTAGACATTGAGAAAGTTATTACAGTGGCCTCCTTATTAGTGAAAGAAGTATGGAATGTAAAAGCTAGTAATGATGGCATGATGTGTAGAAAGAGAGGAAGTGAAGTATTAAGGAAAGCTAGTTAGGAAGCGTTTGTGAAAGGTAATGTAAAGATTAATGTTGATGGTACCTTTGTTAAGCAAATAGGTGCTGCTGGTATTGGTGTTGTTTGTAGAGATAGCAATGGAACATTTTTAGGAGGTTTTAGGAAGAAGGTTAGAGCTGATACTTCCTTCCATGCTGAATGCCTTGCTGTGAGAGAGGCTTTGCTATTATGTGAAAAGTTTGTTGGGAAAAAGGTATGTATTGTAGTTGATTGTGAGTAATTATTCAAGATAATAGCTGTTAAATTTGTTGATAAGGTTGAATGGTAGAGTGTTATAGTCGTATATGAAATTCTTCTATTGATTAAAGATAGGCCAAATGTGAGCTTTTCCTTGGTTTCTCGCAAAGGGAATAGTGTTGCAAATTTTTTGGCAGATGTTAGAAGAAAGGAGGTGGAGCCCTATGAGTGGCTGGAGACAACACCAACTCTCTTGGATGAGACTCTTGGGGCTGATTCAATCAATGGAGGGAAGGAGGAAGCGGTTGGTTATAGAGAAGCATCAAAGCATAAGGTGTTGGCTAGTGTTAGTTGTTGAAGTCTAAGTTGTAGTAGCTTGTTGTTTTTGTTTGTTTGTGTTTACTTTCATATTATTGGATTGTATAGGGTGTTTTTTTTATGAATTAGTGCGTGTAATTTTCTTTTGAATATTAATAAAATTGAATTTAAAACGTATCTAGAATATTATCTCTGAATATGAATATCAAACATTAGTAACTTATGTAGAGCTAGTGAAGGTCTCACCTCCCAAGCATAAACAAAATCTTATAATGACCTAGCTAATCAACCACCATGTTTGCTTCTTGGGGAATCCATTAATTAAAATGATTCCTGATTAAATTCCTCATTTAGAGGATATGCTTCAAAATAACATTGCATCTCCACTTAGGAGGGATGATGTTTTCATTAAGACATTTAATTGGTATAATAAATTTTTTCTGTTGGAATATGCCTGGTCCACCCTTGGTGGATAAGGGCCCAAACCCAATTTACTTAGGGCTATTATGTAATTATGGAAAAGTATAGGTCAAAATAAGGAGTTTTATCCTTATGATTTGAAATTCAAATCATTATAACCTCCGTACATGATATATGGGGTAACTTCACTTGGTGTGAGTTATGTTGAAATATTCTACAAAAACCTTCCAAAAAAACTTCTCTCTCTGTGTTCATCTTCTTTCAGATGGTGAATCTGTCGTATAATGTGATCGGAGTCTGAATCAGTGCTTCGATCTCTTGTGGGTACTCAGTGAGTCTACCGGATTCCAGGTACACCCAAATCCTTTAGTGGTATCAAAGCATCTATTGTTTTTTTCTTGTGGCCTGAGATGGGTTTCTTTCATTTCATCATATTATAGACATGTGCATTCTTTTTTGAATTTGCTTGAATATCTTTAATGATTTTTTATGAGTTTAAAAATCCTAAAATATTTTTAATAATTCATAATAATTTTATATGAGATAAATATGAACTTGGGGAGTTCAAAAAGTACTAAACCAAAAAGATTTTATTCTTTTAGATCATTACTATATTGAAAAACACTTTCCTGAGTATAAACCACCTTTGTAGTGGATTAGCGAAAGAGAAAATTATTTGTTTGCTGTCTCTAAATAATAATCCAAGCCTAAAATACTTAGAGTAATGTGAGCCTCTGAGTGGTAGACAAAAGAGGGATTTGCTCATTAATAGCCTAGAAGGAGAAGATCTTAAAGAGGGTCAAGAGGAAAATGGTTCAAATTAAGGTTAATTAGAACTTGAAATTAAATAAAAGGTGTAACCGGAAAGAAATCCGGAACATAAATCTAAAGAAAAACCTGAATCTCTTGAATCTTAATAAGTAAAAGTCTAGATTCAAATTCAAAATAAAACTCACAGAGGTGAAATTAAAGGATTAGATACTAAAGAGATACTATTAAATCAAAGTGTAAGGAAATCTCGAATAGAGAAATTTTCACATCTAAACTCTGGATTATGATGAGATTCAGGAAAGTGATGCACCTCAGAAGGTAGAGCCCACTTTATGAGTGAAAGAGAGACTTGAGCTCAGTCCAACCACCAATATTAGAAACTATAAAAGACTTGAAAGCATATACTACTTAATGTTTCCTTGAAGAAACAAGAAAAAATTGCATAAAACTTTTTGAAATATCTCTTCAAGAAAATATAGAAACTCTGGAAGATGATTAAAACAACATGAGACATAAAATTCTTCCAACCTTAAAAAAACAATAGTTATTTTGAACCTTATCAAATTGGGTTTGAGAAGCAAAGAAAATTCTCCCCAAATGAAGAAATGAGATTAATATGAAACCAAAGAAAACTATTGAATTATCCCAAATTTTCTAATAATAAGACATTATGAACATAATAATGCTCTAAGAGACATGAAGAAGTAAATGTCAAATACTCTTTATGAGTGGAAGCTCTTGGAAAATGAGTCTTCTAAGAAAATCATATGCTCCATCTAAGTAGGAGCTAGTTTCACATGCTCTATCTAAGGGGGAGCTTGCAATATGTCTATCTAAGTGGGAACTTTTAGAAATTGAGCATTCTGATAGTTATAGTTAAGCATATTATATGAAATACTTATATAAAATTCTTGATAGATGATAGTGGTATTGCTGGAATATGTGTGATGGGAGGTATAAATGTATTCTCTTGATCATAGACCCAATGGTGTTATTACGTTCTTAGTCAAGAATAATATAAGTACATGATATTATATACTTCAATGTGCTATAAAAGGACATTCTTGGTTCAAAACAATTGTGAATAACCCCATAAGTGGGATGATTTAAGTGACCAAGCCAAGAAAAACTTCTATGAACAAGAACAAAATTAATAAACTAAATGGGGAAAATTGTAATATCTGGCATTGAAAGGTCTCATATAAATAAAAAATGTTGTAAAGCCATTGACTTGGGTCATAATGGCATTAAAGTTGAGAATTTGCTCAGCAAATAAGAGATTTTAAGACCTACATGGTCTGACAAGGGAAATTTCATAGCATAAATTACCCTACATATGCTATACTTGATAAATGTATGTGCAAATGTGAAAGAAATCCAACAATAAGGCCATATAAATTACATTGAAAGAAACACTTCAATATACTTCTAACACCACTTATAAGGTAGCACCTACATAAGATAACCAACATGACAAGGAAACTGAAAAAAGCTGAACACATGTTTTCTAATGAACAACAAGTCTAGCTTGTTCATCAAGATGCTCCTTTCCAAGTAGGAGCTCATGAAAGTCAACATGATCCATAGTAAAAACATAATTATTTCCAATGATGTATTGAAGTACTTATAGCTTAAAAATGAATGTCTAGAGCTTTGCAAGTCCTTTGGACAAGCTCACTTATAGAGGATGCAAGTCTTTCATACTAGAAAAGAGAAAGAAAGATAACCCTTATTTCAAAGAAGGATAAGAAATTCTTCTAGCAGGAGGTTGACCTAAACGAGGTCAAATACTTTTTTTGTTAGAGAATTAGCCACTTTGCAAAAGATCTCTAAGCAAAGTGAACACAAATGGACACAAGGTCCATAAATCATGACGATATGGATTGAGGATCCTTTTGTAGAATGTTCTCTATCGTCAATCAAAGCAAGATGATTAATGTTGGCGTCAACATGAAAATTGAGGTGAAAGGCATTAACGCTTACAAGTTCATTTTATGTGGTGAAACAACCTTATTTTTCAATGATGTGCTTCATGCACTAGTTCAAATGAAATTAAGTTATTATCTCATGCCATCTAGATTATGGATTCAACTGATTTAAACTTTCATGATTTTGTGACACCTATATAGTTCTGATTCAGTTTTTCCTTTCATGAGATTTCTTTAAGTTGAGAATTGTTGGTGACTTTCTATGCTTAATTACTTTATAATTCTTTGTAATTCAACTATTGACATGATTACTTGTCATGCTAGACAAGGACATAGGAATTGGTTAAAAAAATTAGCATGATAAGGATTGCTAAGTTTAATATCCAACGTGGAGATGTCCTTATGATAGTCTAGCAAGTAAAGTAACATGAAAGGATTTATAGCAAGGGGAAAACGACCGTATTTCCATTATAATTTTTCCACTATGATAAATTTGGTGTTGTGTTTGAGGGCAAGGCATAAAGCTTAACATTTTGGAACTCTTGTAGATGATTATTCATGATATGATCATACTTGTTTGATTTTACATAAGTCTGGAGTTTAAGTTTTTTAGGCTGTGAATGGATAAGTTGCAAAATCAATTGAATTAATTATCAGAGTTTTCAGATCATATGAACTAATCAAGGTTGTGAATGATTGAATGAGCTATGTGATAGAAGAAAGATAGTTAGATAGCTAACTATTTGACACACTCAACCACCATATGGAGTTGTTGAAAAATGTATTGAAACATTATGAGACATGGTTATGTATGTCCTGGTTCAAGCTAACCTACCAATTATGAGTAGGAGAGTATTATAAGGTCTACTTTTGGTGGATTAGTACACATTTGTTTTCATCAAGTGTGAGTGGTCTTGAGCTTAATCATATGCTCTCTAAAGTGTCACTTCTACACTCTATGAATTATGGTCAAAGTGTGAATTGGATTTGTTTTTCTACAGACCATAAAGGTCAATTGCAAATTCCCATTATGATTAAGTGGGTGCTCATTAGAGTGACTCATAAGTGAAAAAATGGAATTGTGACTAAAAAGAATAAAAATCTACCACATTTATTATGCATCAATTTCCAAAATAAGGGCGAAATTGGTGACTATATATCATTTTACAAGAGACATAGATAAGGTAATATAGAACCAGCCAGCAATTCTCAATCATCCTTGTGAGTCAGAGCTTACAAAGGTCAATAAACAAACCTAAACCTAAAACAGGAGAAGTAGGAAGCTCAAATTAGAAGGAGTGATTGAGAAAGAAGTTTATGGCTACTCTAGAAGATAGAGTCATGTTCTGTACAAAATTCCTACAAAGGCAAAAAGGAAGAAAGTAATGGAAGTGAGGATTCGTTGAAAAAGGATCATGTTTGAGAATTAGTTTATCTAATCCAAGATAAGAGGCTATTTGGAACTAGTCAATTTTAAAGACAATAGAGTGAGAGTGGATAGATCAATTAGCAAATACAAGACTCATTTGGTTGAAAAGGGGTAAGCATAATAAAAAGGTTTTCATCTTACTTGATGTGTGTTTTAATCAAACATATTCTAGCAACAGTTTACTATTTGGATTTACATATACATCAAGAGGATGTAAAACCTATACCTTTAAGTGGTGATATGAATAATGAAATCTATTTGTAATGATTATTAGATTTCACTAAAAGTGGTATTTAAGGTTTCATAGAGGAATAACCTCATATATTTTTGCAAAGATATTTTTATGGATTGAAGCAATCATCCAGACAATAATGCATAAGGTTTGTAAGAGTGATAACCTAATATAGCTTTCAAAAGGTTGAAGAGAACCATTGTCGAGTAATTTGTGATATTTTCCTTTTAAATGGATTATATACTATTTACCATAAATAATTTGAATATAAGTAGTGTATGATAAAGAATGGTACTCATAAATTCTGAAAAGAAGCACATAGGTGAACCAATGCATATTCTTGGACTTGAGATCTCGTGAGATAGCTTAAGGAGCATCCTCTTTGTTACAAGAGAATTATACTAGGAGATTCTTAAGCAATTCTATATGAGTGAATGTAAACCCATGGAAACCCCAGTAGCTTCAGCAATAATATTTTAAGTCTTGATATTTGTCCCTGAACTAAATTAACATAGAAAATGGAAAAACGTTTCCATGTGAACGCTGTTGGTAGTCTAATGTATGCAGTGATGTGTATAATATATCTATTTTGTAGTAGGACTTGTATGTTGATACTAGTTGAACCATTGTGAAAGACATGGAATGTCTCCACAAAAGGTCTCGAGATATTTTTTAGAGAATATGATGATTATGCGCATCTTAATGTACTATAGCAGTACAGGTGGCTATATGGCTGATGATATTTGGAAAAGCATCTATGATTTGAAAGTGGGAATTCAAATCTAGTGTTAATATATTGTGAAAACACTATAGCCATTATCTAAGTAAAAGACCCTAAGTATCATATCAAGACTAAACATGAAGATGTGATTTTTGTTAGAAATATTATAATGTAACCCCTTACCTTGCAAACAGTAATTATAATTCAAAAGTATGTAATTAAGATGAATTAGAGACCAATGAATGATAAAAGACTTGTTTTCAATCTCATCCTTAAGATAGGGTTTTCACAAAATTTCTTTCGGAATCCAATTAACCTTGTCTCATATTCGCATTTCGAATATAATTAACCTGCGCAGTTAAGTCATATTCATATATATATATATATATATCAGAGTGTAAAACAAAATTCCTAGCAAACCCCGGGTTCATACATTAACAAAAGGGGTTTATGGACATTTCTGCCCCAACGATTTCCCATTCAGGGGATTACATATCATCATTCAACATTTAAATCCATAATATATTCAGTAATCCCAACCAAAAATTTGACAACCAACATCAAAATCATATCCCTAAAGGAGTCCTAGCCGCCCTTAGTTGTTTGTTTCCCTTTCGAGCCACTTACCCTGTCTGTAGGTTAGTCAATGGAAAGAATGAGATTCAAAAGAATCCCAGTAGTAACAAATCACTCATACAATATATAATCACATAGCATGTAAGCAAATTATCAACTAACATAGCAGCAACGAACATAGTATACACATTGCCTCAATGGCATACACATAGTCTTCACAGTATACATATAGCCTTTCGGTTGTCACATAGCCTTTTGGCTTTCACATCTACAAGCTTTGCAGCATTTGAAATCATCACAATTCAATGATCAATCAAACATACAATGCAACACATATAGTATAAGGGAAACTGTCACTACCTTGTTCTTTCCGGGTGTGCTCTGGCACCAGTTGCTCACGTTTAGGGCAAATATCGAATCCTATTAATCAAAATCAAGGACATAGTATTATTCCCTTTTTTAATTTCTTAACTTTAAAACACTTAAGGTTGGTTGTCATTTGAGTCCCTCAGGTGGCTATTGTAACACCCTGCCTTTAATCACGTAATTATAATTCGATAATGCACATTTAATTCGGATTAGAGACCATCGGATAACTTAAACTCATTTCAATCTCCTACTTTGTAGTAGGGTTTTCACAAAACATTCAAAATCTCTTCCTGTTCCTGGTCTCCATTTCAAAATTCGAATATAATTACCTGTGCAGTTTATCTACATTCATGTATAACAGAGTGTATAACCAAATCCCCGGCAACTCCCGGGTCCTATACTTATATAATCTAGAGGTTACAAGTATCTACTAGGGGATTACACAACCAAAATCGAATGTAGTGTTCCTGATTCAGGATATACAGTAATCCCGAGTTTAAAGTAGATAACCAACATCTCAAAAATCCTTAGTATCACTAAAGATCCTAAGTGCTTCGGGTTGGCCGCTTCTCCTTTGAGCCACATGCCCTGTCTGAAATGTTAGTCATAGGAAAGAATGAGATTCGAGCGAATCCCAGTAGTAACAAACCACTCACACAATGCATAACACAAAGCATGTATATAAATCCCAACCAGCAACAGCAGCAGCAATCTCAAAGATACATGATTTTCACCACAAACGACAGCACTCACGGCTGTATGCATAATACGACAGCTCTCGCTGTAATAATAATCACGACAGCTTACGCTGTAATCACAATAACGACAGCTTACGCTGTAAACGACAGCTTGCGCTGTAAACGACAGCTTGCGCTGTAAACGACAGCTATCACCAGCTGTAATCGCAGCAGCATCAAAGAATCATCACATAACAATGATAACACACACATACAGAGCATTATACATAGTATAAGAGAGAGAGTCACTACCTGATCCTTTCCCGACGTTTCTTGGCACTGCGGGCTCCCGAGGGCAGCAAATATCGAATCCTACAATTCCAAATGCACCATTTAGACACTTCCGTAGTGTTACTTGGGGTTATATTAGTCTATAATGAAAATTTACAAAACTACCCCCGGGGACCCGGCCCGGGCCCGCCGTACCCGGTCTGGTTGCACTTTTCCCGAAATTCTAATCTGGGCTATCCTAACATATTTCCGCCCAAGGAATCCATTTCCGTACTCAGAATTATCAAATTCAATGTCAAATTACGAAATTGCCCTTGGCAGCCCTACTTTTAGGGTTTTAGGGGTGTTTCCGTAATTATGCTTTCTCGGCCTTTTTTGAAAAAGTGCCCAACTGTAACCCCACCTAATTTTCGCCCCTGAACTCAATGGAACCATCAAATCATTGAAAATCCAACTCTAAGACCCATTTAGACCCCTGACCGAAATATATGAGCTCTTCGGAGAAAATCGGGGTTTTACGATTTCGGCTCCGTAAACACGTTCCTTTCTACTCCTAACCACTTTATTGACTATTTCATTAAGTTACAACTACCATTTAGTATCAATTTGGGCAGCATAACCCCTAGAAAAACCCATTTCCAAGAATTAAAACCAATGGCAATCCGGCGAAATTTCACCGATTAAATTGCCCACAGCAGCCAGAATAGTCAATATACAAGAGTTTGGAAGTTACCTCAAGCTCCCAATAGATTTTCCTTGACTTGAATGAAAACCCTAGGTGTTTTAACACCAAAAGAGGAGCTTCCAAACCTTAAAGAACATAAAGGAGTAGCTTAGGATCGGAGTTATACGTGTTAGGAGCTAGATCGTCGGAGAAATCGGCTTACCTTGCGAGTTCTCTTCTCCTTTTCTCCCAAAACCCTCTCAACTCTTTTTCTTTACTTTGGTTGCAGAATGGCGTCGGGAATGGCTGATGAAGATGATGAATAAAAAGTGTTTTAACATTAGGATGATGTCATGTTTTATTATGCTGATGTCATAAATCCCATTTTCGGATTTTATGACAGATTTTCTGCCCAAACTTTAAAACATCATAACTAATTCTAGAAAAATCGAAATGAGGTGATTCCAAAGCCAAATGAAAGATATTTAAGTCCTATTCATAGGAAAAATATTGGCCATTACTGAAAATCACCACAAAATTCCCAGACTTTCAATCTTTGCATACTGTTCCAGAAAATAATTAATTTCGCTGGGCAAACTTCAAAAATCCAAAACTCTTAGGTCACAAATCAAAATGATACAAATTATATGTTCATTTTGAAGCTTGACATGTGAAATGTAATACTGGAAAATTTCAGAATTTTTAGACACCATTTGCCTATTTAAAACGTCCATACAAATTGGCTGCCCTGTACAGAGTTTCAATGGACAGAGTTTTCAACTTTTGCACAATTGTTCCCAATGGTTCCAACTTCACAATAAACACTCTCCCCACATGAATTTTCACAAGGAAGCCATTGGAATCATTAAAATATCCAAATTCCCATCACACATTCTCCAAAAGTGTTTATTCAACAATAATTATATCCACTTTTAAAGTCATTAGCCCTTAATCACTTTTTGGGATATTACAGCTATGATAAGCTCAGCGAAAGCCTAAAAGGATTGGGAAGTACTAAGTTAGAAACCACTTTTCAAAATCACAAAGTACTGAAAACAGGGGTTGGCTGCGGCAAAAAACAACACAGAAAGTTTTTGGCTGCAGCCAAGATCTTCTGGCTGAGGCCAAAAATAGCACAGAGAGTTTTTGGCTACAGCTAAGATCTTCTGGCTGGGGCCAAAAACTACCCAGAAAGTTTTGGACTGCAGGCAAGGAAATATTCTATTACTTGGCTGAACTTCAAAAAATCATAACTAATTCTAAAGTCAATGAAAATCTATTTAAGTCCTATTTATTGGAAAAATATGAATCAATGTTGTTCATAACCACAAAAATACATAATTATACGAAAATCCCATACTGCTCCAGAATAGCTTCCAGTTTAAATCCCAAACTTTGGAAAATCATAACTCCCAGCATACAGATCGAAATGACACACATTTTATGTCCATTTTGAAGTTTGGAGTGCGAACTATTAGACTGAAAAGTTTCAGAATTTTTAGACACAACTACTTATTCAAAACATCCATACAAACCAACTGCCCAGCATAGAGTTTTAATGGAAAGAATTTCCAATTTTCTACCAAAGTGTCCAATGACTCCAAAATCAACAACCAAACCTATTCCCACACAATTTTCCACAAGGAAACCATTGGGATCACTAAAACAACCAAATTCCCATCACATACCCATATATTCTATTTTCAATCACATTGC
This sequence comes from Inga laurina, assembly GCA_963855925.1. Classification (NCBI taxonomy): domain Eukaryota; kingdom Viridiplantae; phylum Streptophyta; class Magnoliopsida; order Fabales; family Fabaceae; genus Inga; species Inga laurina. The sequence goes on from OY979707.1 coordinate 24,472,484, forward strand.
AACACAAACCACCAAAATGCCAAACTTTCCATTTAATGTTCCAAACCAATTTCATTGTTTAAATCACGCAACAAGACACCTATTCCAATACCAACTTACCATGAAATTCACAAGATCCTAATAACACAAAAATTAGGGCTAAAATCTAAAAATTCCAAAATTCCACCAATGGTCACAATATATATATCACAAGATAGCTATTTCTCACCTCTTACACTTTCCAAATCTTGCTCTTTGATTCCACCACTTTCAAATTTTCTTAAGCTCTCAAACTCCTTAATTCAAAAAATCTAAACCATAAAGATGAAGCTCTCATCAACATGATCAAAGTTAAAGAAAAACATTTGAGCTAAAGAGGTCATCTACAAAGCCAAACTCTCACCTTTTACTTTCTCTTCTTCCTTGAGCTAGACGAAAATGGAGAATTGAGAGAGAGGATGAAACGAAGAGAATGAGGTCAGATTTTTGGGGAAATAAAACCTCTTGGCTGACTTTAGAAGTGGGAGGGAAGAGAAAATGTGTTGAAAGTTTGACTTCCATCCAATGCTCTACATAATGCCAAGTGTCATGATCTTGTTTCCTTTTTCATGAGCATGCAAACATACAATAATTCCCTATTTAACACTTAGACAATTGTCACACTTCTTGATCTTTATGTTACTAGTGAGTTCTCTCTTCAGTTGTTGACTATTTAGTCAGTAACTTTTCTTTTTCCCACTTCGCCCTTGACTATGGGAATTCCTACTAAATCACCACCAAACACATTTTGTCATTCCATTGCACCTTACCATGTGCCCTCCCGATAATTTAATTCAATTTAGGTATTAATCCGTAATTGAACTTAAATATAAGGTTTAGGCATTGATTATAACACATTTATATCGCAATTCACATCGTATTCTTTAAAAGTGTTTATTTAACAACAATTACATTCACTTTTGAAGTTATTAGCCATTAATCACATTTTGGGGCATTACATAAAACATATAAAGTTGCTGTTGAACAACACATTCCTATGTAAAGTCCCCTAACTAAGCATGTAGCCAAGAAAATACATTAAGAGCATAATGAGCCCTTTGGCATGCATAGGAAGTGAAGTATAGATACTTCATTATGGCTTTACATTTGTATCCAAAAGTATACAATGTCTAGTATGTCGTACAGGTTGCTGAGGTTGGCTTTCTCACACAAGCAACCACCTTTGACACTCAGGAGGAGTGTGCAAAGATGGAACATATGTGTTCACCAGTAAAGCAATGAGAGAATCGATATGGTAGAGAAGAAACACAAAACTAAATGTCATATTGGCTTAGCAGTGCAATTAGTCGGGATGAGATACATGATTTTAAATATGGATCATGTAACCCCCTGCCGTAATTATATTCGGATTACACAATTAAAGTGAAATAGAGACCAATAACAATCAAATAACATTTATAAACCCATCTACTAGACAGGGTTTTCACAAATACCTTTTGAAATCATTTATAACCTAGTCTCACATTCACATTCCAAATACAATTACTGCACGAAGATAAATTACATTAAATATATCAGAGTATGCAAAATAATTCTTGGCCAATACCGGGACTCATACCTTCGCTAAACAATCATAGGGCAAATTAACCCATTGCCATATCTCCAACGGGGATTACACAAAGTCTTCTCAAATACACATCCCAAATACATATCTAAATACAAACTTAGTATACATCCATGTCATATATAATTATCCCAACATCTATGATAACCAACTACCAAACTCAAATACTCTAAGGAGTTTTCACCGGCCTTGAATGCTTGCACCATCCTCGCTCTTCCTTCCCTGTCTAAAATGTTGATAAGGGAGGGTAAGATTCTAAAAAATCTCAGTAGGACAACAATATCAATATGCATGTATGATAAATGTTTAATGTATGACATGCTTACATCACATAACTCATGCTAACTCAATGGCAAATTTGTAAGCTCAATGCTTCGAATAATATACTGATGGCCATAGCATAAATTGAAACATAGCTTCAAATTACACATAATCATGTAAAGCTAAGACATGCACCAATACACTAACACAGATATCAAATACATGCAGGAGAGATATGTTCCCTACACTCTTTCCACATAAGCTCCAGCTCTGGCTACTCACGATTAGGGCGAACACCAAACCCTATAACCAAAACAAGGACACAGAGTTAATCTCTTTCCCAATTCCTTAACTTTTAGATACTTAAGTTGGTTATCATTCACGACCTTTAGGTGGCTACGTAAAGCCTAAACACATACCTAAAGGGTTGGGAAATACTTTACCAAAGACCATCTTTTGAATCCTCAAAATCCCCTTTTTGATTGTAGCACTCGAGCGAAGATGACCTCACTCGAGTAATGGATGCCTTTCACTTAAGTGATGCCTCCTCAAGCACCCGAGTCCTACCGAGTGAAGCCCAGAAAGTGACTACTCGAGAGCCACTGAACCCTTAAAATGGCAAGCTCACTCGAGCACTACCCACAGCACTCGGGTGAGATCACAACACTTGCCAAATTACCCACGAGTGTTAGTGTAATATCCTGATTTGTGAATAGGGCTAATGACTTTGAGATTCAATGTAATTAATGTAATTAAATGCTTCTAGCAAAATATGATATGAATTTGTTATGAATATTTATTGGTGCTTAGAGATCAAGGGTTGAGATCTTTTAGCTATGGGTCAGAATTCGGTGTGTAAAGTTTAGGTGAGCTCATAGAGGAGTGATTAAGATATTGACATGTGGCATTGTGGTGGTTGTTGGATGAGGCACAAGGAGACAAAAGCTCATTTTTCCCTCATTCTCTCCTATTCGGCTAAAAGGCATGGGCAAGGGAGAGGAGTTGTTTCATCATCATCATTCCTATATCTCATTTGCTCTCTCTTTCTCCTCCATAGTTTCCGGTGATCAAGGGGACAAGGAAGAAGAAAAGGTGAGATTTTGATTAACCTCTTAAGCTAAAAAATCCTCTTCTCTAATGTTGTACATCTCATTGAGAGCTCCATTGTGATGGTTTCAGAATCTTGAAAAGTGGAGGTTTGTGTGTTGGTCGAAATTGAAAGTTGGAGAATCAAGATTTTGAATTTGGCAAAGTGAAGAGGTAGGCATTTGATGCATTTTGATATATATTTTGTGATTTTTGGATAAGTTTAGTAAATTCTGGAATTTTGCCTTGGTTTTGTGTAAATATTGAAAGTATGGATTTCATTGTGATTAATGTTGGGATTGGTTCATTGTGAAGATATTTGAGTGTTGGATTTAGTTGGAATGTGGGAAATGAATTGAATGAAATTTAAACATTGGTTGTGTTATAGAGACCTAAGTGCATGATTGTGAACAAAAAGGTTTTGGGGGTGTTTTAGAGGTTACCAATGTGTTCCCTAGTTAGTGCTAAGTGTGTATGAACTTTTGGTAGAGTTTGGGAATCATTGGGTATGAATTTGATCATCTGGTATTTTCTGTCATTTCTGCGTTTCTGGTCTCTGATGCACAATACTCGAGCAGAGGAAGATCATGCTCGAGTGCTGTGTGTATTTTTCCCTTTTCTGCTTTGAGTTTTGCTTGGGTTCTATGAATGAGGCTTGAGTGCATTTCTTTGTTCTCGAGTGAAGGATGATCATGCTCGAGTGAGCTTGGGCTTGCTCGAGTGTGTGTGTGAATCCAGAGTTAGGGTTGCTCTCTGGTTGTCACTCGTTGTGTTGCACTTTCGGGGACTCGAGCATATTTGGAGTCATCACCCGAGTGTAAAGTTTCATGCTCGAGTGATCCAATCTAAAATCTATGTTTTGCCTTCCGGAAAGGGGTCTTCAGGGTAGCTTCTTCCAACCCTTTAGGCATATGTTTAGGCCTCTAATAGTCATCTGAAGATCCCTAAATGATAACCAACTTAGAGTATTATGAAAATATGTAATTGGAAAAGAAATTGATCGGTTGTCCCTATTTTGGTTATAGGATTTGACATCTGTCAGACACGTGAGCCCACTGTGCCAAAGATTGTCAAGAAAGATACAAGTAGTGACTTCTCTCTTATACTCAGGCATAGTGTTCACAGCGAAAGCTGGCGTTGAGATTGCAGTGAAAGCTGTCATTGTGATTACCGCGAAAGTGGGCATAGTGCATTATGATAAAGCTGTGGGTGCTGTCGGTTATGGCACAAGCCATGACTCATAGTGTTGTTGCTGCTCATGATTAACATACATGATTTGTGTTTATATATTGTATGAGTGATCTGTTACTACTGGGATTCTTTAGGATCTCACTCTTTCCATATGACTAATATTTCAGACAGGGCAAGTGGCTCGAAAGGGAAGCGTCTAACCAGGAGTGGTTAGGGCTTTAGGGACATTTTGGTATTTTGGATATTGGTTATCTAGTTGGGATTTGGGATTACCATTTTTATATGACATATAAATGATGATTTTGGATATGTAATCCCCAATTTGGGAATTTTAAACGCATTATATGTATGTGAGTAACCTAGGGTTTACCGGGATTTTAGTTTTCGTACTCTGATATTTATTATGTGATTTGATTTCTCAAGTTATTATATCCGCAAGTGAATGTGAGACCACGAGCAACTATGTTTTAAACTGATTAATTTATTACCCCGTCTTGTGATGAGGGATTATAAATTGTTGATTTTATCTTATTGGTCTCCATTTCACTTAAATTTCGTAATCTGGATGTAATTACAGTGAGGGGATTACATTTTTGGTATCAGAGATACAGTTCCTGGCAAGGGTAGAGTTTGCTAGGATAGCTCCCATAGTGTGGTCCTAGTGATAGAAAATCATCGTGAATAACCGTCGTATACATATATCTGTCTGGTTATGTGGGTATATGTGCTTTGTGGAAATTATGTGAATATCATAATTGTTGGATTAATGGGGTGAGATCTTTATAGAATGAAAAAGATGAAAGGTCTCCCTAGAGTACAACAAGAAAATCCCGAGGTGGAGGTTGTCAATGAGAATCCACCTGACCCGATGCAAGAGTTAATGGGTCTGATAAGAGATCAGCGGGATATGATAGCTGAGCTTAGAGAGGAGCTCAGAGCTGAGAAAGCAAAGAATAGTGAGGGCTGGGGTCAATCTACTCACGAAGAGACTGGAGAGGAAACGCAGGAAGAGATTGCTGAAGGGTCGGCAAGACCGTTAGAATCTCCTCCTCATGCTGTTCTGAACCAAGAAATCCCATGGTGTGTCAGCTAGGGAGGAAAGAGATCTTCAGTTTTGGGTCTCTAGATTCTGTAAGCACTTACCTCCGGCATTCAAATGGAGATTTGATCCTCAGGCTGAAGATTGGTTAAACCGTCTTGAGAAAACCTTTGAAGTCCTAGAGTGTCCCTCAGAAGTGAAAGCCAAGTTGGCGGTGTACAAGCTCGAGGGAGATGCAGACTGCTGGTAGCAGAACATTGCTTTGTCTTTGAAGAGCAAGAATATACCATTAACTTGGGAGGTGTTTCAACAACACTTCAATGAGAAATACTTTCCCAAGTCGGTGAGGCTTGAGAAGGAGACCAAGTTTTTGAATATCAAGCAAGGGGACATAGAGACATTTGATGAGTATTTGTCCCGATTCACCCGGTTGTCCCGATATTCCTCTTATCTTCAAAAGATGGATGACGAGTAGTTAAGCTCAGACTTGCTTATTCGGGGTTTGAGGCGCGATATGAGAAAGAGAATAGCCACCCATCAGTTTTCCAAGTTCAACAAGGCTGTTAAAGAATGTCGGATCATAGAGAGCAATCTGAGAGAGCTATATCCGGCTAAGACTGTTGGTAGTCATAGTGAGCCCAGTAAGGGCAGTGCTTCTTAGAAGCGGAAGGGCTCGGGATCATTCTCATATAGAGGTGGTAGTAAGAAGCCCTATCAGTCCGAGAGATGTGATCAACAGAGAGCTCCTATGGTATGGACCTGTCCTCGTTGCAACAAGCCACATCATGGCAAGACATGTGATGGTCGAGTGATTTGTTTTAATTGCAAGCAAGTGGGGTATACATTTGTTAAGTGTGGACAGCCACAACCGGATCAGAGACCGAAGGCTCAGGGCCGAGTATTTGCTATGACTCACGAGGAAGCCCGGAAGTCCCTAGAGCTGATACAAGGTACAGTTCTTCTTAATGGACATATGTTACAAGTGTTGTTTGACTCGGGTGCAAGTCACTGTTTCATCGCATATGATTGTGTGAAGCGCTTGGAATCGGTTGTGCATAAATTACCTTTTGATTTGATTGTGTCAACACCGATAGGTGTGAAGGCTGTAACCACTGAAGTTTGTTTGAATTGTGTTATAACCGTAGAGGGTTATGAGTCTGTGGTAGATTTGATCTGTTTACCGCTCTGGCAGTTAGAAGTCATTCTGGGTTTTTATTGGTTAAGAGCTAATAATGTGTTGTTAGATTGTGGGAACAAGAGGATAGTGTATCCTGTTTCTCAGAACATTGAGGATGGAAATGTCGATTTGAATTTCCTTTCAATAGCTAAGGCTGAGAAGTATTTGACAAAGGGTTGTCAGGGGTATATGGTTTTCTTTTCTGTACAAGGAGAAACCAGTGAGTCTTGGAGTAGTATACCCATAGTAAATGAATTCCCTGAGGTTTTTTCGGATGACTTAAGTGGATTACCTCCTGAGAAGGAAGTTCAGTTTCCAATTGACATTGTGCCTGGAGCGGGTTCTATATCTAAAGCCCCATATCGTATGGCCCCAAATGAGATGGCATAATTGAAGAAGCAGATTGAAGATTTGCTTGAGAAAGGGTTTATCAGACCCAGTATGTCGCCTTGGGGTGCTCTAGTTTTGTTTGTGAAAAAGAAAGATGGGAGTCTTCGTTTGTGCATCGACTATAGAGAGTTGAATAAGATTACCGTCAAGAACAAGTACCCTCTCCCCAGAATTGATGATTTGTTAGATCAACTATCTGGTTCATGTGTCTTTTCGAAGATTAATCTAAGGTCGGGGTATCATCAGCTGTAAGTGAAAGCGGAAGATGTTCCGAAAACTGCTTTCCGGACTAAGTATGGTCATTATGAATTCTTGGTGATGCCATTTGGGTTACCCAATATGCCTGCGGTTTTCATGGATTACATTAACCGTATTTTTTGGCAATACCTAGATCAGTTCGTTGTGGTATTCATAGATGACATTTTGGTATACTCTAAGAGTAGAGAAGAGCATGAGCATCATTTGAGAATTGTGTTGAATACATTGCGTGAAAAGCAACTCTATGCTAAATTGAGTGTGAGTTTTGGCTATCAGAAGTGAAGTTCTTAGGCCATGTTATCTCACGAGAAGGGTCTCTGTGGATCCCGGTAAAGTAGAAGTAGTACTGGACTGGAAAAGACCAGAACTGTTGCAGAGGTATGCAGTTTTCTGGGTCTTGCTGGTTATTACCGGAGATTCATTCAAAATTTCTCCCGCATTGTATTGCCGATGACCAAGCTCACGAGAAAAGATCATCCATTTGTGTGGGATGAACATTGTGAAAATTGCTTTGTGGAGCTGAAATAGAGGTTGACTACGGCACATGTGTTGATTTTGCCCGATCCCAGTTTGACATATGTTGTGTATTTGATGCCAGTGGGCAGGGATTAGGGTGTGTCCTTATACAGCAGGGATGTGTGGTGGCCTATGCCTCTCGACAGCTCAGACCTCATGAATTGATCCCACTTATGATCTGGAGCATGCGGCTATTGTGTTTGCTTTGAAAATTTGGCGTCATTACTTGTATGGTGTGACTGTGGAACTGTATTGCGACCACAAGAGTCTCAAATATCTGTATGATCAGAAAGAATTGAATATGAGACAACGGCGTTGGATGGAGTTGCTGAAGGACTACAACCTGGAAATAAAATATCATCCGGGTAAGGCAAATGTAGTTGCTGATGCTCTTAGTCTAAAGACTGTGCTTGTGGCAGCTATGATGATACAGGAAGAGAAGTTAATTGCTGATTTTCGTGATTTGAATTTGTCAAATCAGATCATCTGTGCCAACTATACTGTTTTCTAAGGGGAAAGTGACTTGAGAGCGGAGATTGAAGAGGCTCAGAGGCAAGATGATTGGATACAACGTAATCTAGCTAGAATAGAGCGGGGAGAAGCTCAGGGCTATGATGTGTCGCCTAGTGGATTGATTCGTTATCAGAAGAGAATTTGTGTTCCACTTAAGGCGGATTTGAGGCAGAAAATCTTAGATGAGGCGCATAAGAGTCGGTACACTCTTCATCCAGGTATGACCAAGATGTATAATAATTTGAAATCTGTGTATTGGTGGTTGGGATTGAATAGTGATGTGACGAAGTATGTGATAAGGTGTCTCACATGCCAGAAGGTAAAGATTGAGCACCAGAAACCGCCTGGTTTGTTGCAAAGTCCTGAAATTCTAGAATGGAAATGGGAAAGTATGACCATGGATCTTGTTGTGGGATTGCCTAAGATTAGGAATTATGATGCAATCTGGGTCATTGTGGACCGGTTAACGAAGTCGACGCACTTCTTACCGATCAATGCTAGTTACTCACCGGACAAGCTAGCAGAGATTTATATTTGTGAGATTGTGAAGCTCCATAGCATACTGAAGAATATCATTTCCGATCGTGATCCCCGATTTACTTCGAGATTCTGGAGGGCATTGCATGAGGCATTATGTACTCAATTGAGATTCAGTACGACCTATCATCCTCAGACAGACGGACAGTCAGAAAGGACTATTCAGACCTTAGAGGATATGTTACAGGCATGTGTTCTTGACTTTAAAGGGAGTTGGGATCATTTTCTTCCACTTGCTGAGTTTGCCTACAACAATAGTTATCATGCGAACATTCAGATGGTGCCGTATGAAGCGTTGTATGGAAGAAAATGCCAATCGCCATTGTGTTGGAATGAGTTGTCCAAGAGGAAGCTCTATGGGCTGGATCTTGTCGATCATATTGCAGCCCAAATTCGAATCATTCGTAAGAGGCTTCTTACAGCTCAGAGTCGGCAGAAAAGTTATGCGGACAAGAGGAGAAGGCCTCTAGAGTTTGAGGTTGGTGACCATGTGTTTCTGAGAATATCTCCTGTCACCGGTATTGGGCGAGTTATCAAGAGAAAGAAGTTGAGCCCAAGGTATATAATCTGTGTTTTGCCTTCCGGAAAGGGGTCTTCAGGGTAGCTTCTTCCAACCCTTTAGGCATATGTTTAGGCCTCTAATAGTCATCTGAAGAGCCCTAAATGATAACCAACTTAGAGTATTATGGAAATATGTAATTGGAAAAGAGATTGATCGGTTGTCCCTATTTTGGTTATAGGATTTGACATCTGTCAGACACGTGAGTCCACTGTGCCAAAGATTGTCGGGAAAGATACAGGTAGTTACTTCTCTCTTATACTTTGTGTAAATGTATTGTATGTTTTCCTATGATGCATTGTGTGCTACTGCTGCTGCTTTGTGCCTTGTGGAGCTTTGTGCATTGTGGAACTATGTGCCTTGTGATATGTTGTGCTTTGTGATACCTTGTGCATTGTGGTGCTGCTGCATAGTGATTACTGCAAGAGCGGGCATAGTGTTCACAGCGAAAGCTAGTGTTGAGATTGCAGCAAAAGCTGTCATTGTGATTACCGTGAAAGCGGGCATAGTGAATTGTGATATAGCCGTGGGTGCTATCGGTTGTGGCGCAAGCCATGACTCATAGTGTTGTTGCTGCTCATGATTAACATGCATGCTTTGTGTTTATATATTGTATGAGTGATTTGTTACTGCTGGGATTCTTTAGAATCTCACTCTTTCCATATGACTAATGTTTCAGACAGGGCAAGTGGCTCGAAAGGGAAGCGTCTAACCAGGAGTGGTTTGGGCTTTAGGGACATTTTGGTATTTTGGATATTGGTTATCTAGTTGGGATTTAGGATTACCATTTGTATATGACATGTAAATGATGATTTTGGATATGTAATCCCCAATTTGAGAATTTTAAACCCATTATATGTATGTGAGCAACCCGGGGTTTGCCTGGATTTTAGTTTCCGCACTCTGATATTTATTATGTGATTTGATTTCTTAAGTAATTATATCCACAAGTGAATGTGAGACCACGAGCAACTATGTTTTGAACTGATTAATTTATTACCCCGTCTCGTGATGAGGGATTATAAATTGTTGGTTTCATCTTATTGGTCTCCATTTCACTTAAATTTCATAATCCGGATGTAATTACGGTGAGGGGGTTACAGTTAACTCGAGACGCGGCTATAAGTGCCAAAATGCATGCTCACTCAAGTGACACAAGGTGCACTCGAGTGATCACCCTCATCACTCGCAGGTGAACCAATGCACTCTCACAACTTCTACATACAAGTGTGACCAAAACAGAAGGGAAATGGGAAGATACCATGCTGCACTCGAGTGAGGACCAGGCGCACTCAAGTGATGCTTATCAAAACCTAGAAACGTAGCAGATATCAGAACTTTCCCAACTTCCAACCTTTGTTCCTAATGGTTCCCAAACTCTAACACAACGCTATTCCTACATAATTTCACACAAGGAACACATTGGAAACCTCAAAACATCCAAAATCCTATCACAATAACATTTTCCCCCAATGGTCATACTTATCACACACATTACCCAAATTTCACTACTTTACTCCCAATGCTCTAAACCAATTCCAATGACACCAAAACACACTATGGCATCATTTTAACCACAATACACCACCATTCCACAATTATACCAAATTAGGGCAAATTTCACAAATCACAAAACTTAGCCAAATATCACAAATAATAGATCAAAAGGGAGATATCACTCACCTTTTCCTCTTTCTCAAAGCTAGTCCTTGATTCTTCATCATTCTAAATCCCACAAGCTCTCAAAACACCTTCTTTCCGAAATCTAAAACCATAGCAATGAATCTCTCATTACTATAAACAACTTTAAAGAAGATGATTTAAGCAAAAGAAGACATTAACCAAGCTAAATCTTACCTTTTCCATTTCTCTTTCCACCTTGAGCTTCAACGAAAATGGAGGACGAAGAGAGAGAAAGAAAAGGATGAAGGAGATCAAATTTTTGGCTCCCACACACACACACAATTGACTTGAGGGAGAGAGGAGAGAGGGAAGAGTTGAAATCTTGACCCAAATCCAAGGGTCTACAATTTGCCAATTGTCACCATCTTGACCAACCTCCCATGATCTCACATACACACACGTACATGGGATTCTGCCCCCTGATCTATTGCATAATTCAATCCTAGCCATTGATCTTGAAGTTACCAATGAGTTTCCTCTTCGGCAACCGATCAATTGGTCGGTAACTTTACCGTTTTGCCCCTAATTATGGCAATTCCCTTGGAATCACCATCAAACTCATTTTCATATTCATTTACACCATACATACGCCCTTCCCCTTATTTTTATTCAATTTAGATGTTAATCCATAATTGAACTCAAATACAGGATTTTGACGCTGCTTATAACACAAGCGACTACAATCCACTTCATATTCTCCAAAAGGGTTATTTATCACTAACCACATCCACTTTTGGAGTCATTATCTCTTAATCATAATTTGGGATCTTGCTAAACCGGGGTTTAGCAGTCCACTTAGTCCAGGCTTATTCCCTAAGCTCATGTCTCAAAATTTGGGGTATTACAAATCGACTTATGGATACCCACATCCATGATACCTATAGCCAAACAACAAATTCTTCAAAATTCATGTTATGTGAGTAAAGCTAAAGAATTTGGGTTTAGATATTTTGTGTGTCTATTCTTAAGTTTGTACGGTGTTAATGGTAAGATTAAAACGACATACACCCTTATAATATAAGAGTAACACTGCACCATTCAATTTACCACATGTGCTATTGAACCACAAATAGGAAGCAATTGAATAGATCCCTGCTTAATTATTGTGAGTCCTAAAAAGGTTAACTCTTTCAAGATGTCCTTGAACTTTGACAATATCACGGAGATATGTTTCGACGTATGTTACTTTAGCATTTTTCCTACGATCATGGTCGATATGATTTAAAGGCAATATGTTAGGAAAACAGTTGATTCATATTGAAATGATATATGGCGAAAGGAAAGATTACTTGGAATATACTCACTTATGCTAGTGTCTGAGACCGGTCTGTTATGATGTTACGTAAATTCATAAGTGTAGACGCTATGCATATAAGAAAGACAATCTAAGTTTTATATTGACTCAAAAGGGATTAGATTGGCCATGAGGAAAGTGTCTATTGGTTAAAATCTAGGACATCAAAGGCATTATATTAATATGATGGAGCTGCATTACAGGGTTGTTTTGTACTGGTCACTGTGAAAGGGATTTCTAGTCCAAGATATCCAAATAGAGATGTCATGCCCACGCTATTACGGCAGAGCACCTAGTATGAAAGAAGGATGGAAGAGAAAGAGATTTGACCCATTTCATCGGGGGATCAAGAATATGGTAAAAAGGAATCCTATTAATAGGATTTCTTTTTACCATATTCTTGAGCCCCCCTTGAATTTTACCGGGGGGCTTAAGAATATGGTAAAAAGAAATCATATTATTTCACTGGAGGATCAAGAATATGGTAAAAAGGAATTCTATTAACATCTGATCCACCAAGTATGAGTGGGAGATGTTGGAATATGCTTGGTCCACCCTTCATAGATTAGGGCGCAAGCCCAGCTCACCCAGGGCTATTATGTAATTATGGAAAAGTATAGGTTAAAATAAGGAGTTTTATCCTTATGATTTGAAATTCAAATCATTATAACTTCCATACGTGATATGTGGGGTAACTTCACTTGGTGGAAGTTATGCTGAAATATTCTATGAAAAACTTCTAAAAAAAACTTCTATCTCTGTGTTCCTCTTCTTCAGGATGGTGAATCTACTGTATAACGTAATCGGAGTCTAAATTGGTGCTCCAATCTCTTGTGGGTACTCAGTGAGTCTATCGGATTCCAGGTATGCTCAAAATCATTCATTTTCGAACAAAAAAAATCTGGTATGATAAATTCTAACATCATATTAATGTATACTTTCTCTTATTATCCTTATTAAATATGGCGCATGTGGAAAATAAAATTTAATTGAATATGATATGGAGGGTGTTTTGATCTATTTATTGAAAGGGTCCATTTCATGTCCCATACCGGAGCTCATTCTTGGATTTGTTTAATGATTTTCAATATATGAACAACCATTCAAACATATTCCTCTCACAGATTCCAAACAAATCCATTCCGGATTTTCTCCAAGAATCCTCTTCAATTTCTTCTCATTTATATTTCTCGTAGTCTCTCATTTTCTTTATTTTTCAGCACTTGCATTGAAAAAGATTGTGATAAATGACCTCGAGACTCACCATTTGATGGAGAACTTATATTTGATTCATGCACAGATTGAAGATTAACTTCTCTAGCAGTAGGTAGAAATAGGCTAGGTTAGGCTTTATCTAAATTGGTCTGGACTTACAACAGAGATTTAAAGCTTGAGCTTGGGCCTAAACCTGTATGTAGGTTTTTTTAAACATTAGCCTGAGCCTTCAAAAGGCCTGGCAATATCTGAAGAATGTTTAAAAGCATATTTAAAATGTAGACATTTAAATAGCCTTTAAAGCTTATGTCTCCAAATTTATATATAACCCTTCAAGTTTATTTACAATCTTATATTATGTTTTAAAATCCTAATATCAATTTTCATCATAATATAAGGGTTTAGTAAGAAAAAGAAAAGAATGTATAGTGACAACATTTGTCCGAGCAAGTAGAAATAAGAAAAACTAATTATCTGTTGACTAACGAGATATATTTTCTAAAATTGATCAAGCATAACAAGTAGCATGCAAAACTAAATTTTACCACATAAATTGGGGTTTACTCCTCTTACTAAGATTATAATTATTCATTTGGCACTACAATAAACTCAACAAATATTATGCTTTAGTAGATGACACAAATCAAAAGAGAGGAAGTGAGTTAGTGTTGCCATCTCGATTGATCAAATAGAAGAGAGGTAGAGGTAAGTGACTAATGTGAAAGTAAAGGTTGAGTAATAATGATAATGGGATGTGAAACTTAGAATTAAGATAGGGTATAAAAAAAACTTAGGATTAAGATTAAGTTGATAAATTTATAAATAATTTATGAAATTATTAACACGTTTTAGAAGTTATCTTATAAACTATTCATTACTTGAATGATATATATCGTTAGTCTAAACTAATTTTTTTCATTCTTCACAAGGGAAGTTTACTTATTTTTCTACATGAGTAATATTTTGGTAATTAAACTTGGTTTTTTTTATTAAAAAAATTAGGCAAATGAGTTCATATTTAAGTAGCAATTAAAGCAGAAGATAATAGGATTCAAATAATAAGTTAACAGAAATTAAAATGAAAAACAAGATGACTTGTAAGAGAGACAAACTAATGTGGATTTCGTTTGGTAAGTTAGTGATACAGTGGCGGTCAATCAGCATCGGTGTTCCATACAGCTTAATATTTTTCTAGCGAATAGGGTAGCAAACTTCATTTTTGCCTTTTTAGGCCACTTACCATAATTATCTCGGCCCAAGCCATCTTTTTGGGTTTATTCAAAGCCCAATATCAATTTGATTATTCCATAATCCATAGCATGGCGCCGAATGTCCTTGAACCGACCAAAATAATAATCCTCCCTGTCTTGTTTTTTAATGAAAAAAAAAAAATAATCCCCCCGATCTGTCTTAAATGTATGAGATAGTTATAGTTTATTTTTGTATTAAATATAATATCTCAATTTTCTTTATTTCTCAAATTTAATATTCTTTTTCTCTAAACTACCCCTATTGAATGCCCATATTAAGGAAATTTCTATAAGAGCTAGTTCCAATATAAATGGTTAAAGAAATACCTTAGGTAAACCAATATATATATATATATATATATTTTGGCAAATAACTAACTTTACTCATATTCTTGATATCTATAAATTAGTTATCTAGTTCTTACATTGAAGACAAGAAGTAATAAGTTAGGGTTGGTTTGGGCCTATTAATTATAGCCTTTACTTAAAAAAAAAAAAAAAAAAGCAAATTACGGAGAAAGTTGAATTAGGTAAACCATTCATAGAAGGTGACCTCTAATCCTCTTTCTTATTGCTTTATGTATGTATAATGTAAATCCTTCTATTTAGCAGTAATAATATCGTTGATTTATTCTCGGCCAAAAAATATCGCTGATTTATTAAACAAAAAGAAAAAAAGCAATCCCGGTTTATTTCATATCATCGCTATCTCTATGTAAATATTTAAACAATTTTTTTATTTGACTAATGATTTTCTCCTTTAAGATTTAGAGTACAAAGAATTTTCACATTTCTCAAAAAGTAGGCTTATCAAAGGATTCAAACTTGAGCTCTTCTTTGAATAAGGTCACCTAACATCTTGACTAGCAGCTTATTTGGTTATTTAAACAATTTATATTTGAACAAGCAAGTGAAATTACATTCAGTCATAACACTAATTCAAATGAAGCTTAATCATAACACCATATATATAGTGTTACGAAATTAAATAGCATATATTTAGTTTTTAGTCATGGACTTTTTGTCTTCTTGCAAGATACATGTACTTTCTATTGGAGACAGTCCCGTTTATAATAATGGATTATCATGTCAAATTGGATCACTCCTCTTTTCGGTATGGGGTAATCTTTAGTTCTTCCTGTCCTATAACGCCCAGTATGAATGCTATTCTGCACTAATAGTAATTTTATAAAGGCAGCCCTATTCACGAAATGTCAGTAATAGGGATAATTACAAAGAAGTTCTGGGGAAATAGTTTAATGACTGATAAGTCCATTCTTTGACAAAATATCATAAGAAGACGTGTGAATAATGAATACCGCGGGAACATATTAGTAATTAAATTTGTTCCTGGGGACTTCTTTATAGTTTTCCTAAATAATAGGACGTAATTCCTGGCTTCCATGGCTTGTATGCAGTAAGACTTGTATGCCAATGCATGATACTTAGTATGAGTTTATTTTGATCAATCCAATTTTTTCTTAAATTTATAATTTTATCCCTAAACTCTTTCTATTGATTGTATATATTAGGGGAATTATTAATTGAAGGAGTAATTTTAATGTAAATGATTAAAATGGTTACAATACAATATTTTTATAAATAACAAATTTAACTAATTTTCTTAAATCTCTACCTGTTAGCTTATAAATAATACAAACAACGTCCAAAATTTGAAGCTTTTGTCCCTATATCCCACTGTGTGTATGTGATATTTTATTTGAAACCTGAGATATTTTGGATGGGATTTAAACTAGTTCTTTTGGTAAATTTTTTTTTTTAAAAAAAAAAAAAGAATTTGAATTTGGCATATATTCTTCTAGGAGAAATAAAATTTTCAAGTTTATGATAATATTTTTACCTTTTTATTCTTTTATTTTTTATGCATAGCCCTCATCCTGGCTAGCTCACACGAGAGATGATGCTTTTTTCTTAACATAAATATTTGTATTTTGGCAAAAAAATTATTTAGCAATAATTTCAATATATATTTTTTTAATTTTTAACTTTAAATTTGTCTAATATTATTATTTAAAATTTATTAGTTTCTAATTTGATATCATTTAAAAATATTTAAATATTGATACACTTAATTATTTGACAATTTGAACTTTATGCATATAGATCTTTTGAGATAATTTTTTAGTAAAGGACAATGGTAGATTAATATTCATCATTCAGGCTCAAACAATTCTAATGATACCCTACAGAACCAAATAACTTTGCCTCTGGAATGAAAAGACACCCCTTAACTTTTTTTTTTTTTTTTTAATCTTTTAAAAAGGTTTACCCATCCATCAATAGGCATGTTTGTTTGGGCGTTACGATTGCTTATAAGTTGCTTTTTACGTAAATCGAGACACAACTCCTCTCACATACTTACTTCGTATACCGTAAATCACTATTGAAAAGCTACTTATAAGCAATCGAATCGCTAAAACAAACACCCGCTTTGTTATCCGCCTAACGGCCATTATAACTCAAGTGGATGGAAAGTAGTCAAATCCTGCAAGATGGCCAAGTGAGGATTTGAACCCATAACTTATTGACTCATTGTTTGAGTCAAGGGATCATGGTGGATTCAAATATCCTTAAGCCACTTTGAAGGATTTAACCAATTGTCAACCATAGGAATTCCAGATTTAGCAACTACAACACTGGCCTTGTGGTGGAGGGTAGAATGTTTTTCCCAAAAAAAGCTAGAGTTCTTTTTGTCATTTCACACGTAAACGTATTTTCAGTTTGATCCTTCAGCCCTGCAATATATCATCAGAAATTTTTGCGTCTGATTTGTGAATAAATTTTTTGGTGGTCCTTAACTAAACTTTTTCCAATAATTAAAGAATGATGTCAAAAGCAATAAAAACGTATGTGTCGGCATAATTATAAAATTTTTAGGAAGAATTACATTCAGGTTCTAAGAAAGAAAAGAAATAAAAAAATGGTCTTTAAAGATTACAAAATGAAAAAATGATTTCATAAAGTTGCTAATACAGGCTCCTGGAGTTGTTAGTGGGACCATTTTTTCATTTTGCAATCTTTAGGGGTCATTTCTTCATTTATTTTTTTCTTTGGAACATAAGTGTAATTCTTCCAAATTTCTATTACATGCATATAAAATATAAAAAATTGAGTCGGTAGATGTTAATCATTCCCTCTCGAGATGTGTGTACAAACACTGAAACATATATATATATATATATATATATATATATATATATATGAAAAAGAATACATGATTGCTAAAGAATAGGGACGGCTAGTTGCTAAATCTATCAGTTCCAATTCCCACATCAAAATATCCTGAATTTCATGTTGATAATCCTGTAATAATAAATATTAAAATTTTTTTTATCAAATAATAAATATTTAATTGAAACAATAATAAATACTAAATCTGGCCCTATATATTAAAGCTAGTTTATAAGTGTATTTTGATTTTAAATATAAAACATTTTATTATATTATCTTTTGTATTTATTATTTTCTTTAAATTAGCTAGTTTGTATGACTTGTAAACTGAAATAAAATTTAATGATAAGCATATATATTTTATAGGTATATAACAGGTGCTATATATAATTAAATAATTTATATAACTTTCTTAAACTTCCAAAATTAATCAATTAACTCTTATATTTTAAACTGGAGGAGGTATATAGTTCCACTATTTAAGAAGTAGGGTAGGCTCAATAGTAACATCTGTTTAATTTGTTGCATTTGCATCGGCCCAAAGATCGATTCTATGTGGAAAGTTCTTCATTAATAGATACCCACTGCCAAGAGTGGGTTCTATTTTAAAAGTGGAACTTATATATTTTCTTAAATTCAGCAAATATAGTGTGTGTATATATAGCTATCATGTGTCACTTAATAGATATTGTTGGATTCTGTCTCATAGTGCATGCTTCTATCATAATGATATTATTCTTAGTGAAAGCAAGGAATAAAAAACCGGATCGGACCGGCCGGTTGAACCGGAAAACCGGTGAACCGGCCATGTGTCCGGTCTAGTTTAGATCTACAACCGGCATCAAAGAAAACCGGAACAAACCAGTACGAACCGGTGTGAACTGGTAATAACCGGGGAAACCGGTGGGTTGAACGGGTTGGCTGGGTTATTTTGAAAAAGAAGCAAAAAATGAAAGCAAGAAGAAAATCCCGAGACTTGAATCAAGGAAATGAAGTTGAGATACTGTTGCCGAAGCCTTGCTCTTTGTTTTGCTCTAAATCGCCTTCATTTTGCCAGAGCTTGTCTGAATTTGTCGAAAACGCTATGCTCTTCAATCTTTTCTACAGTAGTCGCATAGAGATTCGCTGGTAATTTGGCATCCTGGCAAGTCTAAATATAAGCAAGAAACGAAGAGATAGAGAGAATGATAGTGGGAAATCTGTATTTTACACTAAGTTGGTGTCCGTGAGAGTGATGACAGACGAAGGAGGAGGACCTGTGATGTGATATGACGCCGCACAACTGCACAAGTAAATCTAAATTAGGGTTTTTAGAAAGTGAATGTGAAAGTGGGTCTAATAATGGGTCTGTGGGTCTAATAGTCTATGGGTTATTTGCTTTCCCAACACGTAAATAAAATAAATTAGGTGAAAAAACTCTATTCAAAATGCTTCAATGGGACCCACCATATTTAATAGACTTTGAAAAACCTATCTTTAAAAAAACGGAAAGGACACATCCACATGGGTCTTTCTTTTGTTGGATTACATCTTTTCAGTTTTTGCTCCCTTACATTATGGAAGTTTAAAATATATATATATATATATATATTATCTGGCAAAAATATATATATATATATATATATATATATTATCACTAATAAATTATAATATTTTAATATGACCGGTTTGACTACCCGGTCCGACCTCGGTTGACCCATTAACTCTTAAACCTGTGTTGTGACCGGTTTATTGTCCGGTCCGATTTTTTGTTCCTTGAGTGAAAGAGGTATATATATCAATGCCATAAATGTGTGGAATCCACTGCCCCATTTTCTCTTTCAATACTTATGTATTATCTGATTTCGCTAATTAATATAATCTATATTCAAATATTATTGTTTTGACCAAAAATGTTTTTAACAAGATACTTTAAGCCAATCGACTTGAAGTCCGATGACATCAAAACTCCTTCATGTATAAATGAGATGTGTCAGGTTTGATCTTGTTTGTAACTTTATGCTGTTAGTACCTATCCTTTAATTTAATTCATGAAACTTTTTAACTCTTAATTTTTATTTAAGAGATACCAAATTCTTTAAGATGCCAGATCACTATTAGTTGTGTGGAATCCACTAATAATTTTCATATTCTACAATAAATATATCGTTGATGCTTACCATGAGGGAACAAACTAGGGTCCGATTCATCCTTGAACAGCTATAAGCACCAATGCTTCCTAGCATCTTACATCATATATAATATTAAAAATACATTCTAATTTTTTAAAATTATTTTAATTAAAACAAGAATGTCTATTAATTTTGAAGGTACGCACAAATCTCCTTTAATAAGAAAAATAGTCTTTGTAATTCACTTAGCTTGTTGCGATCGAAAAATAGATGTTTGGGTATGTGGGATTTGAAAATGAAAAAAAAAAGGAAATTATAATTTAGCATAACTCAAGAAAACTTTGTATTCTTTTTTTTTTTTGAGTAATTATTTAAATATTAACAAGAAAATTGTTTTTAAAATTTTTATTCTATTCTATTTGAGAAGGTTGACGCGTTAAGTTTTTACTAAATCAAAACTTATATTCTTTGAAACAAAATTAACGCGTTAAGATTTTTCACATAAGAGTCACAACGTTTGAAAACCAAAGTTAACACGTTATAACTGATATTAATATATTAAGTTACTAACAGGGTGAAATCAAGTTAATGTTGAAAACAACATTCACGTGTTAAGATAGAGATTTAAACGTTTGAATTTTCACATGAATAACACCTAGCTAGCATGAAAAACTCTGATTTTAATGGGTTAATAATATTGAGATTAATACATTAATTACGATCAAGACAGAGCCAATCAAAATCTTAAATGTCCATACCTAATATTAACGTGATAATAAGACAAAGATTGACGAGTTAACTTTTTTACAGTGAAAAAAATCACTTTAAACTATTTTCCAATTTTTGCAAAACTTGATTTTTTTTTTAATTTCTTTCTAAAATTCTTTTCGAAGCCAATTATTTAATTTTTGAATCAGCGTTCTTTCTGTCTTAAAAATATAATGAATGTTTATGGAGGATATATTTATTAGAAGTGATTATTTATTTTTATTTTTTTGTTGTTGGCGGTGGAAACACTGAACTTGGAAAGCCAAATAATTCGTTTTTTTATATTACCAAATAACTCATGATTTCATCAAAAGTGACGATTAGGGGATTCAGCAATTTACCTTTTTATTTAAATAATAAGATATATCTACTCACGAATCACAATATATAGTTTGCCATAGAATGAGTCACAATGACAGTGACAATTCACTTCTATTTATTGTTGATTTTGGTTTTTAATATTTGTATCCAAATGTTGGTTCTTATATTGGCTAATAAGACGTCATTGGTTGTGCAAATGCAAAATATTCTTTACAACATTATCAGGTTTTTATTCGGAGTGCAGGTTCTTCTCGTAGTGCTACTTGATTTTTTTCAAATGTCTTCAGCTCCATCATCGATCTCTATTGCTTCAGCTATAGAACAAATAAAGTTAGTTTTGCATGTATTCACTTCTTTCATTGTAATTTAACCATATGTATAGTTTCCAGAATTATGTACTTGTGTTTGCAGTTATTTGATGAATACATGATAAGTAGAGTACATTGTTTATTTGTGTGGGATTTTACGTTTTAAAAATTTTTATACTTTTTTATAAATTAACATCAAAGTTAATTGTTGATTTTTGTATATTGTTTAGACATATATAAGAATTGCGGTTCTCTATGTTGGTTATCTATGAACAGGTTATTGAGTGCAGGGCATAATGCTAGCTAGATATGTATACAAACACATATAATAGACTAGTATGGTAATAATAGGTCTAAAAGAAACTTATTCAGACATATTAAAATATAGGAAGGTGAAGAAATGTATAATTACATGAATTGGTTCTGCCCCGATTGGTCTTAAAAATCGACCATTTTAGACCTCCTAAACCAATGACAAGTCTTAAACATGCAACCTTCTAGACTAGACTATTGGCATAGTCTAAATGCCAATTTTTATGGCCGGTCATAGCACTAGTCTAGAAAGCACTCGACTTTTAAAGCTAGTCAATATAAGACCAAATCTAAACCCGATCAAAAAAGCCAATTTTAATTTATCTAAAAGACATTTCTTCTAGTGGTGTAAGAGTTTCACAAATGCGATTCAATTCAAAGAAGCAGTATACAAGTATAGTTTGGATCACAAGTTTGCATGCACGTTTGAGACCAAAATTAATGGAATATATTAAAATAAATTGAATCAATAACGGAATTTTTTAAAGAAAACTACCTCTACTAAGATAGATATACAGATTCCAAAATTAACTAGAGTTTATAATTGTCATTTGCAAGTCCTATAAGCAACAATATAAACTATTTCAAGCACACTTGGCAACTGTTTGGTAATTTGACAAAATAAAGGCAAGGATTTTCAACATAGTTTTGTAAAGGGTTAACACGTATCTTTTGTCCCTCAAGTTTGTTCTCATTTTGATTTTGGTCCCTTAAATTTTAAATCATGAGTTTTAGTCCCTCAAGAAGCAAAATGGTCAATGTCTTTGTTAAAATATAGGGACCAATGTTATAAAAGAAATGAAACTTGAGGAATAAAAACCTAAGGTTTGACACTTGAGGGACTAAAATCAAAATATGGGTAAATTTAAGGGACCAAAGATTGTATTGAGCTCATTATATAAGTCCTCACAAAATAAAAAGTACATACACATAAGTAACCAAGAGAAAAGATAAGAGCTAAACTATAAATTGATTGACCCAAACGCATACTATACATACTTGTAGTGCGCGCGTGTGTGTGTATGTGCGCGCGCGCGCATAGATTAAGTTTAAATATGAATCCATGTGCTTATAATAGCGCCAAAGTTGGAAAAAAAAAATTGTGGTAAAGTAAGCAAAATAGGAAACCCTAAAATAAATAATAAAAACTATATTTAATTGATTAGATACTTCCTAAAATAAAAATATATAGTAGAAACTCTAGACATACCAAGTGAAAAGAAAAACTCAAGACAGAACTCAGAGAGTATATGAGACCATGGTTAAAAAAGGAGCAAAACAGACATGATCTTAATGCATGTGAATCACTAATCAGAAAAAATTGATGTTATTCTTATAAGAATGAACTAAAAAAATATATATTATATAACTTATGGTGTGATTCTTAGATGAATGAGTCAGTTAAATGAAAAACTCAAGAGTGATTCTTGAAGGAAGGAATAACTAAGCGGAAGACTCAAAAAGATTCTTGGAGGGTTTAATTACAAACTATATTTTTAGATAAAAAGAAAATTAGGGAGAAAAGGAGGGGAAACTCTAAAAGAATAGTAATTTCATTGTTGTAAGTGTTTTTCCTAGTATTCCCTCTCCCCCTATTGTCTTTTCACTTTTCCCTCTGTACAAAAGGCACATAGAACACACTAGTACAAAACTCCCTTTTTAGACCGCCACATTTAAACCGGTTTTAGCAGATAAGGTCTTAAAAATTCGACTGGTGGCAGTTTTGTAAATATATAGAACTTTTAAGACCAGTTTTAAAAATAACCGGTCTTAAAAACTTTATCTAGACCGGTTATAAACAAAACCGGTCTTAAAATATCAAAATATTTTAAAATGTAAAAAAATTTTAACTTTTTAGACCGGTTATTGAGAAAACTGGTCTTAAATAAAAACTTATCTAGACCGGTTATAAATAAACTGGTCTTAAAATATGAAAATATTTTAAAATTTTAAAATTTTTAACTTTTAATACTGGTTTCTCTGAAAGCCGGTCTTAAATATTTTATATTTAAGACCAGTTTTATGAAAACTGGTCTTAAAGATGAAAAAATTTTAAAATTATTGTTTTTGCACGATTTTAAGACCGGTTTTAATGGAAAACCTGTCTAAAAAGTGAGATATTTCAGCGTTTTTTCACTCCCGTGCGCCCAGATCCCGCGCTCTGAACCCTTTCTTCTCTTGTTGCCATTTTTTTGTGAGCTTTGTCGCTACTTGTTCTGAACTCCTTCATCGCTCCCCATTCATCTTTTGCTCCACTCTCCTCCATCATTACAGTTGTCGTTGCTGTGTTCCTCGTCACTATTCTTTGATTATTGTCACTCTTTTCCACCGCCACCTCTATTCTCCGCAGTGACCATTCTCC
This sequence comes from Inga laurina, assembly GCA_963855925.1. Taxonomy (NCBI): domain Eukaryota; kingdom Viridiplantae; phylum Streptophyta; class Magnoliopsida; order Fabales; family Fabaceae; genus Inga; species Inga laurina. The sequence goes on from OY979707.1 coordinate 24,496,430, forward strand.
TCTGCCGTGACTTCCCTTTGCCACCATGACTTTGGGTAGAAGCTCACTCTTTGGTCTTCAATCAGGTTAGTGTTCTGTTAATTAAAGCCCTCAACTTTTAGCTTGTATTTGCTATTCTCAACAGTATTAACTCTAACATTACATAGTGGTTAGACACGAAATAATTGCAAAAAAATGTAATTAAGGTTAAAGGGAAAACTGTGTGATTGATGACTTTATTACTATATACTTTTTTCTTATTTTGGACCAAAAGTAAATAAGGTGCTCTGTGACTTGTGATAATTGGCTTGGAGTAATACCATTCTAAGTTTAATTTTGTTTTAATTTAGTGTGATTATTTGATTATCAATATTATTGGTTTAGAGTGATTGTTTGATTGTCAGTGTTATTGTTAGTGTTTAGTGTGATTGTTTGATTCTAAGTTTTGTTTTTTACTACTTTCAAATAGTGCATGTTAAAATTTATTGAAATCTCTAAAACTCTATGGTGGTTGTTTTTTTTGTCTATCCTTTTGTTGTTGGATATAGGGTGCTACAAGTGTTGAGATATATATGGATCATAGTTGGATAAAAGCTAAACGAACGAGTGTTAAATATGATAATAGGGTGAGGGGTTTTTTAGACTTCGCTAGAAGAAATGTCAATGATGGTAGTGGGAAGTTTTATTGCCCTTGTGTAGTATGTTTGAATGAGAAGTGACTAAGTGCTGCAGATATATATACATATTTAATTTGTGAATGATTTTGTAAGAGTTATACAGTATGGGTATGGCATGGTGAAGAATTAGAAATGCCAAGTTCATATAAACAAGGGGAGTGAGCTTTGATTATAATGACATGGATACAGATGATCAGATAGAGGATATTATTTGTGATATAGGAGAAGAGGCTTTTGAGCAATCACATGTATATGGTAATATGTGCAGTGATGCTGAGACACCGCTATACTCGGGGTGTCAAAAATACCAATTGTTGAAAGCAATATTGAAATTGGTAAGCTTGAAAGCACGGTATAGATGGAGAGACAAGAGTTTTTCAGAAGCGCTTGAGGCTTTTAAGGACATACTTTCATATGATAATGTGTTGCCTTCTCGATACTATAATGCTAAGAAAATATTGTGTCCACTAAGGATGAAGTATAAAAAGATCCATGCATGCCCTAATGATTGTATATTGTATAGAAAAGAGTATGAAGAGAAACAATAGTATCCGATATGTGAAACCTCAAGGTACAAATCAAATAACACCCCTACAAAAGTGTTGTGGTATCTTCCAATCATACCAAGGTTCAAGCGTTTGTTTGCTAATGAAAACGATGCAAAAAATTTGAGATGGCATATGGATGAGAGGATATCTGATAGAAAGCTTTGACATCCGGCTGATTCTTCTCAATGGAAGAAAATCGATCAATTATTTTCTACTGTCGGTGAAAAACCTAGGAACCTTATGCTTGGGCTTATCACAGATGGCATGAATCTTTTTGGTAGCCTGAGCAGTATACATAGTTCATGGCCTATTATGTTGGTAATTTACAATTTATCTCCTCTGTTATGCATGAAACGAAAGTACATCACGTTGTCTATATTGATTTCGGGACAAAAACAAAACCTGGAAATGACATAGATGTTTACCTAGAACCCTTGATTGAATATTTGAAAGAGTTGTGGGATGAAGGTGTTGATGTTTTTGACGCGAACAAGAAGGAGATTTTTAAGACCGGTTTTGAATTGAACTGGTCTTAAAATTAGAACTTTTAAGACCGGTTATCTCTAAAACTGGTCTAAAAAGTTCAAATTTTTAGACTAATTTATTCGATAACCGGTCTAAAAATAATTATTTTAAGACCATTTTCATAAATAACAGGTCTTAAAATTTTTTTTACGACTGGTTCTATAACCAGTCTAAAAAATAGCAGACTTTTAAGACCGACTGTATTAAGACTGAATCTGAAACCGGTTTAAAATATCATTTTTAACCAGTCTTAAAACTGATTTTTCCACTAGTAAGAGTACGAGGATAGTGAGGGAAGTAGTTGAGACCAAATTATGCCATGTCAAAATGTGTCGTCTCTACTTATATATACACAAAAAAGACTCCCGAAATTACAATAATATAAAACACAATCATGAAATAATTATAATTAAATATGCTAATAAACAGGATAGGGCAACCGAAAGAAAATAAGAAAATATGAAACTATGAAAACTAGGAAACCCTAGATCAATCATATTCAAGTTACATTTACGTTTGGTTTAAAGGAACTAGAGGCAACGGAAATGGAAGAAGTGTGTGTGTGTGTGTTGTATTAATTCTCCCATGTTAGGTTTCGATAAAAATCATTCCTTTTCCTGTTCATTTTCCTTTAAATCCTACAAATTTATTCCATTAAAAAAAGAGAAGTAATGAACTGTAGCTCTATGGAATAAATTGTGTCAAGTCCCAACTACCCCTAAGTACAATTTATTTTATAATTAATATGTCATTATTAAGGGCAGTATGATAAATTGTTATTATACCTTTTCCATTCCTATTATGTTTCTTTTATGAAAAACATAGTAACTAAAAAAAAATATTCTTCTTATTGCAGGCATATAAAACAAATTTATAGGTCATGCATTCCCATTATTTTTCCTATCCCTTTATTAATCATTCCATCATACCAAATATATTGTTATCCTAGGCAATTGCTTGTGGATTGTGGTGTGGTTGACCTAGCATGGCCTAAGTCAATTAATGAATTAGTGAGTTATGCGTTATTGGGCAGTTATTTGATAACTAATTGATCAAATGAATTGATGGATAGATAACGCATTATGACTATATGTTACGTTACTGGAAAAGGACATTGCGAAATGATCTATAAGATACAAAATTCTCACCAACGAAACTCAAAAGTAAGAAGCATACATACATACATAGAGAGGGGGGGGGGGGGGGAGCAGTTCTTTCTTCCTCTTGGGTTTTAGGTGTGCTTAGAGTGATGAAAAAACCACAGGGTTTTTTAATCATAAGCGATTTGTGTAAAATTGTGAGGCTTATTGTATGCATCAATAAGTCCTGAATGAAGCAAGGAGCGAAGATTTTGAGATTAAGTTTCAGGTATGAATTAATTATACCGTTGCATTTGAATTCCAAAGTTCATCATATTAGTAAGAGTCAGGTTAAACACACACACACACTCTCTCTCTCTCTCTATATATATATTGAAGAAGCTCTCTATTTTTTTATTATTTTTTTAAGTTTCAATGTTCCACTCATGCGCTAATTAATGGTGAGAAAAAAATATAGATCATATTACTTCTATATATAGAACATGATTTTCGAACGAAACGAATGCTCATATATATGATATACAAAACGAGATTAGGAATTAGAAATTCGGTAAAGGAAATAAATTAGGGATTCAAATTCATGAGAATATGTAAGGCACGAGAGTTCTTTAAACTACTGTTTGTGCCAACTCACATTTTTTGTTTGTTTTGTGTGATAGACTGAAGATCACCTCAGAAAGAAGGAGCTCATTTTATGAATTTAATTAGAAAATTATAATTCGTGCATAATAATTGAAAGATATTTAAGTACTGAATGGTAATGTTAAAACATAGCTGTCTATCTCTGCGCCTCTCTTTATACTAATTATATACCAGAAATTTAGATTAACAATAAAAAAGGGAATTTTTCAGATGAAGAGAACTAGCTAGCTTCTTCCAAAAAACCCTTCTCATTGGTTCTCATATTAGTTTATTTTGATTACACATGAAAATAATAAACATACACAATGGCCCATGTCATTCATTCATGTGCATCGTAATTACTTTTAATTATTAACTTCTATATATTTGATTCTAGGGTATAGGTAATCGAATTTCCTATATTATTTTTATTTTGCATAAATTTTATCTTGAAATATTTGAACCTTCCAAACTTAATTTGTAGTGCTTAGATCAAATATGCAGTACTTGAAATCCTACCTATCATTGAAGTACATATCATCCAGCCGCTAATGTTATTTTTTTATTAGTATCCAACACCCTAATGTTATTTTCTTGCTGCATCTACCCCCCCAAAGTTATTCTCTAGTTACATATACTATCATAATCTTATTTATTGTTTAGGATGTTGGATAGACTATAAATAAGATAGAGTGACGGAAGCACCAGAAAAATAATATCAACATATTAGATGTATCATAAATAAGATTAATGTGAGTGAACGGATTTCTCTCTTCTGAACAGTGCGCCACCATCTTCACCTCTGTTTAACATGGATGACCAACCTCACCGGAAACTTCCACCGGACCGGCCTTCTGATGTCCTAGCCAGTGGTAGTAATAAAAAGACACGAAATAACTCTACTCGCATCACAATGGATACCTCTACACCGGATGAACTCTCCTCAGAGATTGATATCTCCATGGAGCATGAAGCTTCCCACCAACAGAAAGCCCTGGTTACCACTACCTCCTATAAGGATTCCCTTGTTGGTTTTAATGGTATTGCTTATGGAGGGGATTGTATGGATGAAGAGGAGCTATTATCAGATACAATAAATATAGAATGGGACCTTTCAGAACTTACTGAGGAAGTGCAAGATCTTATGAAGATCCACCCGGTTGTCCCAGTGACGGTAGAAGAATACAATGCCTGGTGTAGCCCCTGGAATGCAGCATTGATCCTAACTGTGTTAGGCAAAAAATATAACGTCTACACGCTGAAGGCATATATGAGCCATATATGGCGGACATCCCAATTTGATCTGGTGGATATGCCCAACAATTACTTTCTGGTTCGTTTTCTTCAAAAAGAAGGATGGGGACAGCTTTATCAACAAGTATTATACGGGGGGCCATGGGTGGTGCAGTAGCACACCATTCTGGTGCAAAAATGGTCCCCTAATTTTGACCCTTACAACAACCCTCTTGGACGAATAATCACTTGGATCAGGATTCCTAATATCCCAATGCAGTGTTACAATAAGGAATTCATTACAAGGTTGGGGAATTACATTGGTAGAACAGTCAAAATAGATATGCTTACCCCGTCTGACATTGCGACTGAATCTGTGAAAATTGGGAGGGGTAAGTATGCCAGGATCTGCGTCGAGATTGACCTCCAAAAGAAACTCGTCTCACGAGTGATTGCAGCTCACTCGGTTTATCAAGTAGAATATGAGGGATTGGGCCTAATATGTTTCTCATGCGGCCGTTACGGACACCACAAAGACTAGTGTTCCTGGACATACCGCAATAAGGAACAATCGACCCCAGGGCAGTCTCAACCCAATGCCTCAACCAAAAGCCTCTAACAAGGAACCATTTGGAGAGTGGATGCTTGTGAGCAACGGTCGTCGATCTCGGTTTGGGAACAGGAAGCCACAGCAAGGGAGTGGGACGGAAAGAAGGAGTGGGACCGAGGAGGAGAAAAGGAACGGAAAAGTGGTGGAGCAGGACAGCCGAATCAGACAGGAGACGAGAGACGGGATCAGGCCAGAGAAAACGAAATCTGTGCGAGAGGCAGGTACTGTGACGGTGAGAGGCAACGGTCTGGGTTCGATCTCCGGCGGAGCCTCGAGATTCCAGCTCCTCACCGACCTTGGGGGAGATGAAGGCATGGTGACAGGACAGATGAACCTGACGAGGGCCGAGTGGAGCAACCAAATGGTCGAGCAGCTCCTCTTCAAACATCTGACGCGGATGATTGCAGGGCAAGGGATTTAGGAAGGGAAAAAAATAAAAGAAAAAATAAAAACCATGGGATGGGGCCTTCTCTTGTTGGGCCAGGACAAGGGGTGAGGGCCCATATGGAAAGAACAAAATCCGTTTTGGGCCAGGAAAAAAACAAAGTTCCAATGGGCCATCAAAGACGCATGTGGGGGGTAGAGAGCATGTAGTGGTGGGTGGATCTTTAACCCAAGTTGGGCCTGCCTCTATTTTATTACCCCAACATCCTCATGGGCCAGAATCTCAACAATTATTATTGATAGAAGGATCCCACAACAAGGCTACAAGTCTCAATAATACTTCTACTCAGGAAATATGTGAGCAAAACATGAGTGGTGCACCAAACACTGATCTTTTGCCTCCATACTCCACTTCCTTAGACAATGACATTGGGGATGACTTTATGGAAGCAACTCTTGCTGTAAGAAGCCAATATGGTTCAGGGAATCAATTCACACAAATTGACAAAGCTATTGGTGATCAGTAAGTATCACTTTTTGTTTCCCAATTTTATCTATCCTATGATTATTGCCTCTTGGAATTGCAAGGGTGCGGGGAGCAAGCATTTTCCCCGTATTTTTAAAGATTTAGTACATGACAATAATATTGATATTTTGTCTTTAATTGAAATTCGCATTAGTGGTAATAGGGTGGAGGCCGTTACCCGTAAGTTAGGCTATAGTAATTGGATTAGGTTGGAGGCCACTGGTTTTGCGAGAGGTATTTGGATTTTATGGGATGAGAGTAATACCTAAGTTGATTATCTTTTTTCTACTACTCAACTGGTCCACTGTAAAGTGACAGACAAGCGAATGGACGATTCCTTTTTTGTTACTTTTGTTTATGGGGAACCGTGGATTAGTAGAAGAGAGAATTTATGGGGGTCCTTGCAAGATCTTTCACAAACTATTGACGGTGCTTGGATGATAATGGGGGACTTTAATACCTTCTTGACTCCTGTAGACAAGATAGGAGGTACTGCACCTTCTATCCGGGCTATGACGCAATTTTCTAATTGCATTAGTAGCTTGAGTCTGTTAGAGATCCCTATCATTGGCGAGCGCTTCACATGGGAAAAACAGGGGATTAAAGAGAGACTAGATTGGGTGTTTGGCAATCTTGAGTGGGAGCTCAATCATCCACGTGGAAAAGTTTTTCACCACCTGCGTTATAAATCTGATCATAGACTTGTGCTGGTCACAAATGGTGCTAATTCCCTAACCCATTGTCACCAGCGCCGATTTAACTACCATCCAATATGGGCAATGGAAGATAGCTTTTCTGACGTGGTCTGTAAATCTTGGGAGAATAGAACTTGGACTCAAGGTAAGTTGGTTTTTGAGGATGAGGCCTCCAAATGGAATGCTAGGGTCCTTGGTAGTTTTCCTAGGAAAAAAAGAAATCTTCTCAAAAGGTTGGAGGGCATTGATCGAGTGCGACAAACTAATTTCTCGACTTTTGGAAAGATTATAGTAAGATATGTGCTCAGGAGGAGCTCCTCTGGTACCAAAAATCTCGGTGTAAGTGGCTTGCTTGGGGGGACAAGAACACGAGTTTTTTTCCATACATCAACGTTGATTAAAAGGAAAAAACAATGAATTGAAGCCCTTCAGGATAATGAAGGAAACTGGGTTACGGACTTGGATAAGTTAAGAGAAATGGCTGCCACGTTCTTTACACATCTCTATACGAGGGATCCTCAGATTCCTCAATCCACAGATTGGCATGCCGACTTTCCACCGCTTCAACCAACTGATGATATCTTGCTTCACAAAGAAGTGGAGGATATCGAAGTCAAAAATGCGGCGTTTTTTATTGGTGCTTTCAAAGCTCCTAGTCCGGATGGTCTTCAAGCACATTTCTTCCACACCCAGTGGAATCACATAGGGAACAAGGTCTGTACACTCGTCCGAGAGATTTGGCATCAACTGGCAAAGGTTAAGGATATCAACCATACTAACATTGTTCTTATCCCAAAAGTTGAGAATCCTACAACCTTAAAGGACTTCCGTCCGATTTCTCTCTGTAATGTCATTTTTAAGGTTATTACGAAAATCATTACAGAAAGAATGAAGAAGGCGATGCAATATTTGATTCAACCACAGCAATGTGGGTTTATAGCTGGCCGTCAGGGGAGTGAGAATGTTATCATTGCGCAAGAAGCAATTCATACTATGCGAAGTAGGCGGCGAAGAAGAGGGATGGTTGCAATCAAGGTTGACATGGAAAAAGCTTATGATCGTCTTGATTGGAAGTTTGTGCAGTCCACTCTTGTTTGCGCTGGAATACGGGAGGGGCTGGTGAACCTTATCATGGCGTGTACCACCTTGGTGTCCATGAAGATCCTTTGGAATGGTTCCGAATCTCCAGATTTCAAGCCCTCTCGAGGAGTTCGTCAGGGGGACCCTTTGAGCCCCTACTATTTGTGCTATGCATGGAGCGCCTAAGTCAATTGATCAATACCAAAGTTAGGGAAGGACATTGGAAGGGTCTTCGGTTCAATAACCGTACTCCCCCAATATCCCATCTCTTCTTTGCAGATGATCTTATCCTGTTTGGGGAGGCTACCCAAATTCAAATTGAGCTGATGCGAGACATTATGAGATCCTTTTGCGAAGTTTCAGGCCATCAAGTCATCTTGACCAAGACCAAAGCATTCTTTTCCCGCAATATCCACTTCAACAGGGCTTTGGAGTTGAGTCAATCGCTAGGAGTGGAAATCATAGGTGATCTTGGTAAGTATCTCAGTATACCGATGATTCATCACAGGATTACCAAGGCTACTTTCTTTCCCATTGTTCAAAAGGAAAAGAAGAGACTGACAAGTTGGAAGGGACGATATCTCACCATGGCAGGATGGACGGTCTTGATTAAGGCGGTCTTGTCTGCATTGCCAAGTTATCATATGCAAACAATGCTGCTTCCTAAGGCCATTTTAGAGGAATTGGAGAAGATTATCCGGAATTTCATATGGAATCAAGATCAACAGAGTCGAAAGATGCATCTTATTTCTTGGAACCAAATTAAGCAGCCTAAGGAGGAGGGGGGCTTAGGTATTAAAGACCTTCGGAAGCAAAACATAGCTTTCATAATGAAACTTTGCTGGGGTTTATTAACCCAACCAGAAGCCCTTTGGGTTCGTTGTCTAAAAGGGAAATATGGATGCGGCAACAGTGACTATCCCATGGTTTGTAAGAAGACCAATTCCTCTTGTGTGTGGCGGAGCATCACTAAGGTTTGGGACACTTTCTATAGTAGAATTGGTCGTACCCTTCGGAGTGGAGCTACACCCAATGCCTGGTGGGATTTATGGACTAAACTGGAGGAACCACTTATTCAATTTATGGATCATAATTTCCATCTTTTAAATCCAGCTGCCAAGGTAAGAGATTTTGTCTTATCGGATGGACAATGGGACATTTCGCGATGGAGGGAATTTCTACCAGATTGGGTGGTTAATCTTATAAGGCAACTTCCTCTGCCATGTCAAACGGGAGATGATCCTTTCTGCTGGAGAAGTGCTTCAGACGGCAACTTCAGTGTCCATGCTGCGTACTCTTTTCTTTCTACTCAGCGGGAGGGGAATGACTCGGCTTGGTGGAAGAAGGTGTGGAAATTACCTGTTCCAGAGAAACTAAAGATGTTCTTATGGCAGACTATTCATGAGAGACTGCCTACTAACTCACTTTGGGCTATGAGAGGTTTATCAGATAGTGAGGAGTGTCCTTTTCAATGTCACCAGATAGAAACCATTATACACATTCTTTGGGACTGTGAGATTGCGAGAGCAGTTTGGTCACATTTTATTTCACCTAACTCTCGTTTTAGTTTTTTTCATTCTGATTTGCAGGTATGGATTAAAGACAATTTTTCCCATTCTCTGGGCAAGTCTCATTTTCATAGGTGGCCTTGGGTTCGCATATTCACCATCATATGTTGGCTATTATGGAAAAACAGATGCAAAGGCGTCATGGAAGGAGTTCGAGCTCAACCGAATGAACTTATTCATGGTGGCCTGTATCAACTCATGGAATCCAGCGTGGCGGACAACTTGAAGCACCAGATCTTTTCCTACAGCGTTGGGGATGAGCACCACTGGACGTTACCACAGGAGGGACGTGTTCACCTAGATACTGACGGTTTAGTGGATATTCACCGCAATGCAGCTTGCGGGGGCCTTATTCGAGATCATAGAGGACATTGGGTACTTGGCTTTCAGCGTCGACTTGGCTCTCTTCCGCCAACTACTGCTGAGCTTTTGGCCTTACACCAAGGCCTTCAACTGTGTAGACAATATGGGTTCCAGAAAGTGGTGGCTTACACAGATTCACTTGAGACATACCACTTGCTTATGCAGGATAGTGGTCTTTATCACCCACTTAGGCTGGAAATTAATGCAGTTAGGGATTTGCTTTACTCTGATTGGCACATTGAACTACGATATGCACCGAGAGATACGATTAGGTGTGCTGATTTTTTGGCGAGGGATGCCCATTATTTAGTCCAAGGCTTAGTTGTTTTACCAGTTTCTCACCCTGAGTGTATTCCCATCATGAGGGAGGACGCATTATATGCTTTTGATGTTTAGATTGTTTTGGTGTATGTACTCTCCAAGCTAGCTTGGCCATATTATGAATTAAAAATAAATAAATAAATAAATAAATAAGATTAATGTGCTAGATACAACTAGAAAATACTCTTTTGGCCCTTAATATAAGATATATAAGGAGAATTGGTCTTAATCCTAAATATAAGACAAAGTTTCATATTTGTCAATATTTTCTTAATTTACCTTTTTTGAAGCTCCCTTAATAATAATTAAGGAGCAGAGAGAAGGTAGAAATTAATGAAGGTAATTAGGATGTTTTAAAAAATATATGTCATATTACCTAATTTATCAACTTCCATAATCTAATTACACTAGATAAATGTGTCTTATATTAAAGACTAAAGCAATAATATAATTTCAGACTACTGGATGCCACTTTGCACTATCATGTGCAGATAATTCCAATGTTTTTTTTCTCTCTAACTCGCGCGCGTGTATATTCTTGAGACAATAACTTACATACGTCTGCTTCCATGAGCGAATGTTTGTTGATATCAAAATTTCAGAAGACACATAATAAACTATACATGAGAGAAAAAGAAAATGTTGAAAAAGCTACTTTCATTGGGCTAAAAATCTAGCTTTGCAGTAGATGATATATTAGATAATGCAACTACATAAAAACAACGATTAAGGTTGATTCAACACATTGGAGTATTTTTTTTCATGTGGGTTCGTTATTCTAAAGTCTTTTATGACTCAAAAAATAACTTGAAGTTTTTTTTAATTTTTTTTACGTGTGTCATCCTAAAAAAATTCTAAAACATACTTTTATGTGCAGGATGCACTTTCAATTAACAAATTTTTTGAGAAGTTAGCATTGAGGTTAAAATCGCTCCTGAAAATGTATTTTAAGGACAAATAAAATTGATTTTGAAAAAAAAAAAAAGTACTTTATGGGAAAATTGTACTAAAAAATATATTAAGGTACTAGATGGACCTAGAAAAATACTTCAAAGTCTTGAATAAACTATAAATTACTTTAGGTTTTTTAATGAAGTTGAAAAAGTACTCCAGGATCTAGATGAACCATAAATCCTAAAAACAAAATTTATATTTTTTTTACATTATTTATTTTTTAATATAACTGATTAGAAAATTGAGTGAATTCAAATCTTGCGTATTTGTTTAAAAGCAATATCCTATCAAATATGCGTAGTTAGTTTTGAACACATTCAAATTAATGGCGAGCAAGCAAGACGTTTGATGTGATGAGGGACCCACTGATTTACGACCTCTTGCTTTCTTTTTGTCGTTTTCATCGCAATAGTGTCGCTAACTTTACTACTACTGTCGTCTACATATATATATATATATATATATATGCGCGCTCGCATGCACTTTCTATCAAAACGTTCCTTCAACACACAAACTTAGCACGCATTGTAGTTTAAGTTTCAATTATAATATTCATTGACTAACACTTAACAAAATTTTTTTATACATTGCGGAACCCTTGATAGTAGCGATTTTATATCAAAAAATAAGTTACTGCCAATCACATTCATAATTATCTCAAAGTGATTGCAAAAGATCAACTTAAACTCCAAGCTTAGAATTGCAATAGTAATTTGAAGATGAATCCAATTTTAACTAAAACCCTAACTAGCGCGTATAGCATTACAATGATAAAGGCAAAGTAAGATTTATATATAGACCAAACATGATGTAAAGTAGCTTGATGTCTCCAAAGATTGCTGGTCCAAGGCGTGAAGAAGTGAATCTTTGACAACAACTTTTGAATTTTTGATCGTACTATTCTCTACATATATAGTTGGCCACAAAAATAATGTCTGTACTATATTTTTGAATTTCGATAATGGAAGGCCTTTTGGCCGGATCAGATAAATACGCATTTTTTCAGAAGATGATGAGTTTGGTATGATTTATTGCAAACTAAACCACCATATATTGACGTTTGTTATATGATCTTTTTTTTTTTCAAAATTTGTACTCAAAGTTTATAAAAGGTGGCAAAATAAGTTGGATCGGATGGAATTGAATAAGTGTTGAAGATAATGTGTTTGGAGCCATATATATTGAAGGCGACAAACACTGATGCGTGGGAAGAAACATACGTACTAAGCTAAAAGTATGGCTTCTCTTTCTCCTTTATCATTTATTCTTCTTTTTTTTCAAACCATTCTGATCAAATTTCGATAATTTAAATCCAAAAATTTTAGACATACATATATATATATATATATATAATGTTAAAATTCAAGTAAATAAATAAGTATTTTGAGACCGTTGATATTTGGGCAGTCTAAAAATTTGCAAAAACGGCAATATTGGTGGAAAGATGGAGGCAACACTGGCTAATGGACTGTTTCTTTTTTCTTTTGCTTTTCTTATTTATAGATGATCGTCCTCTTTAATTTTTTTTTTCACAACATTATTGGTGTTGCCTTTTTCAAGAATATATCAGTACTTCTATTATTATGATATCATGAGTTGCACTTAGAAATGAGTAATTTTCTAATATACTCTTTTGTCATCAGATGGGATAATGGGTCAAAAAGAATCTTTGAAATGATATCAGTAAATTTTGAGATCTCTAACCACTAATCAAATTTAGTGAACTAATGTCCAAAAGGGAAGAAAATAAAGATAACCGACTCAACCAGTCAAACAAGTCAAAACATGAAATTTTTGGGAAAACCATGGCATGTTCTAAAGTATTTTTTAATAGCACTCATTATCCTAAACTATTTTCGATGCAATTTTGCCCTTAAGGTTTTCCCCCCTTATAATCAATGAATACCCAAAACTTAGGATACTAAGTGCTGTTGGAAAAATAGTTTAGGGTGTTAGATGCAAAAAAAAAAAAAAAAAAAAAAAAAGTTACCAAAAATATTTTATGATATGTAGTGCTATTGAAAAATACTTTAAGATACTGTATGAACCATAAATTAGTTTAAGATATGAACCATAAATTATTCTAAGATATTGAGTGTTACTAGAAAAATCTTATAGCTACGGATCCTATTTATAACAACTTCCCTTGAATATAAGGATTGCTTGCCACGATCAGTGACATGTATATATATCTAAGTGTTTATTTTCTACCAAAATAGCCATAATAACATGTTCTTTATCCCGATTTGCGATCTTTGTTAATATGCCCAACGCAATTACATTGCTAACAAATTCGAATCAACCCTTTCACATATACCAAAGCTGGTATTGATAGATAAATGATGCCTTTATTTGTTTTTAGTCCTCTTTAATTAACCCTTTAATTTTTACATCATTATTAAATGGGCTTACATAAACTACATTAGGATTTGGAAAAACTTTTGCATTCCAGTTTAAATAATTGCACAAAGTCTTGATTTTATTTTAAACAATTTATAATGTTTTACAGTGCATATTTTCCTTATGGTCCTTATTAACATTCTAACCTATTTTGAGTCTAGCCTAACATATTTATTAAATACGCTAGACTTGACCTGATGTATTTGGTAAATCGGCTAGACTTAGGCTTAAGTCATTGTGTGGTGTAGAATACCTATAGTGGCATATGGGGCCGTTAGAGCAAACACGTTGTGCAACATATGTGAGAATTATTTGGTTAAAAATAAGCACTTGTTGACTAGCCATGAAATTTTTGCACCTTTTTCGAAATTGTGTACTCTTGTGCATCAAAAAGAAAACTATATGGAGTTGGGTGTGCATTGCGGAATACTTCATGCAAGGGTAGATTTTCACTTAACAGTAAGGTGTGTCCTCTGTGTGCGCGTCTATATATGTTTAATTTCCTTTTTTACAACGAACTCGGAACACATTTTTCAATAACCACGCACATGAAACACTCTGATAGATGCTTCTTTTAATTTGTTTAATTAATTTTATATTAAGAAAAATTTTGTTTCTTTATCATTCTCTTAAACGTTTTTCAGGATATTAGTTTTTATATATTCAAGCAATTATTAAAATTTTAATTTCACTCTTTCATAGCTTCATATACAAATAATATCCAAAAAACTAAAAAAATTATTTAATATAAATATTAATTATTATTTTTACATTAATGAAAATCTAACATCGAGCAATTAAATAAGAATTTCTATAACTGATAAAATATCTATGTTCTCTGCCAATACAAAATTATATGTGTGCATATGTGTTTTCCCACTTAATACTGTGTCAATGTCATATATTAAAGTGAACATTATTGTGCATGTTTGTGTCTGTGTGTGTGGGTGGGTGTGTTGTGTTGTGTTGTGTGAGATTGAATGAAGAAAAGAAAAGGGAAAATATATATGAATAAGCAAGAGCTAGAAGACTTTGGTGACCTTGCATTTAGAAGAATGTCACCATAGGTTCCAACACAACTACTAGACATTGTGTTCATGTACTACTTCGTCCCCTCTTCCTTGCCTACTTGACTTTACTTGGTTGCATACACCTGTTTTCCCCTTCTTGTTTCTTCCTTTTGTTTAGTGTACAAACACATCACATTCAAAGAATAGCAACCTCAATTTCTAATTCATGCCATTCCATTATTTTCATGTCCCCCACTATAGTTCTCTGGATCCTTTCAAATGACAACAAACTTGCGATGGTCAAATGGCATCTGCATTATTAATTACCTTTTCATAAGTTTTAGAGGAATCCTACTTATTTTCCCCCAATTGTAATATTATTCTTATATAACATCTCAATTGATCCTAGTTGATTCCAAACGTTGTAAAACTGTAAATTTTTAGTTTTATACATGTAATTGATATATTTAAAATTAAAATTTAGTTGTTATTGTTATATTTTTTGTGAAATATTGAAATGAGAATGAATTGCACATCTTTCATTAATTGATTAGAGGCATATATATAATGCAAGTACATATGTATCTTAATGGAGAATATCATAACAAGCATATCTCCATAATAATATCTACAATATTAGTTCATAATAAAATCATAACATTATCACAATATTATAATATGAAATCTTGTGATATTCTCTGAAATATATTGCCTTCACCCCCGCCCTCAAGTTGGCGAATGGAGATTACAAGTGCCCAACTTGCTGGAAAGCTCTTGGAAATGTGCCTTTGTGAAGATGTCAACAACTTGATACTTCATCTAGATCTTTAATGGAGAGATATCTTGAGATTAATTGGACTCATTCACGAACAAAATAGTCCTCAAAAAATGAATGGAAGCTTGATTATTGCAATATAGCATAGCTAAACACTGTTTAGTGGCCTTAAGGCCTTAATGGAGTCATCGCAACCATATGACTTCTTTAACCGTACTAGCCATTGCTCAATATTCAGCTTTTGCTGAGGATAGGGAAACCACATGATGACTTTTGCCACCCCATTAGATGGGAGACCCACCTAAGCTAATAAAATAACCAATGTAAGAACACCAAGTCTCATAGCAACATCCTTAATTTGCATCACAATATACTTTCAAGTCAAGAGAGCTTGTACAGGGTAAGAAGATACCTTGTCCCACTGTAAACTTAAGGCATCGAAGGACATATTTTGCTGCACACATGTTGGGGATCTGGGGATTAGCTACAAATTGATTAAGAACATTAATTGCATATGTGAGATCGAGCCTTGTGACTGTGAGGTACAAGAGTCGGCCAACTAGTCTTCGATAGCACATGGGTTTGGATGTGGATCACCCTATGTACTACTAAGAAAACAATTTTACTCCGTGGGAAAATTGCTAGGCCTACACTCTATCACTCCTTTTTCCCTCAAGATATCCAAGGCATATTTGTGTTGGCTAAGAACCATGTGTAACGCCCCTCACCACCATAGGCCGAGATTTATGTAATATCCCAAAAAGTGATTAAGGGCTAATGACTTCAAAAGTGGATGTAATTATTGTTGAATAAACACTTTTGGAGAATGTGTGATGGGAATTTGGTGGTTTTAGTGATTCCAATGGTTTCCTTGTGAAACATTGTGTGGGAATGGTTTGATTGTTGATTTTGGAGTCATTAGACACATTGGTTGAAAATTTGAAAAACTGTTAAGTATAATTATATGCAGGATATTTGGTTTGTATGGACATTTTGAATGGGCAAATGGTGTCTAAAAATTCTGAAATTTTCCAGCCTTAAATTTCACATCCCAAGATTCACAATGGACATATAATTTGTGCCATTTCGTTTTGTGACCTAGGAGATATGACTGTCCAAAGTTTGGGATGAAAACTGAACTCTGTTTTAGGGCAGCGATAAGTTTTATATAATTCTGGACTTTTGTGGTAATTTTGGGTAATGGCCCATATTTTCCTATAAAGAGGACTTAAATACCTTTCATTTGGCTTTGGAATCACCTCATTTCAATTTTTCTAGAATTAGTTATGATTTTTCAAAATTTGGGCAGAAAATCTGCTAGAAAATTCGAAAATGTCAATTTGGAAATTATGACATCATCATAAGGGAATAATGACATAAGCATAATATAACATATCATCTTCTTCCTCCAAGATTCAAAACCGTCATTTTATTCAGCTGAACAAGAGAAAAAAACGTTTGAGATTTCTAGAGAGAGAAAGGAGAAGAGAACTCACAAGGTAAGCCAATTTCTCCGATGATCTAGCTCCTAACGCGTATAACTCTGATCCTAAGCTACTCCTTTATGTTCTTTAAGGTTTGAAAGCTCCTCCTTTGGTGTCAAAACAACTAGGGTTTCAGCCAAGACAAGGAAAAGCTAGTAGGGGCTTGAGGTAACTTCCAAACTCTTGTATATTGACTGTTCTGGCTTTTGTGGACAGTTTAATCGGTGAAATTTCGTCTGATTGTCATTGGTTTCAAAAATGGAAAATGGTTGTATGGGGCTGTTATGTTGCCCAAATTGGTACTAAATAGTAGTTGTAACCTAATGGAATAGTCAATAAAGTGGTTGGAATAGAAAGGAACGCGTTTACGGAGCCGAAATCGTAAAACCCCGATTTTCTCCGGAGAGCTCATAAATTTCGGCCAGCTCTATAATGGGTCTTAGAGTTGGATTTTCAATGATTTGATGGTTCCATTGAGTTCACGAACGAAAATTAGGTGGGGTTACAGTTGGTCACTTTTTCGGAAAAGGCCGAAAAAGCATAATTACGAAAACACCCCTAAAACTCTTGAAGTAGTGCTGCCAGGGTAAATTTGTAATTTGACATTGAATTTGATAATTATGAGTCCGGAAATGGATTCTTTGGGAGAAAATATGTTAGGATAGCCTAGATTAGAATTTCAAGAAAAGTGTAACCGGACCGGGTACAGCGGGCCTGGGCCGGGTCCCTGGGGGCATGTTTGTAAATTTTCATTATAGACTCATATAACCCCCAAGAAACACTATGGAAGTGTCTAAATGGTGCATTTGGAATTGTAGGATTCGATATTTGCCCTGTTTGTGATCCACCTGCGCTAGAGCCTAATCGGAAAGAACAAAGTAGTTTCTCTTCTCTTATGCTATGTGTAAAGTATTGTACGTATGTTTGTCATGCATTGTGATACATTGTGATGCTTTGAGATCGCAGCGAAAGCTGACGCATAGTGTTTACAGCCATGAGTGTTGTCGTATGTGGTGTGAGCCATATATCATTGTGATGCTGCTTAACATGATCATATATGCTATGCGTTTATACATTTTATGAGTGATTTGTTACTACAAAGATTCTTTTGAATCTCATTCTTTCCATTGACTATTATTTAAACAGGGCAAGTGGCTCCAAGGAGAAACGAACTACCAGGAGCGGCTAAGATCTTGTAAAGATATGTTGTTAGATTGTTGGTTATCTATTTTGGACTTGGGATTACTGTTTATTTTTGAAATGTAGATATTACGTTGATGTTGGTCATGTAATCCCCTAGTTGGAACTTATAACCCTTAGTTTATACGTGTATGAAACCCAGGAGTTGCCGGGAATTTGGCTATACACTATGATATGTATGAATATGATTGAACTATGCAGAGTAATTAGATTTGGAAGATGAATTTGAGACCATGTTGAACGAATTTTAGAAAAGAGATTTGAGAAAAATGTTTCCGCCGGTCTCTAATTCCTTTAAATTATGCATTTTGGAATCTTAATTACGGTTATCAAGGTAGGGGATTACAATTTACATTTATAAACACGTAATGAATGTAGAATTAGAGACCATAGATGATTTGGGACTTAAAGAAAGTAAATTTTCTAAAATCAGGGTTTTCAAAAACTTTCTCAAAACATGTTCACAGTGGTCTCATATTCACATTTCAATGCATAAATGGCCTGTACCGGTTGATTTCATTCATACATATCAGAGTACAAAGTAATTTCCCGACACACTCGATTCCTCTCACTAAATAAGGGTCTAAAAGGTATAATTACCTATAGAGTTTCCCATAATAAGGGGATTACACAATTACTATCCAATATGTACATGTAATTCCCAACAAAATATATCCAAATGATTTACAAACTGATAACCAATTTCCCAAAAAAAAACTTTTAGCCAGGAGCTCTATCCACTCTTCGTCGCCCGCTTTCCTTTGGATCCCTCAGCCCTATCTAAACATTGTTTTTGGGAGAGTAAGATTCTAAAAAATCCCCGTAGTAACAAATCACTCAAAATATGCACAACATCAAAGCATGAAAGTAAATCATCTACACAACACACAGCAATCACAACAACAGTTGTATCGGCCGGGGTAGGTATCATGGGCATCACCCCCTATGACGGCTCACACTGAACTGCTTGCTGTATTGCACATCCATATGAACATATCACATATATCACCATAGCAGGGATCTATATAAAACATTTCACAACACGTAGCCCCACGGGCTGGATACTTAAACAGGAATCCATGATTCCATAACGCAGCCTCGGCACTTATAACGGTAGATACAATGGCCGGGGTAGGTATCATGAGCATTGCCCCCTACGACAGCTCACGCTGAACTGCTTGCGCTGTAATGCCCTATGGTTGATAACACATTCACAATGATAAACATGCATACCAAGTATCATGCACAAAATGAGAGAAAAGTCACTACCTTGATCTTTCCGGGCATGTCCTAGCGCCGGTCTCTCCCGAGTAGGGCAAATGTCAAATCCTATATTCATAATTAGGGACGAAGAGTCAATTCTCTATTCCAATTCTCAATGAATTCTTAATACTTAGTTTGGTTATCATTATTGCTCTTTTAGCACCCAAGAATAACTCTATCAATAGCTCTAACGGTTTGGAAAACTATCCCTAAATTCCCCCTTTTGAAAGCTCGAACCTGATATTTCTCACTAAGATACTTGAGTGAAGATGGCCTTACTTGAGTGATATTATACGGATACTCGAGTGAAGGAGACCTCACTTGAGTGATGGTACGGTCTATACTCGGGCAATAGGAAGTGAACAACAGCAAGTATACACCCGAGAGCACAAGAACTTTTCAAGGATCAGGAGCACTCAAGCATAGTCCATTGCACTCGAGTGAATACCACATACACCATAACCGCGAGTGACAACCTGAGAGGCAAGTCCTTGATGTCAAATACACCTACACTCGAGTGATATTCCACCACACTCGCAAGTGAGGCAACACTTGCCTTTGACCATAGAAGTGCAACAAGAACACAGAGAGTAGAAAGGAAGAATACACTAACGCACTCGAGTGAACTCACCCTCACCTGAGTGATGTTCTTCCCTCACTCGAGTGAACTCACTCTCACTCGAGTGATTTTAACAGAAACCAGAAAACGCAGCAAAACTAAACACATTTCCTAACACTTGCCCAATTGATCCCAATGGGCCTAAAACTTCTACCAAAGCTACTCCCACACAAAAACATCAAAGGAATTCAATGGAATCATCAAAATTATCCACATCTTACTCCATTATCATACTTTGGTTTTGGGCAACATAATCAACCAAATTCCAACATCATCCAAACATACCATTCCTATCCGAAATCAATCTATCTATCCAAAACTCATACCAAAACACCCATTTCTATACCACTAACATGCCAAACTACCAATGACCCTATTCCAACAAAAATGGGCCAAAAATCCTAAAACTTCAAATCTTAATCATTTGGAAAAAACATAGATAAAAGGATTGGTCTCACTTACCTTATCAACTTTCTCGAAGACACTTCTTGATTCTCCAACTACTAGATTTTTGTGATTCCTCAAATCACTACTAATGGAGAAACTACAACCATCAAATTGAAGCTCTCACTCCAAGGAACAACATTAATGAAGTGAGTTTGAGCAATGGAAGCTATTTTCCTTACCTATATCAAGATTTTCTTCCATCCCTTTCCTTTAATAATGGCTGTTGAGAGAGAGAGAGAAAGAGAATGAGAGAGATTAATGATGAGAGAAATGCAATGATACTCCCTTTCCTTGCCATACCTATGTCAGCCAAAAAAAGAGAGGGAATAAGAGAGAGAAACATTAAAAAATTGGGTTTGACTTTCCTCCTCTATTTTCCCTTCACACACACAAAATCTTGCCAAGTGTCACCATCTCATTGGCTCTCCTCAAATAAGTAACCAATTAGTTACTCTAACCATTCCATTAGCCATTTAATCACACTTCTCATTTTTCTCTTAGCTAGTAATTAATTCTCCCTTAATTACTAACTCATGGCCAATAATTCCATTCTTCCAATTTTTCCACCAATTATGACATATTAATTTATATTGCCATAAAAACAGAATAATTTCAATTAAATTCATAATTATCCACAATAATCATGATTAGCCCTTAATCAAAATTTAGGGCATTACACCATGCCCTCCAGGTATCAAGCCACTTCAATGCCCAAGAAATACGTTAAGGGTCCGAGATCCTTGATGGTGAATCGATCTTGAAGAAATTGCTTTATATGGTTGATATGGTCATCGTTGGTGCTAGCAAGAATGACATTATCGACATATATTAAGGCCATAGTGTATATGTCACCATGCTAATAAGTGAATAAGGAGTAATCTTCCTAGGAATTCTTGAAACCCAAACTTGTCAATGAGCCAGTAAACTGTTCATTCCAATTTTGTGAGATTTGACTAATCCTATATAGAGACCTCCTCAGTTTGCAAACTTGTGTCTCTCCTTTTTTACCAAAGCCTTCAAGTTTTTTCATGTGAATCTCCTCATGAAGATCACCATGGAGGAATGCATTATTGACGTCCAATTGCTAAACTGTAAGTCCTCATTTGATTGCCACAGTCAGTAAGGGTCAAACAATAACAAGTTTAGCAATTGGGGCAATAGTTTCATGAAAATCTATGTCTTCTCGTGGAGTAAAACCTCATACTACTAGTCATGCTTTATGAGAATTCAACTTTCCAGTTGGTTTGAATTTGTTTTTGTAAACTCTTTTAGAGTTAATGAGATGTTTCCTTAGTAGAAGATGTTCAAGTGTCTAAGTCCCATTGGCTTCAAGTGTCTATATTTCCTTTTGCATAGTCTCACCTCAATGAGCATGTTTACATGCTTGTTGAAAGGTCTTGTTCTTATCATATGATTCAACTGCCAAAAGATAAGCTATAAGTGATATAGAAAATCTTTTATTCAAATCATAGTGTGATAAAGGATATTTGACCAAGTTGCTTGATGGAGGAAGTACTAGGGTATATAGGTTAATGACTATAAAAAATTGACTTCATAGCCATCCAAAGGGTATATGTCTCTAACGTGTACTTTGTCAAGGCCATTATGGATCCTTTACCATAGGCACTTGTGTTTCTTCTTGGCTGATCTCATTATTGGTGTCACGCTCAGTACTACCTAACCAAATAGCTTTATCATCATCAATGACTGGGCAATGATAAGGTTTGCTGGGTAATGATTCACTATAGTGCTCTTGTGTGGCATAGGGAAGTGATCTTCAAGAAACAAAACATCACGTGTAACACGCAACCTTTCATAATGAGCACTATATACATAACATCCTTTGTGACATGTAAGGTATCGCAAGAAAACACAAGACAGGCCTCTCTTATCAAATTTATCTTTCCTGCTTTTTGTTATGAGCATAGACGAGACAACCAAAGACCTTCAAGTCATTATACTCAAATCGTTTGCCAAATAATATTTCATATGCTATCATATGTTCCAGACTATGGGATGGTAATCGATTGATTAGATTCATTGCTATGAGTATGTGTTCACCCTAAAACTTAATCGATAAGCTCGCTTGAAAATATAGTACTTGAGTAACTTTAAGTATGTGTCTATGTTTTCGCTCCATGACTCCTTTTTGTGGCGTATAGGGGCAAATGCTCTGGAAAAAAATTCCCTGATCAGAAAAATATTGCATCATGCACTCGATTTTAATTCAAGGCCATTATCTGCTTTAATCCATTAGACTCACTTGTGGAATTGTGTTTCCATCATGTTTACAAATCTACAAATACTTTTCTAGTTTGCGTTTCATCATATAGACCTATGTTCCCCTGCTATAATCATCCAGAATGGTTAAAAAATAGTGTGCACCACTTAAAGATGCCATATAAAACCTACCCCAAATGTCACAATGTATCAGTTCAAAAAATAAAGAAGTTTTTATTGAACTAATTGGAAAACTAAGTCTATTATGTTTTTCTCTTATGCAAGAGTCACAATGAATTGATTAACCAGAATTGCAAGTCAAGTTAATGCTTTTAAGTTTCTCCTTGAAGGGTGCCTAAGTCTCTAGTACTAAATTTCTATTGTCTTGCTCTACCATAAATGAAAGGTCTTATTTGGTTAGCCCTCTTCCAACAGATAGAGTCCATCACATATTCTACTTGCTCCAATCATATTCCTTGAGTGCAAGTTTTGTATCACACACGTCTCTAACAAATGTTATTGAGCAAAAATAATCTCTGGTTAGCTTGCTAACAAAAATCAAATTGCACTTAGATTATGGTATATGAAGAACATTTATAAATTCATCCCATTTAACAAGTGAACATCTCCTATGATTTTAATTGATTAAGTTTGCTCATTTGGCATTTTAACTAGAAGTTGACACCTTGCTAGAGTCACATTCCGCAAGAGGCTCTCATCAAATGTTATATGCACCATTGCTTCTGTGTCAATTATCCAGGGCTTATTAGGAATAAATTTACCTACCATATTTACCACGGGTGTGTTGTCTCTTCCAAGATCTAAGGGATTGTCTTCTTTGTTGAGATATTGCACCAGATAATCATATAATTTGGACATGAGATTAGGAATGTGGCTTTTACTGGAGCTCACTTGTGTCACTCTCAAACCTTGCCTCTATTCTCTTTTGTTTTGTCCTTCCTTCTTGAAGTTTTATGGATAACCTATGATCTCATAACATCAATCTTTGGTGTGTCTAAGTGCTTCCTACAATAATTGCACTTTAATGGTTTCCGCTTGCCATCTCACTTATCTACATTCTCTTGAGAAGTGCTTAAGTTATGAGATGTGCCTGAGCTTTTCATCATCTTGTATGATATAGTTTGGATATTAGGGAGACCATGATCTAATACCATGTGAAATATTGAAATGAGAATGAATTTCACAACTTGTATTGATTAATTAGAGACATACATATAATGCTAGTACATGTGTACCCTATTGGAGACTATCAAAATAGCCACATATCCATATTAATATCTACAATATTAGTTAATAATAAAATCATAATATTATCTCAGTATTATAATATGAAATCCAATGATATTCTCTAAGATTTTACTACTACAAGACATAGATTTTACTTCCCCCAAAAACGTCCATTTTTCAAAAAGAGAAGTAAAAAATAAAGGTGGTGGTATTTTTATAATTCTGGGAAGGCATTTTAACATATTAGGTGTCCCTTTAATAAAAAAGGACACCAAAAGTCAACTTTTGGCATCCTAAAAAAAATTCAAACTCCTAAAGGACCATATTAGGTGTCCCAATCTAAAAGGGATGCTAAAAGCAAGGCTTTCGGCATCCTTTTGACATTTGGACACATAAAATAGTACATTAGGCATCCCCTTTTTATATTTGGGATGTCTAAAGGAAACAATAAAGGAAGAACATCACCTCACATCACATGACATGTCCCTCATACAGTACCTTACCTCCAATCAAGAATTCAAAATATGGCTACATTAATTACTCCTTAATTCAATTCCACCCCCTCACCAAACCGTCCCAATAAACCTTCCTTTTTCCTTGCTACCTCAACCTATTCACACTCACTCTCCTTTTGCCTTTCCCTCTCCCCCTCCTCTCCCCCCTCCTCCGCCTTCCTGCAATCTTCTCCATTCCTCATGCATTCATGCCAAGTACCCCTATCTGTGCCTACGCCGTACAGATTTCTAACTCTGTCAACTACCTCTACTGGAACCTCCAGGAGCCCAAGTACCTTCGCAGGTCAACGTTTCAACTCCAGGTAAGCAACGCCTAGACTTGGGTCAGTACCACTATGACTACTGACGACACCGGCCTCAACAGTTTGGGCCCATCAACAACCCTATGGTAGCCAAGATCAAGAGCAAGATCAATTATTGTTGCTACTAATTATGAAGTGGAATGATAATCAGGTGGTATTATTTCTGATTATGGACACTAATCTAGTGGTATGATAATTATTATTGTTGCTAGTACTTATGAAGTAGAAATGTGCTATCGCTATATATATGTCAAACTTCTTTTCTTTGTTTCCACATATATGTTAAACTTCTATTATATAATATTTAGAGTCTCATACAAATCTACATGCATCAGCTTATAATCTAGATGTTCCCTTACTATTTAGAGGGTTTATTAATTGCTCAACAGTGCACAATATAATTTTTTTTGGTTAAAAAAGACCTTTTAAAGATCATAGAAAAGGGGACATCATAAAATGCTTACGACGTCCCTTTCTTCCAAAAGGGATGCCATAAGTGGGTCACTTATAGCCACACCATAAGTCTCTTACGGCGTCCCTTTCTTTACGGATGTTGTTCCTTGATTTTACTAGGTTTCTCACATAGGCGTCCCCATGTAAAATGATGTAGAAAGAGCCTAAAAAAGGACGTCAAAAGTGTTTTTTGTAGTAGTTTATATTGCCTTTATTTTTTTAAATATTGCTACATAAATTATTTAATGCTATGTAGGAGGATTAATTACATTGTCATTTATCATGTTTGTTCTTATAAATAATATATATATATATATATAAAGTATTAAGATATATTATGCAATTAGTCATCCCAACAAAGTTTGATACATACTCACAAAAAATTAATAATTATCATTCGAATAAAATTTTGTAAATTATGAAGATTGAATAGCAAATTTTATAGATGTAGTGTGTAACATCCCCAAGTTTTAAAGTAGTTTAATTAAGGATTTATTAAGTTATGGCTACTCAAGGTTATTTATTGCTATTTTTGAAGGATTTGGAAGAGGAGGAGAATATGTTAAATATGTAATTATTAAATCGGCATTAAGTGTAACACCTTATTTCCATAATTGATTTGATGAGTTTTACACAACGAATTCAAACCACTAAGCAATATTTTTTTTGTAAAGTTCTTTCAATTCCCAACATCAAGATAGAATTCAAACCAGTAATTGAGTGAGTTTTTCTAAATATTTCAAAATCTTGTGGAAGAGTCTTTTAGCAGTTAACAACTTCATTAATACTCATTAATTCTTAGTTCCTTTTTTTAACATCAGAGCGTTTCTTTGCTCATTCTTAATACATTCATGTTCAAAATTACACAAATCTAAGCCTAGTACATACATAGTGCATTGCACTTAAATCTTTGATTCTCCTTCATATTTCCCCCATTGCATCTCTTCATGCATTCTTCTCCTGTACTCATCATACCTATATGGTTAGGTAAGGGAAAGTAAGATTCGACAGAATCTCAGTAGCAAATAATGCTAACTAAGCATACAAGATAATACTTGATGTGTGACATGCTTGCTTACATAAGTTCACACTATTACAAAAAACACAAGTTATGGCGCTTAATTGAAAGAACACTATGGTGCTTGGGAAGCGTCGTAGCTTCCAGCACCATTAAAATAAGCCACGATGCTTCTTGAATATATGAAAGCGTCATAGCATGATTATTTAATTTTTTAAGTATAAAGCTATGACGCTTTATCGGGAAAACGTCATAGGAAGTTAGTACTTCCTATGGCGCTTCTCCAGGGGCACTTCCCTGGAGAAGCACCATAAGAAGTTTGTTTTTAAAAAAACAATCATAATTATTTTATTTTCTGATGTAAGCCTCCATTTAAAATTCAAAATCCACAGCAATTTACAATATAATCCACAGCAAAATAAAATAACATAGCACGTATCTTTTCTAATATTGCGTCTTCATGTATCAAGCATAAAAGAACTCTAGCATTTAAGTTTCTTAAACTTGAGCCATACACATTACTTCTATGGAGGATTGAACTAAGTATTATTACATTTGTAAGCTCAAAAATTATAAAAAGTTATTACAATATATAGGAAATTCAACAAGACAGAGTTGAAGCTTCAAATAAATACCTGGAAACAAAGTTATGAGCATATATACATGTGAGATTCATGATAGATTTTGAATTAAAAAAATTGAACCAAATGTTGGAAAAAAAAGACACTTACACGCTAGGGAGCTTATGAAGGAAGCTGAGATAAGAACAAAAAAACGCAAGTGGGAGAGGAAGTTTTGTACTGCAATAGAGTTCTGGGAAATGAGAGAGCTAGAGGGAAAAGCAGGAAGATGAAAATGAAAACCAAAATTGCAGGTTGTGAAAATTATATAGTACCTTATCATACAAGAGGTAGAAGCTATGGCAATTTGACACAAAGTGCCATAGCTTCCCAATTTAAAGAAAAAAAATTGAAAGCCTTGGAAAGGTATTAGCTTTATAATTTAAGGAAAAAAAATTAAAAACCTTTAAAAATAAAGTTGTCAGTGGGTTTGTTGCCTCCAATGGTGCTTGCTCCAACAAGTGCCATTGGAGGTATGTATATTTAATATACCTCCAATGGCGCTTGCTAGAGCAAACGCCATTGGAGGCAAATTGATATATGCGTGGAGGCCCTTCCAGTAGATTTTTTTAAAAAAAAAATTAATAATAAATTAAATATAAAAGACATTGAGTAAATTAAATAAGTAGCAACTAATAAAATTATTTGTGTAAGCTTAAAAATTAATATGATACATGTGTCATATTTTAAAAATATTATAATTTCACTATAAATGTAGCTGAAATAAATAGGACATATGGTTTTAGAGGACTTGATATGATGAATCGATGAACTTGACTTAAATTTTTTTCTTCCTTTAAATCTTTAAGAAATCTTTGTTTTTAAATTAATTTTGACTCCTACTAGTTACTACAATTAATTTTTACTCTATGTTTAGGAATGACTTTTTTCTGCTTGCTGAAGGAGGCTCCCAAAACCCAAAAAAAAAAAGAAACAACTACTGGGTAGAAATAAAAAAAATAAAGGTTTTGCCTCCTTCAGCGCTTGGTGGAGCAAGCGCCAGAGGAGGTGCATAAAAAAAGCAGAAATAGCTATAGGCAAAACAAAAAAAAGAACAAGACGGGCATTGGCCGGTGCTTGGTGTGGCAAGGGTCGACCAAGTTGTGCTGCCTCCTCTGGCGCTTTCTGGTGGAAGTGTCGGCCAAGGTTAGTTAGCCAAAACAAACCAGTTGCTATGACGCTTCTTTAAAGAAGGGTCATAGGAGGGGCGCCACTAAATCATTATTTTGCATTAGTGTCATGCCAACATAATGACATTTGCATGCTCAATGTTTGACACACTACACCTATGGCAACACAATAAGTATAAACAGAGCTTTACGTATTCACATATGTTCCAAACAATTCATCAAAGCAATAAAGCGCATCAACACATAAGCATATGTATATCAAATATATGCAAGTCAAGAAAGTTCCACTACCTTATTTCTTTAAGTCCTTCTCTTGTTCCCTTTTCTTCTAACCATTATAGTTGCTTTAAAAGCCTTGCATAAACCTTATACACATTTTTATTCCATATTCTAATACCTCAAATCATTTGTATATCATTTTGGCATTCATGCTCAAATACCTTGACTGGATGTTGGGTAGACATCCAACTTTTAGGTTTATCACTAAGGCCAGAACCTCCACATCATACAAATCATAAATCACTTTCCTCAATTATACCTAATAGGTCTGCTAAGGATCAGGATCAATAGCACCTATTCTAACTTTTATGGTATTCAGGTAATATCCTCAAAACATTACTGAAGGTTCAACACTTTCCATAAGGTTGACAAGATTTAAACCTCCATTGTGAAATAGAACCATAGTGTAACCTGATTCACATTTTGATCTAAGCACTATTTGAACTTAGATTTGATTCAAACTTATCCTCAACCTTTAGTATCATCATATCGGATCCTCTAGGATCGGTATATGGCATAAACACCACTAATCATGCATCACTGTACATCATACCTATATACCTTTAACACCACGGTGTTACTAGGATCATTACTTAGCATAGAGAAACCTCAAAACAATCACTATGCCTCAAGTTTTCATAACCCCATCAAATAAACTTTTCTGGGCACTATTCATTGCAACATAAATGGTTCGGATTAAGGATTAATACATACCTCATCATCTCCATGCCTCTAATCATTCTTTATATCATCTAAGAACTTCTAATCAAAATTCCAAACTTTAAAAGAGAAAAATCTAGCCGTTTAATTTGTCTTCCAATTTTAGACTCAAGATCAAGTGGCAATTGACTCTTTTGCCCTAGATTATGGCAATATTATTTCTTGTGCCATTAGTTCTTTTAGTTCCCTTTCTTACTTCTTTTTAAACACTATTTCCCTTTTCCTTTGGATCCAGGTTAGTTTTTATGTCATTCTAACACATCCAAATGGAATTGGGTATTTTCTTTCAAATAATTCACACCAAAATTCATATTTTATTCCGAGTGCGATTTCTATAAGCCATACTATTTCTTGTGCATTCTTAGGACACTTGCTAAACCAGGGCTTAGCAGTCTATTCAATTAGGGCTTATTCTCAAGCCTCTAATCCAAAAATTTGGGATATTATAATTCTCCCCCTATTCAATAAATTTCATCCTAGAAATTTGAACACCTCAACCTCAGGAATCATTCGAGACTCTTAGTCTATCCATCTAGTAGGTAGCTCAATAAGCATGCCACACAAGTCATTTTTTTCAATATATCTCTTTCATATACATGCTTACTAAGCATGCAACACAATCATCATATTCTCATCAAAGATCTCAAATAGTATTCAGTAATTATCAAACAGCATTATTATTCTTTATAGATATAGTATGTAGCATTCAAACACATGACCCATTGGTCCATTCTCATAGCGCTTGGTTTCTCAAGCCACACAGCCTCTTTTGGACTTTACTCGGATCGTACTGTATACATACAAAGCCTTATAGCCTCTTTGGGACTCTACCCTGGTCACAATATTAAACTCTATAGTCTGTCTGGGACTCTTCCCATATCACACTGTATGCATATCAAGCTTAAGGACTCATTCTACTCCCACAGGGTTAGATATACCGGTCTTACTGTCTAGGGAATCACCCCCATGCCATAGGCATCTTGGGACTTACTGCCTTAGCTACCACTTGGTACAATCTAAATGTTCTGCCAGCCACAAGGTATACTCTGGACAAACTGGTCTAATGTCACCGCACTAGGCAAAAACTATTGCGCTAGGCACATAGGTTTTATGGCCTAAGCACACCGCCCCATTTAAACTTGCATACCGGGTCTTACCGCTTCGAGCCTCCGCTCATCATAGTTCTTAAATACGTAATATTCTTTCGGGCTAAGGATATACTAGTCACTCAGGTCTAATGGCCTCAGGATATTCGGTGCATCATCTTTACTGAATACCTATTAAGACTAACTAGCTTAGGACACACAATCTATTAGGTATTTTGAATACACCCCAGGCTCTAACTCTTGCTACTCAAGCCATTCATACACTTATATAATGTTCACGAGCCATGCTAAACAAACCATCCAAAATGTTTGGTCTCACAAATTTCTGACCATAGTTTTCATGACAGTTTCCTTAGATAAATTCATGCTACCATAATGACATACTTGCATCTCAATGCTTTACACATTATACCTATGGCTATAGCATAAGTAAAAATAGAGCTTTAATCATTCATACATGCTTCATACCATTCATCAAAGCAATTAAACATATCAATACATAAGCATACTTATCAAGTGAATGCAAGTCAGGAAAGTTTTACCACCATGTATCTTTAAGTCCTTCTCTTGTTCCCTTTTCTTCCAACTATTGTAGTTACTTGAAAAGCCTTCCATTTCCGTTTCCTTGACCTCTCATGGCCCTAGATACCCAATCACATAATTAGAGCCATCATAGCAAGTCATTGGAAGTGTATATCAATGTCCAAGAAGTTAGGAAGGGCTAAACAAGTTGACGTCTTTCAAAAAAATATGAACTGCTAGAATTGGGGGTTTTGGCTGTAGCCAAAAAGATGTTAGAAAGTTTTAGGTTATAGCCAAGAAATCCTCTAGCCATGGCCAAGAAGCTATTTAGGTGCTTAGCAACAATCAAAAGGCCTAACTACAACCAAAATCTGAACTTCTAGATTTCCTTTATTTCTTGGCTCAACTTCAAAAAATCATAACTTAATCTATAAAATTCCAAATGGAGTGGTTTAAAGTTCTATGTAACCTTCTTTAAGTCTACTTTAGTCTCTATAGTGCCTATATGTCGTGGCAATAAAAGGTACCTTAGACTCTAGTTTTACGCATCACCTCTCGACCTAGGGCATCTGCCCGATGTAATTAGCCACTATAGCTAGCCGTCCAGCCATGTCAGGGTAAGACCAAATCCTTTGCCACAGATCAAATTATGAGAACCCCCGATCATGGTACTGAATTTGCCTTCTAAAACCAGCTTTGATACCAACAAAATTATAATACCTTATTTCCATAATTGATCTGAAGATTTTTATGCAACAAATTAAAACCACTAAGCGATATTCTTGTGTAAAGTTCTTTCAATTCCCAACCTCAAGATAGGATTCGAACCAATAATTTAGTGGGTTTTTCTGAATATTTCAAAATCTTGTAGAAGTATCTTTTAATAGTTTGCACCTTCATTAATACTCATCAATTCTTAATTCTTTTTATTAACATTAGAGCGTTTCTTTGCTCATTCTTAATACATTCATGTTCAAAAATACACAAATCTAATCATAGTACATAAATAGTGCATTGTAGTTAAATCTTCGATTCTCCTTCGTATTTCCCCTATTGCATCTCTTCATGCATTCTTCTCCTGTACTCATCATACCTATATATTGGGTAAGGGAGAGTGAGATTTGAGAGAATCTCAGTAGCAAACAATGCTAACTATGCATGCAAGATAATGCTTGATGTATGACATACTTGTTATATAAATTCATGCCAACATAATGACATTTGCATGCTCAATGTTTGACAAACTACACCTATAGCCACAACATAAGTACAAATAGAGCTTCAGGTATTCACATATGTTCCATACAATTCATCAAAACAATAAAGCACATCAACACATAAGCATAGGCAAATCAAATACATGCAAGTCAGGAAAGTTCTACTACCTTATGTCTTTAAGCCCTTCTCTTGTTCCCTTTTCTTCCAACCATTATAGTTGCTTGAAAAGCCTTCCATAAACCTCATACACATTTCTTTGCCATATTCTAATACCTCAAATTATTTCTATATCATTGGGCATTCATGCTCAAATACCTTGACCTACTCTAGGCCATCTGAAATTCTTAAGGAATCAGAACTTAACAATTGATTCCTAGGTTATAGTTCCCTTGGTAACCATTCTCTAGATGTTGGGTAGACATCCAACTTTTAGGTTCATCACTAATGCCAGAACCTCGACATCACATATACCAGAAATTATTTTCCTCAATTATACCCAATAGGTATGCTAAAAATCAAAATCAATAGTGTCTATTCTAACTTTCACGATATTTGGGTAATATCCTCAAAATGTTTCTGAAGGTTCAACACTATCCATAAGGTTCATAAGGTTCAAACTTCCGTCGTGAAATAGATCCACAGTGCAACCTGATTCACATTTTGACCTAAGCACTATTTTAGCTTTGATCTGATTCAAACCTATCCTCAACCTTCAGTATTATCAAATAGGATCATTTAAGATCTGTATACGACGTAATCACCACTAATCATGGATTACCGTATATTATACCTACATACCTTTAACACCACGGTGTTACTAAGGATCATTACTTAGTACGAAGAAACCTCAAAACAATCACTATGGCTTGAGTTTCTATAACCCCATCAAATAAACTTTTTTGGGCAGTACTCATTGCAATAAAAGTGGTTTATATTAAAGATCAGTACATACCTCATCATCTCCATGCCTTTAATCATTATTTATGTCATCTAAGAACTTCTAATCAAAATTCCAAACTTTTAATGAAAAGGTTTCAAATTTCCAAGGTGTTTCCTAGGGGGTCACCCTTCTAAGGATTTCTCTTACCTGAGCACGATTAGCTACAAATTTCTGATGAGATCCAAGGCATCAGTATTGGAACAATGCCATTTGTCACTAGGTATTGGTATCCCATACATATCTCAATCCCAGTATGACATGTCAGTTGTAACCCCCTACCTTAATAGCAGTAATTATAGTTCGAAAATGCTTCATTATGTTCAACTAGAGACCAATGGATAATTCAAAACTTATTGAAAATAATGCCTAAAATATCTCCACTTCTCCAACCTTCATGTTTTCCTATAGTTCTCAAAAGGCTGAGCCACAGGCCCAAAGGTAGATGACATGCAACATAAAAAAGGAAGCCATATACAGCTATGCCCCTATCCCATACTTGCTTGAATTTTGATGTTTATTTCCTCTTTCTTCCCCTTCTTTTCAACTTTTTTCTTCCTTTTGCTTGGTCTCCAGTGGCACTACTTCCTTAGTGGCCACTACTCCTTTCACTTTCTCATTAAAAAGAATGGCTTATGTCTGATGCTACCAATGAGGAAGGAAACTATAGAGGTGTGTTAATGCCAACATTTTTCTCTTCCTTACCCTATTGTCTTCCTCTCTATTTTTCCCCTTTACTTTCTTCTTCTTTTTTTATAGTTTGGCTGCCGTGAAATTGCTTTGGTTCCAAGCTTAAATTCAGTTTCCAACTCAGAATTCTATTCTAAACAACTCATCCTGGCTCACTTGTTGAGGCTGCCTAAAGCTACAAATCAAGCTGGAAAAATATCATGGTGACAACCAGACCAGTATGACTGTCCGGTTCTTGAGCTAGTTATTGCTCATGCAAGGTTTAAGCTACTATAGTCTAAACTTAAATTGCACAGCAGATCACCAGAATAAGAAAGATGGTAAAATAGAAGAAATTGCTTGATAGCTTAATGGTAGGGATGAGGTTCAATAGTGGGAGACATATTATATTTATAGATGTCATCACTAATTAAGAAGTCATATGAACTCCTGCTTTCCCTCTAAGTAATAATTAGAAAGTTAATTATTGATTAATTTTCCAAAACTCAATAACTTGTTTCTCAATTAACAAATCCATAATTAACGTTGTTTTGTTTCTTATTTGATATAGCTACTTGTTTCTTAATCAAATAGTATGGCCTATCAAGGGAAGACTTGGACCCAAAGTCTAACATCTCTCACTCACATTTGATGGGCCTCTTATCGTGTGTTTATTACACTTTATTGTTTCATACTTGGCATTTGTTATGACTGCTTAGGCTAAACTTCTTTAAAATTTGGTGATTATGATACTAGAATATCTCATATTAGACCAATATCCAGTGACAACCTTTATATATATAAGACATACATTTACTGCCTCAAGTGCCTTAGAATCTCCCATACACATCACTCATAGTATATGTAATTCCATTCAAGTTAATATGTTTGTTAACTCATATCGCCTTCCATGTGCATAGTATCCATACTTACAATCTACAAAGAGAACTAGTAAAGGGTTGACCACATGCACTAGTACAACCTGTGTGTTTTGGGGTAAATCTTCCTTTTTGACTAAACCTCAATTCATCTTGACTTGGTTGCTTTCCTAGTTTTCACTCATCTACCTGATTCATGTGTAATCATAGAGCTCCAGCTAAAGTAGATACCAAACCAAGGTTTCATGATGCCGCCTAAGTTTTAAGGGCACTGTAGAAGGATTTTTCCTTTTAGGACTTATACCATAATAGACCAGTGATCTTCCACCTAAGTCCCATATTGCAGTCTAACTCTCAAGCATATAAACTATGAATTAAATGCTATGCTAATTGATTAGTAGTCTATGTCAATTTTATCTTGTTTTCCATCGTTCAAGCATTAGTTTTAAAATGTACTCAACATTTAAACCATAACTTCTTTAATAATCACTCTTTTACAATCTCATTTGTGAATGGTTTCTTTCCTTCTTTAGAAACATATCACTTATATAGATATATCAAATGAATGTTTTGCTTTGATGTAATAGTTAGGACCCACATCATAAGATGTTGTCATTTGGATCCTTCTTTCCTCTATTCATTCCTAGCAGCTCATAGAAACTTCAATAGCCACATGCCTCCTTGAACAAAGGTAAAACATGCTTTGTGTTTTGATTCCATGGATGTAAGAGATACACTATTTATTTCTTTACTTAATTCCATTAATTTGCCTAGGTCTAGTATCCTTTCAAACGTGAGTTGTTTCCTTGACAAGTCAATCAATGGTGCTTCTCATAATCTTTTTCATAGCTAGACTGAACAAGGTTTCCAAGTTTGACCAAATATATTTGGTCTTATACATCAATGTGTACAATCAAGTTACCAACCATATTCTTATTGTGGGACTCTATCTACCTTTTCTTTATTGGATTCCTTAGAGGATGTATAATCTCTCTAGGATTGTTCCCTTAACTTTAACGGTGTCTATGGATTTACACTTCATAACACTGAAATGCTCATACATGTCTTAGGAGGGACAGACTCTACCTTCCTTGTGAGATCTCAATTTATCTTGTAATTCAAGATATATTCTATTCTGTTGATAACCTTTAGACTTAGAATTCAAGGATAGCACTGATTCTTATTCCTTCCTTAAGACTTATTTTGGCTAGTAATATGCCATTGATATAAAGGATACTTCACAAAGAATCATCTGAAGATTGTTTGGCACTCATGTAATGTTTTATGATTAACTCAAAGTTATGAGGCTTTCTTTTTGTGGAACCTCAAATACTACTGCCTAGATGATTGTTTCTGCAAAGCTCTCAAATCACTTTATTTAGAGTTCATTATTTAATTTCCAATTTGGAAAGAGGTCTTTACATCTTTTTAATATAGTTTCAAGGCTAAAATTGTTGCTATAGCCAAAATTGGTCATTTAGTGCACAATAGGAAAGAAGATTTCTTATTTACCAATGCTTTTCTATTGTGGTACCCTTGAGCCACTAAGTGTTTTAGGTTTGATATGCCTCTTATGTATTTGAGAACTAACTTGTTCACAATCGCCTTCAACTAGGTGACAAATCACCTAAACATGTACTTGGCTAGTTTAAAAAAAATCCATCTCCTCTTGCATGACCTTTTGTCATGCTTCTTAGCAGATCTTTAAGTATCTTGAGACACTTTTACGTAGCCATCGTCACCTTCTAAATGATAAAGAGAGCATTCAATCAGTTAAGGAATTCATTCCCTTATCGTCATCTACTAGATGACAATGTACTTTAAGGTAGATTTCATAGGATTCTCTTCCCATGTATTTGTGAGGTATTCTTCCTTATCTTGTACCTCTTGCATTTTCATCTTTTTGTGAAAATGGCCCTAATTCTCCCTTTCAAATAAGTAAATTGTAGAATACTTGCTTATTCCTTGTCACCATTAACCTCTTAAAGAGATTTTGTATGATCATTTCTTGTTTCTTGCTAGGGAATTTGTTTCTATCAATGCTGTGTCCCTTGGTTCTCTCTCAATCATTAAGTCATCATCATTTTCACTAATGAAGACATGCCTCTTTGAAATCTCAAGTCATCTTGTAAAGATATACCTTTTATACCTTAATCCCAATCTTCCATATCGATAAGATGAATTATGGATATAAGTTGCTGACCTATATGGTCTTTAGATCATTGGGCCTGGTTTATGCCTATCTATAACTTACAAGGCATTGTTATGACTAATTTGGAGGGCATTTGGTTAAGTGTTAATACAGTAGCTATGACTTTACTTGCCAACACATGGATGATAGTTTCATTATGCTATCATTTACTTAACCATGCCAAAGAGATGTCTATCTTTCTATTTTAACAACTCTATTGTGTTGAAGGGTTCTAGAGATTGATATTTGCCTAACAATCGCTTTCTTGTCCAAAGAGCATCTTAAACTAATTAACTGGGCATTCTTAACCCTTGTTAGTTCAAAAAAATCTTATCCTTTTAGTTCAACTGATTCTTGATTAGACTTAGCCATTATCTAATATCCTAACACTTACCCAAAATCATATAAACATAACTGTATTTCAAGTGAACATATATGATGTTAATGAAAGACTATGCTCCATGTTTTGCCCTTACATTTTTGGTTCATAAATGTCACATTCTACTGATTATAGAGGATATCTGCTGTATTTGCAAAGGACTTCCTTGTGTTTCTGGCCAACTTAACCACGTTTTCAACTTCTCATAAGGATATTCTCCTTTTAGCACTCATTCTTAGCAAATTTTTTATTATTCTTCTTGATCAACGTGTGCTTGTGTATGAAAACAGAATTGCTATCCCAAGATAAAAGAAGAATCAAACCTATACAAGATTTGAAAGTTATAGTCCCATCTATCTTTAACTAAACAAATAATAAAAGCCATGATTTTGTTGGTTGCGTATTTTGTGGAGTGAATCAAGGTGATCATCCATGTAGGGTCAATGTGCAAATTCCAATCCTTTAATTGTCTCTATTGCATTGCATCTGACATGAAGCCATCTACTTCTATGAAACTTCTACTACTCACATGGACTATTTCCTCTACAACCCTCAAAGGATTATCAATTTAGTCTTTTGTCTTTGTAGAAACTGTTTTTAGCCTCCTGTTGATCAAGTTTTCTCTATATGTTTCTCCTCCTCTTGTAATTAGCCTTGGTGGATAAATCCTCCTATTCTTTAGCTAAGTTTGTTCGGCTAATAGATCTTGTATAATTATTTAGCATTTTATACTCAAGTTTAATATGGCGAACCACATTGCCAAAGGTTACATTACACCTATCATGAGTAACATTTGCTTTTGCATAATCCTACTCGGAGACATCTTGTTACAACATACACTAGGTTTTTGTTCGAAAGAACTTATCATATTTGTCTCAACTTGTTAGTTTGACATTTGCCTTAGTTGTTGCCTAAATGACATGTTAGGACTTAGTATACCATATCAAAACTTAACTTTGTTTTAACTTTATGGAAGAAAACCATAAGTTCTGTCTTTCAAAGCTATCCATATAGCTTGTATAGAGTCATATTGCTCATATTGGTATACCATCATAAACCTAAGCAATCTTATTATTTCTATACCCAGTTGCATAAGCATTCTATCTGTAACATCCTAAACTTTTATCCTATAATATCATAATTCTAATTATGAATGAGTGAGTTATTGGGAATTTTAGGGCCTGATAAAAAAATATATCGCTAAATCTCTTTTGTTCTAATAAATGATCAATTCTAAAATTAGAAAAAAAATACAAATATATATTCACCCGCATATAAAGGAAGTTGTGCGTGCGTGTGTTATATTTAAGAAAAAATATATTTTTTTATAATAAGCTAATAGGCGTTGATGATAGATGATGTCATCTAGAAGGCTTGGAAGAGAAGTTAAAACAAATTAAAGGATAAGCATTTAGAAAGCTTGGAGAACAAGTAGGAAGGAGATAAGTTACTTGGCTTGGGTAGGAAGTAAAATAAAGATGAGAAGGTAATTACTAGGATTAACTCCTTTTGCAAGAAACCTTCTATATATTTACCCCCTTGGTTTTCAAATGGAATGCACAAAGTAAAGTAGAGAAAGAGAAAAGTGAAGAAAATAAGTAGGAGGAAAAAGGAGGAGAACAAGGTGCTGCTACTCACAAAATCATGTAAGAGTTTTCTTACTGAGTAATACACCCTATTTTTATTTATATTTCTCAAAATTATTTTGAATGTTTTACTATCTAACTATGCTTTATGTGATTCATTTAAATACTTCTTGTACTTGGAAGTTCTTGGAATTGTATGAGAATATTCAAGGAAGACTATGTTGTTGTATCCATAAATATTATGATCTCCTCAATAAGGATTGCTATGTGAACTATTCGATGGGGTAAGATTTCTGTGTAAATAACTACGGATCCACCTAGGGGACGCCCTAGTATATCTAAGTGATGAAATTATAGTATTGTGGATGCTTGTGAGTTTAATACTTTTCTATGTATATTCATTTATAATTATATTGCAGGGATTTAAATTATTTTCTACTAAATTAGTAGCTTGGCATTATTGGTTAAAAATTATTTATTTAGTATCACTCTTATCTTGTCGTAATGTCCCAGAAATTGGAAATCATGCTGATATGAAGATAAGCTAGAACAACAGAAAAGAAGCCTCTTTAGTTTCGTTTAGGCATATGTTTTTAGACTTCTTATAGGGAATGATGATTTATTTAAGAACACTATGTAGTAATAAAATATTTTTTTATGGCATATTTTCTGCCCGTATCTTTATTCTCTGAATTAGAAACCAAATTTTTTTCTTTGAATTTATTGTGGGAATAATAATAATATTAAGCAATCATTTATCTATAAATTAAATAAAATTGAGGGTTTACACTATCTCCTTCGGGGAGCTTCAACCTCTGGATGCTAAGGACTATTTGGTAGGATGTCTCTGACATTTCATTCTTCTTAAATGCAAGAGATTTGGGAGATTTTCAACTCTATAGATGTAATACCCCAAATTTTGGAACTAGACACTAGAGAATAAGCCTAAACAAAGGAGACTACTTAATCTAGTTTAGCAAGTGTCCCAAGAAAGCATAAGAAATAGATTGACTTTTAGAAACTGCACTTGGAATAAAGTATGAATTTCAGTGCAAATTAGTTGAGGGAAAGTACCCGATTCCTTTAGGATGTGTCGGAATGACATAGAACCTAATCCAGATCTAAATGAAAAGGGAAATGGTGTCTAGAAAGAAGTAATAAAGGGAAAGAAAAGAACTAATGGCACAATAAATAATATTGCTATAATCAAGGGCAACAAAGACAATTACCACTTGATATTGAGCTTAAAATTGGAAGACAACATGAAGGGCTAGGATTTGCTCTTAAAAAGCAAGAGAAATTATGAGTATAAAAAGCAAATTACCTCCCTTCCTTTATGACCACAAAAAATGTCCAAGGAGGGGCATAGAAGGACGAAAGAGGAGTTTGGTCAAAAGGTCAAAGTATCTTCAAATTTTTTCCAACTTGGAACGTTTGACCAAAAGCCAAGTTGTTAAGAGTAACTTGGTCATCATTCCCTTTTCCTTTTTGAACAGGAATTTTGGCCAAGAATGAAGAAGAGAGAGGGAAGGAGTGAGTTACATTAACCCAAGTCATTGTTGTTAAATTAACTACACAACTTTTCCAAGAAGCCACCATTAAATGACATATGTATTTCTCTTGCTTCCTTAGGCATAATTTCAGCCAAGTATTTTTCAAGAAGGGAAGAAGAATATCTAACCAATATTACACTCCCTTACACTCATTAAAAGTCAGCCAACACCACAAAATAGAGAAAAAAGAAGAAGAAAAAGGAAAAGGAAAGAGAAAATGGAAGAACAAAGAATAGGTAAGATCTTCTACTTTGGTTTTCACCTTCCAACTCACTTTTTTGGCTCAAATGTTCTTTATAAACATTTTTCTCCTCCCTAGGAACTTCATTTATATGGCTGTGGTTTTTGAAGATGAGGTGTTTTGAGTCATCTAGCAAGAGCCAAAGTTTTAGGATCAAGAAAAGAGCTTAAGAAAGTGCAAGAGGTAAGTAAAAGCTTCCTTTTTACCTATGTATTCTATTGTTTGGATGAATTTTTTTGACTTTTTCGTGCTGCCCTAATTTTGTCCACTAAGGGGCTTTAGGGTTTCATGATTATTTGTTCATACACATGTGGTTATGTGATGATTAAGAAGCATATGTGACTAGTGTAGTGAATAAATTGTAAATTGGTAAATTGTTGTCTTGGAGGCCATTTTTTGGCTAGAATAGGGTAGGTAGAAGGAGTAGGATTTTGGTGCTTTTGAGGTTTCCAATGGATTCCTTGAGCTAAACTATATAGGAATAGCCCCTGGTGATGAATTCTTGATTATTAGAACACAATTTGT
This sequence comes from Inga laurina, assembly GCA_963855925.1. NCBI lineage: Eukaryota > Viridiplantae > Streptophyta > Magnoliopsida > Fabales > Fabaceae > Inga > Inga laurina. The sequence continues at coordinate 24,537,122 of OY979707.1, forward strand.
AAAATTGGAATGTGCTGCCAATTCGGGTTTCTTATGTGGTAGTTTGAATGTGCTGTGTTTTTGGGTAATTGAATGTGATACAATGGCCTTGAAACTTTCCATTATTATAGTAGACATGTGACAATTTAATTGGATAGGTCATTTGTGCTATTTGGATCAATACATTAGGAGATATGAATTATTGCAGTTAGGCATTGAATCTGGAATGAATTATGTGGCAGTGAAGCTTTAGTTGTAGTTCTAGAATTTTGTGGCTAAAATTGGCTCTGAGTAATATTTTTCTTATAAAATATTCTCAAAGATCTCTGAATAGGAATTTGAACCACCCCATTTAGAGTTCTCTAGAATTAACTATGTTTTTTCAAATTTTGGTCAAACGCTCACAGCTTTTAGCTACCATGCGAATTTAAGAAAGAAAGAGCCAAATGTAACAAGTGTGAACTCTAAGGGTGAAAGTAAGAATATAAGGCTAATGTAGCCCATTACAAATTCATCTATCATGGCAATAATGATGTGATTATATATCTAGGGGTATGAGAAGTCAAGAAAGAAGAAGAATGGAAGAATTTCCAAGAAACTTCAATGGTATGAAGAAAAGGGGACAAGAAGTGGATACAAGTCCAAATGGTAGTGAACTTTCATAACTTGCATAACTTGATATGTGTGCTTGTGTATTGATGTGTTAATTGCTTTAATGAATTATATGAAGCATATGTGAATGAGTAAAGCTCTGTTTTATTTATACTAAAGCGATTAGTGTAATGTGTTAAGCATTGAACATGTATATATGTCATTATGTTGGCAAGAATTTATATAGGCAAGCATGTCATGCAAAAAGCATTTCTTGTATGCATTTATTAGCACTGTTTGCTACTGAGATTCTCTCGAATCTCACTCTCCTAAACCAACCATATAGGTACGTGTATATGAAAGAGAAGAATGCTTGAACATGAACCAGAAGGAAGAATGACGAAGAATTAAAGATTCAAGTGTATTTATTTTTACTGTGTGTAAACTATTTACATTTGACAAATATGTATGAATATGCAAGTATGAATACTGATAAGTAAAATATTTGCATATTTATTTTCTCTTATATGATGATTTTGTGGACAATATTTGAGATTAACATATAAATTAGGGTGTAATTGATAAATAAATAATGTTTTTGGAATAAATATTATTAATATTATAATATAGTATTTCCTTGTTTTTCTTTTGATAACCACGTACAACACCATGTTAAGGAGAAATAAGAAGAAATGAGACCTAAAAAATAGACCCATAGGATTAAAACAACACAAGGAGGCACATTTGGAAAAAGTGGCCGGTATTGTAGCAGACGGAGTTCACTGTAGTGAACGAAAGTCACTGTAGTAGGTGCTAGGTTCTGCAGCTCATAGCAGACAAGGTTACTATAGCACTGAGGAAAAAACATTCCAGGTATTGTGGCTCATGGCAAACAGGTTACTGTAGCATTGAGAAAAAAAGGTTTTGTTGTTCATGTATGCACGGTTGCTTGCCTATAAATATAGGTGTGCAGCACCGCAAGGAAAAAGGGAGGAGAAAAGATCTTTCTCTAGAAGTATGTGTATATGGCATCCTTCTTTGATAGGAGGAGGATATTGTATTATATCTTAGATTTAATTTCATGTAGTACATTATTTCTTGCATACTTCCATCTTGGAAGGCTTAGGTAGACCTCCTATATGGATGGAATAGGTAATTCTCCTTTATGAATGGTATAGGTTGCCACCTACATGGAAGATTTTACCTCCTACAGAGAAGGCTAGATTTCTCCATTTTCGTGTATATTTTGGTTGTATATTTATGTTTTAGAATTTAATAATTAAGTTTTATACAATATTGATTTATTTTGGTTTTGTCTTTAATTTCATCATGAGTTAAATATTTAGTTTCTTAGGGTGATAATGTAGCTTACTAATGATGGATTGAATCTTAACTTATTAAATCTATTTTTAATTTTTCCTTCACGATTGAGTTTTAATTATTATTCTTAATGCTTTCAATTGATTGGCCATCTTTTGAATGATTTAAATATATATGTTGAGATCGAAAGGAGATGCATGTGTGGAGATCCTATAATTAAAACCATGACTTGTATATGAAATAGGAATATATTCATGTGAGTTGTGTAGTCTTGTTAAGTTTCATAAATCTTAATGCATAATTAATTACTTAAATTCATATAGAAATATATTGGATTAAAAATTAATTATAGAATTGCTAGACCTTGGAAGAGGCTAGTAATTAAAATAGGGAAACTCGACTATCAATCATGTGGAATAAATTGTGCTAGAATAGATAAGTGATTTAATCTGAAATTTGTTAAGTGAAATTTGACCCTTGGCTTTTTCTCATAGTTGCTTTCATAATATTTGCACTCATATTTAATCATTTTATTTTGTACTCTCAATTACCAACTAATTGATCAACTAAATAGAATTAAAATTACCCGTTTTCGTACTTAGTGATCAATCCTCGTGGAAATGCTACTTTACTCACTTTTGTATTACTTGATTACGATAGTGTACACTTACACTCTTCAATGGATAATTTACACATGTAACAAATATAAGTATTATAATTGAACAGTAATCAGGATCACTAAATCTGGGAATAAGAATGTACTCTAATATTTGGTTAGAATAAAGGCTAATAGTCGTGAATGAATAATTAACCCCTAACTAATTGAAGAGTAACGCCTCCAATACGTAACTAAAAGGATATGCAAGACGAGTCTTACATTGGTGGTATCAGAGCATGAGATTTTGGCATTTGGCTAGTATCTATGTTGATACTTGAATAATCCTAAGTGATCAACGATTAAGATATATGGGTAATAGATGAACCCAGAGAAATAGAATTTCCCTTGACCACTAATTGGCAAGCTGGTATAGAGAAAAGGTAGAGCCGTATACCTGTGAACCAGCTAATTATAGAATCCCCTATCGAGGGAGGAGGCAAAGCTGTGTATAGAGAAAGAAACGGAGTACAAGTGATGCATACCAAGGAAAAAGGGTTTAAGCTTCAATGGTAATAAGTTTGACAATGGAAGAATCCACACTGAAAAAAATCCTCTACCAGTGAGATTGGGACTCGAGAGATAGATGAGGTAGCACAAGATTTGGATTCTATTGCTAACTCTAGAGTACTTGGTAGTGAGATAGAGTATGACCTAGATCCCCACCCTATGTTATGAGAATACATATAGGAGCTACACCAAGAAGCTAGCACTATTTATGTTTCCATGTAGGGACAATATCTAGCATTTCTGGGAGGATGATATGATATACTGGGATCAAAATATAAGTAAGATATTGATGCCTAGTAATATATGGATCTGTACCAATACTAATGCCTTGGATCCCATCAGAACTACGTGGTTAAGGGTGCTCAGGCTAGAGCAATCTCCGGATGGGTGACCCCTAGGAAATACTTTGAAATTTGAAACCTCTTGATTAAATACCCGAGTACCTTGAGGTATGAAATATGGTGATCCTTAGAGATGCCATAAGAATGTTAGATGAATACGGTGAAGGTTGAAAATAGGCTTGAATCTGATCTAAACTGAAACATTGTGTAGGTCAAAATAAAAGCTATGAATCATGATGATTTTAGCATGCTTATTAGGTATAGCTAAGGAATTAAGGAAAATGATTTTTCCGATCTATTTGATTTTGAGGATTCTAGAACTAGGTTGATGAACCTAGAAGTTGGATGACATCTAGAGGGTTGCCACCAATTGAACCGTGACCTAAGAATCAAATAATAGTTAAATTGATTTTGTAGGCATTTGAATTAATCGGAATGATTTAAGGTACTAGAGTATGGTACAGATGAGAGTGAGGTTTCTAAATGATGCTAATTGCTAATCTAACATTGAGAAACATCTTGATTATAGAATATTCCCTTAGAAAAAATGATTAAGAGTTTGTTCTTTGATGGAACAAAGTGATAGAAAGAAAGAGAAAAGCCATAAGTTATGTCATAGTCGAGACAAAGAAAAGAATGTAGAAGTGGCTTACAGATTCCCTGTACGATATGGGTAGATAATCTGGCATGGGAAGTTGAATTTGCAATTTTTCCTGGAGCTGGACAATATCAAAAGTCCATACAGAATGACCTTAGATGAGATGGCAAACTTAAAGAAAGCATATTGTAGAATTGCTATTTAAAAGGGTTTATGTGACCTAGTGAATTACCGTGGGGTGCTCCAATATTATTTGTAGAAAGAAAGATGAGGAAGGGAATTATGGAAGAACAGCTCAACGGTATAAAGGAAAGCAACTCTTGCTCTCATATCTTATGTAATAGTTATGGATGTATATATTTACTATCGAGTATATTTGTGTTATGAATATGTGTTAGGTAGTAAGACCTATTAGGCCAATGCATCCTTAAGCCGTCAGACCTGATATGCATTCAATGAGAAGCCCTATGTCCTGTTGGACTAATGGGTTCATAGGCAAGCATAGGCATTCAATATGAAGCCCTAAATCCTACTGGATCAGTGTTACATAGGCTGACAGACGCATTCAGATGGTTAAGAATGATACTGGGTGGAAGCCTAAAGTAGGTTGTCAAACCTGATCTACCATCTATATGTAACTAGGCCAGCTAAGTCCTGTGAATGAATATGAATGCTAAACTTGAATAGTTAGGTCCCGTTAATGAATATGAATGCTAAACTTGACCAATTAGGTCTTGTGCATGAATGTGAATGCTTGAGAATGGATGCCTTATTTTGCATGCTTTGTGAACATTACATATGTGTATGAATGGCTTGCGTAGCAAGGGTTGGAGCCTAGAATATATTTAGAATTGATGACCTTTTAGAATAGTTGTCTAGTTCCTGTGCATTGTCGAAAACTGAACTTTGAACGGACCAATGCACCTACTACTTTTGTGAATTGTATAAATTGAATGTTTGAACAGAATTTTTTCAGCAAAATTTAAGGCTAGTTTAAAGTGGTCACTTATGTACTATGTTGTCTCATAGAAAGGGTCCTCATGGAACCTTGAATAGTGGAAGCAATATAGAAATGGAAGAGGCCATACACTATTGCAAAAATACTCAGTTTTCTAGATCCTGCTAGATTTATTCATAATTTTTCGTGAATCACTTTGCCATTGATAAAAGCTCATTTTAAAGAAAGAATTGCTTGAGTGGGATGATGTCTATGAGAGGAATTTCATAAATTTGTAGGAGAGGTTGAAACTCATACCAGATTGAATATTCTCAATCCAAGAAAGTGACCTATGTGGTCTGCAAAGAATGCGACCTGTGTGGTCTGCAGTGAAGCGACTAGTATGGTCTACAAAGAAATAAGAAAGAATAAGAAAGAAAGCATTAGGAAATGTCCTAATGAAGTAAGACAGAATGGTGGCGTGTGCCTCTTAATAGTGAAACCTCATGAGATGAATTACCCCACTCACGAATTTAAGCTAGCAGCGACTATGATTTCTTTGAAAATGTAATAGCACTATTTTAAATGGTGAGATTGTGAAAATATACTGCAACCACAAGAATTTTGAATATTTGAAAAATTAGAAAAGTTGAATAAGATATAACATGATGAATAAAAAAGCAGTGACGCGATTATTGTCGCTGATGCTTTGAATTGAAAAGCGGTGCAGTTGTCTATCATGATCATATAAGAAAAGAAACTGATAGAAGGGTTTAGAAATATGAACTTATTAAGTCAGATAGTACTTGGTAGCTACAGTGCTAGTCAAGATGAATGTAGTTGGAGAGCTTAAAATAAAGAAGCACAGACACAGGAGAGACGAGTAAGGTCTATAGAAATAGAATTGAATGATAAAACCTTTTGAATATGAGGTGTCAGTAGAATGTAGAAACAAAGAAATTAAACCCTAACTACAGTGGTCCTATTGAAGTATTATTAAGAATCAGATCAATAGCAAATTTTGAGAATGAAATTTATTGAACTGGGGAGAATTGTAGTACCCCGAATTTTGGGACTAGAGGCTAAAGAATAAGCCTAAATAAAGGAGACTATTAAGTCTAGTTTAGCAAGTGTCCTAGAAATGCATAAGAAATAGAATGACTTTTAAAAACTACACATGGAGTAAAGTATGATTTTCAGTGCAAATTAGTTGACGAAAAGTACTTGATTCCTTTAAGATGTGTCAGAATGACATAGAATCTAACCTAGATCCAAAGGAAAAGATAAATGGCATCTAGAAAGGAGTAATAAAGAGAAAGAAAAGAACTAATGATGCAAGAAATAATATTGTCAAAATCAAGGGCAAAAGAGACAATTGCTACTTGATCTTGAGGTTAAATATGGAAGACAACATGAAGGGCTAGAATTTGCTCTTAAAAAGTGAATTACCTTCCTCCCTTTATCACTACAAAAAACATCCAAGGAGGGGCATAGAAGGGTGAAAGAGGAGTTTGGTCAAAAGGTCAAAGTATATTCAAAATTTTTCCAACTTGGAAAGTGTGACCAAAAGGTACGTTGTTAAGAGTAACTTGGTCATCATTTCCTCTTCCTTTTTGAAGAGGAACTTTGGCCAAGAATGAAGAAGAGAGAGGGAAGGAGTGAGATTGTAACGCCTTATTCTCATAATCGATCGGATGAGCTTATACACAATAAGTCCAAACCGCTTTCATAAAATCATTTTAAATTTCCAATCTCAAGACAAGATTCCAACCTATAGTTAAATGGGTTTTTCAAAAAATTTTAAACTCTTGTCGAAGTGCCATTCAGTAATTTGCAGCTTCATTACTACTCATTGACTCTCACCTTTATTTAATTCAATTAGAGTGATTCGCTGCTCATTTATTTGGCTAGATCATTCCTCTACTTATTCTTAGCTCATTCATTTGCACACACACACATATATATATAAAGACAATGTAGCCATAAGGCTACCAAAGTGTCTAAACCTATTACAAGTACTATAGACATATCCCTGTCTTCGTTTCACCACTGCATTCCTCTCACATAGTTCTCTTCTTTGATCTCAGCACACCTCCTGTTCTCACTTGTCTAAATTGTTGGTTGGGTGAGGGTGAGAGAGAGAATCTTAATAATGAACAGTACCAATATACATGAAAGATAAGTGCTTAATAAATGACATGCTGCATCACATAAACTCATGCTAACACAATGACATATCTTCGAGTCCCCTTTTTGTACCTTTTCTTCCAACTACTGGAGTTGCTTCCATCGTCTCTTCTTTGTCATCTCATGGCCCTAGATAAATGGCTATATTATTAGAGCCATGACAAATAAATGTTCAATGAGCTACTTTAGCCTCTAGGACTTGTCTTTATTATTTAGGCTCATACTTGTCACAAATTTTAATAACCCAAGACACCTTGGTTGGTTAACCTTAAATTTAACATATTAGGCCCAATAGGTATTTAATGGGCTAACACTAACTCTATGGGCTTTACTTAACCATTAAACTTCAAATTAATTGCCAATTACCCTTACTTTCTTATTTTCGCCTATTCTAGAAAGTTGGTAGATTTTTCACTTAACTTTGAAAAATCATAACTAAATTTAGAAAAATCCAAGTGCAGTGATTCAAAGTCTTATGTGGCCCTTATTAAGTCTATTTTAACTAAAAAATAATAGCCACTACTAATTACAGGGATAATTTTCCAAGAATCATTGAACAGCACAACTGTTCAAGAAAACATTCCAGACTCAATGCCTAACTTCAAAAATTCATATCTCATAATCTACAAGCTCAAATGATACATATTATATATAATATTAAAGCCTAGGATGTCTACTTCAAACTTGGAAAATTTTATGGCCATTGGACAAGATTTTATTCACTAAAAAAACTCATCACAAACTGACTACCTCCAAAAAACGAATTCAGACAACTTTAACATAAACTTCCAAAATAATCATAAATCATCATTTAACCATAAACACATGATTAAACCTTAAAGATACCCCTTGGCTGAATTATGAATAGTACCCACCCTTAAGAATACTCATCCAAAGAACAAACCAATCAGTTCAAAATGAAGCTTACGCTTACCTCTACCCGTTTCAGTAACCGATTCAGAAATTCGACAGTACTTTGTCAGGCAAGAGGTCACCAAACACCTCTAAACAAAAATTAGAAATTTTAGAAATGAAGCTTAGGATGAGCAAAAGAAGGTTTGTGAAGGGTATTTCGGGAGGAAACATCGATTGGTAGTATTTTGGTGAATTGAAGTTATGAGAATTCACTATTCACACTTTCTCTCTCTTCTAACTTTTTCTCAATTTTCTCTTGATTAAAATCTGATTTTTCTCCCCCTTTCCTATGTCGGACAAAATTATAGGCTAAGAGGTAGTCATGAAAAAGTTTGCCGCATGCCAAATTCCTACAGTGCCATTTGTCCGATGATCCAATGACTCAGTGACACATGTCATTTTTAATAAAGTGGGCCCTATCTCTTTTCTTGGGTTTTATCCATCCTTTTTGTCAGGGAAAGGAGAGGCCTAACAATTTTCCCAGACTCTAGGGTTCGGTGTTCAAGAAGTCAAGTACATGACCAAACCAGGCACCGATGGATTCCTCAGACTCAAGTGCTAGGTGGTGCATTTAGGGAGTGCCACCTCAAAAGCCATAAAGTAAGTGTCATCATTAGGGACATTTGTCACTCTCTTAACATTCCAATACAAAAGTTGATTAGTACTTTATCATGATGAGAAGATACTTGTCAATTTCTTATAGTGCCAACACAAAATTTGTGACATCATTGCTTACTTTATTGAAGCTACTTTAATAAAGTTACTTTATCAATGCATACTTGAGATTCTACTTAGGACCATGGCACACATATCAAGGCTCGCCAAATGATGTCAAGTCAGAGTGTGTGTATGGGCCCCACATGGCACCACACTCCGATGTCTATTCCCTAAAATATAGGATACACATGTCTGCCTTGAAAATGCCATGTGTACACCTATACCGTCATATTTCACTCAATCAATCAGCCTCATACCTCATGACATATATGGGTGGCTTCTTTCTACCAACCCAATGGTGTCGTATATGTGTCCTGTACACATATGTACCAATACTTTGATCCTACTGCTTATGCATACTAGGCCCTCTGCCCATTAGTGTTGGATCACATAGTCCCCAAGAATCTTTTTATCTCTCGATATTCACATTACAGACCCCATTATGCCACTTTACTTGTATAAATTCTTTTAATGGATTTATGTATTTTGATTCATATGGCATAATTGGGGTAGGTACTATTATTGTTTTGGTTGATTCTTTGCAGGCTAATTAGCTTGGCAATTGCCCTTTTTCTGTACTACTTGCATTCCCAAACCTCTACTCCCTAAGCTCACAATATTAAAAAGGAAAGATTGAGCTTCCTTCTAACTTTTCTATCTATTTACAAACCACCATGATAATAAGGTTGTCTCTTTCCTTATCTTGTTCTTGAATTTCTTTGATTATATGCTAATGAACAAGTGTGGGGGAAAGACTACCGGTAGTAAAAGGTAGCTTATGTGTCTTGTTTTGTGTTTTTAGGTAGTTGTGTGCATCTTACCCCAATATTTTTCCTTGTACAAATTTGAAATCTATTGCTATATCATTAGTTTTTATAGTGCAAGGATTAAGTGTGGAGGAGAGAGGAGTTGTGCATTTGTTTTTGTTTTTAAGGACTCCAATATGTTGTCACAAATTGTGTTTGCTACTATTTTGTCCATTTTGAGACCAACTTTTCAAAATTTTTAGATATTTAAGAATGATCAAGTATCCCAATTGCATGTGGTTAAATGTTGATGTTAAAACTTGCTTAAATGAAGTGAAATGCCATGTGTTTTAAGGTTTAGAGATGATGCATTGTTTAATTTTGATGAGTTTGGTAGAAAAAAAAAGCCTAGTTGGAGGGTATTTTGGGCCTTACTGTTTCATTTTATTATATGATTCATCTACTTAAGCTATGGTTCTCTAGAACTTGTCTTATTTGGTTGATGCTGCATTTTGCATTGGCATAAATAAAAATGACATAGGCATTCATTTCATGAGTTAGTTAGCCAAATAGCCATCACTGATCATATTTATCCACTATTTAGCCACTTTGAGCCCATCACTTTCTTTTCATAAACTATTGCTTCATTATATTCTAGGCTTAAGTACATTGCATTACATCTCAAAACAAGGCATGATTGCATTATTAGACATTTTGTATATAGTTTTAAGCCTAAATGTGCAATGAATCATTCCTTACCAATATAGATCACTTGGCCTACATTTTTCATCGTCGAATCTAGATGTCTTATTCATCAACCTATCACTAGTAACTCAAAGTAGTCGAGTAGCTTCATATGATTGTCCTTCACTTTGATTTCCATCCTTCATCACATGAACATATTCAACCATGCAAAAAAGAATTCTCAAGTTTGTATATCAACCACATGTTAGACTTAGCTTTATTAATAAGATACTCCACCTTTGCCACCTAAAGCTACGGTAGACCAGAGAGATATCTTACTTGAAGACTCAAAAAAGCTAAAATGCCTAAGATTAGTTAACTTAGCACCCAATCCAAGGGTTGTAGCATTTGACTATAAGGATAGCCCACTATACAAACCACGTATGAACAACTCCTATACATTGGGGTTAAAATTAAAATCAACACTCTCATCCAACACACAATAATGATCTAAGTCCTTTTAAGGAGGGGGCATCCAACAAAAAAAAACTTGAAAAAAACAAATGGCAAGATTCAATATAATTAACATACATATATGCAAACTTTTGTCCATGGAATACATTATGATTGGATTTGTGAAATTTTCCATTATGAGAATGATCCAATGAAATTGCATCATTATGATAATCACAAGTTTTTCAATCCAACCATGACGAATTTTATGGGCAAAAATTGCACACAATAACAACAACTACTACAGAGAATATCAAGCATGCAAGTAGAAAAATATAAGCTCTCCAAGCACAACAGCAAAGAATATCATAAATTCTCACACTCAAGTGAACATACAAGATGCCAACAAGCACAACATGAATATCATATTTATATCTGTGGAAGAAAGGCTTTTTTTCATTTTCCAAGTGCTACAAGAATGGCTTGCCAGTATCTAAAACCTCCAATTATATTCATCCCTTGTTTTTTTCACATGGAGTTACTTATTAGATCATATTAATGAATGCTCTTCACATGTCTACAAAAACATAAGTGATAGCTACAAAAAACCACTCAACTCAACACTTTTCACAAGTATTTTTGGCACTTTTCATACTCCTTTTTGTAATGAAAAAGAATAAATTTTTTAATAAGCAAATTAAATAGAAATCCATTATAATGAAAGTAAAGTTTTTGACTTACTCATGGAAAACAAGATTATATTCAATTAAACAACCATATAAATAGATAAATATGATTATGTGAATGAGAATGATACAATTTCATTAAATATGAACATATCAACTTGATGCTTCTAATAATGTAACAAAACATGTGATAACATGTTATATGATATTGATGTCATGTTATATCATTAGATTTTTGTCCCTAGTGTATTATATTTATACCTTGACAAACTCTTCATATTATTGGAATTAATGTCAAGGGTTATTGTAACACACTCCCTCAAAAACTATTTACTTAGCATAGATTTTAAAATTTTTCAGAAGATAACCTTAATAGAAAAGAAAACAACTCACTATGAGTTTGTCTAGGTTATAAATGTCATAAAATTACTTTTCAAATCATAACCATGTTAGAAAAGGAATGCACACATACACATCTATCATGGTTAATTAAAGCGGTTCATAGACTCACATGTATTGAAAGCTATAAACATGCTCATGTGACAGTTATATCAGTTATATAGAGCATAGTTCTAGGCCTTCGGCCTAACAACAAGTGCAAATCAGTTCAAGTCTAAATTAAAGTAAATCAAATCAATGAAAATGAGATAAAGTTCCTAGTAGTGAAAGAATCCAACAACTTTCCTAAAGCTCCTTGCCTTAACGTTCTGACCTGAAAAATGTTAATTATGGAAAGGTTAAAATTGACATCTCAGTAACTAAATCCCTTCCTTGAACATAATCACTACATACTCATAGGTGCCAAGTGGGCATTTCGCAATAAGTGAATGCAATGAATATAATATCACAACAATACCACATTAAAGATTTAACATGAGGAAATATTCATTTATTAGCATTATTTATTCAATTCCCGTATTATCTCCTTAAATCCACCAGCTTGAATCTATGGGCTAAGTCTCCCCCCTGTGATTGAGAACTCTTACATGCTCTCCATGTGTAATGCCGCAAAGTTTGATTAAGGGCTAATGATAATTATTGTGAATGTTTGGTGAATTAAAGTTGATTTGATATCCAAATTAATTATTGGAAATGCCGACACCCTGTATTTTAGCATAATTATGGGACAAATAATTATTTGGGCTAAATATGAGGGAAATGGCATATGAAGAAGAGGAAAAGAATTTAAATGTGTGTTATGTGGCAATTTAAGTTAATGTGCCAAAATCAGTAGGAAATTAGAAAGAATGGAAATTTGTTGGTTAATTAGTCAGTGATTAATGGAGAAATTAATTACTAACTAAGAAGAAATGAGATGTGTAACTAAATGGCTAATAGAGTGGTTAGAGTAACTAATTAGTTACTTACTTTATGAGAACCAATGGGATAAAGACATGTGGTAAGCTTATGTGAAGAGAGAGTGGTTGGAGAAAAGTCAAATGGCAATATTTTATTATTTCCTTCTCTCTCTCTTCCATCCATTTCAGCTGATGGAGTATGGGCAAGGGGAAGCTCATCATTTCATCTTCTTCCTCACTCATCTCTCTCTTCTCTCTCTCTCCATATTTTCAGTAGCCATTAGAGACCAAAGAAGAAGGAGAAAAGCTTGATATTAAGGTGAGTAAATGACTCCAAATGGAAAATATTTCTACTTTAATATTGTTCCTTGGGTTGAGGGCTTTATTTCTATGGTTATAGATTGTCTATTGGTGTTGGTTTGTGCCCTCAAGGAAATCTAGAGTTGGGAGAACCAAGGATCTCCTTTGTGAAAGTTGTTGAGGTTTGTGTTATGAATCTTCCTATATGAGTTTTGTGGCATTGGATGATGCTTTGAATTTCTGGGATTTTTGGCCTTATTTTCAAAAATTAAGGTCATTAGGTGTATGGCATGTTGTTGTCATGGAATGGGTGTTTTGGTATATGTTTGAAATAGATAGAAATGGGTTTGAGGTTGAAATGTTAAATTTGGCAAATTTTAGGATTTTGTGTTGAATGTTGCCTAAAACAAAGCCTAATAATGGAATAAGAATTTGGTAGTTTTGATGTTTCCATTGGATTCCTGGTGCAAATTTATGTAGGAGTAGCCTTGGTTGAGACTTTGGTATCATTGGAAACACTTGGGTAAAGTTTGGGAAAATGTTAACATCTCTGCTGCATTTTTGGCTTCTGTTATGCATCACTCGAGTAATATGGGATCTCACTCGAGTGTAGCCTTGTATATTCTCTTTTTCCTTCAATTTTTATGTTACACTTCTGTGCAAAAGGATAAAAGTGTTTGTCTCACTTGCGAGTATTATGGGTTCTCACTCAACTGAACCTCGTCCCACTCGAGTGAAGGTGTATTTGATACTATAAACTCATTCTCAGGTTGTCACTCATGACCACTTTTAAGAGTATGTCTTAACACTCACGAGTGTTAAGCCATCACTCAAGTGCCAAGGTCCTTGCTCGAGTAATGTTCTCTTTTGAAAGTTTCTTATGCTCTCGAGTGAGCGCTTCCTGAACTTCACTTTGTAGAACTCGAGTGAGCATTTGGCTATCACTCGAGTGTTGATCTTTATGCTCGAGTGCTGTAGGCATTTCTTATCTCTGTCTTTTCTTTTTGTCAAGCACTAGTATGAGTATGCTTTTAAGGACTCGAGTGCAAGTCCATCATCACTCGAGTGAGGCCTTCTACTCGAGTGAAAGAGGGAAAAATCAGCACTTGTACTTTCAAAAGGGGATCTTTGGTATAGTTCTTTCAACCCTTTAGGGCTTGTGTTAGATGCATTTATAGCTAATTAAGGGACATTAATGATAACCAATCTAAGTGTTGTGAAGTTATTTAAGTATTGGAATAAAGAATAACACTTCATCCCTAATTATGAATTATAGGATTCAATATTTGCCCTACTCAGAAGAGACCAGTGACAGAGCACACACGGAAAGACCAAGGTAGTGACTTTTCTCTCATGTTATGTATGATGCTTAGTATGCATGACTTATCATTGTGTTATTACGAAATATTTCATGTGAAAACTTGATGTTGTGAATTGTGAGCATGAGGCCATTATAATCTTGTGAATGTGTTATCTGCCATAATGCATTACAGCGGGAGCAGTTTAGCGTGAGCAGTCATATGGGGTGATGAGTATTACACCTACCCCTGCTGTTGTATCTGTCATTATAAGTGCTGGGCAGTGCTGTGGAATCGTGGATTCCTACTTTGAGAATATACCAGTGTGGCTTTGATGTGATGTGAAATATTTTATATAGATCTCAACGTGGTGATATATGTGATATGAATATGTAGTTATGCAATACAGTGTGAGCAGATGAAACGATGATGTAGGTCACACCTACCCTTGCCGCTATAATTGCCATTGTAGTTGCTATATGTTTGTGTTATGATTTGCTTACTACATGCTTTGTGGTTGTGCATACTATGAGCGATTTGTTACTATGGGGATTCCTTAGAATCTCACTCTCCCAAAACAAACTTTCAAGCAGGGTTGGTGGATCTAAAGAGAAGCAGGTGATAAAGGGTGGTTAGAGCTCCGGGCTAGGAGTTTTTTTTTTTATTTTTGATTATCATTTTGGACATTGTATATAGCATTTGCGTAATCCCCTGAGTTAGGAAACTAATTATTGGCATTTGTGCCTTGTAAACTCTTTAGTTGTTTAATAGAACCCAAAGGTGTCAGGGAATTATATTGTACTTTGATATTTATAAATAGAATCAAATTGTACAGGCCAATTGTGAATTTGAACTGTGAATATGAGACCATTGTTGAACAGGTTTAGAAAAGTTTTTAAAAATCATGTTTTTAGGAAATTTACTTTTATTAAGTCCCAAATTGCATTATGGTCTCTAATCCAACTTAATCACATTTTTCTGAACTTAATCTCGGCTTTAAGTGAGAAAGGGGTTACACCATGTGTGGTACAGATCGGCCAAAGTACCATAGAGCACACGACAAACCACGGATTCCCTCACCTTAAGGTTACCGCTTAGGGACAATAAAAGACAACCATAGTATACTATATGGTGGCGTACCACATGGCACAACAATAAAACTTCTTCCACATCTTCTCCCCCTTATCATTAATCATCCTTAATTACATAGATATCTCAAAACACATAATACAAGTGTAATATAATCAAGTTATGGTTTATCAATCTCATGTTCTCATTTCCACAATCATCAACAATTATCACATTACACCATATCATGTTCTCATTATCACAAAATATATATAAATATATATCATAGTCATAAAAGGTAGTTTTATATAAAATACTAGAGCTAAACGTAATAAAATCTATGAGTTTTCAAGATAGTAAACACCTAGTAACTATACTCCAAGAAGGAATCTAGTTACCTCGAGTACCACATTTACCAAAAGTCTACTTGTAACCCCCTCCGTAATTATATCCGAAATACACGATTAAAATAAAATAGAGACCAATAACAAACAAAACTCATTTAAAATCCCATACTTTTTGAAATAGGGTTTTCACAAATATCGTTCAAAATCCATTTCACTTGGTCTCATATTCACGTTTCGAATACAATTACTATGTGAAATCACATTTATATAAATATCACAGTGCACAACATAATTCCCGGCAATCCCAAGTTTCATACCTTCACTAATGGGTTCAAAGGGTACATTAGCCTATACATTACTCAAATGGGAATTACACAAATCCATTCGAATACATAATCAAATATTTATCCATGACATATACATTCCGAATATACATTTCAACCTATCCAACCATATATATATATATATCTAAACATATACAGTTATCCCAACTAGCAATAATAACCAACTACCAAAATGACAACCCGAAGGAGACCTCATCGCCCTTGATTTCTTGCTCCATCCTTGATCCACCTACCCTGTCTAAAATGTTGGTAGGGGAGGGCGAGATTCGAGAGAACCTCAGTAGAAAAACATTACCAATATGCATGCAAGATAAATGTTTAATGCATGAAATGCTTGCATCACATAACTCATGCTCACACAATGACAAATCTGTAAGCTTAATGCTTTGAACAATATACATATGGCCATAGCATAAATTGAAACATAACTTCAAATCATTCATACATGTTTCACATAATCAAACAAAGCAATAACATGCATCAATACCAACACAAATATCATATACGTGCAGGAGAGGTAAGTTCCCTACCCTTAAAATCCCTTATTCTTTTCACGTATGCTCTAGCATCGGCTACTCGCGATCCAAGCGAATATCCAACCCTATAACCAAATCAAGGACATAGCGTCAATCTTAATTCCAAATCCTTACTTCCAAAATACTTAAAGTTGGTTGCCATTCACAACCTTTAGGTGTCTATAATAAGCTCAATGAAAGCCTAAAGGATTGAGATGTATTAGGTTGGAAATCATCTTTCAAAATCACAAAGTGCTGAAACAAGGTTTTGGCTGTAGCTAAGAATTCTCTAGCTATAGACAAAAAATAGAACAGAAGATTTTTGGCTGTAGCCAAGATGTTCTAGTTGCGGCCAAGACATGTACAGACAGTGTTGCACTGCAGCCAAGAACTATTGGCTGCAACCAAGGAAACTTCAGAGTTGATAACTAATTCCAGAAAAATTGAAATGAGGTGATCCTAAAGCTAAATGAAAGCTATTTCAGTCCTCTTCATAGGAAAAATATGAGCCATAACAAGAAATTACCACAAAATTCCAGAATTACACGAAATTACCTTGCAGTTCCAGATTTGCACCCAGTATTAACGTCAAACTTTAGAAAACCATAAGTCCTAGTTCACAAAACGAAATGACACAAATTATTTTTCTATTTGAACCTTGGAATGTGAAATTTAAGACTGGAAAGTTTCATAATTTGTAGAGATCATTTGCCTATCCAAAATGTAAATAGAAACAGACTGCCCAGAACAGAGTTTCAATAAATAGATTTTCAGTTTCGCACCAATGCATCCAATGGCTACCAAATTCACATCAAATACCATTCCCACATAAATTTTCAAAAGGAATCCATTGGAAAAACCAAATCAACTAAATTCACATCACATTTACACATATTCTGTTCTTGAAGCCTATTGCCGGACAAAAACATTAAATGGCTAAACTTCCCATTCAAGGTTTCAAACCAACCCAAACCAATTCCAATGGTCATATAACACCACAAAACACCAATTGCAACTCAAAACACATGACAATCCATGCATTTTGAAATTACCACAAAATTAGGGCAAAATTCAACAATTCTTAAAACTCAAACAAAAGCCACAAAACTTATATCAAAAGGCATCAAATACTCACCTCTTCCTCTTTCCCAAACCAATTTCTTGATTCTTCATCTTTCAAAATTCTTCAAGCTCTCAAAAAACCTTCTTTCACAAATATGAAACCATAGCAATGAAGATCTCATCACTATGAACAAGATTAATGAAGGGTGTTTAAGCTTAGAGGACATTAAGCAAGCCAAAAAGTCACTCCCACTTTATCTTTCTTCCTTAAATTTGGACGACCATAGAAGCTTTGGAGAGAAAAAGATGAGATGATGAAGAAGGAGTATCTATTTTTGGGAACTAAAAGCCTCATTAGGCTGACCAAAAAGGAAGAGAGGAGAGAGGAAGAATGTTGACAAATTGACTAAGATCCAAAGGTCTAAAACTTGCCAAGTGTCATGATCTTGTTGCATCTCCAATGAACTCACATGAACTCATACACATGGGATTCCACCCACTCAATCTCACAACAAATCAACCCTAACCATTGATCTTGAAGTTACCAATGAGTTTCCTCTTTGGTAACTGACCAATTGGTCAGTTTTACCGTTTTTCCCCTGATTATGTAATTCTCACTGAATCACCATCAAACACATCATATCTTTCCTTTTAACCATAATAGGTGCCCTCCCTATATTTCAATTCAATTTAGATGTTAATCCATAATTGAGCTCAAATGCAAGATTTCGACACTGCTCACAACGCATACAAATCACAGTTCACATCATAATCTCCAAAAGTGTTCATTTATCAATAATTACATACACTTTGGAGTCATTAACCCTTAATCAAAATTTGGGATCCTGCTAAATCAGGGCTTAGCATTCCACTTATTTTAGGCTTAGTATCTAGCCTCAAATCTTTGAATTTGGGTTATTATATCCCCCCTGGTTCAATAAATTTCATCCTCGAAATTTGTTGCACACTTAATCAACAAACTACGGATGCTTCTTCACAATAGATTCCATTTTACAATTTATTTCTCATTGGGACGGTCCCTTTTTGACCACCTACACAACCAGTACATCACAGATCTGATTCTCGCAAGAATCCTAAACAACGAATGCAACCCAGTTGCCATAAACTGCAATCAGCCCATTTCCCGATCACCACACAAACACAATCACCATACATTTGCCAAGCAAATGCAATCACTTCCACGTACAATTGCCACAACACATCATCATCACATAACATACTTACTAGAGGCTCTACATTATGAGCCATATCATAAGATCTCGACAGTTGGGCGGCATAGGCCACCACTCTTCTCAACTCAATCTAGTTACCCCTTTCGGGAGTAACCCCAAAATTTCACAACCTTAATACACAAATGACAGCTTTAGCTATATTCACAAACACTTTAGCTTTCATTGTATTCACTTTCACAGCATTACCCTCACCCGTATACCCACCAGTGACTCCGCTAGTGGTAACCAGGACTTTTGGGTCTCAATAACAATATCAAATCGTTGTATCAAATTTCACGATGTTACCCTTACCCGTATACCCACCAATGACTCCGCTGGTGGTAACAGGGACTTTTAGGTACTAACACAACAATATCCAAAGCTGATTTCACATTGGTGTGTGACCAATGTCACAGGTTCACAATCATACCCCACCTTCATCCCCTTTTACCTTTGGGAAGACACATAGTCTTTACCCGAACCATTATTAGTGACTCAGGAACTATTGGCGCGGTGGTGCTTACATACATATTGAAAGAATACCTTGGCTTTCGCCGCTTGCACAATTACACATTGCCCTTCTTGCATTAACGCAACTTCCACATCAAACACACATTCCTTAACAACAATACACATAGAAGATTCTAATTTTACGCACCGCCTTTCGGACTGGGGTCAACACCGGTGCAACGAGCCTAGTGGCTAGCTATGCTGGCCATACCAGGGTAAGTGCCCTCATAAATGAGAACCCCCGATCATGTAATCGAATTCGCCATCAGCTGAAGTAACTCTGCTTTGCAGCCAAAACCACACCCCAATCCCAGCTTGGTCACAATTGTCACATATACACATTGGCTTCACAGCATTCATATGGTCACATCTCTCGTATGCCACCGCCATGAAAGTATGATCCTCCCACCATCAACACCAATAGGCCGCGGGTGAAGAATTCATACACATCCCTTGTATTCTACTGCCCTGAAGGTACGATCCTCTTATTGTCAACACCAATGGGCCACGAGTGAAGATTTCACAAATGTTCGTCACACCTTGGGCCTATGCCATCACAACTCAGCCCACCGAACCAATCTGATATGGCCTAACCGAGGAGGTGGACTCACAATACACAATCACAACAAGTTGGAACCGGGTATATTCTTCACCGAATTCTTTTCACATCACAATCAACATAATCACCAAGCTGGGTAGAACACAACCAAACCTTTACTTGTTCACAGTACATCACAACACACCATAAAAATTAAACTGGGATCCTCCAAGACCCCCTTCTCACACAAGTACATGGCCCCAAAGTTTCACTTCCAAAAGCCATAACCAATACATTGTTGAGAGCCTATACTCCCAATGTTCCCATAACTCTACTCTATAATTCAACGTCACGGCAACTGCACTATACGGTTCGTTATCACGACGGCTTCACACTAGGGTTTGTCATCACGGTGGCTTTCTCCAATCAGACGTCACTATAGGTAGCCCTCTCTAATAAGAACTCTCTGTAGATAGCCCTCTTCGATCCGTATCCTCCGTAGATAACTCTTTCCCTGTGCTAGATTAATCACCTACAACCTCGAGATAAATGATACACATTTCAATTCAAATCTAGTACTGTACTTTAGTACCTCAGACAATCCGGGTCCAATCAACTTCCTAAGAATCAACCCAGCTATTGAGTCTAATTCTTGGATCATAGTTCATCTCGTAAACCTCAACCTCAGTTGAACCAGAAAATCACTTCCCTCATTTCTACGGAGCACCATCAGCCCCAATATAAGTTCAAATATCTTTGCCAGCCTAAGGCACACTAGTCCCCTAGGTCTTAGGGCCTTTGAACACAAAAATCCTATATGACATCACTAGCATGTAATATCATACCATTTAGGGTTTCCCACCCAACGTACAGGTGGGTGTCATAATAAACATAGAACCTTACTATCACATACCTCGGAACCCATTTTCCTCTATTCTCAAATCATACCCCTCATCTCTACATAGGATCCCTAGAATTATCATAAATTACCTCCACCTCTGGGTCTACACATCAAATTCTTGGGCAAACCATTATATCATTTGATTCCATAATGATTTGCCACTTCAGAAAAACCAAATAATGTATACACAGTCCACAAAGCTCATATATATCCAATCAACAAACACACATGTGTATACACAACAAACATCACAAATCATCTTCTACCACCGTGGCAGAGATCTAAGGGGGCTATCCTAGCAAATTTCCATACTTGCCAGGAACTAAGCTTTGATACCATAAATGTAACCTCCTTCATAATTATATCCAAAATACAAGATTAAAATAAAATAGAGACCAATAATAAATAAAACTCATTTAAAATCCCATACTTTTTGAAATAGGGTTTTCACATATATCGTTCAAAATCCATTTCACCTGGTCTCATATTTATGTTTCGAATATAATAACTATATGAAGGTAAATCACATTCATATAAATATCAGAGTGCACAACATAATTCCTGGCAATCCCAGGTTTCATACCATCACTAATAGGTTCAAAGGGCACATTAGCCTATATCATTACTCAAATGGGGATTACACAAATCCATTCGAATACATAATCAAATATTTATCCACGACATATACATTCCGAATATACATTCCAACCTATCCAACCATATATATATTTAAACATATATAGTTATCCCAACTAGCAATCATAACCAACTACCAAAATGACAACCCAAAGAAGTCCTCGTCGCCCTTAATTGCTTTCTTCATCCTCGATCAACCTACCCTGTCTAAAAAGTTAGTAGGGGAGGCTGAGATTTGAGAGAATCTCAGTAGGAAAATATTACCAATATGCATGCAAGATAAATGTTTAATGCATGACATGCTTGCAACATATAACTCATGCTCACACAATGACAAATCTATAAGCTCAATACTTCGAACAATATACATATGGCCATAGCATAAATTGAAACATAGCTTCAAATGATTCATACATGTTTCACATAATCAAGCAAAGAAATAACATGCATCAATACCAACACAAATATCATATACATCTAGGAGAGGAAAGTTCCCTACCCTTATTTTTTCCATGTATGCTTTAACATCAGCTACTCGCAATCCAAGCGAATATCCAATCCTATAACCAAATCAAGAACATAGTGTCAATCTTAATTCCAAATCCTTACTTCCACAATACTTAAAGTTGGTTGCCATTCACAACCTTTAGGTGGCTACAATAAGCTCAACGAAAGCCTAAATGATTGGGACGTACTAGGTTGGAAATCACCTTTCAAAATCACAAAGTGTTGAAACAGGGTTTTGGCTGCAGCCAAGAATTCTCTGGCTGCGGCTAAAAAACAGCATAGAAGGTTTTTAGTTGCAGTCAAGATTTTCTGGCTGCAGCCAAGACATTCACAGACATTTCTATGATGCAGCCAAAGAAACTTCAGAAATTCATAACTAATTCCAAAAAAGTCGATATGAGGATATTCCAAGGCTAAATAAAAGCTATTTCAATCCTCTTCATAGGAAAAATATGAGCCATTATAAGAAATTACCACAAAATTCCATAATTACACAAAATTACCTTGCAGTTCAAGATTTGCACCCAGTCTTAACGTCAAACTTTAGAAAACCATAACTCCTAGTTCACAAAACGAAATAACACAAATTATCTGTCTATTTTGAACGTTGGAATGTGAAATTTAAGAATGGAAAGTTTTAAAATTTTTAGAGACCATTTGCCTATCCAAAATGTAAATACAAACAGACTACCCAGAACAGAGTTTCAATGGACAGATTTTCAGTTTTGCACCAATGCATCCAATGGTTCCCAAATTCACATCAAATACCATTCCCACATAAATTTTCACAAGGAATCTATTGGAAACACCAAATCAACCAAATTCACATCACATTTACACATATTTGTTCTTAAACCCTATTGCCGCACAAAAACATTAAATGGCCCATTCAAGGTTTCAAACCAACCCAAACCAATTCCAATGGTCATATAACACAACAAAACACCAATTGCATCTTAAAACACATGACAATTCATGCATTTCAAAATTACCACAAAATAAGGGAAAAATTCAAAAATTCTTAAAACTCCACCAAAAGCCAGAAAGCTTAGATCAAAAGGCATCAAATACTCACCTCTTCCTCTTTCCCAAACCAATTCCTTGATTCTTCATCTTTCCAAATTCTTCAAGCTCTCAAAAATCCTTCTTTCACAAATCTAAAACCATAGAAATGAAGATCTCATCACTATGAACAAGATTAATGAAGGGTGTTTAAGCATTAGAGGACATTAAGCAAGCCAAAAACTCACCTCAAACTTTATCTTTCTTCCTTAAATTTGGATGACCATGGGAGCTTTGGAAAGAGAAAGATGAGATGATGATAAAGGAGGATCAGTTTTTGGGAACTAAAAGCCTCATTAGGTGTACCAAAAAGGAAGAATAGAGAGAGGAAGAGTGTTGACAAATTGACCAAGATCCAAAGGTCCAAAACTTGCCAAGTGTCATGATCTTGTTCCATCTCCAATAAACTCACATGAACTCACACACAGGGGATTTTACCCACTCAATCTCATAACAAATCAACTCTAACCATTGATCTTGAAGTTACCAATGAGTTTGCTCTTCGATAACTGACCAATTGGTCGGTAACTTTACCGTTTTTCCCCTAATTATGGTAATTCTCACTGAATCAACATCAAACACATCATATCTTTCCTTTTAACCATAATAGGCGCCCTCTCTATATTTCAATTCAATTTAAATATTAATCCATAATTGAGCTTAAATGCAGGGTTTTGGCACTGCTCACAACGCATACGAATCACAGTTCACATCATAATCTCCAAAAGAGTTCATTTATCAATAATCACATCCACTTTGGAGTCCTTAACCCTTAATCAAAATTTGGAATCTTGCTAAATCGGGGCTTAACAGTCCATTTATTTCAAGCTTATTCTCTAGCCTCAAATCTCTGAATTCAGGGTATTACGCTACTATAGGCAAGTCCATACACAAGCTATTGCTCCTTAGGTTAATCCTCAAAAGTATTCCATTACCTTTTTTTATTCCTGAGGAGCTTATACAACTCTTGATAATCTCTAAATTTGTCACATGTAGATGTGGAGTGGATCTTGGGGACGTCAATTGTTAATAAGATCAAACTCTCTGAAATTTATCTACCAAGCATGTCCATCACCTCCCTAATTCTAGGGACATGTACCTAGGAAAGTCACCATTATGGTTGGATATTGACAAACCTACCGAAATTATCTTGCTTAAGTTAATGCATTGAAATTTTGGAGTTTCCTAGAAAAAGAAACCAAAGACAGCTAAAGACACCTAAGTAAAAGTTTTCCTAGAATCTCGTATCTATTGAAATTCTTGGTTTTAGTTGTTTTTCCAGAACTCCCCACAATCATACAAGGAACTATGAGTAGCCTAAAAGTAATAAAATATTATTATTAGGAGTCTCTAAGACTCCCCAAACTATCTTGGGAATCTCAATCTAGTTAAAATAACAATAATTCAATAATTAGAGTCTCTTGGATTCCTTAGATACTCTTTTAGAGAATTAAATTATACTCTTAGCAACCCAGAAGTTTCTATAGAGTTCACAAAGTTGCTCAGAGTAACATATAATAATAAGTTATGACACAAATTTCATGAAGGTAATCTAAATAAGTGAACTAGTATCTTTGAATATGTTATATTACCCCAAGAGACAAAAGTCTCACCTCAATTTAAGGAGAAAAGGGCTATACATTGTTTTTCCTCAAAAATCCCCAAATCTTAGCCTAGATCCAAGAATCACAAGAATTCCCAAGAAGAAAGAAAGATTTGGGTTAGGAATACTCACTAGAGGGTTAGAAATCCTTGTGAGGCTCTCTAGAGTCCTTGAGAGAAAACCCTAGTAGAGCTCTCTGTAATATCCCAATTTGGGATTAAGGGCTAATGACTTTGAGATTAATTGTAAGCGTGTAATTAAGCACTTTTGGAATTAATGTAATATGAATTTGGTGTACATGTGTGTGTGGTATTTAAGATAAAGGGTTGAGATTCATTGCACATAGGTCGGGATCTTATGCTTTGCAGTTGTGTGAGCTTATAGGGGAGTGATTAAGATTTGGACAAAAGGCATGGTGGTGGCCATAAGATGTGGCACTAAGTGACAAAAAACCACTTTTCTCTCTCCTTCCTCTCTCTTTTTCGGTTGTGTGTAGAAGGGGGAAAAGAGACATTGCATCATCATCATCATCTCACCATCTCTCTCATACTCTCCCTCTCTTCTCTCTATTTCTGGCGACCTTGAGGCAAGAAAGAGAAATGAAAGCTTTGATTTTTGGGTAGTAATAATCCTCCTTTGCTAAAATCATCTTCTTTAATATTGTGTATCTCATTGAGAACTTCAACTTGGTAATTTTAGAATCTTGAAATAGTGGTGGTTTGTGTGTTGGTCGAAATTGGAAGTTGGAAAAATCAAGATTTTGAATTTGGCAAAGTGAAGAGGTAGGCATTTAGTGCATTTTGATATATGGCTTGTGATTTTTGGATAAGTTTGTGAAAATCTGGAAATTTTGCCCTAGTTATACCAAATGTTGAAAGTATGGATTTCATTGTGTTAGATGTTGGAAATGATCTATTGTGAATATATTTGAGTATTGGATTTAGTTTGGAATGTTGGAAATGTGTTAAGGTACATTGGACCTTTGTTGTGTTATAGAGACCTAAGAGTATGATTGTGGTCAAATTGGTTTTATGAGTGTTTTTGAAGTGGTAAATGTGTTCCCTAGTTAGTGCCAAGTGTGTATGAGCTTTTGGTAGAGTTTGGGAACCATAGGGTATGAATTTGACCATCTGGTATTTTCTGCTATTTTCTGCGTTTTTGGTCTCTGATGCACAACACTCGAGCAGAGGAAGATTATGCTCAAGTGCTATGTGCATTTTTCCCTCTTCTGCGTTGAGTTTTAATTGGATTCTTTGAAGATGGCTCTCGAGTGCACTTCTTTGTTCTCGAGTGAGGGAAGAACATGCTCGAGTGAGCTTGGGCTGCTCGAGTGATGGAGTGAATCAGAGTTAGGGTTGCTCTCGGGTTATCACTCGCTAGCCATTGTTTAAGAGTGTGCTCTGACACTCGTAAGCACGGCCGTCTCACCCGAGCACTAAGGGTATGCTCGAGTGAGCTTGTCCCTATGATGGTTGCATGTGCTCTTGGGTTGTTGCTCGTGGTGTTGCACTCTCGAGGACTCGAGCATAAGTGGGGTCATCACCCGAGTGCAGAGCTTGGTGCTCGAGTGTTGTGAGTACTTCCTGTCCGTGAAGGTTGCTCTCTGTCAAGCACTCGCGAGTGAGAGTCCTTCTCACCCGAGCACAAATCTCTCATCACTCAAGTGAGGTTGTCTTCACTCGAGTAAGGCTGTCAGAAATCAGTGTTGTGCCTTTGAAAGAGGGGTCTTTAGGGTAGTTTCTTCTAACCCTTTAAGCATATGTTTAAGCATCTTTTAGCCACCTAAAGAGTCCTAAATGATAACCAACTAAGTGTATTATGAAATTAAGAACTTGGAAAAGAGATTGATCGGTTGTCCCTAATTTGGTATAGGATTTGACATCTGTTGCCCTCGTGAGACTGCGGTACCGGAACCAATCAAGAAAGATACAGGTAGTGACTCTTTCTTTATACCTTATGTGATACTTCGTATGTGTGCTATATCATTGTGATGTGATGAGTTCGTATGCTGCGAGATCTGTGAAATTGTGGAAGCACCGCTATACCAATAGTCCCTGAGTCGCTAACAACGGTTCGGGTAAGGGCTGTGTGCCTCCCCGGCGGTAAAAGAGGATGAGGTTAGGGTGTGGTATATGTGATTATACGGGCCGAAAGGCTAATTGTGAGCCGAAAGGTTATTTGTGAAGGCCGAAGGGCCAATTGTGAAAGCCGAAAGCCTATATGTGAGCCGTAAGGCTATTCATATGCACTGCCACGCCAATAGTCCCTGAGTCGCTAACAACAGTTCGGGTTAGGACGGTGTGCCTTCCCGGCGGTAAAAGGGGATGAGGGTGGAGTGTGATTTGTGTTGCTTGTAACCCCCTTCGTAATTATGATTCGAAATATGTATTTTAAAATGAAATAGAGACCAATAATAATCAAACTCATTTACAATCCCTTCCTTACGGAAGGGTTTTCACAAATATTTTCAAAGATTCTGCCTTACCTTGGTCTCAAATTCCACAACTCGAATATAATTACCCTATGCAGTTACATCACACTTACATATCAGAGTGTACAACAAAATCCTGGCAACCCTCAAGTTTCATACATAAACTAAAGGTTTATAAATTCCCATTAGGGGATTACACCACTGTCTCCAAAACAACATTTATAAGATATACGGTGATCTCCCAACAAAACATGATATCCAACACCAAAATATAAATCTCCCTAAGGAGCCTTATCCGCCCTTGGTCGTCTCCTTTCCCTTCGAGCCACTTGCCTTGTCTGAGGGTTTGTCAATGGAAAGAATGCGATTCAAAAGAATCCCAGTAGTAACAAATCACTCATACCACATGTAATCACAAAGCATGCAAGAAAATCATCAAGCAGCATCACAATATAAAGCACAGCACACAGGCTGCCACATATGCACATAATCACATAATCTCATCCCCCATATTCCACCGCCCCAAAGGCACGGTCCTCCCACCGTCAACACCGATGGGCCGCGGGTGAAGGTTTCACAAATAGCCTTTTGGCTTTCACATATAGCCTTACGGCTTTCACATAGTCTCATCCCCCGAATTCCACCGCCCCGAAGGCACGATCCTCCCACCGTCAACACCGATGGGCCGCAGGTGATAGACTCACAAACAATGATCAAACAAACATACCATGTATCACATATAGTATAAGGGAAAAGAGTCACTACCTTGTTCTTTCCTAACGTGCGCCGGCACAGGTTGCTTACGATTAGGGAAAATGTCGAACCCTATAAACGAAAGTCAAAGACGACAAGTTATTCTCTATTCCAAATTCTCACATTCAGAACACTTAAAGTAGCTTATCACTTGGACTCTTTAGGTGGCTACTAGAAGTCTAGACACTTGCCTAAAGGGTTGAGGAGTACTATCTCAAAGACCACCTTTTAGTGTGCATCGTAAAACGTGATAACCATTGGGCTCACAACTTGGTCCTACAATTCCAAAATACAATTTAGACACTTCCATAGTGTTTCTGGGGGTTATATGAGCATATTATGAAAATTTACAAAAATGCCCCCGGGGGGTCGTACCCGGTCCGGCTGTACTTTTCTCGAAATTTTGACATGAGCTATTTTGACATATTTTCGCCCAAGGAATCCATTTCCAAACTCAAAATTGTCAAATTCAATGTCAAATTACAACATTACCCTTGGCAGCCCCACTTTAAGGGTTTCAGGGGTGTTTTCGTAATTATGCTTTTTCGGCCTTTTCCGAAAAAGTGACCAACTGTAACCCCACCTAATTTTTGCTCCTGAACTCAATGGAACCATCAAAGTATTGAAAATTCAACTCTAACCCTCAGATCTAGCCCTGGCCGAAATCTTGGCATACTTTGGGAAGAATTGGTGTTTTTCGGTTTCGGCTCCGTAAACGTGTTCCTTTCTACTCCTAACCACTTTATTAATCATTACATTAGGTTACAACCAACATTAAGACCCAATTTGGGCAGCATAACCCCTAGGCCATATCATTTCCAAACTTTAAAACCAATGGTAATCCGGCGAAATTTCACCTATTAAATTGCCCACAGCAACCAGAATAAGCAATATACGAAAGTTTGGAAGTTACCTCAAGCTCCCACTAGCTTTTCTTCAAGCTGGATGAAAACCCTAGCCTTAGAATACCCAAATTTGTGCCCCACAAACCTTGAAGAATATAGAAGAATAGCTTAGGAGCGGAGTTATACGTATTAGGTAAGGATTTACCGAAGAAATCGACTTACCGTACAAGTTCTCTTCTACTTCTCTCTCTAGAATTTCTCACACCTTCTCTCTCTTGTTGCAGCTGAATATCACGGTTTTGGGCTGATGTAGGAGGTGGATGATGATTTAATATAATATAATATTATTTTCTAATTATTTACTAAATTTCCATCAATTTCGGATTTTCACAAAATTCTGGCAGATTTCTGCCCAAACTTTAAAATATCATAACTAATTCTAGAAAAATAAAAATGAGGTGATCCAAAAGCCAATGGAAAGCTATTTAAGTCCTCTTTATTGGAAAAATATGGATCACTGCATTTAATAACCTCAAAAATACAGAATTGCGCAAAAGTCCATACTGCTCCAAAACAGATTCCAGTTTCCATCCCAAACTTTGGAAAATCATAACTCTTAGCTCAAAAATTGAAATGACACAAATTATATGTCCATTTTGAATCTTGGCATGTGAAATTTAAGACTGGAAAATATCAAAATTTTTAGACACCATTTTCCTATTTAAAACGTCCATACAAGTCGACTGCCCTGTACAGAGTTTCAATGGACAGAGTTTCCAACTTTTGCACAATTGTTCCCAATGGTTCCAATTTCACAATAAACACTCTCCCAACACGAATTTTCACAAGGAAGCAATTGGAATCATTAAAACATCCAAATTCCCATCACCCATTCTCCAAAAGTATTTATTCAACAATAATTACATTCACTTTTGAAGTTATTAGCCCTTAATCACTTTTTGGGATATTACATATCTCCCCCCGTAGAATAAATTTCATCCTCGAAATTTATCACACCACTAGAGCCATAAACCCCGGATATCGCCTACGCATGTCCGCTTCTACTTCCCAAGTTGCTTCTCTTTGAGTCATTCCCTTCCAGATCACCTTCACATATGGAATGCTTCGATGTTTGAGCTGTCATTCTTCTCGATCGATAATCTGTTCTGGCTCTACTGCATAGGTGAAGTTGTCTTGTAACTCGACTTCTTCATACTCAACAATGTGAGATGGATCCGGTTGGTACTTCTTCAGTTGAGAAATGTGAAACA
Source organism: Inga laurina (assembly GCA_963855925.1). Lineage (NCBI taxonomy): Eukaryota > Viridiplantae > Streptophyta > Magnoliopsida > Fabales > Fabaceae > Inga > Inga laurina. Next base: position 24,566,962 of record OY979707.1, read on the forward strand.
CATCATGGAGTCTGCTCAAGTTTGGGGGTAGGGCTACTCGATATGCAACAGGCCCAATTCTTGCAAGAATCTCAAAAGGACCTATATACCTTGGGCTCAGCTTCTTTCGCTTGATAGCTCTCCCGATGCCGGTGACTGGTGACACCCTCAGAAACACATGATCACCAACCTCAAATTCTAAAGGTTACCAACCTCAAATTCTAAAGGTCTTCTTCTCTTGTCAGCGTAGCTTTTTTGTCGACTCTGTGCTGCAAGGAGCCTCTTTCGTATGACTTGAATCTGTGTTGAGGTTTGATCAATAAGATCTGGCCCATAAAGCTTCCTTTCGGACAACTCATTCCAGCATAGGGGTGATTGACACTTCCTCCTGTACAACACTTCATACGGCGCCATCTGAATGCTAGCATGATAACTATTGTTGTAGGCGAATTCAGTAAGTGGAAGAAAGCGATCCCAATTCCCTTTGAAGTCAAGGACACAAGCTCGCAACATATCCTTGAATGTCTGAATGGTCCTCTCTGATTGTCCATCCGTCTGAGGATGATAAGCTGTGCTAAATCTTAGCTGAGTACCCAATGCCCCATGCAAAGCTTTCCAGAATCTTGAAGTGAATCGGGGATCTCGATCGGAAATGATGTTCTTTGGTACACCATGGAGCTTCACAATTTCTTGAATGTAAATCTCTGCTAGTTTGTCTGGAGAATAACTAGCATTGATTGGTAAGAAGTGTGCTGACTTTGTTAACCGATCCACAATCACCCAAATCGCATTATAATTCCAGATTCTGGGCAATCCTACAACAAGGTCCATAGTCACACTTTCCCATTTCCATTCCGGAATCTCAGGACTTTGAAGCAAACCAGGTGGTCTCTGGTGCTCAATTTTTACCTTCTGGCAAGTGAGACACCTCGCTACATATTTTGTCACATCAGTCTTCAAGCCTGGCCACCAATACATAGACTTCAGATTATGGTACATTTTGGTCATACCAGGATGAAGAGTATATCGCTCTTATGCGCCTCATCCAGAATCTTCTGTCTCAACTCCGCCTTTAGAGGAACACAGATTCTCTTCTGATAGCGAACCAATCCACTAGGCGATAGATCATAGCCCTGAGCTTCTCCCCGTTCAATCCGAGCTAGGTTGTGCTATATCCAACCATCTTGCTTCTGAGCTTCTTCAATTTCAGCTCTCAAGTCACTTTCCCTTTGGGAAATAGTATAGTTGGCACAGTTGATCTAATTCGACAAGTTCAAATCTCAAAAATCCGCTATCAATTTCCCTTCTTGCATCATCATTACTGCCACAAGCACCGTCTTTCGACTAAGAGCATCCGCGACTACATTTGCTTTACCCGGATGATATTTGATTTCCAGGTTATAGTCCTTAAGCAACTCCATCCAACGACGCTGTCTCATATTCAACTCTTTCTGATCATACAAATACTTGAGACTTTTGTGGTCGCAGTATAGTTCTACCTTCACACCATACAAATAATGCCACCAAATTTTCAAAGCAAACACAATGGCCGCAAGCTCCAGATCATGGGTGGGATAGTTCATTTCATGAGGTTTGAGTTGTCGAGAGGCATAGGCCACCACACGTCCCTGCTGACACACCCTAATCCCTGCTTACTCGCATCACTATACACAACATAAGTCAAGCTGGGATCAAGTATAATCAACACAGGTGCTGTAGTCAATCTCTCCTTCAGCTCCACAAAGCAATTTTCACATTTCTCATCCCACACAAACGGTTGATCCTTTCTTGTGAGCTTGGTCATTGGCAAAGCAATACGGGAGAAATTCTGAATGAATCTCCAGTAGTAACCAGCAAGACCCAGAAAACTGCATACCTCAGCAACAATTTCTAGCCTCTTCCAGTCCAGTACTGCTTCTACCTTACTGGGATCCACAGAGACCCCTTCTTGCTAGATAACATGGCCTAAGAATTTTACTTCTGGCAGCCAAAACTCACATTTACTCAATTTGGCATAGAGTTGCTTCTCACGCAAGATGTTCAACACAATCCTCAAATGATGCTCATGCTCCTCCATACTCTTGGAGTATATCAAAATATCATCAATAAACACAACAACAAACTGATCTAGATACTGTCGAAAGACACGGTTCATGTAATCCATGAATACCGCAGGTGCATTGGGTAGCCCAAATGGCATCACCAGAAACTCATAATGCCCATACCTAGTTCTAAAAGCAGTTTTTGGAACATCTTCTGCTTTCACACGCAGCTGATGATATCCTGACCTTAGATCAATCTTTGAAAACACACACGAACCAAACAATTGATCTAAAAGGTCATCAATTCTTGAGAGAGGGTACTTATTCTTAACAGTAATCTTATTCAATTCTCTGTAATCAATACACAAACGTAGACTCCCATCTTTCGTTTTGACGAATAACACTAGAGCTCCCCAAGGTAACACACTGGGTCTAATGAACCCTTTCTCAAGCAAGTCTTCAATCTGCTTCTTTAATTCCGCCATTTCATTTGGGGCCATACGATATGGGGCCTTTGAAATAGAACCAGCTCTAGGCATAATCTCGATTAGGAATTGAACTTCCCTTTCTGGAGGCAATCCACTAAGGTCATCAGGAAATACCTCAAGGAATTCATTTACCACGGGTATACTGCTCAAAGTTTCTCTGGTCTCTCCTTGAATAGAAAAGAACACCATATACCCCTGGCAACCTTTCTCTAAATATTTCTCAGGTTTGGCCGTTGAAAGGAAATTCATACTGCCATTCACATCCTCAAGACTTTGAGAAACAGGATACACTATCCTCTTGTTCCCACAATCTAATAGCACATTACTTGCCGTCAACCAATCGAAACCCAAAATGACTTCTAATTGATAGAGCGGCAGACAAATCAAATCAACAATAGATTGGTGCCCCTCCATAGTTATGACACAATTTAGGTAGGCTTCGACAGCTATAGCCTTGACACCCATTGGCGTCGACACAACTAAATCAAAGGGCAATTTATGTACATGCATACCCAGGCGCTTCACACAATCATAAGCAATGAAAGAGTGACTTGCACCTGAATCAAACAATGCTTGTAACACATTACCATCAAGGAGAATTTTACCTTGAATAAGATCAGGGGACTTTCGGGATTCCTCATGAGTCATGGCGAATACTCGACCCTGAGTCCTCGGTCGCTGTTCTGCCTGAGGCCGCCGACAATCTCTAGAAAGATGGGCCGGTTGCTTGCAATTAAAGCAGATCATTTCGCCCCGACAATTTCTACCGTAGTGTGGCTTGTTACAATGGCGACATACCCATTCTGTCAAAGATTTCTGGGGCTCCCGATCTCTAGGCTGGTAGGGCTTCTTACCAGTACCCCGAGATGAAGAGGATCCCTAGCCCTTCCGCTTCTGGGAAGTATTACCCTTACTGGGTTCACTGCGATTACCAGGAGCTTTGGCAGGATACAATTCCCTCAAATTATTTTCTGTGATTCTACACTCTTCCACCGCCTTGTTAAAGTTGGTCAACAAGTGTGTAGCTAACCTCTTCCTCAGCTCTCGTTGCAAACCACGAATAAGCATGTATGCACTCAACTCTTCAATATCCGCCTTCTGAAGATAAGAAGAATACCGAGACAAACGGATAAAACGGGACAGATAGTTATCAAAGGTCTCTGTGTCCCCTTGTCTAATATTCAGAAATTCAGTTTCCTTCTCGAGCCACACTGATTTGGGAAAGTATTTCTTAATGAATTCTTGTTGAAACAATTCCCAAGTCAATGGTACATTTTTGCTTTTCAACGTTAAGGCAATGTTCCGCCACCAACGATCTGCATCCCCCTCGAGCTTATAAACTGCCAGACGTGGCTTCACCTTGTTCGGGCACCCAAGGACCTCAAATATCTTTTATAGCCTGTTCAACCAATCTTCAGCTGCTTAGGGATCAAACCTCCCTCTGAACGCCGGAGGCAAGTGCTTACAGAATCTTGAAACCCAAAATTGCAGATCTCTTTCCTCTCTAATTGGAACTCCATATGATTCTTGGTTTAGTTCAGCATGAGGAGGTGATTCGAGTGGTCGTACCGACCCTTCTGCAGTTTCTTCCTTATGAGTCCCCTCCTGGGTCTCCTCTTGTGTGGACGGACCCTGACCCTCATTTCTTTTAGCCTTCTCTTCTCTGAGCTCCTCTCTTAGCTCAGCAATCATGTCCCTTTGATCTTTAATAAGAACCATCAATTCTTGCATCGGGTCCGGTGGATTATCATTGACCACCTCCACCTTAGGGTCTACTTGCTGAGTATTGGGGCGTCCTCTAGTTTTCTTCATTCTATAAATAACTTACCCCATTAATATAGCAGAAAAAGTATGCACATATATTCACAAGTCTTGTATATATCCATATCAATAGAACGTACATGTGCATACACAACAATTATTCACAAATGATCTTCTATCCCTAAAGCCAACTAATGGATGCATCCTAGCAACTCTACCCTTGCCAGGAACTACAGCTCTGATACCAAAAATGTAACCCCCTTCGTAATTATGATTCGAAATACGTATTTTAAAATGAAATAGAGACCAATAATAATCAAACTCATTTACAATCCCTTCCTTACAGAAGGGTTTTCACAAATATTTTCAAAGATTCTGCTTTACCCTGGTCTCAAATTCCACAACTCGAATATAATTACCCTATGCAGTTACATCACACTTACATATCAGAGTGTACAACAAAATCCCGGCAACCCTCGGGTTTCATACATAAACTAAAGGTTTATAAATTCCCATTAGGGGATTACACCACTGTCACCAAAACAATATTTATAAGATATACGGTGATCTCCCAACAAAACATGATATCCAACACCAAAATATAAATCTCCCTAAGGAGCCTTATCCGCCCTTGGTCGTCTCCTTTCCCTTGGAGCCACTTGCCCTGTCTGAAGGTTTGTCAATGGAAATAATGAGATTCAAAAGAATCCCAGTAGTAACAAATCACTCATACCACATATAATCACAAAGCATGCAAGAAAATCATCAAGCAGCATCACAACATAAATTACAGCACACAGGCTGTCACATATACACATAATCACATAATCTCATCCCCCGTATTCCACCACCCCGAAGGCACGGTCCTCCCACCGTCAACACCGATGGGCAGCGGGTAAAGGTTTCACAAATAGCCATTTGGCTTTCACATATAGCCTTACGGCTTTCACATAGTCTCATCCCCCGAATTCCACAGCCCCGAAGGCACGATCCTCCCACCGTCAACACCGATAGGCCGCAGGTGATAGACTCACAAACAATGATCAAACAAACATACCATGTATCACATATAGTATAAGGGAAAAGAGTCACTACCTTGTTCTTTCCTGACGTGCGCCAGCACAGGTTGCTTGCGATTAGGGCAAATGTCGAACCCTATAAACCAAAGTCAAAGACGACAAGTTATTCTCTATTCCAAATTCTCACATTCAGAACACTTAAAGTTGCTTATCACTTGGACTCTTTAGGTGGCTACTAGAAGTCTAGACACATGCCTAAAGGGTTAAGGAGTACTATCTCAAAGACCACCTGTTAGTGTGCATCGTAAAACGTGCTAACCACTGGTCTCACAACTTGGTCCTACAATTCCAAAATACAATTTAGACACTTCCATAGTGTTTCTGGGGGTTATATGAGCATATTATGAAAATTTACAAAAATGCCCCCAGGGACCCGGCCCGATCGTACCCGGTCCGGCTGTACTTTTCCTGAAATTTTGACATGAGCTATTTTGACATATTTTTGCCCAAGGCATCCATTTACAAACTCAAAATTGTCAAATTCAATGTCAAATTACAACATTACCCTTGGCAGCCCCACTTTAAGGGTTTTAGGGGCGTTTTCGTAATTATGCTTTTTCAGCCTTTTCCGAAAAAGTGACCAACTATAACCCCACCTAATTTTCGCTCCTGAACTCAATGGAACCATCAAATCATTGAAAATCAAACTCTAACCCTCAGATCTAGCCCTGGCCGAAATCTTGGCATACTTTGGGAAGAATTGGTGTTTTTCGGTTTCGGCTCCGTAAACGTGTTCCTTTCTACTCCTAACCACTTTATTAATCATTACATTGGGTTACAACCAACATTAAGACCCAATTTGGGCAGCATAACCCCTAGGCCATATCATTTCCAAACTTTAAAACCAATGGCAATCCGGCGAAATTTCACCAATTAAATTGCCCACAGCAACCAGAATAAGCAATATACGAAAGTTTGGAAGTTACCTCATGCTCCCACTAGCTTTTCTTCAAGCTGGATGAAAACCCTAGCCTTAGGACACCCAAATTTGTGCCCCACAAACCTTGAAGAATATAGAAGAATAGCTTAGGAGCGGAGTTATACGTGTTAGGTAAAGATTTACCGAAGAAATCAACTTACCGTACAAGTTCTCTTCTACTTCTCTCTCTAGAATTTCTCACACCTTATCTCTCTTGTTGCAGATGAATATCACGGTTTTGGGCTGATGTAGGAGGTGGATGATGATTTAATATAATATAATATTATTTTCTAATTATTTACTAAATTTCCATCAATTTCGGATTTTCACAAAATTTTGGATGTAAATAAATATTTTGGATATGTAATCCCCATTTTGGGAACCTTAAACCTATGTTATATATGTAAGTAACCCGGGGTTTGCCGGGATTTTAGTTTCCGCACTCTGATATTTATTATGTGATTTGATTTCTCAAGTAATTATATCCGCACGTGAATGTGAGACCAAGATTAATTACACTTTGATATGATTTTTGAAATACCCCATCCCGCGTTGGGGGAAATTGTAAATTGTTGATTTCATTTTAGTGGTATCCATTTCACTTAAATTTCGTAATCCAAATGTAATTACGGTGAGGGGGTTACACTCTCCACCTTCTACTCTCAAAACCTTGAGACTAAGAATGAAGGGTGCATCGTGCTGAGGTCCTTGAAAAAATGCAAGTCCTCTATTCGGCTATAGAAACCTTAGGCCTAATGGGCTTAAGTGAGCAAAAATTAGGCCCTAGTCCACCCAAAAGCATAGGTTCCCATTTGGCCCACTTTGGGATTGTTTTGAGCCTTTTTGGCATTCTTATTTATCTCTAATTACTCTTTGTATGGTCCTCCATCAACTTAAGCACATTCTTCCATATAGACCACACCTGTCTAAAGAGTATTTTACCCTTATCTAATGTCTTTAGAATCCAAGGTATTATAGTTATTACTAGAATAAATTTGTAATAAGCAAATTATATATAAATCTATTATAATGAAAATAAAGTTTTTTACTTACTTATGAATGTATAATCTGTTTGGAACTCATCTAGCCTTTGTGTTATGTATGCGTGTCTTATGTTCATTTATATTCCGGTTGAACCAAAATAAGAAATTCGCAACCAAGAGTGACCAGAAATTCACCTATTAAGGTGGTCTCTATCTTGAGATAATCATAATTAAGAAGGGTACTTTAAAAATCAGCTCATTGTTGTTGCAAAGAACTAACTTAACTAATTTTCTTAATCTATCAAATCTTTTAGTAACTCTTAAATTAAGGACAGGAGGTCGACGATTTTCGATCCGCAATCAGCATGACTAAATAATTAGACATTATTAATATTTATTTATTATGCCATCACTATCATACTACACAACAAAACCATATAGCTAGAATTGCAATATAGGCGATCAAGTGTAAAACATTTAGTCCCAACTGTATACAAATTGCAGTCACAACTTGAAGAGATTAAGTTAAAGCAAACACGTTGATATCAACATGAAAAGCTGAACATTTAGTTGCATCACATCGTGAATGTTTTCTAGAAAAGTTACTTAATTTAATATCACGCGACACCCGTGCATTTGATTCACTTTCTCTTCTTTAAGAGAATCACGGCCTCACAAACTCTTTTACCAATGATAAAATTAAAAAAATTCAAAATCTATTGTTTTAGAGAATATGATATAGTAAATTATAACTGATTTTTTTTTTTAAAAAAAAAAAGTTATAATATTTCAGACAAAAATTGTTTATGGTGTAACAGCAGCAAATTAAAGATGAACCATTTAATTTCAACGGTTCGTGTTTTATATATACATTTTTATTCGTTTTATTTTATTTTTGTTAATTTTTTAAAGTTTAAATATATATAATTATGTTTATATTACTTTATGTCATATAATTTTTAAAATAAAAACTTCAAAAATTTTATATATTTATATATTAAATATAAACTATCTCGTTAGTCAAACAAATATAACTATCTAAATTAATTTAAATTCTCAAAACATACGCTATTTTTTGTAATCATACTTTAATTTTGTATTGTTCATGGCTTCGAAGAGAACTTGTTGGTTCTCGTTCTTTAGATGAAGTTTGAAAATGAGTTAAATTAGTATTTATAACTTATAAATAAACAGCTATTTATAAATTTTATATGATAAATGTATAGATTCTTGATTTCTTTTTTATTGTTATTTTTGCCTATGCATGGCATTATTATTCTTGTTGTTGACGCGTGAAGAATATACTGTTTTGACACATATGTGAAGGAGCAATAGTGATTTCAACCTTTTTGAGAATGAGATGATGAAAAATGAATCATAAGGGATGATGAATAGATGCCCATTTAGTTTGGTGCATGCTTCACTTTCACCTTTAAATTAAAAAGTTTTCTTTTTATAATTTTCCTACTTAACTTATATATAAGCACTTCAATTTCCTTCTTTATTTTTTTGCCAATAATTAATTATTTTTTATTTGAGAGTTGGCCATATTTTAACTTATGTTTTAGATATGCTTACGTTATATTATTTTTATTGAAAATTACACACATATATCTTTTAGGACTAAATTGCCTTTTTTAATTTAAAATATGTTGAATTCTTTTATATGTAAATATCCTTTTGGTCCTATTAATTTTGTATATGTTTGACTGTTTGCTTTTGGTTTTTTATAATGAATATATATAGATAACATAATCTAGAGCTTTTATTTATTTTTAAAATTATTATTATTTGTTCTTGATTCATACACAATTTTAAATCAAACTTAAGAATTTGCGAATGCAGACAATAAGCAAAGGATATTAATTTCAAATATATTATTCTTATGCTATAATAAAGATATTTATGTACTTATTTAAATATTACATTAATTTTTTGTAGATTGTTAGACTAGAAGCAAAAATAGAAGCTTAAAAATGGCTAAAATTTACATTTGTTCTCTATATTTATATCAAGTTTCAATTTAATTCATTAAGTTTAAAAAGTGTGATTTAATTTTAGTCCCTCAATCTTAACATTGTTAGTCTAATTTAACCAAAATGTTGACTCAGCATATTTAAATGATAATTGTTCAATTAAATACTGATAAAGCCTATTTATAATCATTTTATATTTTAAAATTAAAATAAATTTGTAGATTAGAAACTTCATTTCAATTTTGAATCATTAAATATAAGTATTTTTATATTTTAAAATCAGAATAAACTTGCTCATTAGTAAGTTCATTTTAATTTTATATTATAAAAAAAGGTTATTTAGACATCCTTTGTCAACATCTAATTATAGAGTCACCGTTTAGAAATAAAACTAATAGTATTAAGATTAAGGGACTAAAAATACATGTTTTTTTAACTTAATGGTATAAATTAAACTGAAATTTCAGATTCACTATATTTTAGCCCCAAAAATATACGCCTACTGATTGATATTATTTTAGAGGCCAAAAGTGTATTTTCAAGCCCTTTTATTTTTCAGGCCAGAAAAATCTTTCTTCTAATTCATTTTTATTATGTTGTGATTAAATTATATAAATAATTTATTCTAAATTTTTTTCAAGTTTTATATTATATTGGATAATTGATAGACACCACTTGCTATATTATTTAGTAATAAATATAAGGTTGACTTCTTTCTAAAATATATACATATAAGACAAAAATAAGTTCAAATATAACTTTTTTCCGGTATGGAATTATAACTTTTTATTACAGGTGAATGAAGTTAACTAGGGTACCATGCATATTTTTTAATTTCAAAACAAAAAAGAAAATTTTCCTATATGAATAAATAAAAAAAATTAAAATACGTATTCAAAATATTATATATAATTGCCATACATGTTTTAATAAAAAATTGCAAGTATAAATGTAAAATAATTTTATAATTTCCGTTTACGAATATAACAAGCGTGCATCTGGGCATGATTGCGGCTTTGTTCCCATACTTAACCCCCCAATAAACCTGTAAAGTTGGGGATCACATATATCAATTTTTATAAGGAGATGAGTCATAAATCACTTTCTTCTCCTTTTATATAAAGTCTTTTTTTTTTTATTACTTCATCGATCTCCCTAGATCAAATTAATTATTCCTTTTTTTTAATAAAAAGGTTATAACTGAAAAGATAAAAACCTAATGAACAAATAATTAATATAATTTGAATTTACAATTACCTAATTAAAAATTAAATTAAGCTTTACAGTGAGGTTTTTCTTGTCATGAGATGGGGCGTGTTTTTTTCTGGTTGTGCGACTACGTTTAGCTATAAATAAAATATATTTCTAATATCGAAAACAATATTTTATATATACTATAACAAAAATATTATCATGCACTATATTAAAGTTACAAAAAAATAACGAATGAGAAAAGTGTGTGTCATATATGTTTTTGTTTTATCCTATCATCTCTATCTTATTAGAATGATTTGAGCACAATACCACTTGTTAAGTTGAAATGACCCACCACCGACCGATCCAAGCAATTTGTTGGGCACTCTCAAATTTCAATCAATAGCATAAATTATGTTAAGGAAAAGGGAGTAATTACATTTTTTTTAAATATTTTTATTTGAAGGCAAAAAAACTATGTTTATTTACTTTAATTTTTTCAAGGTAGAAACACAGAATTTCGTTCCACATGAACGTTTTTCAAATTGTATGCCAGTTTTATTTTTTTAGGGTCCATTGCATCAAACCTTCCTAAACTTAATTAAAACTACCTACAAATAATCTTCTTACCCTTTGAAACTTAGTAAAAAACCCCTAACCTTTTTAAAAACCATCTATGCAGATAACCCCAGACCATCAATTTTATAACCTCTTAAACTTTATTTTATACGAATATAACCCTTCAAAATTTAAGTTATATGCAGATAAACCCCTTAAACTATAACTATTTGCAGGTAAATAATAAACAAAACTTATACTCCTCTGGTCCTTATTTTAGGACCTAATTAGGATTAATTTTGATCCTAAATATAAGACATATTTCGCACACATATATCAGTTTTTTCCAAATTAACATATTTACATTTCCTCAGCAATAGAAAGTAGAGGGGGGAGGCGAAATTAAGGAAGATGATGAGAGTGTTTTAAAAAAATCATGTCTTATTAACTTAACTAATTTCATTAATCTTATCAAAGTAATTAATTAGGTCTTACATCTAGGACTATAGTAGCATGTGTGTTATGTGCATGAATGTAAAAGTTTATGAAAGTTTCAAAGATTTAGAGAAGTTATTTACATATGACATAAAAATAGGGAAGGTTTGTAATTTAGTATTTTAATTATTATTATTTATACTACACTCTTTTGAACGAAGCGATCAATATATTGTGCTGGACAGATAAATTCTTTAATTTTTAATAATGCTATCAACTAGATAGAAAAAAAGGACACCATAATTGATGGAAAACATGAAACTCAAACAAAACATGTGTAGTGAAGGGTGTGAATGTGTGGATAAGAATAAGAACACAATCAGCTTCAAGCTGCGCATGTTAGATATCCATTAGTTAAAGGGGAGTTTTAACGAGAACTATTTGTAATCTATCTTTTTTTTTTTTTTTTATATGTGTAAGAATATTGGGTGTAAGAATATTGGACGTACATGAAGTGGGACTGCTTATATCTAATACCCATGCTGATCAAGTCACGATATAGAAGCAATTATAACGCACAACAACTACACGATAGAGACAAGAAGAATAAGAGAGAATTATATAGTAGAGGGAAAAGAATCAATGTGTCTAAATGTTTCTCTATTTAAGTGATTCACAATTGAACCCCTTATATCTATTTATAATGTTCTATATACCCCTTGTTCTACTAATGCATCCTTTCCTCAAAGGGACATATATCAATAAATCAATATAACCTATAGAAACATATTGTGTAAGTTAAATAATATGACTCATAGTAATTGAGAAATATTACATATATTCACCCAAACTTTTATATTATTTATACTAGAGTTAAAGTACAAAAATAACCTTCAACTTTTATAAAAAATACAATAGTAACCAGAAACTTTCAAAATTTGGGCAAAACCATTAAATCTAACTAACTTCTATCTATTACAATGGGGAAATTTAATCTTTTGGCCCCTAAAGTTTTAACTCACTTATAATTCAGTCCCTAAAGTTTGACTTGATGCAACTGAGTTTTTGAACTTTTGACTCACTTGCAACTCAGTCCATGATATTTTTGAGTCATCCTATATGGCAAAAAATCTTTAAAATATTGTTAAAAATATACATTAAAAAAATAACCAATGTCCCCGTCCCCACTGACTCGAATCCTCATCCACCTCTATTTTCTAGAAATCTTGCTAGGTATCCATGGCATCCATGATAGATCCTTCATAAGCCCCTTTCAAGCATAAGGTGAGATCGATTTTCTTATATTAAAAAGCTTTCAAAATTTTGAGCATCATGTAATAGATTTGTAGTTTCATTTGTTATTAGAAGAAGAAATTGTGTGCCAGATATATTGTATGTGAAGTGGGTGTGCTTTGATGTTTTTTAATTTCATCCTCTTTCAAGTGCTATTCATCATTTATCATTCAAAAGTTAAAAAATCTCTTTTTCCACAATGATTTTTTCTTGCATACTTGGGCGTTTTATTAGAGTTAAAAGCATCATAAGTGGTTGCAACATTTTTTCCAATCTGAGTCATTCCTTGCCCCTCTGGTGCTTTAGAAGGATTTGTCATAGAAGTTATGCATACCCAACGAGGTTTCTGGAAATCAAAGGTGGAGGGGATGTGGGTTTGTGAGGACAGGGATATTGTTTTATAACTTTTTTTTTTTTTTGCCACATAGGATTACTCAGAAATGTTAGGAATTGAGTTGCAAGCGAGTCTATAGTTCAAGGGCTTAATTATAAGTAAGTCAAAACTTTAAGAGCCACAATATTAATTTTTCCCATTGTAATAAATTAAAGTTAGTTGGGTTTAATATTTTGCTTTATTTTTGAAATTTTATGGTTATTTTTAGTCTAAAAAATAGTTTATAATTAATGTTTCATTTTTAATAAAAGTTAAAGGTTATTTTAGTGCCTTAACCCCTTATACAATGACTATACTATTAGGCTTGGGCCTAATCCCTCAAGAGTGAACTAAGCTAGTTTCCAACAATATATGTTCTTAAATATATGAGCTAGCTAGCATAAATGTTTGCTTTGATTTTAAATGTAAGACTCCAATCTAATTCAATTTATTTCCTAAATTTATAATTCTTCTCCCAAAACTCTCCCTACTAATCGTGTATATTAATTGAGTTTTTTAATGTAAATTATCAAAAGAGAAATTTTAAGAAAACCATCACATAATTTTATAAATAACTAATTTTCTTAATTTATGTCAATTAGTTATCTAACTCTTACATTTAGAAGGGAATGACTTATTTTTTTATACGGTGGCTGATTTTATATTATTTGATATGAATGAAAGATATATGAGATTTCACCCGATTTACTTGGCAGAAGTGGCCTAATTATTTGTAGTAAAGGATCTTTTGCACTAATATTCTTATTTATATATAATCAAGTCGGTGGATTTTTTCCATGTAAAAGTCAGATCTACGACTATTTTTTTAAAGTCATCAAAGTGCCTTTAGGCACTTCTCCCCCATCCCCCACCCGGGTTCGACCCGAGTTGCCTATGTATCCCAAAAAAAAATAAAAAATAAAAAATAAAACAAAAGGTCATATTATAAGTCCTAATTTACACGTGTATGGACTTTAAAGCAAAGCCACCTTACATTGTAAGAGAATATAAAAAGAAAGAAGCTGCATTAATTTTATAAAATAAAAAAACATACATACATACATATGAAAAGAACTTTTTAACAAAATACGAAAGTGAGATATAAAATATAGACAATTCAAATTAATTATGAATCAGTCAAATTTTATGTCGAAAATGAATCCGGTACATCAGCACCAAAATCAAAACTCAGTTAAAAAAATAGGTTTAATTAATTAATAGCTATTAGAATCTAGAGAAACATAATAAATTCATATTCCATATTTCCATTCCACACATTACGAAAAAGAAGTTATTCCTTCAAATAAAAAGTACATTACTTCTGCAAATTGCAATTCAAGATTTAAACAAAAGTTGCTCGTTCATTTTAATATATAAATCTAATACTACAAATTTTACACAAACAAAAACAAAACATGTATCCTTTATTTCCATCCATATCAATCCCAACCTTTATGTATTTGTCAGTTTTTCATCACAATGTTCATTCTAAGCATCCCTTTGTTGATAGAGATTCCTAATCCCACGGCACTATAGAGAGATACATTAAACAGTAATCAAAATCCTCATCCATAAACATGTAATGAATATTGAGGCGCACAATATTTATTCTCAATTAAAATTAAATAGATGGTTTATATATTTATATATAGTAGAATAATGAAAAATAATTGTTCTTAAGAGTTGACAGAAGCTTCAGATCAAAAAAGAGTTAACAGTAACATTAACAAAACTTTAATCAGTAAAAAAATTGAAAAGTATTACAGATTTTATATTGTGTGTGTAGATTTTAAAAACCACAATATTATTTATTTTTTACAATAGTAAATGAAATTATCTAAATTTCATCTCACAGTTTAAAGACAAAAAATGAGAGAAGAGTTCAGAATTAAGAAATAGATATTGCATGTTCTTCAATATGTTGCACATGAGTATGCAATTTAAGCAATATATAATCACAAAAAAATCCCACAACATGTAAGCATTTATGTACCGGAAATAACAACAGGTTACATACTTCTCACTTGTTGGGGGATTTTTTTTTTTTTTTTGTGATTAAATTACTCATTTGGGGTTGTACGCTACAAATAGTAATATGAGTGGAATATAATATAAATCCTATGCTACTTATATAAAAAATATAATTAAATAATGATGAGCAAATAATATAATCATATATAAGGATCATAAAAGAAAAACATCGCGTCCAACTTTTTGTTTATTTAGTCACACGAAATAGTGTTTAAAAGAATCACAGTAATGCACTAGAGAGACAGATAGACATATATACACGGCTTATTTATATTAGAAATGTAGCCCTGTTGATATAAAGATGACGACGTAGACAAAGTGGTGCTAAGGTTTGGTATATAAATGGCGAGTTCCTTCCAAAGCTTTTGTGAATAAACTATCTTCTTTAAGTGTATTCTTCCTTTAATACTTTCTCCTTCTCTCTCTAAATAGATTCTGCAATTTCTTCTCCAAAAGAAATGGCTAGTGAGATTAAGTTCGTAGGATGTTGTGGAAGGTTCCTTGAGAACTCAAAACACTACATTGCCATGATCGCTTTGCAATTTGGATATGCAGGCATGAATGTTATCACTAAGGTTTCACTCAACCAAGGCATGAGCCACTATGTCCTCGTGGTTTACCGGCATGCCTTTGCGACAGCTTCCATTGCTCCGTTCGCTTTCGTCTTCGAAAGGTTCGGATACCATAAAAATTCCGTACAACACATCGGATCCATACTAATAATTTTGAGTAAATTTTCCTTGTTCGGTTGTTCATACTTATATTTGTGGTTTAATAATGTTGCAGGAAAGGTCAACCAAAGATAACATTCAAAATATTCATGCAAATTTTCATACTTGCTCTTCTTGGGTTAGTTGCTCTTTTTAGTTTTCCTTTCATATGCTATGACATGCAAGCTTTAATTAACATTTTTGTTCTTTTATAATTATATTATATATTTTGTTCTACTTCAACAGACCTGTGATTGATCAGAATTTCTACTATGCTGGGCTGAAATTCACATCCCCAACCTTCTCTTGTGCATTGAGCAACGTGCTTCCTGCCATGACTTTTGTGATGGCAGTTTTATGCCGGTAACTAAATTCGGGTTTGGGGCCTTTAATTATGTGCTTTTATCTAATGCTTTTTATAAATTAACCATACCAACTCCTAACTTCTCAATCTTTTTTTGTTTTTTCCTTTTGAATACTATATTTTATATAAAATAAGTAACATTTTACCATTTGATAAGTATGAAATGATGCAGTTTCGAGTATTTTATGATTTTCATAAAAAATGAATCAAAACTATACTATTTCTTTGGAAAAAAAAAACTCCATTTCGTACCGTATAAAAGATATCAAAATGTCACCCATGATCTATTGATCAAAAGAAAAAAAAGGGAAAAAACATTTAGGAGGTATTATAAAAAGTCATTAAAAGAAAGCATATTAATTAGAGGTCTCAAAGGTTGATTTGCAATTCCCCTCTTAAAACATATAAAGGATATTTGATTCCGACAATAAAGATGGTGGTGAGACTCGCCTGAAAAGTGGGACTCACCGCCTCTCTTGCTCTCTTTTTACCACCTATAATAACTAATCACCTTGCTCATGTAATTTTTGTTTTTTGTTTGTTTTTTGAATAAACTAATTACTTTTTGGTTGGAAATACATAAATAGGATGGAGAAGATCAACATGAAGAAGGTGAGGTGTCAAGCAAAAGTGGTGGGAACCATAGTCACAGTGGCTGGGGCCATGTTAATGACATTATACAAAGGCCCTATTGTGGAAATGGTGTGGACCAAACATGCCCACTACTCTCACACCACAACCAATAACCAAACCACACAACAGACTTCAACTTCTTCCTCCTCAGACAAACAATGGTTCATTGGCTCCATTTTCCTTATCATTGCAACCTTTGCCTGGGCTTCCCTTTTTGTTTTACAGGTAAGACATCATAAAACCTCGCACTCAATTATCGGGGTCCTCATACTATGCTCATCCAAAAGATGAGCACAACATGCTCATCCCTTCAATTTTAGGGTGAGGGCAATTTTTTTTAATTTTTTTATGTATTCTTATTTATTTGAATTAAATTATATACTGCACTCTGAAACATTTTTATCATTCAGTATCTCAAATTAATTAATTTCTAATTCTGCATTCAAAAATATTTTTCCTGCAATACCAATAACTTGAAATATTTTTTTAATAACACCCAATATCTGAAATATTTTTTTGACATCTGGTATTTTAAGCTAATTAACTTTTTGTACATGGAGTATTTTTTCAAAAAAATAAAAAAAAATAACCCCCCCCCCCCCGAAATTGGGGGATGAGCATTACATGCTCATCTTTGGGATGAGTATGGAATGTGGATTCCAATTATCGCTACTGGCTAGCTAGTGATTTCTCATGTGTGTACTCCATCTCTCTCTTGCTGCACACTAAACTAATTACTACTCCCTCTAGTTATCACTGTAAGAGTTAGATAATTAATTTTATTTTATTAAGGAAATTAGATAAATTGAGGGTGAATCTTTGTGCATTAGTAAATGTTACATTGCTACCATGCATGAAGTTTGGAGTTCTAGGGTTCAAATCCTTAAAATAACTTCTTTGCATATAAGGGTTACGTTCCACACATATAACTCTTCGCAGACTATATCTAGTGGAAGCCTTGGGTATCAGGCCTCATTTTTTAAGGAAATTAGTCATTTGTCATAAACATGTGTTGATTTTCCTAATTTATCCTTTTTAATTATTATTCTTATCGATGAAAATCCACTTTGTTATTTGTAATTAATAGGGATAATTTGAGAAAAAAATTATAAATTTAGGAGGCAACATAGATTGGGGTCTTAGATGTAGAACTAAAACAAACCCCTAAAATATCCCATACATTATATTAATAATTTTTATTATTTTAATTATGCTTTTAATTTTTTTTGGACTTTCATGAATGAATGGTATTGGGCAGGCAAAAGCATTGGAGACATACAAGAATCACCAGCTGAGTTTGACATCACTAGTGTGCTTCGTAGGAACCCTTCAGGCAATTGTTGTTTCTTTTGTGATGGAACACAATCTTTCTGTGTGGAAGATTGGCTTTGACATGAACTTGCTTGCTGCTGCCTATGCTGTAATACATTAAGCTACTCCTTAATTTAATTTCTTCTGCTTTTCTAAATAACAAATTAATTAAATGATCCACAATAGATAATATATATATATATATTCTTAGTTAAAATAAATAATTAACACTACTAATATTCATTAATTAATGCTTTAGGGGATTGTGACATCAAGCTTATCATACTATGTACAAGGACTGGTGATAAAGAAGAAAGGTCCTGTCTTTGCCACTGCCTTTAGCCCTTTGATGATGATTGTTGTGGCCATCATGGGCTCCTTCATCCTTGCTGAAAAAATTTTTCTCGGAGGGTAAATCTCTCTCTCTCTCTCTCTCTCTCTCTCTCTCTCTCTATATATATATATATATATATTATATTTTGCCGAAATTATACATTCTTTAATTTTCTTTTTTAAAGTTACTCAAATTTTATCAAAATTAAAAAACAAATTTCAGAAACCTTTTGAGTTTTCAAAATCTACATAGATACCCCTTCTATTTTTCATTTGGTATGGCTATCTAATTGGGTTAGTTTTGAGTATTGTCCCCCATTTAGGAATAGCTTTCCCAAAGATATTTTTCTATTTACACTGACTAAAACTTTAAGCCTCATGTTTAAGCAGTAAGTTTCTACTATGACCAACCTTGTTGGTTAAATATCCCTTTTCCATTGTCAAGAGAAGTTTGTGAATACTTTTCAAAAAAAAAAAATAACAAAGATGTTTGTGTAATTTCATTAGAACTGGCCGGGCAGAATTTATTTGATTTACATCTTATATCAAAAGAGTTTTATATAAATTTTGATAATCAGGGGAATAATATCATGATAATTTCTTGTTTTCCTAATTGATTTTGTTTGGACCTATTATTAATGAAGAATAATTCACTTTGTGTGGGTGCAGTGTGATTGGGAGCATCTTAATAGTTATTGGATTGTATTCTGTCTTATGGGGAAAGCATAAAGAAAGAGTGGAAAGTAAAGTGGCTGAAGCAGAAGATATAGCCTTACCAATGAAGGCCTCTCAAGTTGATGCAAATATCAATATTAATAATAACAATAATTATGCATCTGATGGCAAACAATTAATTAATAATAATAAAGCAAAATCAGAGAAAGCAGAAGAATCCTTGAACAACAATAATTCAGTTCTCATTAGCATGCCTCACAGTACCAACCAAGAGCCAAAAGCTTAATTAATTAATTAAGCCACTTGGAATAATATCAACATTCTCGATAAAAAAAAAAGAATAATATCAACGGAGTCTTTTTTTGGTTGTAGCTAGGGTTTTTATTGGATCTTTTTCATAATAGAAGGGGTCTTGTTTGGTATGTATTATCTATATATGTAGCTCTATAATTTTGAAACAAACTTTCAACTGATTGTGTCTTCAGTCTATAAAAGCAGAGACATGTTTCTAGCTCCTCCTCTTTTTTCTTTTTCTTTTTAATTATCTTGTCCATCGTTTAATTATATCCTGATTAATTAGTAATTGTCTTTTGGTTTCTATATTTTGTTTGTGGAAGAATATGCATATATAGCTGACATCTGATTCAGACTCCACCGAGTCTGATAGTGATTTGGAGTTTTATGACACATACAAACACACACGCACACATAAATATATAGGAATTCGTAAAACGAAATGAATTTTTCTTAGTTTTCATAAAATTTTAAAGACGTCTCATCGGTTTTATTAATTGATTAAGGATAAAATTTAGGTAATTTTCTTATATTCTTTGCAACCAGTTCTCCTATAATTTTTTTTATTAGTATTAGTTTAATAGAATTTTGAAATTTTATCTACATAAATTTTAATGAAAAAATCGATGTGCTAAGATTTGATTGGAGAATTTGTAACACCCCAAATTTTATTCACCAAGAATATATTGTAATTATTATATATATTCAATGAAATGGTGAATATTTAAGGCCAACGGAATTAAATATTGAAAATTGAAAGTGGAATAGTGGTTTCAGTGAAATCGGCTGCGAGGCAGTGAGATTGTCATGTGGTTTTGGAATACCAAATGATGATCAAAAGTTATGAAATTTTACAAGGTGAACGTAGACATCCTAAAATTTAATTTGATTGGTCATATGACTCAATTGAAGCTATGTACAAAAAGATATGAATTTTTGAAGTTAATCCAGAAAATCTGGAAAGTTTCTGGAGCAGCTGTCAAAGATTGAAAATTTGGGAATAATATGATCCTATCCAGTAAAATTCCATATTTTTCCTTGAAACTAGACTCAATGAGGGTTCCATAGGCTTTGGAATCGCTTCAAAACTATGTCTACAAAATTAGTTATGATTTTTCAAAGTTAAGGCAGAAAATCTGCCAGAATTGGCATTATTCCGAAAATTTAAGAAATAAAGTAATCTTCCTTTTTTCTCTTAATTATTTTAGAAATTAAGGGATGAAGGAGGAGAAGACAAGTGTCAACACCATATGAAAGATGATGGAAATAATTGTTGTGTCATAAGTCCTTACTTATGTCATAAGGTTAGGTAGCCAACTCTTATACCAATTGACTTGAGTAAATAAAAGGAACACTTGATTTAGTTGGAGCATAAGAGGGAGCACGTTTTTTTGCCAACCAAGAAAGAAGAAGAATTGGTTCCAATCTAATGGAAATCAAATGAAGCAAGCAAGTCAAAGTATGGCATAAAGTGGAGAGGTATGGTGCAAGCATGGAGGGAAGTATGGTGATTGGCATGTGTCACTATAACAACCTTAGATGAGATCAATGGTTTGGAATCAAGGGAGCATTTTTATGAAGGCTTTCTCTTCCCTTCCCTTCATGCATTTTCGTTCAACATAGAGAGGGAGAGAGTTTGGAGAAACTTTGAAGAGTTAGAGGGAAGAGGAAGAAGAAATCTTAAGGTAAGAGTTGATACTTAAGCTTTCCTTGTAACATTTCCCCTAAATCCTTTTCTAAACCATGTTTCTTCATGAATCTATGATCTTGAAGACTCATTCTTAACTAAAGGAGAAGAGAGAGAGGACGTCCTAGAGAGAGAAACATCAAGGATCAAGAGGTAATCTCCAAAATCTCAACTTCTTAGTGTATTGAAGTTGTTGTTGGTGATTGTTGTTTGGTTTTGTGATTTTTGTGTTGAGTTATAAAATTAGAAAAGCCATGACCCTAAGGGGTTATGCTGCCCAAAATCCTTTAAATCATGGTTAAGAAGTGTTTAAATAAGTTAATCAAGGATTAGAAGTGGAAAAGTACAAGTTTTGGAAGCTAAAACACAAAATCTCATTTTTCCCATTTTCCCCTAATATTTTGGCCAGGACAAGAACTGGTAGTAGGAGTTTGATTTTCATGAAATAAATGATTCCATTGGACTCAGTGGGCAAAAATAGGTGGGGTTACAGTTGGGCACTTTTTCGATAGAGGCCAAAAAAGCATAATTACGAAAATGCCACTGAAATCACTAAATAGGGGCTGTCAAGGGTATTTTCATAATTTTTCTGTGAATTTGGTAATTTCGAGCCCGGAAATGGATTCCTTGGGTGAAAATAAGTCAGAATAGCCTTAGTCAAAATTTTGGGAAAACGTGTCATCGGGCCAGGTTCCTGGGGGCATTTTTTGTAAATTTTCACAATAGACTAATATAACCACAATAAACACTATGGAAGAGTCTAAAATGATACTTAGATAGGTTATGACCTATTTCTTGTACATTTAATATTTTAGGACCGATTTGGAGGCCGGATACGACACGTTCTTCGAGGCACATTTAAAAAGGGGATATTAAAGCTTTGAGGTAGAGACATTATCCTTCATACACTATGCAATAAGTTATGTGATTGTGTGGATGCTATTGTTTTTTAAATGCACTTTATTAATCAACATGATTTGCCTAGAGATGGGCAGTTAATGCCAGAGGTGCACTTACACTGGGAGTTGACAGAAGTCCAACCGGTATAGATTGTAGGGCTGGGCCCTACTCATGTATACATCACGATGATGTGTTTATATTGTTCATTAATTTGTGTATATATTGATGCATGTCATATTTACTTTTCGCATTTTCTATGAACGATATTATGTCTCTACGGGGATTCTTCAAAATCTCACCCTATTTTTTAATAAACACCTCAACGGGTACCAATGGGTCTAAAGGAAAAGATGTAGACGCGGAAAGTGAGAGGCACGGGTCTCGAGGCGAGGACAAGATTGTGGTCATAATTAGTCTATTTTGTGATATTTTGAGAAAATTTGTAAATATTAAAACTTCCACTGTATTTTATGTTTCCGTCAACAAACAACGTTGGGATTGTAAACGAATATTTTTATCAATATAATTGTACTTTTTTGTATGCCCATTGAATTCCGTCTTTATTACTCTTCGATTATCGAAATGGAAACGGGTGTTGATAGAATTAAATCAGATGTAATGGATAGTAAATGAACCCAAATTTTGTTCATTAATTAATTAGATACCTTTTTCTTTTCAGTAAGATCTATAATAATTTTTTTTTGGGAAAATTGGTACTTATTTTTCATATATTTACACCTACTGCTAGATATATATGTAAAAAATAAAAAGCTGAAGTATATTTTTAATCTTTAAGTTTATCCATAGTTACATTTTAGTCCTTTAATTTTAAAAAATGTGTTTTTAGTTCTTTTAAATTAACACCGTTAACTTCACTAAGGGAAAATCATGAGCCATCAAATTTAAAATGCTAACATATCTAAAATTAATTCATTAATATAATTACTTTTATATATTAATTTTCAAATCAATCTCTTGGAAAGACATATCAGCATTTTAAAGTTACTAAGTCAGCATTTTAAATTTGCTAACTCAATATTTTCCATAAGTAAAGTTAATGGTGTTAACTTAAAAATACTAAAAATACACTTTTTAAACTTAAAAGGCTAAAATAGAACTTTGCATAAATTTAAAAGACCAAAAATATACTTTAGCCAAGATAAAAGGAAAGTGATGATCGGCACTTTTGCATCAAAAGTCATTAGTAGCTCGTTGCTTGGAAACTTTTAATAGAGAATCAAATGATTCTTTTCATGAGAATTTCTTTGCAATTTGAATGAAAAAATGAGTATTCTTAAAAAAAAAACCAAAATAAAAATGCGATAAAACGAATATGAAGTTAAAAATAAATTAACTTTATAGTAAGGTCAAAATTTTGCCAAGTTACAAAGGTTAACAATATATTAGTAAATAAACATGTATGTCAAGGAAGGATAATTTATTTCTTTAAGAAAATGCATAAAATATAAATTATCAGCCTCCTATTAATTATGAAGAACCAAAATAAAATCAGGAAGAGCTTATGTTGAGCCATATACATATAGATACATAACACATATACGTACATATAAAGCAAGTACATCTTATGCTAAATTACATAAAACTTTCTAGAATTTAGAACCATGTATAAAAAACCTTTAAAATGTAATTATATAATAAAGCTCCTAAAGTTTTTAAGTGTAATAACCCAAATTTTTGGGATTAGAGGTTTGAGACAAAGCCTAAATTCAGTGGACTACAAAGCCACGGTTTAGCAAGAGTCCTAGGGATGCAAACCTTGCTACCAGTGTGTTTTCCTGCATAGCAGTCTGGTTGTGTGATGGTCTTGGATAATCAAATGATATCCAATGAATGTAAAATTTTCTTGAGTAAGAGTAAACATATCAAACTTCAATTTCATAGGTCATATAAGTCATTTGGAGTTGTACACAAAGAGTTATGAATTTTTGAAATTAGCACAGTGAAACTGACAAGTTTCTGTGTGACAGCATCCAAAAATGGAAATTCTGGTAATTATGGGGTTCCAGTTGGCTAAATGCTAATTTTTTCTTAAAAATAGACTTAATAAAGGTGATATAGCTTTTGGAATCACACCAATTGGATCTCTATAAATAAAGATATGAATTTTCAAAATTTGATGAAACTTCTGTCAGCTTGTGCGAAAATCACAAAAAGCATAGGCAAAATAGCCATTTGGCTACATTTAATCCAAAGCCCATAATTTTTCCTTTCTTATGTGCTCTTAGACGTCCAAATGAGAAAGCAAGAAGGGAGTTTAAATACTTGGTTCATATTAGGCTTCAATATAGAGGAATTGTGGCCAAGTGAAAAGTTGAGTTGAAAAGTCAACAATTGTAGACAAATTAAAAGCAATATTAAGGAGATAAAATTGTGATATTTTAAGAAGCAAATTCTCTTCTTTTTCTTGATTGATTTCGGTCAAGCAAAATGGAGAAAGAGAAAACATTGGATATGACCCAAAAGCAAAATATGAAGAGGAAAAGTCAAAGGAAGGAATTGTGATAATACATGAAAACAATTAATATTCTCTTTCCCTCTTATATATTTCGGCTGATATGGAAAACTAGGAGGAAAAATATATGCTTGGGAGGGACTTGGGCCCAGTGGACATGTTCTAAGCCAAGCAAAAGAAAAGCAAGTCATAAAAGAAAAATCACATGGCAAAGGATAAAATAATATATAGTTAAGGAGATATTATAAGACCATTCTCATCTCTTTCTTGGCTCCATATTTTCGTCAAAAGCCAGGGAAACAGAGAGAGAAAGAGCTTTGAAGAACCTAGACATAAAGATAGCCCAAGAAGGCAAAATCCAAGGTAAGTGCTTGTGATTTCAAGTGTTCTTGCCTTCAAAGCTTGTGTGAAACCTCTTCTCCTCCATGAATATCATGGTTAGAAAGCTAAATCAAGAGAGAATAGAGAAAGGGAAATGGCATTTAGAGAGAGAAAGTGAGCAATCAAGAGGTAATCTCCAAAACTTTGATCCTCTTGTTTTATATGATGTTATTGTGGAATTTGGATGATGAAACCCTAAGATGTTATGCTGGCCAAATTTCCATAAATCATGTTTGTTTAGTGTTTAAGTAGTTAATCTTGAGATTATAAGTGAAAAGGAAGTGGTTAATTAAGAGAAATCAAGAAAGCACAACTTCCCTCCTGAGAACCAAAGTTTTGTCTAGATGCAGAACTAGGGGAAGGAGTTGAAATTTTGTAATTTTGAGGGTTCCATTGGATTTAAAAGGGAAATTTGTGTAGGAATACATGTGTTCATGATTTTTGGATGTTGGTATGCAAATCTAGAAATTTACAAAGTTAAGAGGAGTGCTATTTGATTTGTTTCACTGGAGGTAGTCTGATTGTGCAATAAATTTCATTAGTCAAATCTAGTCCAAATATTATAAAATTTGGCAAGATTATGGTAGATATCTAGAGCGTGAATTTGATAGGTAGATCATTATTTTTTGACAAGTACATTAAAAGATATGGAGTTTTGAAGTGTTGCCCTGTTCTCGAAGGAAATCTAGAATAAGGGAAGTTTAACGAATTTCTGGGAACGATGTGGTTGTAATGGTCAGACTTGAATATTTTTCCATCAAAATACACTTAGAGAGTTGTACATAGGCTTTGGAATCAGTCAAATTGGATTTTTCTAGAATGAATTATGATTTCCCAAAGTCAATTGAAAATCTGCTAGTTTTTTGAAAAACAGTGAAACTGCATTGTGCAAAAATTGCTGAAACTGTGATAGATAACCAACAAAAAGTGATTAAAGGTAGTAATAGTTCAAGTAATAACCAGTTACTTGTGACTCTAATTTTATAGGAATTTGCAATAGCCTGAGCCGGATCAAAGGTATTGAACAAACAAGTACAGGAAGAAAGGACAATTCCAGGTAGTAACTCTTTCTCTCATACATTATGTGAGTGTTTATATGTCTTGTGTTATTGTTATGGTGCATTATATGGGGTATGGCATATTTATTTATCACATTTTATATGACTGATTGCATGTTACTACTGAGATTCTTTTGAATCTCACCCTTTCCATAAATATATAAAGTTTTCAGCAGCAGGAAACGACTCAAGAGGTAAAGGTGTACTTACCAGCAACTAGTGGTTCCGATGCAAATCAATCAAGACAGTTGGATATTTGAAGACCTTTTTATTATTTGAGGTTTGTAGCTATTGTGAATGCATCCTGTTGGGATTTATGTAGTATAATCATGTGCATTTTATCGATATATCTATGCTATTCATGTGTGTCCACTAAACTGTGCAATTTCTACTCTGATTAATATCAATAATTAGTGGCATGTAAGTTGGGGCCTTACATTTTGGTATCAGAGCAAGCGGTTCTGGCAACAGGATGATATATTGATAAGGTCTTGATTATATGGGGAAAAAAAGAAATATGCACAAAATGGGGCACTAGAGAAGTGAATTACCCCTTTTCTATGAACCAGCCCTAAGAATCAATGAATACCCAAGGCAGTCCAAATATAGTATTTAGTCTGCCGGAGGCAACTGCCACTGTGTATGAGACAAGGGTAGTCTCAAGGTACCAGTGGTAGAAAGCAGATAAAGCCAGTATCTGCATTTTGGCATGGACACACAAAAGTTAAGCATACTTAACCCAAGAAAATCTTAGGATGGGTGATACCCTAGGAAGTTAAGTTGGCAAGGTTATGGAGACTCGAGGAATAGCTATTGCCTTGAGATTTCCCTATGGCTAATAATCATTTTAGTTATATGATTTAAAGAATGCTTAAAAGTATAGAGATGATGATAATGTAAGTATTGGTTTTAATCAGAACCATTTCTATTGCAGTAAGTATCAAATAGAAAAGTTCATTTAATTAGGTAATGGGAAACTTGAGGCGTAATAAATGTTTTCAGGTTTCTCCATGCTAAGTGATGACCCTTAATAACACTTGGCGTTAAAGGAATATAGATATGATATACGGTGCTATATGATGAGTGATGATTATACTATATATTGATCCTAAAGGATCCGAACTGATGACACTAAAGGTTGAGGATAAGTTTGAATCAGATCTAAGTTGAAATAGTGCTTAGGTCCAAATATGAATTGGTTGCACTATAGTTCTGTCCCACGACGGAAGTTTGAACCTTATGAACCTTGTGAATGATGTTGAACCTTCAGTAATGTTTTGAGGATATTACTAAAATACCATGAAGGTTAAGCTCTATTGATTATGATCTTAGTATACCTATTGGGTATAATTGAGGAAAGTGATTTCTGAACCATGTAATATGTACAAACTACCACCGACTACCAGTCAAGGGATTGAGGTACGGAGTAAGTAGGGCTTTTAATAGTGGTTGGCCCTGAATACATTTCCAACTGAACTGAATTATGTATTATCGCTTTCTCTATGAATGATTGTGTGTTATTGAAAAGGTCAAGTGGAATCCAACTTGAGAAGTAAGACAAGTGTGGGTAGACAATGCAGTGCCACCTATATGGTATTTTATAGTATGAAACATCAAAGTGGGCAGCGGAAGCATAGCGAATTTATGTGTAAAATTTGAGGAAAACTAGAGAGGTTAAGTGTGTATTTGGAGCCCTAATTGGAAGGGTCAATTGAGCTTATTTTAGCCTTAAGCTCAATAGGTGGTTGAGAAAAAAAAAAGTGCATGTTTGGTTGACAAAATAAGCAATTGGGCTTTTGGCAAATTGAACACTATTCACATAAGATTGGGTAAAGCTCAATGTTAGAGCTTTTATCAAAAGCTCAATTGAAATATATCTCATGGTCCCACATTTTTTTTTCTTTTCTCTCTCTCTCTTGCAATTACAATTAAGGGTGGATATTTTCTCTCTCTCTCTCTTTTGCCTGCAATCAAAATATTTTTTCAGTTGTGTCTAGTATGTTATCAAACTGATTGCAATTTTATCTTTAATATATTTTTTCAGCTACAAAAATTAATTTAAAATATTTTTCGGTGCTTTTAACCCCTTAAAATATTTTTTCAACTATACCCAGTGTGTTATCATACTGATTGTGGCCAAGTAAAAAGTTGAGTTGAAAAGTCAACAATTGTAGGCAAATTAAAAGCAATATTGAGGGGATAAAATTGTGATAATTTAAGAAGAAAATTCTCTTCCTTTTCTTGATGGATTTCAGTCAAGCAAAATGGAGAAAGAGAAAACAATGGATATGACCCAAAAACAAAATATGAAGAGGAAAAGTCAAAGGAAGGAATTGTGATAATACATGAAAACAATTAATATTCTCTTTCCCTCTTATATATTTTAACTAATTTGGAAAAATAGGAGGAAAAATATATGCATGGGAGGGAATTGTGCAAGTGGAATTGTTCTAAGCCAAGTAAAAGAACAGCAAGTCATAAAAGAAAAATCACATGACCGAATTATTGAACAACAGGAAGAGGGAGTTGATTTACTTTTCATCTTCATGCTTACTCGTACTTTTTTAGATAAAATCTTGACCCTTCATTTTGGTTTTCAATTTTAATCTCAAGATCAATTGGCATTTGATGCTTTTACCCTTGATCATGGTAAAATTAATCATTGTGCCATTACTATTTTTCTTCATTATTCTTGTCCCTTTTTCACTTCATTTCCCTCTCTTTTTATCCAAGTTAGGCATTAGATCATATTTGACTTTAGATAAAGGAATTGGGTACTTTTCCTTCAACTAATTGGAACTGATCCAATACTTAGTCCAAATTTAGTTTCTAAAAGTCATTATGGCTCTTAGACATTCTTGGAACTCTTGCTAAACTAGGGCTTAGTAGTCACTTTATTCAAGCTTATTCTTTAACCTCTAGTCCCAAAATTTGGGATATTACACATTTTGTTCTCTGTCTCAACCTTGAGACCATAACTCATGGCTATTCTCTATTCTATTAGAGAACTATTCTCATTCAATCTTTCTAAGGGAATATTCTATTATCAAAATCTTTCCCCATGCTAGATCAGTAACTACCAACCTTAAAAAACCTCCCACACATTTTGACATATTCTAATGCCTCAAATCATTTTGGGCTATTTCAAATTCTTAAGGAATCAAAACTTAACAGTTGATTCCTAGGTTACGGTTCACTTGGTAACCCTTCTCTGACTGTTGGATAGACATCCAACTTTATATTCAGCACTAACTCTAGAACCTCGACATCGCACAAATCGGAAATTATTTTCCTCAAATATACCCAATAGACACTAAAATAATGATCAATAATGCCTATTCTAACCTTTATAGTATTCAGGTATTATCCTCAAAACATTACTCAAGGTTCAACACTATCCATAAGGTTCACAAGGTTCAAACTTCTGCCATGGAATAGAACCATAGTGCAACCTGATTCACATTTCAACCTAAGCACTATTTCAACTCAGATTTAATTCAAGCCTATCCACAACATTCAATATCGTAAGATCGAATCCTCATAGCATTAGCATTGATTATGAGGTTCCAATTCTACCTCAATCCTTAATATCACAAAGGCATATTCAAATTATCATTATTTTAGATAAAGACAATCACTGCCAGCTCTAATTCATGAATAGGGTATTTTATCTCATGAGACTTTAGCTATTGAGAGGCATTTGCCACCATTATGTCTTGCTATATTGGGCACATCCCAATCTTGTATACTCATTTCACTGCAACATATACCAGTTGCTTCATTTACAAACCACATTGGCCACAATAGGATCTAGGATAATCAATATTGGTGTGAATATTAGCCCCTCCCTTAGCTCTATGAAGCTCCTCTCACATTTATCATCCCACATACAACCAATTAGTTTATTTACATGAGCATTATATATGGCCAGGCGATTCGGGTGTCAGTATGTCTCCTTAACAATATCTCGCATGACCAAGAAGACTATGTATCTCTATAATAGTTTCTGACCTCCTCCAATTTAATCTTGTCTATCATACCTATATGTCTGTATACAAATTCATCTAACTAAGATGATTATTAGTCATGGAGAAAACTTAAGATGTTATTATTCCTCAAGTCTCCATAACCTTGCCAACTTAACTTCCCAGGGGGGTTACCTATCCCATGATTTCTCTTGCCTAACCATGCTTAATCGCGGAGTTCTTTTGGAATCCGTGCCACTTGCTAATCTGGCATCAGATTCACTGGAGCCCACGCCCTTCCATACTAGGTATACATCACTACTACTCCATTTCATTCTCTATATACAGCTTTACCCCTTCCTTTGGTAGAAGAATCTATAATCAGTCGATCCACCGATATACAACTCTACCATTTCTCTATACCAACTTGCCAATGAGTGGTCAGGAAATTTCTATTTCTCTAGGTTCTTCTCTCACTCATAATTCTTAATCCTAGTATCACTCAAGATTATCACAATATCAACTTTGATACTATTCAAACAAACAAAGCATACTGGCCAAATGCCAGAATCTTATGCTCTAATACTAACAAATATATCACACATTCCTTATGCCCCTTTACTATGCATCGAAAGTGATGTCATTATTATTATGGCACAGGAGAATCAATGAATAATCTCCTAGCTAAAATTTTTCAAATTTATTCTTACGGCATTATTCATTTGTTAAAGGACATATTTACCATATTGTTTAACTTTATTCATGAGGTTACTTAATTCTTTTCATTCTTTAATCATAGTATCTCTCTGTTTATTAAACTGCTATGCTTACTTAACTAATGGGCTCATACCATGCGATTACCCATTACTAGTTTAATTATTGTGCTTTGAAAAAACATCCAGCTGTCATGAAGTGTATACAATTAACCATCTCAAATATTAGCTATACATAATGGATAGCACGTCTTAGTCTTCATCTCCTTATTGCAAGTTCCTCATCTGGCACATTGTCCTGTACTCCTCTTCTATGCTTACATGCCTATATGGTTGGGTGAGATTCAAGGGAGGGTGAGATTTAAGGGAATCTCAGTAGCAAATAATACCACTTAGCATGCAAGATAAATGCTTAATACATGACATGCTTGCCTTACATGAATTTATGCAAACAAAATGACATATATGCATGCTCAGTGTATCATACATCATACTTATAGCTATAGCATATACAAAAACAGAGCTTCAATTAGTCATATATGCATCACATAATCAAACAAAGCAATTACTCACATCAATGTATAAGCATAAATATCAAGGACATGTAAGTAGGGTAAGTCCACTACCTTTTGTCTTCGAGTCTCCTTTTTGGTACCTTTTCTGCCAACCACTAAAATTGCTTCCATTGTCTCTTCTTTGTCATCTCATGGCCCTAGATAAGTGCCATATTATTAAAGTAATGACAAATAAATGTCCAATGGGCTACTTTAGCCTTTAGGATATGTTCCTTATCTTTGGACCAATACTTGTCCCAATTTTCATAACTCAAGACTCGTTGGTTGGTTAACTTTAAAGTTAATAAATTAGACCCAATGGGTATTTAATGGGCTCACATTAACTCCAAGTGTTTAATTTAACCCTTTGAGGTCAACTTAATTGCCAAATGCCATAACCTTTTTATTTTCACACAATTTCCAAAAGTTGGTAGAATTTTCAAAAAACTTTGAAAATTCATATCTTTTTATACAAATATCCAAATTAGGCTATTCAAAATTCTATGTGCCACTTATTAAGTGTATGTTAAGGAAAACAAATATTTCCCTTAGCTGGTTCCACCACAAAAATCCAGAATCACCAATAAACTCACACTATCATAGATTTTTACCAGTTTTACAAATCTAACTTCAAACATTCAAATTCATATATCCTAATATATTCATCCAAATGGCACAAATGACCTATCAAATTAAAGTTTATGATGTATATTTTAAAAATGGAAAGTTCCATAGCCATTGGATATCATTTGCTCAATCAAAAACACATCACAAACAGACTGCCTCACAGAATGCAATCTATCAACACTTAAACTAATATTATATTATCATCAAACACTATATATCACCATATATTCATGTTTAAACAACATAAATCCTCAAAAAAACCCCCTAGCTGAAACATTAGGGTGGTCAAAGAGTCTACAAAAACTAATCAAATCTACATGACAATTAGTTCAAAATGAAGCATAAACTTACCTCTTCACATTTCTATAATCGGTTTGGAATTCTGGTGGCACTTCGACTAACTAGACACACAAAACACCTCATATTAGAAAACTAAGACTATAGAAATGAAGCTCTCAGTGACTAGAAGACGTTTACTGAAGGCTTTGCTAGCCAAAAACAGTGATTCAAGGTCGAAATCGGCTCTGGAGCTCAATAACTTTAACTATTCACATACATTCTCTCTTCTTTCTATTTTCTCCATGTTTTTTCTCTATTTTTTCTGCCCTTGGCTGAAATCTTAAAGAAAAATAGAGGGTTGGGGTTAAATCACACATATGATCTCCTTTTGGCTTGCCATATGTCAAAGTGTGACAGCTCAAGATTTGCCAAGTGTCATCCAAGCAACTTGTCTTCATATTCTTTCTCTTAGGTAGTGCCTTTCACATGTCAGTTAATTGTTTGAGAAAGTCAAGTACCTGACCGAACCGAAGACCGATGAATTCCCCTGACTCACTGGCTAGTAGCGCCTTCTTAGAGTGCCACCTCAAAAGTAAAAAGCAAGTGCCATCATGAGGTACGCCTGTCACCTTCTTGGCAAGCCAACACAAAAGGCAATTTGTACTTTGTCATGATATGAGAGGACACTTGTCACTCTCTTATTCTTCCAACACAAAAGATATGTCATCATTAGCTATCATGACCTACTTTGTTAAAGTTACTTTAATAAAGTTATTTTATCAGTATTTACTCATATTTCACTTGAGACTTGCTCGGGATTGTTCACGCTATTGGAGCCCACAAGATAACACCAGGTTGGAATATAAGTGTAGGCCCTATATGGCGCCACATACCGGTGTCCTATTCAAAAACGCAGGGTACACATGTCTACCCTGAAAATGCCATAGGAACACCTATATCGACATATTTTGCTCAACTAATCAGTCCCATACCTCATGACATAGCTGAGTGGCATCTTTCAACTAACCCAAAGGTACTATATATGTGTCTTATGCACATTTACGCCTATACTTTGATCCTCCTGCCTAAATATACTGGGCCCTTTGCCCGGTAAGGCCAGATCACATAGTCCCTGAGAGTCATTTTATCTCTCATCATTCTTAGGACTCTTCCCAAACAGGGCTTAGTAATCTGCCTGATATAGGCTTATTGTCAAAGTCCTAGGCCTAAAATACGAGATATTACAGTTATCGTTATAGCTTAGGTGAAACAATAATTATGCCACCAAATTAAACCTTACATATTTTCCTTTTCCATTCTTAACTTTTAAAAGTACAAACTCACACTCATTTATCGTTGTATACATATGTACATCATTCATGGCATGCTTGCAAAAATTTATACATAGTATATTGCCACATTTCAATTTGCAGTTCGCCATCACATTTTCTTTTAGCACTTCTTCAAGAATTCTACCTATCCTTAACATACCTATATGGTTAGGTGAAGGAGGGTGAGATTCACAAGAATATCAGTAGCAAAAAATAATAACAATGCATGCAAGATAATGCTAGTGTATGACATGCTTGCCTTATATGGGCTTATCCTAACATAATGAAATCTCGGCATGCTCATTGTTTCATACAACACACTTATGGCCATAGTAGAAACAGAAAGAGAGCTTCAATCATTTATATATGCTTCATATAATCAAGCAAAGCATTCATACACAATAATACACAAGCATATATATCAAGTGATTGCATGTTAGGTAAGTTTACTACCTTTTAGACTTCTGTCTTCTTCTTGTTCCCATTTTTTCCAACCCTTGTAGTTGCTTGAAGAATCTTCCATTTCCTCTTCCTTGTCATTTCATGGCCCTAGATACATAATCATATCATTAGAGCAATAACAAATGAATATCCAATACGGCTACATTAGCCTCTAGGACATGTGTAACCCCCTTCGTAATTATCATTCAAAATATGTGATTATGACAAATTAGAGACCAATGGAAATTCAAAATGCATTTAAAATCTCATCTTTACAGTAAGGTTTTGAAATAAAAAACATCTTTTAAAATCTAATACACCTGGTCTCATATTCATATTTCGAATTCAATTACCTCACGAAGATAAATCACATTCAAATATATCAGAGTGCACAACACAATCCCAGACAAACCCCAGGTTCCATATATTCTTTAAAGAGTATACAAATTCCCATTTAGGGGATTAGACAATATCATCCTTGATATATATCCAAATACACATCCCAAATCCAAATACGAATACAAATTATACAGCACTTTCAATCTATAATAACCAACTACTAACTAATGCTCCTAATCAGGAACTTAACTCGCCCTTGGTTACTTACTTCTTCTCGAATCGCTCGCCTTGTCTGAAAGGTTAGTCAATAGAAAGAATGAGATTCAAAAAAATCCCAGTAGTAACAAATCACTCATACAGTGCATAAACACATAGCATATATGATCATGTTCGGCAGCATCACAATGATTTATGGCTCACGCCACAAACGACAGCACTCTTAGCTGTAAATACTTTGCATCAGCTTTCATTGCGATCTCTATGCATAAGCTTTTGTTGCAATCTCAAAGTATCACAATGTATTACTAAACGTCAGCTTTCGCTGCTATCTCAAGGCATCACAATGTATCACAAAGTATTCACAATGCATGACAAACATACATACAATGTTCCAGACACGGTAGAAGAGAAAGAGTCACTACCTTATTTTTTCCACGTGTGCTCCGACATAAATAAATCACGATCAGGGTGTAACCCCCCTATTTAATTATATCCAAAACACGTGATGAAAAATGAAATAGAGATCAATAATAATCAAAATTCATTTACATTCCCATCCTTAAGATAGGATTTTCACAAATACATTTATCAAACACTTTAACCTGGTCTCACATTCATATTTTGAATACAATTACTTCGTGAAGATAAATCACATTTATATAAATATCAGAGTGCACAATAATAATACCGGCGAACCCGGATTCATACCTTCACTAAAGATTCATAGGGCAATACGCCCTTTACAATTCCTCAACGGGGATTACACAAATCCATCTCCAATACATAACCAAATAACCCAATAGATGTAATACCCCGAATTTTTAGACTCGAGGCTAGAGAATAAGCCTGAGATTATTGGATTGCTAAGCCCCAGTTTAGCAAGATCCCAAATTGTGATTAAGGGTTAATGACTTCAAAAGTGGATGTGGTTAGTAATAAATAACCCTTTTGGAGAATATGATATGATTTGGAACTCGAATGTGATTCATGTGTGATGTGAGCAGCTCCGAAACCCTGTATTTGAGTTCAATTGTGGATTAACATCCAAATTGACTTAGAATAGAGGGAAGAATTGAATGTGAATTGTGTTGACATGTTGAGATTGTTGTGAAAACATGTCAATGTGATGTGAATTTGATTGATTTGGTGTTTCTAATGGATTCCTTGTGAAAATTTATGTGGGAATGATGTTTGGTATGAAAATGGAACCAATTGAAGCAAAGATTCAAATTCTGAAATTCTGTCCAGTGAAACTCTATTCTGGGTAGTCAGTTTGTGTGAACGTTTTGAATGACCAAATGGTTTCTAAAAATTTTGAAAATTTCCAGTCTTATATTTCACATCTCAAGATTCAAAATGGAAAAATAATTTGTGCCATTTCATTTTGTGAACTAGGAGATATGGTTGTCCAAAGTTTGGGATGGAAACTGAACTCTGTTTTGGGGCAGTGATGAGTTTTATGTAATTCTGGAATTGTGTGGTGATTTTTAGTAATGTCCAATATTTTTCCTATGCAGAGGACTTAAATATATTTCATTTGGTTTTGGAATCACCTCATTTTGATTTTTCTAGAATTAGTTATGATTTTTCAAAGTTTGGGCAGAAAATCTGCCAGAAAATCCGAAAATGGGAATTATGACATCATCAAAATAAAAGATAACATCAGCATGGAAATTAAAACATTTTCTCATCATCTTCAGCTCTCATTTTTGTGCTGAACTAGAATCCAAGAGAGAGAGAAAGTTTGAGAGCTTTTAGAGAGAGAAAGAGAAGAGAACTTACAAGGTAAGTTGATTTCTTCGATGAATTCGTACCTAATGCGTATAACCTTGTTCCTAAGCTTCTCTTCTATGTTATTTAAGGTGTTTGAGAAGCAAATTTGGTGTTCAAGAGGCTAGGGTTTTCAGCCAAGTCAAGGAGAAGCTATTAGGAGCATAAGGTAACTTCCAAACTTTCGTATATTGACTATTCTGGCTGCTGTGGACAATTTAATCGGTGAAATTTCGCCGCATTGTCTTTGTTTATAAAATTTGGAAATGTTGTGTTAGTAGTGTTATGCTGCCAAAATATGTACTAAATGGTAGTTGTAACCTAATGGAATAGTCAATAAAGTTGTTAGGAGTAGAAAGGAATGCATTTACGGAGCCGAAACCGAAAAACCCAATTTTTCCCGGGGAATTGAGAATTTCGGCCAAGGCTAGTTTGGAGGAGTTAGAGATGGATTTTCAATGATTTGATGATTCCATTCAGTTCGAGAGCGAAAATTAGATGGGTTACAGTTGGTCACTTTTACGGAAAAGGCCGAAAAAGCATAATTACGAAAACACCCCTAAAGTGGGGCTGCCAAGGGTAAATTTGCAATTGACATTGAATTGTTCATATGAGCATACACTTTATACAAAAATTGAAGGTGGGTTGTATATTATTTGATTGAATATAGGGTTATAAATTTGAGATGAGATTGTGTAATCCCCATTTGAAGAATTCTAATGGGCAATTGTGCCCCGTGTATCTTTAGCGAAGGTATGTACCCGGGATTGCCAGGATGATTATGTTGTGCACTCTAATATTTATTTGAATGTGATTTATCTTTGCGTAGTAATTGTATTCGAAATGTGAATATGAGACCAAGTTAATTAGATTTTTAAAGGTATTTGTGAAAACCCTGTCTCAAGGATGGGATTTTAAATGAGTTTTGATTATTATTGATCTCTATTTCACTTTAATCGCATATTTCGGATATAATTACGGAAGGGGTTACAATAGACATCCAAGCACATATACATCCAATATCCAATTATACATTCTAATCTATCATCCAAACATATACAATTATCCTAGCATATAACGATAACCAACTACCAAATCCAAATGCCCATAAGGGATTCTTGCTGCCCCTAGTCGCTTGCTCCTTCCTCGAGCCACTTGTCCTGTCTAAAATGTTGGTAGGGGAGGGTGAGATTCTAGAGAATCCCAGTAGGAAACAGATACCAATATGCATGCAAGATAAGTGTTTAATGCATGACATGCTTGCATCACAATAACTTGTGTTCACATAATGATATATCCGCATGCTCAATGTTTCAACAACATACTCATGGCCATAGCATAAATAGAAACAGAGCTTCAATCATTCATATATGTTTCACATCATCAAGCAAAGCAATAACATACATCAATACACAAACACAAATATCAATACATGCAGGAGAGGTAAGTTCCCTACACTTTTTCTTTTCACGTATACTCCAGCATCGGCTACTCACGATCTGAGTGGATATCAAACCATGATCAGGGATAATACCAAACCCTATAATCAAATCAAGGACATAGGATCATTCTCTTTTCCAAATTCTCATTTTCATAACACTTAAAGTTGGTTATCATTCATGACCTTTAGGTGGCTATAATAAGGTCAATGAAAGCCTAAAGGATTGGGAAGTACTAGGTTGGAAATCACCTTTAAAAATCCCAAAATGCTGAAAATGGGGGTTGGCTATAGCCAAAATGTGCACAGAAGGTTTTTGGCTACAGCCAAGAATTTCTGGTTGCGGCCAAAATGCACACAGAAACTTTTGCGCTGCAGCCAAGATTTTCTGTTGCAGCCAAGGTAACTTCAAAAATTCATAATTAATTGTAGAAAAATCGAAATAAGGTGATCCCAAATCCCATTGAAAGATATTTTAGTCTTCTTCATAGGAAAAATATGAACCATTACTAGAAATCACTACCAAAATACAGATTTCAAGAAACGTCCACCTTGCTTCCGAATTGTTCCCAAATTTAACATTAAATTTTGGACAGTCATAACTCCTAGCCCAAAAATCGAAATGACATGAAATATATGTCCATTTTGAAGCTTGGCAAGTGAAATTTAAGACTGGAAAGTTTCATAATTTTCCAAAACCATTTGCTAATTTAAAACGTCTATGCAAGATCACTGCCAGAACAGAGTTTCTTACTAACCAAAACTTGCCACTTTTAAAACTAAGTTCCCAATAGTTCAAAATTCATATTCAACACTTCTCCCACACAATTTTCCACAAGAAACACAATGGCAATCTCAAAATGACCAAAATCCTACTCCTTTATCATGCTTTGGTTTTGGGCAACACAAATATCAAAATTCCAATCTCATCTAAACATCAAATTCCAATCACCAATCAATTTATCTATCCTAAACTCATTCCAAAATACCATTCTCATGCCAAAACATACCAAATGAACAGTGGCACTCATTTTTGGATTCAAGGCCAAATTTCCAGAAATTACAAACTAATCCATTTGACATAAAACATAGATAGATAGATAGGTTTCACTCACCTTATCAACTTCTCAAAGGGAGTTCTTGATTCACCACTTCCCAAAATTTCGTGTGGCCACAAACCAACACCAATGGGCACACTATAACCATCAAAATGAAGCTCTCACTCCAAGGAACAACATTCATGAAGTGAGTTTGAGCAATGGAGGGCATTTGCTTACCTTTTTCCAAGCTTTTCTTCCTTCCCTTTTTGGCAACAATGGCGCTGGAATTTAGAGAGAGAAGGAGAGAGGTGAGTGAAGGAAATGAAGGAGGAAAATGATCACACTTCCTTCCCCTTCCATACCATGTCCAGAGTACAAAGAGGGAAGAGAGGAGAGAGAAACACTAAAATATTCATTTGCCTTTTCTCCCTTCACACACACCCACAACCTTGCCACATGTCACCTTTCTATTGGTTCCCACACACTTAGTCACCAATTAGCTTCTCTAACCCATCCATTAGTCATTTAATCACACTTCCCATTTTTCTCTTAGTTAGTAATTAATTTCCCCATTAATCACCAACTTAAAGCCAATAATTCCATTCTTTAAATTCCCCACTAATTGTGACATATTACTTAATTTTGCCATAAAACACATAATAATTCAAATTAAATTCGTAATTATCCACTTTTACTCCATGCTTATCCTTAATAACTATTATTAGCCCTTAATTGAAATTTGGGGTGTTACACAGGGCAAATACCAAATCCTGACAATCAAATCAAGGACATAGGGTTATTCCCTTTACCAATTCCTCAACTTCCAAACATCAAACTTGGTTATCATTTAATACCTTTAGGTGGCTACTATAAGCCTAAACATATGCCACACTTGACCAAAGATCACCTTTTAAAAGTCCAAAATGCTAATTTTTATGGGTTGGCCGCGGCCCATAAATCTACTGGTCACGGCCAAAAACTGCTCAGAAATATTTGGGCCGCGGCCAAGAAAATCCTGTTTCTTGGCTAAACTTCAGAAAATCATAACTAATTCCAAAAAAATCAAAATGAGGTGATTCCAAAGCCAAATGAAATCTATTTAAGTCCTTTTCCTAGGAAAAATATTGTCCATTACTGGAAATCACCACAAAAATACAGAATTGCACAAACTCAAAACTGTTCCAAAATAAAGTTCAGTTTTAATCCCAAAGTTTGGCAAACCATAACTCTTAGCATGCAAAACGAAATGACACAAATTATATGTCCATTTTGAAGTTTGGGATGTGAAATTTAAGACTAGAAAGTTTCATAATTTTCTGACATCATTTGCCTAGTCAAAACGTCCATAAAAACAGACTGCTTAGAATAGACTTTCAATTGACAACATTTCAATTTTGCAACCAATGTGTCCAATCCAACCCAAACCAATTCTAATGACTAAATACCACAACATGACACCATTTTCAACACAAAACACAATTCAATTCCACCAATTACATGCCACACGAAATTATACCAATATCAAGGCAAAATTCCATAATTCACAATACTCATTCAAATATCACAAAACTTAGATCAAAAGGCATCAAATACTCACCTCTTCCTCTTTCCCAAACCAATTCCTTGATTCCACAATCTTCAACTTTTCTTGAACTCATAAAACACCTCCTCTTGAAAATCTAAAACCATCGAAATGAAGCTTACACCAAGAGCAACAATTTTAGTGAAGGGGTTTTGAACAAAAGAGCTCATCTACTTAGTCAAAATAGCTCACCTTTAAGCTTAACTCTTTCTCTTTCCTCCTCCTTCCATGGCCGACTTTGGGAGCTTAAGGAGAGAGAGAAAAGTGCAATGAGATGATGATTTTCAGCTGCCTCCATGCCTTTAACTGAAATGAGAAAAGAGAGAAAGAGAATTTTGACTAAAATAATAAATTGGACTTTTTGACTTCAATCCTATGGTGCCACTTGTCATGATTTTAAAGCTTCACCTCTCATGAGCTCACATGAACACATATACATAATCCCACCCTTTGATCTATTACACAATCAATCCTAACCATTGATCTTTAAGTTACCGATGAGTTTCCTCTTCGGTAACTAACCAATTGGCCGGTAACTGATCATTTTGCCCCTGATTATGGCAATTCTTCCTGAATCACCACCAAACACATTTTCTCATTCTTTTAGCCACAATATGCGCCATCCCTCTATTTAAAGTCAATTTAGATATTTATCCATAATTGAACTTAAATACAGGGTTTTGGCACTACTCACAACACATACGAATCACATTCGAGTGCCAATCACATCATACTCTCTAAAAGGGTTTATCTATCCATAATCACCTCCACTTTTGGAGTCAATAACCCTTAATCACAATTTGGGATCTTGCTAAACCGGGGCTTAGTAATCCACTTATTTCAGGCTTATTCTCTAGCCTCGAGTCTCAAAATTTAGGGTATTACAATATGTCTCTATTCCTTATGATCTCACTTATTTCAATGCCCTACAAAATCTACATATTTGCAAGTCTTCCCTAATTTGCCAAATTTCATCGGT
This sequence comes from Inga laurina, assembly GCA_963855925.1. Lineage (NCBI taxonomy): Eukaryota > Viridiplantae > Streptophyta > Magnoliopsida > Fabales > Fabaceae > Inga > Inga laurina. The sequence goes on from OY979707.1 coordinate 24,608,169, forward strand.
TAACTTTGAAAATTCAAAACTTAATCTACAAAACTCCAAACGAGGTGGTTCAAAGTTCTATGTAAAGCTCTTCAAGTCCTATTTAAGGGAAATATACCAATCAGTGCTAATTATGTAACACCTTATATTTCTGCCCCTTTATTATGTATACGGAAGCGTTTCTATTCAATTTGTTAGAAGTTCATTTATGAATGCTTACTGTTGAGTCGTTAAAGGACAAATAATCATCCCTTCAATTTAGAAGTACAAAATTCCAGATTCTATAATTATTCACCCCTACCACCAATCTCTGTCTTGAACATGCCAGATTTTTTATGACCAAACTTTGGAAATTCATAATTAATTATATAAAAATCTAAATGGGTTGCTTCCAGTTTCTATGAAAAGCTCTTTAAATCTACTTTAGGGAAAAAATATCCTAGAGCATCAATTACAACCACACATTTCCCAAAAATTCATTAAACCCAGACTATCACAGAATTCATTACAAAATCAAGGTCAAATTTTGAAAAATCATAACTTTCAATGTACTAGTCCATATAGGCTCATATTATCTATCAAATTAAAGTCCAGGATGTGTACTTTCACCCTATAAAATCTCATAACATTTGGATTAAGTTTGACTAATAAAAAATAAGTTACAAGCTCTCTGCCTCTAGAAAATGAATTCAGGCAAATTTGAACATAACTTCTAAAATCATCATCATAAAATCATAAATACATAATCAAACCTAAAAACACCCTCTGGATGAAAATGAATAGTACCATAGCCCTCAAGAAAAATCATCCAACAACAAACCAATCGGTTTAAAATGAAGCCGACGATTACCTTTACACGTTTTTGTAACCGGTTCAGAAATCTAACAGTACTCCGGTAGTTGAGACGGTCTAATTGAAAACCTAAAACCATAGAAATGAAGCTTAGGATGAGTAGAAGAAGGTTAAAGAAGCGTATTTCTATAGAAAATGCCGATTTGATAGTGTTTCAGTGGATTCAAGTTCTTGGAAATCACTATTCACCTTCTATCTCTCCTATAACAATTTCTTGGCATTTTTTTTCTGATTTTTGGGGGTATATGGATGAAATTGTTGGGCCCTTAATGGTCTTATAAGTTGTCCACTACGTGTCACATTCCAATGGTGAAATTTGTTCAGTGTTCTAGTAATCGGTGTCACGTATCACTTACTTTAATAAAGTAGGTCACACCTCTTTTCTCAAGCTTTTAGCCATCTAATATGTTAGGGAAAGTAGGGGTCTAATGATTTTCCCCTGCTCTCGGGCTTGATATTTGAGAAAGTTAGTTTGGTAACCGGACTGGAGACTGGTGGATTTCTCGGGCTCAGGTGACATGTGGTGGCTCATAAGTGTGTCAACACAAAAGGCAAAAAGCAACCCTCATTGTTAGGGACACTTGTTACTCTCTTAATATGCCAATACAAAAGTTGATTTATACTTTGTCATGATGAATGCACAAGTGTCATTTTGTTATTTGTCCAACACAAAAGTTGAGTCATCATTCCTCATCATAACTTACTTTATTAAAGCTATTTTAATAAAGTTACTTTATCAGTGCTCACTCAGGATTGCTTCACGTATATCGATGCCCATCAAATGACACCAAGTCGGAGTGTATGTGTATAGGGCTCATATGGCACCACATACTAGTGTCTATTCCCAAAAACATAGAGTACACATGTCTACCCTAACAATATCTTTGAACACCTATGCCAGCATATTTCATTCAACCAATCAATCTCATACCTCATGACTTAGCTGGGTGGCATCTTTCAACCCACCCAATGGCACCATATATATGTCCCGTGTATATCTGCACTGAAACTTAATCATATTGCCTACAAATACCAAGCCCTCTTCCCGGTAGAACCAAATCACATAGTCCCTAAGAGTCTTTCTATTTCTTATCATTCTTGGGAATCTTCCCAAACTAAGCTAATTGTATGCCTAATACAGACTTATCCTCAAGTTTCTAGGCCCAAAATTTGGGTTATTACAATTCTCTCTTTGTTCAAAAAATTTCGCCCTCAAAATTTGCTACTGGTCCGATTCTTAATAATTCTTCAAAAGGACTATTGTAGTAAGGGTTTCATTTCTTTACTTCTACTCCTTTCTGACACTCAAATTCTAGAGGTTTATCAACACTTCAAATTTCTAGATATCATCTCAAATTCTAGAGGACACTCAAAATTCCCAATACCTCAATTTCTAGAGGTTTTCTCGTTCAATTCTACTTCTATTTCTATTCTATTCTAATAGACCTTCTCACCTATCCTATGTTCGAGCTTCTTCAATTCAGCTCTCAAACTACTTTTTCTTGACTAACACTGTAGCTACCAAGTATTATCTGACTTTACAAGTTCAGATGTGTAAACCCTTCTATCAATTTCTATTCCTGTATCATCATAACCATAAGTTGTACTGCATCTCAATTCAAATTATCAGTGACGATAGTCGTATCACTGCTTTTTCATTCATCTATGTTGTCTCATATTCTACTTTTCTGGTTTCCAAATATTTGAAATTCTTGTGGTCATAGTACATTTTCACAACCGTACCATACAAAATAATGTTGTTACATATTTAAAGTAAATAATCGTTGCCAGCTCAATTCTCAAGTGGGGTAATTCATCTGGGGAGGTTTCAACTATTGAAAGGCGCACACCACCATTCCGCCCTGCTTTACTAGGACATATCCCAATCCTTTCTTTCTTTCTTATTCTATTGCAGACCCTATTGGTTGCTTCACTGTAAACCATACGGGTCACAATTCTCTACAGACCATATAGGTTGCCTTATTCATTCTTTGCAGACCACACACAGGTCACATTCTAAGATTGGGAATATTCAATACGGGTGAGTTTCAACCTCTCCTCCAGTATTCTGAAATCCTCTCACAGACATCATCCCACTTAAGAAATTATTTCTATAATTCTTTCTTTCAAGTGAGTGGCAAAGCAATTCAAGAAAAATTACTCATTCATCTGGCAAGACCCAGTAAACTGAGTATTTCTATAAAATTTTATGGCCTCTTCCAGTTCTTTACTACTCCCACTATTATGTGTTCCTCTAAGGATCCCTTCTTTTTGAGACAACAAAATTCAAAATTGACCACTACAAATAGGTTAAAAATTCAATTCTTGAAAAATTCTGTTCACAATTGAGTTTATACAATTCATAAAAATAGCAAGTATATTGGTCAGTTCAAAGTTTAATTTTTGCAGACACTCAGGAACCAAATAACTGTTCTAGAAGGTCATTCATTCTGTATACATTCCAAGCTCCAACTCTTGCTACTCAAGCCATTCATACTCTTATGTAATGTTCATGAAGCACACAATCCATGCTCAAGCATTCATATTTATTCACAGGACACATAGTCAATTGGGAAATTCTCAAGACATACAGTCCCTTTTATTCCAGCCTTTCAGCCATTCTATTCCATCCTTTCGACCCATTAAATACCCATTGGGCATAATGTGTTAACTTTAAAGTTAACTAACTAACATGTTGAGTTATTAAAATTGGGACAAGTATAGGCGCAAATATAAGAGACATGCCATAAAGGCCTATGTAGCCATATTGGATACTCATTTATTATGGCTCTAATGTATGGTTATGTGCCTAAGGCCATAAGATTACAAGGAAGAAAAAATGGAAGAATTTTCAAACAACTTCAATGGTTGGAAGAAAAGGTACAAAAGGGGACACGAAGACAAAAGGTAATGAACTTACTTACTTGCATGTATGTGATGTTTATGTTGTGTATTGATTTATATTGCTTTCTTGATTATGTCAAGCATATATGAATGAATAAAGCTCTGTTTGTATTTTTGCTGTAGTTATAAGTATGTTGCATGAAACATTGAGCATGTAGAATTTCATTATGGGAATATAAGCCTATGTAAGGCAAGCATATCATGCACTAGCATTCATCTTACTTGCATTATTTGTATGTTTCGATTCAATACGAAAGACTCACAAAATGATAATGTAACTAGGGTATTACATTTGGTGGTATCAAAGTAGTGATTCTGGCAATGGAATTGTCAGCTCAGAGTTAGAGGCCTAGTCAAGGATAACGGTTCTGACCCTAGGATATATTCTCTGCTAATATGAATAGTGTAGTGATCCTCTGATAGTTCTACTGTAATTGGGAGTTATGGATAGCAAAGAAAACCAGAAAGTTAAACCACCCCTTTCCATTAACCAGCTTATAGAAGGAAGGGATGGGGGTATCGATACCTAAGTGATGTACCAATGGTATCAGAGGGTAATGGTATCAGTGTATGCAGAGTAGTGGTATCAGGATGGTACTAGTGGTATCATGGTGGTTTCAACGGTATCAGAGAGCAGTGGTACCAGTACACACAGAAGGGGTACCAATACCTAGTTGATGGTATTAGTGGTACCAGTGCACTTGATAGTGATATTGATGCATGTAATGGTGGTATCAGAACATCAATGGAATCAATTTTGATAATGGTATCAAAATTGATATTGTGCAGATAAGTAAGAATAAGGGTAGGAAAATGTATGACATGAGCCTACAGTTTATGATACTGAGGTAGAATGTGATTTAGATCCCTACCCTATATTTTGGGAATACATAAGGAGTTGTACCGAGATGCTAGTATTGTTTATATTTCCTCGTGGGGAAGTACCTAGCATCTCTAGGGAGACTAACATGTCATGCTGGTATTGAGGTATATATGGCTATTGATATCCAGTAGGAAATGATATTGTACTAGCATTGATGCCCCGGATCTCATTGGAACTCTGCGGTTAATCGTGTTCAGGTGAGAGAAATCCTGAGATGGGTGACCCCCTGGGAAGTAATTTAGAAATTTGAAACTACTTGATTAAAGGCTTGAGTGCCCTGAGATATGAAATATGGTGATCTTTAGGGATGCCATAAGAATGTTAGAATGAATACGGTGAAGGTTGATGATAGGCTTGAATCAAATCTAAGCTGAAATAGTGTTTAGGTCGAGATATGATTCAGGTTACACTATCTTGTGAACCTGGTAAGTAATGTACTAGCAACAATGCTTTGGGAATATTTGAGGATATTACCTGAATGTTAAGAGAATAGAATCGATGGAATAAATCATAATGATCTTAGCATGCTTATTAGGTATGGCTGAGGTCCTAGAATTAGGTTGATGAACATAGAAGTTAGATAGATATCCAGAGGGTTGTTATCAACTGAATTGTAACCTAAGAATCAAACCAATAGTTGAACTGATTCTTTAGGAATTTGAATCGACCTCGATGGTCTGAGGTACTAGAACATGGTATTAGAATGCATTGAAATGTGTATGAGGTTTCTTGAGGTGGCTAGTTGCTAATCTAGCATAGGAAAAGATCTTGATTATAGAATATTCCTTTAGAAAGAATGAACAAATGAGAATTTATTCCCTGATGGAACAGATTCATGGATAGAATGAGGAAGGAAATTAAGAAAGAATAGGCTTGACGGTATAAAGGAAAACTACTCTTGCTCTCGTATCTTATGTAATGGTTCTACACGTATGTGTATACCATTGAATATATTCGTGTTATGAATATATGGTAGGCAGTAAGACCCAATATGCCTATGGCATGGGGTGATACCTTAGGTAGTCAAACCTGATGAGCATTTAGTATAGAATCAAAGTTGATTTAGTAAAATTTCTACATGATTGTGGGCTTTCACCTCGACATGGCCTTACACTATGGCAAAGGTTACACAGACTAGAATTTGCCCCAAGCCGAGAGGCGGTACGAAAAATTAGTGTCTGAGAATGAGAATTACCTAGCTTTGTGGCAAGGAATGGTTGTCCTTGAATTTACCCAATTTTATGCTTACTGCATACCGTGAGTTGGTATCTTAAATTCATGCCTTACTGTATGTTGTGAAATGGTATCTTAACTTTATGCCTTGTTGCATATCATGAATTGGTATCTTAACTTTATACCTTGTTGCATATTGTGAATTGGTATCTTAACTTTATGCCATGTTGCATATCGTGAATTGTGAATACCCAGCACTAGGAGAAGGGATCAGTTTTCCCTAGAATGGTTATTACCCAATGAACTATGCGTCTAGTGACTATTAAAGTTGATTGCTCATGGATGGATGGATGGTTTGTTTTATGTTCTTTGTGAACATTACATAAGGGTACAAATGGCTTGAGTAGTAAGGGTTCGAGCCTGGAATGTACACAGAATGAATGAACTTCTACAATAGTTGTATGGTTTTTGAGTATCTATGAAAATTGAATTTTGAACTGACTAATGCCCTGCTATTTGCATAAATTGTATGAACTGAATTGTGAACAAAATTTTTCCAGAATTGAAGTTTAGAACAGAACTTTTCAAGAATTGACATTTTTAACAGAATTTTTGAACAGTTTGCACTGATCATTTTTGAACTATGTTGTCTCAAAAGAAGGAATCCTTCGAGGAACCCAGAATAGTGGGAGCAGTACAAAACTGGAAGAGGCTAGAAATCATTATAGAAATACTCAGTTTGGTAGGTCTAACAAGATGAGTACAGAATTTTGCTTGGAATCGATTTGCCATTAATAAATCTCATTTAAGAGAGAATTGAAACAAAGAATTGCAGAAAGAATTTCTTAAGTGGGGTGATGTCTATGAGAGGATTTCATAGGGCTATTAGAGAGCTTGAAACTCACACTAGTATTGAATATTCTCGATCGTAGAATGTGACCCGTGTGAGGTCTATAAAGAAAGAATAAGGCAACCTATGTGGTCTACAGAGAATTGTGACCTGTATGGTTTGCAGTGAATTGACCAGTATGGTCTGCACTGAAGCGACCAGTATAGTCAGCAATAGAATGAGAAAGAAAGAAAGGATTGGGATATGTCCTAGTGAAGTAAGACGGAATGGTGATATGTACCTCTCAACAGTTGAAACCTCATTAGATGAATTACTTCACTTGTGAATTAAGCTAGCAGCAATTATTTTCTTTGAAAATATAATAGCACTATTTTGTATGGTATAGTTGTGAAATTGTATTATGACCACAAGAATTTTGAATATTTGAAAATCAAAATAATAGAATATGAGACAACATAGATGAACGAAATAGCAGCGATGCGACAATCGTCGTTAACGCTTTGAATTGAAAAGCAAGGCAGTTTATGGTCATGATGATATAGGAATAGAAATTGATACAAGTGTCTAGAAATCTGAACTAATGAAATCAGATAGTACTTGCTAGCTACCGTGCTAGTCAAGAGGAAAGTAGTCTAAGAGCTTAGATTGAAGAAGCTCTGATGCAAGATAGATGAGTAAGGTCTATAAGAAGAGAATTGAATAAGAAAACCTCCAGAATTGAGGTGTCCTTTAGAATTTAAGGTGTCCATATAATGTAGAAGTAAAGAAAAGAAACCCTCGCTACAATGGTCCTTTTGAAGTATTATTAAGAATCGAACTGATAACAAATATTTGAAATTCTTGTGGCCTAAAGACTTGAGGATATGCCTATATCAGGCAGACAACTAAGCCCAATTAAGGAAGGGTCCTAAGAATGTCGAGAGATAGAAGACTCTAGGGGAATATGTGATCTAGCCCTACCAGGTAGATGGCCCAGTATGCATAGGCATAAGATCAAAGTGTCAGTGTAGATGTGCACAAGACACATACATGGTGCCATTGGGTTGGTATAAGATGCCACCCAGCTATGTCATAAGGTAACGAACGGATTATTTAGGCAAAATAGGCTAATGTAGGTGTGCACATGGCAGTTTCAAGGTAGACATGTGTACCCTACGGTTTTGAAGTAGACATCGGTATGTGGTGCCATGTAGGGCCCGCACACATATGCTCTTACCTGGCATCATTTGGCGGCACTCAATATATGTGTCACATTCTCAAGCAAAACCTGAGTAGAGTCCCAAGTAGGCACCGATAAAGTAACTTTAATAAAGTAAGTCATTATAGCAAATGATAAAACAACTTTTATGTTGGATGAATAAGAGAGTAACAAGTATCCTCTCATTATGATAAAGCACTACGTCACTTTTTTGTTGGCTTGATAGAAATGTGACACATCTCCCTTAAGATGACACTTGCTTTATGCCTTTTGTGTTGGCATCTCCGGAGAGCGCCACCTGAGGCCTGAGTCCAAGGAATCCGCCGATCTCCAATCCGGTCACGTATTTGACTTCTCGAACACCAAACTTAGGAGTTTAGGAAAATTGTCAAGCCTTTCCTTCCCCTGACCTAAAAGGATGGATAGAACTTGAGAAAGGAGGCGGGACTCCCCACTTTATTAAAGCAAGTGACATGTGTCACCAAACCAGTAGAGTACTAGACAAATGGCACCATAAGAGCTTGACACTTGGCATAAATTTTCAAGACTACCTCTTGGCCATATATTTTTTTGCAGCTACCAAAAATTCATAAATATATCTGAAAAAATGTTGAGAGAAATGACATAGGAGAGAAGGTGGATGAATAGTAAAGCTCTTAAGCTCCAAAGCCGATTTCACCCCCGATTTGGTGTTTCCAGCTCCTGAAGTCTTCTGTAATGTTATTCCTCTCAGTGAGAGCAACATTTCAATGCCATCTCACCAGTTGGTGTACTGCTAGATTTCTGAACCGATTGTGAAAATGCTTAGAGGTAAGCGTGGGTTTCATTTTGAACCAATTAGTTTGTTGTTTGGATGAGTTTTCATTAGGGTGGGGTATTGTTCATATTTCGGCCAAGGGGGATTTTTGAGGTTTAATTATGTGTTTTATGGTTAAATGATGATTTTGGATGTTTGTGTCAAAGTTGTCTGAATATATTTTTTATAGGCAGTCATTTTATGATGAGTTTTTGAATGAACAAATCTTGTCCAATGGCTATGCAACTTTATGTATTTGAAGTAGACATCCTAAGCTTTAATTTGATTTGGGCTTGTAGATTGTGAGATATGAATTTTTGAAGTTAGGCATTGAATCTGAAATGTTTTTTGGACTAGCTGTGCTGTTCGATAATTATAGGAAAATTATCCCTATAATTAGTAGTGGCTATTATTTTTCCTTAAAATAGACTTAACAAGGGTCATATAGGACTTTGAACCACTATAATTAGATTTTTTAGATTTAGTTATGATTTTTCAAAATTGAGTGAAAAATCTAGCAGATTAGGTGGACCTACAAAATTATGGCATTTAAGGTAATTTGAGCAAGTATGGGTAAAAATAATAGAGTCAAGTCCTAGAGACTAAAGTAGCCCATTAGACACTTAATTGTTGTGGCCCTAATAATGTGGCTATATATCTAGGGCCATGAGGTGACAAACAAGAATCAACTTCAATGGTTGGAAGAAAAGTACCAAAAAGGGGACTCGAAGACAAAAGGTAATGAACTTACTTACTTGCATGTTTGTGATGTTTATGCTATGTATTGATTTATTGTATTGCTTTACTTGATTATGTAAAGCATGTATGAATGAATGAAGCTCTATTTCTATTTTTGTTGTGACCATAATTATGTTGCACAAAACATTGAGCATGCAAAATATCATTATGTGAACATGAGAATATGTAAGGCAAGTATATCATGCACTAGCATTCATCTTACATGTATTATTTGTAATGTTTACTATTGAGATTCCCTTAAATCTCACCCTCCCCCACCAACCATATAGGCAGCTAAGCATAGAAGAGGAGTGCAGGACGCTATACCAGGAAAGAAGTTGTAATGAAGAAGAGAAGAATTATTTTTGCACTAGTTCGTTACGTAAATTAATATATTTGTAATAGTTAACTGTATAACTTGCAATGAATTAATTATCCAAGCGTGATAATTGAATTAGAAGTAGGTAATCACATGGTATGAGCCTATTAGTTAAGAAACCTTCCACACATAAAAACAAGCCCATTAGTGAATAATCTTCGAAAAGTTTTAAGTTATTTAGAAAACTCCCTTCAAGTGCAAGTTCGAATCCTATAATAGAGTTGGGATTTTAAATTTTTTACCAAGAAATATCACTTAGTGGTTCTGATTCACTACGAAAGACTCATCAGAACAATAATGTCACTAGGTTGTTACAAATACTCTTAATTACAATTACAAATCATAATCTTACAGACCTAAGTATCACAACTCTTAATCATAACTAAGTGAAACCAAAATTAAGGTAAGAAGTACTCCCTATCAGTGCAAGGAACTTTAGGTAGCTTCTTCAGTAACAAGAAGTGGAAGAATCATGTGCTCGTAATTGGAGAATAGCTATACTGAGCCTTAAGATCTCCTTTGGCCATCTAACAATTAAGTATGATTGTAGATAGGGTGAAATTGTGAATCAGATTGGAGATGATGATGGAGGAAGACTGAGATGGAAATTGATAGTAAAGATGTGTTCAAAATTGTCCCCCAAGGGCCAATCATTATACTTTGAAATTATTATTCAATAAATTTCTTTATTTTGTTATCATATTATTTGCATGTTCATGTGATGACTATCCTTGGATAAATCATAATGACTGTCCTAAATGTCTGTGGCCGGTCATCTATGCAAGAGCAAAGATGAAATAAGATCAGTATGAATTTGAAGAGGTATAGAGATGTGAATAAAAGTCCTAGGCACTTGTAAGAGTATAGGGTGTTGGACTAACGCTATGAGAAAGCTGTATGGATTAAGTTATAAGCTTGTCTCATGTATAACCACGTCATTATGCCCTTTTGACCTAAGATCATCAAGGATTCCTATATGAGAGTCGCTCAGCATTGACCCAGTTAAAAGTCACCTTTGACCGGGTGATTATAAAGGCTATGTTCGAGCTTGGTCGTTTTCATACAGAGGAATGTGAATGGTCAAGATGAAATTTATCCCTCACATTAGTAGAAAGATATTACTAGGCCCCTCGATGATTGAGTCTGAGAAATGTATGGTCATACTACGATAGAAAGGAGTTTCCATTCTATAATCAGACTACTAAGGGATCGAGAAAGTAATGGTCAGGAATAGGAGGATGACATTCTCCATGCCTCACCCTTGACCAAAATATCATGTGACAAAAGGGATGTTATATGATTGTATTATAGGTTGTATCGGTTTATCTATCCTCATATGAATTGGGTAGTCGTAATGTCTTGGTAGAGGCTGCTTACGACTTGTGGGTTAGTATAATCATTAGCCCACTGTCAACTTCATATGGGCCTACAGGGCAACACACAAAAATTGCCTAACATGAGCTATAATGTCCAGATTTATTGAATCTAAGTATATCCTAATTAGTTATTTAAAAGAGTAAGCTAGGGTTTTCTACAAGTAATGAAAAAGATAGATAGAGAGCTATGAGAAAAGAAAATTCTAGAGAGGGACGTTAGTGGTGCTAGCATGTTGTTCATATTGGATTCCTATTCGTGTGGATATCTTAGCTCCTTGAGATTGAAAAGAAAGACTGAACTTATAAGAAAGGTACGTTTCTTTACTATTCAATTTAAACGTCATTGAATAATTCACAGTTGGGATTGGAAAAAATTTTAAATTTTATTTTTTTATTGTGCCTACTAATCCCAATAGTGGCATCAAAGCCAAATCAATTATACATTTAAGTTGATTTTAAGTGCTTATTGTGTGCATATATATGTGAAATATAAGTTGTATATGATTTTCGAAGGGTCCGAGAAGCATACATTTTCATTTCAATTACTGCTCAACTATATAATTTATTTTTGTTTTCATTATTGCTTTGGATTCAATTGTGAAAAAGCTTGTTGCGAAAGATCATGTTTGTTCATAAGGATTTGTGATTAATTGCCTAAACAAAGGTTGATGACATTTTTTAGTTTTATTGCCGTCGATGGAGATCTTTTTTATTTCAATCGAATCTTGTATTTTGTGTTAAATTATGCAAAATTATCACTTAGATCCTACTTAGGCTTGTTTTCCCATGATTATTTGCTGTGAAAATCATTGTTTAAAACTTTCAGAGTCCTAAAACCTTCAACTAAGATTATGGGTCATGGCAAGGGAGTCGAGTCTTCACAGGTTGGGAGTTGGGTAAGGTTTGTAAACTGGGCTCGTTTGTTTTGAACTAGGCTAAAACAAATAATTTTTTTTAACCTGAGATTTTTTAGGCTAGATAGTGTTTTGGGCCAAGACATAGAAAAAATCTAGGGGCGCTATCCCTTGACCCCACCTGCTAACCGACTAGCGGGACTGTTGTGGCTAACTATCTGTAGCTGACATAATCATAACATTTATTGATTTTCATATTGTATGAATTGTTATTTGTTGTAGTTTTAATTTCTAAAATTGTTTGGGTATGGTGAACAATATGGCTCTAGTTTTACAAGGGTTGCAAAATTTTTTAAATACGGCATGTGTGCCGTGCCTTCCTCTACATAGTCTGGATGCACATTTTTTTCTCATCTCATTGCCCTCATATGTTTAAATGAGGTTTCTCAATGTATTTTCTTTTCTTATTAGAGAGGTCCTCTTATTGGCTTGAGAGGATTTAGGTTAGGTGAGTCATATTGTGTCACGTTTAAATTATGTTTCTTTTGATTAGATTAGTACATGCATATTTTACATACATATATATATGTATATTTGTATGAGATACAACTACTATATATATATTCATATAAATGAAATAATTAATTAAGCCCTTCAAATTAAATCTTAACTTATAATGCCGTCAATTAATGAATACTTATCAAAACCTAGATCGCTCAATTGTTGGTTCCGCTAAAGTGGGTGCATTTGGGTTATCTTGGTGAGACAAGCGTGAGTAATATGCTACTCACAAAGATTCTTTATTTTTTTGACTTAATTGAGATTAATAAAATGGTTTTGGATCTCAAGATATTAGATGGGATTAAATATGCTTGATCATATGATGATCGAATCCCATAAAGATCTAAGAGTTACATATGATATAATTTGTAAAGAGGTTACCTACCAAATAACTTGATTTAAGTGTCCTGCCAAAGCATACTTAAATTTAAGCGAGATATGGATCTTAGCCCACTAATTATTACATTGAGGGTTGTTAGGAGATTACTAACTAACTTTACATATTTTATTGTAGAATCATGTTGACTAGTGATATTGCTACACTATCATTGCGATCAATCCTTGAGAAGGACAAACTTTCTTAACTGGTTCAGGAACTTGAAAATTGTTCTCAAAGAGGAAAGAAAAGCATATGCCCTAGATCAACCCATTCCTGAGAAGCCTGCAGCTAATGATCCAAGAGCTTAGAAAGATGCTTACATGAAGCATATGGAAGACTTTATGGATATAGGTTACTTGCTACTTGCTACTATGGTTTCAGAGCTCCAAAGAGATCTGGAACTTATAGAGGCTCATGAGATGATTGTGCATCTTAAAGGTGTATGAGACCATAAAGGCCTTGCATTCCTACAAGATAGCTGAAGGTGTATCAGTTAGTGCTCATGTGTTAAAGATGAAAGGCTACATTGATCACCTTAAGAGGCTTAGATTTCCCATGAGCCATGAGTTAGCTACAGATTTGATCTTGAACTCACTTCTGTAAAGTTATGACCAATTTGTTATGAACTACAACATGAACAACATGGGAAAATCAATTTCTAAACTGCATGGGATGCTTAAAACTGCTGAGCAGAACATTAAGAAAAAGCCCAGCACTGTTTTGATGGTTCAAAAAGAAAAAGGTATGAAAAAGAAAGGCAAGGGCAAAGGAAAGGGTAAAGGCTTAGGTGGTAAGACCAAAGAGTCAAACAAGCCTGAGACCAAGCCTGTACCCAAGAAGGTAAAGCCTCCAAAGGAAGGAGTATGCTTCTTCTGCAATGAACCTGGTCATTGGAAGAGAAATTGCAAACTCTACCTCGAAGATCTAAAAAAGAACAAGAAAGATAACGAGGCTATCTCTTTAAGTATTTATATTATAAACATTTATCTTTCTACGTCCTCTACTTGGGTATTAAATACTGCATGTAGTTCTCATATTTGTACAAATGTGCAGGGTCTTAAGGATAGTGAAAGCTAAAGAAGGGTAAAGTGGACCTACAAGTTGGAAACAGAACAAGAATTGCTAATTTAGTTGTAGGAACTTATGAATTAGTTCTGCCCAGTAGCCTTTTATTAGTTTTGAACAATTGTTATTATGTTTCTGCTTTGAGTAGTAACATTATTTCTCTTTCTTATTTGGATAAGGAAGGTTGTACTTCTATTACTGGGAATGGCAAATGTTTTATTTATTGTAATGACGTTTTCTCTGCTAATGGTGATTTGCATGTTGGTAATCATATATTAAATTTGGCCAACATCCTAATAGTGGAAATATCTATAATGTAACTACCAAAAGGATCAAGTCAAACAATTTGAATCTAACCTACCTATAGAATTGTCGTCTAGGCCATATAAATGAGAAACACATTTCTAAACTCCATTAAGATGAATTTCTTAACTCATTTGATTTTGAATCATATAATACATGTGAATCTTGCTTATTAGGAAAGATGATAAAGACACCTTTTAATGGGCATAGTAAGAGCACCACTGATTTATTGGGCCTCATACATACAGATGTATGTGGATCACTGAATATAGCTGCCAAAGGAGGTTATATGTACTTCATTACATATATAGATGACTTTAGTAGATATGGATACATCTATCTAATGAAACATAAATTTGAATCTTTTGAAATGTTCAAAATATTCCAAAATGAAGTATAAAACAAACTTGGCAAAATGATTAAAGTACTTTGATCTGATCAAGGTGGTGAATATTTGAGCCTAGAGTTCATTGACCATTTTAGGAGTTATAGGATAATCTCACAATTGACTCCTCCAGGAACACCATAATGGAATCACATTTCTAAACGGAGGAATCAAACACTATTGGATATGGTTCAATCTATGATGAGTTAAACAGATCTTCCACAGTTATTTTGGGGCCATCCCCTAGAGATAGTTGTGTTTACACTAAATCGTATTCCATCTAAGGCAATTGAAAAGACACCATATAAGATATGGACTAAAAAGAAACCTAGTTTATCTTTTCTCAAAATTTGGGGATGTGAGGTATATGATATGTAACAAGCCTAAGATAAATTAGCGTCCAAATCCTCAAAGTGTCTTTTCATGGTGTATCCTAAGGAAACGAAGGGATACTATGTTTACAATTCCACCGATAACAAAGTGTTTATTATTTGAAACGGTATGTTTCTAGAAAGAGAGTTTATCTCTAAAAGAACTAGTAGGAGCAAGGTACATCAAGAAGAAGTTTGAGAGTTACAAGATAGCACAGAACCACAGATGGAAAATAGAGAAGACTCACAACAAGTTGCTAAGCCTCTTCAAGTAACATAAGGCCCACGCAGATCTAATAGGACATGGTATCAGCTTCATAGATATGGATTTCTGATTACTAAAAGCTGTGATGTGTTGCTTATTGAGAAAAATGAGCCAACCACCTATCAAGAAGTCATAGTGGGATCAAACTCTGAGAAATAGCTAAATTCCAAGAAGTTTAAAATACAATCTATGTACGACAATTAGGTATGGACCTTAGTCGATCCATTGAAGGTGTAAAACCCATCGGGTACAAATAGGTTTTCAAGGAGAAAACTGACATGTATGACAATGTAAATGTCTTCAAGGCACGACTGGTTGCAAAAAGATTTACTCAAACTCATGGTATAGACTATGATGAAACCTTTCCCCAGTTGCAATGCCTAAATAATCAAAATCCTTCTTGCCATTGCAGCATATTATGACTACGAAATATGACAAATGGACGTCAAAACAACCTTCCTTAATGGAAAGCTACTTAATGATGTGTACATGACATTACTTGAAGGCTACATGCATTCAGAGGACTTTAGTAAAGTGTGCAAGCTTCAAAGATCTATTTATAGATTAAAGCAAGCATCCCAGAGCTGGAATCACCATTTTGATGAAGTAGTCAAAGAGTTTGGATTCATTCAAAACATCAATGAAGCTTGTGTTTACAAGAAGGTTAGTGAGAGCATAGTTGTATTTATAGTGCTTTATGTGGATGACATTCAGATATCAACAAGATCCTGGTGAGGGTTATTGGACTACTATCAAGAATATTCTAAAATACTGAAGAAAGACTAAGGACTTATTCTTGGTATATAGTAGATTGGATGATGAGCTCTATGTAACTAGTTACACATATGCATGTTTCCAAACTGACCAAGATGACCTTAAATCACAATCTGGATACATATTCGTCTTGAATAGCAGAACAGTAAGCTGGAAGAGCTCTAAGAAGAGCACTGTAGCATATTCTACAACAAAAGTTGAGTATATAGCATCATCGAATGCAGCTAAGGAAGCCATTTGGATTAGAAAGTTCATTACTGAAGGGGTGGTGCCTACCATCTCAAATCCAATAAATTTGTTTTGTGACAATAGCGGTTCTATTGCACAGGCCAAGGAGCCCAGGTCACATCAAAGGAATAAGCTTGTCTCATCTTGTCTCACATATAACCATGCCACTATGTCCTTTTAACTTGAGATCATCAAGGATTCGTAAATGAGAGTCGCTCAGCTTTGACCTAATCAAAATTCACCTTTGACTGGGTGATGATAAAGGCTATGTTAAGCTTGGTGGATTTCATATAGAGGAATGTGAATGGTCAAGATGGAATTTGTCCCTCACATTAGTAGAGAGATATTACTTGCTCTTGATAAGTGAGTCTAGAAATGTATAGTCATACTACAATAGAAAGAAGTTTCCATTTCTATAGTCATACTACTCAGAGATTGAGAAAGTAATGGTCAGGAATAGGAGGATGACATTCTCCATGCCTCATCATTGACTGAAATATCATGTGACAAAAGGGATGTGATATAATTGTATGACAAGTTGCATCAGTTTATCAATCCTCATATGAATTGGGTAGTTGTAATATCTTGCTAGAGATTACTTATGACTTGTAGGTTAGTATAGTCATTGCCTTACTACCAACTTTATATAGGCCTAATGAGTTGCACACAAAAAATAGCCTAACACGAGCTATAATATCCAAATTCATTGAATCTAAGATATGTTGATTTAATGAATGTAATAATTAATCTAGGGTAGACGAATATATATATATATATATATATTTGAAAAGAAAATTAATAATATTATATATACATGTATGTATTTTCAAAATACACACACACACACATAATACATACATACATACATACATACATACATACATACATACATACATACATACATACATACATACATACATACATACATACATATTATATGATAATATTATTATATTATGTTAGTTTATGTTTAGTTTTATTTGATAAATTAAATTTAATAACAAACACGACAAAGATATAATATCAAAGATTTAATTTATAAAGATAAATTAAATCTATTTCCATTGGTTCTTTATTTAGATTAAATAAATAGGTTAAAATAAAACTATTGGACGGATTTAATTAAACCATATTTATTTAATTTTCTTATCAAAAGACAATTAAGTTTTAACTTAAAAATCCAATATCCATTATAAAATAGAAAGCCCTGACTAGTTATTTACAAGGGTGAGTTAGGATTTTCTACAGGTGATGAAAAAGATAGATAGAGTCGTGAAAAAATAAAACTCTAGAGAGGGACATTGGTGGCGCTAGCACATTGTTTATGTTGAATTCCTATTCGTGTAGATACTGGTAGAAGGAGCTGATCCGAGTTGTTAGCTCCTTAAGATCGAAAGGAAATACTGAACACATAAGAAATGTGTGTTTCTCTACTACTTGATTTAAATGCCGTTGATAGATCCACATTATGTAAAACCTCAAATCAAAACAACCAAATACTCAACCAAAGTATTTCAAATATCGCCAATAAGGATGTTCAATATCCAAACCATCAAAGTACAAATTAGTTCAAATAAAGCCTATGTCACATTTTTAAATCACATCCTCAAAACATTTCAACAAAACAAAATAAAATATGGAAGTCTTAGGGTCATGGCAATAAAAATGACATAACATGAGCTCTAAGAGCACAAAAGAGCCTTCAAGGCTCACTCTATAGGTGCCTGTCCTTGCTCCCTACCATAATATTTACCTGAAAGATGTTAATATATAGAGATGAGATTCCACATCTCAATAACTACTGAAAGTTTCTACCGTACACAAGAAAGTCACATATGAAAAAAAGAAGGAACTGATTACATATATATTTGTATATACCATAATCCTCATACAAGACAAAAACATGTTTAATCATCATTATGTTAATATGTATTTTCATCACAACATGTAATATACAATTATGCAATATGCAATATGTAAGATGCAACCTCTATTATATCACTGTCCATCCTTATTTCGCTGACCGTAGGCTAACACATAGTCTAACAGAAACTCATCCATTTGACTGGATTGTTCCAAGCTCATCAATTCTTAAGATACATCTAGCCAAAGGTGTAGAGCTTAAGTCTAGACTATAGCTCCCCTCCTTAAAAGAACACAACTAAGGAGGTGTCACATGTCCCACAGCTCCAATGCAATCCCTGCCAAAGGAAAACATAGAAGAAAGGGCCTTAACAAGTGTCATCCACTGTGCACCGAGTGATGGCATACCACGTGGTAAAAGATCTCAACAGACAAATCCCTCCTTACTCCAACCTATCACAAATACATTTGCCATGACAAGTATATTCCATCACCAAAATATATAATTAAAAGGCAAGGTACAATAAATCACGCTTCCATTCCTATAAAATATCATCACATATTCAAATATGCCTAAAAGGAAACAATAATCCAACAATATATTAATTATAATTAAATTATTTACTATGTGAACAAAGTGAATGATAAAGAAATTTACTTGTAACATTACTTACTTGGGAATTTATAATACATACACATATACACATGATTCAGTACATTTTTTTTTAATAAAAGGTAGTCATTCACAATCATACATAATTCACAAGTATATGGAAGAATATTCAGAGTTACCTGTTACTCCCTAGCATGCAGGTAATCACACATGTGTTACTCCAAAGATCTCAAAAAGAATCTACAAAATCACACAAATAAGCATCTATTTGTGTTGGTTATTTGACATAGAAAATAATTTATTTATTTTATTATTATTTTTTCATGTTTCGGAACAAGACTCCACTGGAAGTTCTAAGAGGCTATATCCTAATATATATATATATATATAAACATGAGAACCACCAAATGACATTTAAGCACCGCAATGACAAAAAAAAAATCTTTTTTTTTAAATTTCGATCATACAAGCACACTAGATCAGTGTCTACGTTTTTTTATTATTCATAAGCGCAAGAGAATAATAATAATAATAATAATAATAATAATAATAATAATAATAAACAAAATAAACATGAAAGGGGTCTAAGCAGATATTATGGAAGCTTGATGATTGCAAAGACAAGGAATATGTCCAATAAATAGAGGTGTGTGTTCGTGTATAAAGAGAGGAAGAGTTTTTGAGTGAAAATGGACCATGAGTGACAAATCCCTATGTTTATTATATATTTTCATATTTTACTTCGGGACTTTGTCATAATAATTTACCTTAAGATGCCTTCTTTGAGCTTTATTGAGATTAAGAGTAAATAAATTAAATTAGGACTAAAAAGGGAAAAATTGTCACAAAAAATTGCCATTACTCTTAATCATTTATTTTTGAGAAGATTTGATGTTGGATAAATTATTTTTACTTGTAGGAACTTCGAAAATGGGATTAAAACTAAAAATGGCAGTTTGGGACTTTAATTTGAAAAATGCCAGATTGGTCCCAGAGATTTGAGAAATTCCAATTTAGTCCACGAGCCACAACACAGCGTTTTGCCTTTAGGTTTGAAATTTTGAACTAGGGAGCTGATATACAGAAATTGCAGAATAGAGACACACGCAAAATCACACAGCCGCAACACATTCCCTTAATCATCGTCATCACCAAGCATCATCTTCAACTTCTTCTTCCTCTCTCGTCGTTGGCACCACCCACCACCATTGCTGTCGGTGAGCTCCATTACTTCAGATCAAGAGCTAAAGCAGTGAGACCACATACCAAAAAACTCTGAAACAAAAGAGGCCGAAAGCTGAGGAGAATAGATGGAGTTACCGCAAGGAGTTTGAGCAGCGATCTCAAACCTCCCAACAACCACCGCTTCACACCACATCATCATCTTGTCACATTTGCATTGTAATTACTTAGTTTATTAGGAATTAGTTTCATAATCATCTCTTCAAAGTGAAACGACCCGAGTTGTACACTATATTGCATTAATTCGGTTTTATTCTTGATAACCCCAAGGCGAATAAAGGACTATTTCAAGTGGCGCCGTTGCCGGGAGCCAAGAAATTGGTTTCTTGGTAACTAAGTGTCAAGTACTTTTGACCGGCGTGAGCCTTTAGGATTTTTTCATTCTAGTATTTTCATACTTAGTCATAGTTTAGGTTACATTTTAGTTAGTTTATGTAGTTTTGCATATGTTTCATAGCATTTTACATTTTTCTTAGAAAATTTTGAAGAAATACTAATAAATATCTTGATTTTCCTTTATTCTTGAGTTTACATATAAAAAAAAATTAGGATCTTGTTTCTTTAAGTGTCAAATTTCTCAATTTTCCCTAAGAGTGCTTTTGTGTGATTTTTCTTGAATTTCTCAATTTGATGTCTTGTTGTTTGCACTTGATAGTTGGCGAAGTTCTTTACATGAGCTTAATTGATTATGAAGTGCATTTGTACTGGTATCATCGTGACTAGAAGGTGACATTTATATCCCAATTTGCTACATTTGAGGGCATACACTTAGATGGAGGAGGCATCTTCTTAAAGACTTCAAACATTAGAACAAAAATGGGATTTTATTCAGTTTCAGGTGGAAAATGTTAGAAGGATTTTGGATTCCCAAATGCACAATGCTAGAGTGCAACCTTCTATACCTCATGCACAGGAGTGTTTACATATGTTTGAGAATAAGAGGCCTTGTCTTGGAAATCCCCAAAACCATTACATATACAATCCTTTCCCTAGTATCTATACCACTAATTCTGTTGATTACCTCCCATATGAACCACCCTATGAACCTTCATTTTCCTCTCCACTATACAAACATGAACCATATCACCCACCTCTATTTCAAACATATCATCAACCCTTTCACCTCCCATACCATCGTTCATTCCAATCGAGTCACCCACCACTTTATTCACCTTCTCCTTCACCCTATTTTGAACCTCTACCTCATATTCATAACACGCAACTTAGTGGATTAGATACTCTCTTCTCATCCCACAACATAGATTCCCTAACAAGTGCCTTAACAAGGAAGTGTGAAACATTCCAAGAGCAATACCTTTAGTTACTCTTACATCAAGGAACAATTGGAAGTTCTAAGGAGATAGAACAACAATTATAAGACATTGATGAGTTTTTCAAGGCATACTATGATCATATGTTATGGGTAAAGATGAGAGGTGCAAATGGAAACCCTTAGCCTCATGACCTACAAGAAGAGGAACAATGAGTCCAAGCTCAAGAGTCAAATGCCCACTCTCAAGTAGAAGATTTCAATCTTCAAGTGCCAATACCCACACAAGATGTAGAGATGATGCATGTGCATTCTCAACTACTAGAGGAGTCACATTCAAACAATGTTAATATTTCTTCTCTTTTTGAAAAATTTTCCTTTCCTCTTGCTACTATTCTTGATAATGTGAGTGATGAGGGGTGGATGAAGAAATTATAGTTGAATCCTTTCAAATGCTTAATGTTGATAATGCTCACTATGATGTGTCCAATAGTAGTTGTGTAGTTGATGATATTACTTTTACTATCTTTGTTGATGATGCATGTTCTTCTATTTCAAGTGTTAGTAAGCATGATTTAGAATTTTATAATGCTATTGAACTTGATGAATAATTTATTTTTCCTTCTTCTTTAGACTCTTCTTTTGTTTGTTCATGTGAAAGGGAAATGACATGTGTTGATTGTTTGGAAATTGATAATTGGCTTTCCTCTTCACATGGCATTGATTCTTCATCTAGTTCAGTTGATAACATTAAAGTGCATGCTACACTTGATAAAAATCTTGAAAATTGTGCACCTTTTGACTTCTCTGAATTGCATGTTTTAGCTAGTTCAATGAGGAAAGATTCAATGGTTTTGAATGATAAATTTGTAAATGAAAATGAATATTTCCATTTAGATCTTTCTTACGATTTGCCACTTGATATAGCAAATGAAAATACATGTTTTGAATTTTTAGGTGGTAATAGCTTGATCAATTCTCTTTCTTCTTCCACTCTTTTACCTCATAACTCTTGTGATTACAAAAGTGATGTAATGTAGTCCAACACTAAGTTGGATTCCGCATTTTCCATATTGCAAGCTCAAGGGAATTTTGAAACTGTGACTACTCGTTTGGTTCCTACTGAAGGGAACCAAATTGATTTTCTTACTTGTGATTCCTACTTAGAGAGTTTTGTTCTTAATATGTCTGCACAATACTCTAAGTCTCTATGTTTATATTGTTGGATTCGATATTGCTTCTGGCTTGTCTTCTTTGTAGGCATACACTTGGAAGGGTCCTTTGCGATACCAACCTCCACCCTACATTCTCAAACCTCTTCTGATTTATCTTAAACCGCCTCCGCCTAAGAAAATCAGGCAAAGAGAAGTTTGCACTATGAAGACCATCATGTTTCTCATATTGGATAAGAACTTCTCTTTCAAGTGCCTTAAAAGATTCTAACAACAGTTGCTTCTTTCCTCTCTTGTTTTCTTCCTAATTTTTATGATTCTTTGAGCTTAGTTATTGTATGAGGAAGATAAGTGTGGGGGAGAGACATAATCCAATAGTAAAAGGTAGAATTCTTTTATTATTCACCCCTTAAGATTTGATCTCTTGACATTCCTTCGCCCTTAGGTTTTGCATTGAGGACAATGCAAGATTTAAGTGGTGGGAGGGATTAGGATTTATGTCTTGTATGCTTCATTGTGACTAATTGCAAAAATGGGTCATTTTCAAAAAAAAATTAAAAGTTCTTGGTTCAAATCACACTCGTAAGCTTTTGTCACTCCTTGTTTTGGAAATTTGTTTAAACACTTTAGGGAATTGCTTATGCTCTTAATTGATTTTTAATGAATTTATTGATTACTACTTAGAGTTAACATTTGGATTAGTTGAGTTAATGTATTTTGATTAGGCTAATGTTCAATTAATCTTTGTAAATGTGCATTTGAGAAGAAAACCTTTGTTGGAAGGATTTTGTGCCTAAGTTTCATTCATTAATGTGTTTGCCACCTATTATAGTGTACCTTTAGAACTTGTTTAAATTCTTTTCTAAAATCACATTTGCATTTAAATTAATGAATATGATAGGGGCATTCATTTTATCACCCTTTATCTCAAACACAACCCTATACACTAATCCATTGTTAACCCCATTTAAGCCCTTCACATTCCAAAATCTATGATCTATTAAAAAGTACTAAGTATGCATCCCATTTGCATTAGATTGGCATCCAAACATCATTGAATTGCCATTAATATTATAGGTATGAAGAAATATCATTTACATACATTATATATGAACAAAAAAAAAAGAAGGAAAGGCATGAAAAAATAGAGAAGAAAAGAAAAAAATCATAACTTTTTTTTTAAAAAAAAAAAAGAGAAGTGAACAAAAAACAAAAGAAAAGAAGAAATAAGAAAAAAAAAAAAAGGTATTTGTTTTCATTGGCAATGAGATGTGGTTATTTGAGCCCAAAGTTTTTTTTTTAAAAAAAAGTTGTAATTGTATACATTTGTGCATGCATAGTACTTGTTGTTTCATTATTCCTTCCATAAGACCATTTCCATCATTAAAACCCGTTTAAAAGCCCCCTTGATTCATGAGTCTAAGTGCTACATAGTGGTGGATAAAGTAGAATTTCTACAAGCATATGGTAGGACCTAGTCTAGGAGGTATTGAGCGAAATTTTCTATACCTGTGAGAGGAGTTAAACACTTAAATCCTTAAGTGTTCTCTTGTGTACATTTCTTTGATTAATTGTGCATTAATATAGTCCATCTACATCACCTCATACTAAGACTTGTGTTAGCTTGATTTGTAATTATTGATTAATTCAATGACTCCAATATTGAGCATTTGAAGTTTTCATTTGTGTTTAATTTTGAATTGATTAGTGTTTTGCCTAAGAGTGCAAAAGTTTAAGTGTGGGGGAATTGACAAATCCCTATTTTTATTATATATTTTCATAATTTATTTAAAGATTTTTTCATAATAATTTAGCTTAAAATGCCTTCTTTGTGTCTAATTGAGATTAAGAGTGAATAACTTATATTAGGACTAAAAAGGGAAAAATTGTCATAAAAAATTGTAATTACTCTTAATTATTTATTTTTTAGAAGATTTGATGTTGGATAAATTATTTTTACTTGTAGGAACTTGGAAAATGGGATTAAAACTGAAAATGGCAGTTTGAGACTTTAATTTGAAAAATGCCAGATTGGTCCCACAATTTGAGAAAATCCAATTTAGTCCAGGAGCCACAACATAGCATTTTGCCTTTAGGTATGAAATTTTGACCTAGGGAGCTGATATACAAAAATTGCAGAATAGAGACACACGTGAAATCACACAGCTGCAACACATTCCCTTCATCATCATCATCACCAAGCATCGTGTTCAGCTTCTTCTTCCTCTCTTGCCAGCGGTACCACCCACCACCATAGCAGCCGGGGAGCTTTATTATTACTTCAGATCAAGAGCTACAGTGGTGAGACCACAAGACTCTGAAACAGAAGAGGCCGAAAGCTGAGGAGAACAGAGGGAGTTACCATGAGGAGTTTGGGCAGCGATGTCATACCTCCCAACAACCACAGCTTCACTACCACATCATCATCACCTTCCACCCGCATCTAACCACATTCACTGTCACCATCTTTGTTCATCACCACTGATCCTTTACTCTTCAATATTAATTGTGTGTTTCTTGTTATGGGCTTCAATATCTGGAATTATGGAATTATTTGCTAAAGCTTTAATGATGAGTGGCTGAGCTCTTGTCTCTTAGAGCAAGGAATTGAGTCTTGATGTTTGGAGCTACAAAAGGGGAGTTTTAGTTTTAGCTAATTAGCTTAACTATATATTTATGATTCCTTTGTTTTTAAAAATTGTAATTTGTAGTTAAGACTAATATGTTTGGTTTAATCTTTGTTTAAACCAATTTGTGATTTGAATTAGTTTATGTTGAATATTGTGCTCATTAATATATGTGGTTACATAAATGTTTCATTATAATTCTCTTGATTATCTATTATCTTACATTGTATTGTTTGAATATTGAGTTGATTTTGGATTACTTTGAAACCAATTGTATAAATTAATTCATAATCACACAGTAAGAGTGTTTAATAACATCTTTAGACTAAGGGTTCCTCTCTTTCGGTTTTAGACTTATCGATTGATGGGGTTTGGTATTTTAGAAAACTTAGTGATTTCATAAATTGCATACAAAGTGGTTTTTAATAGTGTTTTAAGAAGTGATTATTTCTAGGTCTAGGAATAATCATTGATTAATGCACTAAACTCAACAGTATTTGAGGTTTGGTATTTTAAGGGACTTTGATTGCAATTGCTAGTGTTTTGTATTGAGTTTCGGTTATAGGGATTAAGTCTTACCCGGTGTGGGAGATTTGATTCACCTAACTCAAGCTAGCTTAAAAAGTCTTTTGAGCATTGTTGTCAAACCAGCACACTCCTATTATCTTTTGAAGCAAATGATAGATGAAATTCATTGTTTTAGGAGGCTTTATCATATCTTTCAAAACCAATCTCCATTGCATTCCATTTTTATTCCAAAAAATCCCAAAAATATCTAATTTAGTTGCATTCAATTCATATTTTTAAAAATCAATCAATCATGTTTTACCCTTGTCACATTTGCATTGTAATTACTTAGCTTATTAGGAATTAGTTTCATAATCGGCTCCTCAAAGTGAAAAGACTTGAGTTGTACACTATATTGCATTAATTCGGTTTTATTTTTAATAACTCCGAGGCAACTAAAGGGCTATTTTAATGAGAAATGAATAGAAAGATATATTTATATTACTCACATGGTTGAAGCTTGTGCAGGTAGGTGGCAGAGTAAATATGGTTAAAGAAAGATGAAATGACAAGATGATAAGGCATTTAGAAAAATAGTAAAAATGAAAGAAGAAAGGTAAGGAATAGGAAGATGACAATGTGCATTCAAAATGGATGAAGAAGAGTGTGGGGTCAAAAATGCTGCATTGAAGGAAAAATTGCAATTGAACAGTAGAACAGGGTAATACGTGGGTCAAGAAGCATCTTTCAATTTCCAGATCTACAGTAACCTACCTATAGTCGCTTTGCGGTAGTGGTAGAAAACTAAAAAAATAGTTATAACCTTAGACAAAGGCAAGAACAGAAACAGGTAAGAGATATGGTGAAAAGACATTTATCAGTCCATTAGAGATATGGGAGGATGAACAGCAAGAGTAAAATGAAGAAAAGAGAACCTGATCGTTGTTTGAAAGCTGCGGCGGCTAGGGATTTACAAGATAGATGATATAGGATATTTATAAGAGAAATGTTAGGGTCACTCGAATTAATTTTTTTTTTTTTTTGAAAAATAATACAATAATAATGTTAGTAATATTCTAACAGAATTTTTTTATATTATTTATTCTAATATTAAGATATATTTACATACACTTTATATTATTTATTCTAATATTAAGATATATTTACATACACATACCCATATATTTAAGTAATTATTTTATGGAGGTATTTTATTTGCATTATTTTATTTCTTAGAGATTTTTTTTTTTGAACTTGATACTTCTTTTTAAAGTACTAATTTATTATATAATCTTGACTAATTAAAATTTAAAGTACAACTAACTCTGAGTGCTAGCAAAATTTGGGATATTGCAACTCTCCCCTCCTAAAAAGAATTTTGTCCCCAAAATTCAACACTTTAACCAACATCCAATAAGTTTTATTAGAAAATACACGTCTACTCCAAACAGTAAACCATCATTAACTTTTTACTTTGTTTTGGCCAACCAAATAGTTATAATTTCATTCCATCCAAATGAGCTCAGTCATAATATCCTGGTACCAATAACATTGAACTTAAACCAACAAAATAAAAGAGACCCACAACAAACAAACAACAAGCAAAGCAAAGGCAAAAATGTTGACAAAATAAAATAAAATAAGTATATAAAACTATAAAATCTTCAAACCATAGAAGAGAACCCTTTACTTTAGCATACCAATTTACAACAAAATTAGATTAACACCATTTAACATATAATTAAATTCTTCATATATATTTTTTCATACAATGTTATTTGGCCCACAATTGCATAATAGCTATCCTCATTCTCAAACTAGTTACTCAAATAAGATCATATGGAATCCTTAATGAATTTCTAGTTTAGAATCCTTTGAATCATACTCTTACAAAATCTATATATTTACCCCAATATAATGTTATGGTACCATCCTTGACTTGATCTTAATTCACTACCCCCTTTTTTTCCCATGTAACCTTCCTAATATCCAAGAGACATTTTCCCAAAATTTAATTGAGTATCTACTGCAAATTACTAATCTCAAACAAAATCCTGATATGATATATCTCAATCTTACCCTAAAGACTAACACTCAACCCACATCCTATTATTTACTCATTTCATTACTTGCGAGTGAATGTGGTAATTTGTCACTCATTTCTGATTTTGAAGGGGGGAAATCCTCCTTATGAATAAGAGCTTCATGCTTCAAAATCTTGCAAAATAAAATTTTCTATATTATCTAGACTGAACTTGTTAAGCTATATATACATGTATAAAAAAATCATTTAGCAAATCACAGTTCAGAATATTTTCTCCACCGGTTCTACAAAATCTTTAGTTCATAACAATTTAATTTTTATCATTTTTTTCTTTTTACAATTTATTAATTAATTCTATTTAACTCAAGTGAATAAGCTCCCAAAAAAATATTAAGTTTCAACACTTCATGATAATTTCAAAATACACAAATTGATAAAATTCTAAAATCCAAGCCTATGAATCACAACAACTATTGAAGTCCTCATAAAGCACTCACAAGCACAAAGACATGCAGAAAAATATGAATTTATACTCATACCACTCCTATTCATTAGGATCACTATTATTCATGATCGCACATTAGTTCTATAATCTCAAATTAACCTCACAGATGTAACCATACATTTTTTTTGTCTCATCTTTAATTAACTTTTACATATATTTAAATGTGACCTAACCTTTCACATTTCTCACCCTTTCTATATCCATTTCCATATTTCTCACACCTTTAACCTTTTAGAATAATCGTAGTCTTGATCATCAAATTATCAGTAACTCTTTTGTGAGCTTTAACACTAATCTTGTCAACACCCATTTTCATTTCGATATATAGCGTAATAGAGACCAAGCTCCACAGGAATACAGAAGAGTACAAATATACTGATAAAAGTATTTGTTTACCGACAAAAATCAACCATACAGAATTCGAAGATATTTATAACTTTGTACAGAACTATCCAAAAATATTCCGATTACGGACTATATATAACCACAGTCTTAGTCGCGGGGAAATGTGCCCGTCAGTTTTCAATATCTACGTCCGTTCCTTTAGAGTCGGTAGCACTGACTGAGATGTTTTGTTTAGAAAAAGGGGTGAGATTTCAAGGAATCCCAGTGGAAACATGCTATCGTTTATATAAAATGTGAAAAGTAAATATGATATGCGCCATGTATGTACTAATTAATGAATAATATAAACACATCATCATCATCATGTATACATGAGTAGGGCCCAACCCCACTAATCATACACTAGTTGGATTCTCACCAACTCCCAGTGTAAGTGCACCTCTGGTACTAACTGTCCATCTTTAGGCAAACCATATTGATTAATAAAGCATATTTACAAACAATGGCATCCACACAATCATATAACTGTGGCATGATATATGAAGGATAATGTTCCTACCTTAAAGCTCTATCAACCCCTTTTCGTGTGCCTCTTAAAACGTGTTGACTTTCAGCTCCCGACTCAGCTCTAAAATATTAAATGTACAAGAAATAGGTCATAACCTATCTAGGCATCATTTTAGACACTCTTATAGTGTTTCTTGTAGTTATACTAGCCTATGGTGAAAATTTACTAACATGCCCTCGGGACCCCGACTCGGCCCCACCGTACCTAGCTCGACTGTATTTTTCCCAAAATTTTGACTAGGGCTATTTTGACATATTTTCATCCAATGAATCCATTTTTGGGCTCAGAATTATCAAATTCAATGTCAAATTACAAAATTGCCCTTGACAACCCCACTTTAAGGGTTTTAAGGGCGTTTTCATAATTATGCTTTTTCGGGCTTTTTTGAAAAAGTGACCAACTGTAACCCCACCTAATTTTCCCTCCTGAATCCAATGGAACTACCAAATTATTGAAAATCCAACCCCTTCCCCCCAGAACAGGTCTAGCTGAAATGCTTCAAAGGAAAAAGGAAAAATTGCAACTTTGTGTTTTAACATGTAAAGCTTACTCCTTTCCACTTATAATCCCTTATTAAACTATTTAAACACATACTAACCATGATTTAAAAAAATTTGGGCAGCATAACCCCTTAAGGTTAGAACTTTCCAAATTTACAAACTCAATCAAAAATCACCAAATCCAACCATAAACATCAACAACAACAACAACATACTAGTATGGATTTGAGATTTGTGAAGTTACCTCTCGAGTTCTTATACTTTCTCTTTCTAGGTGTCCTCCTCCTCTCTCCTTAAGCTCAAGATTTGCTTGCTAAACAATGGGTTTTCATGGAGAGGAAGAGTTTAGAGAAGAGGCTACACAAGTTTGGAAGATAAATCATAAGAAATCACAAGCTTACCTTGATCTTTCTCTTCCTCTTGGCTCCTCATTCTTTCTAGATTTTCTTCAAGCTCCCTCTCCCTTTCTCTCTCTCTCTCTCTATCTCTCTCTTGGTGTGTTGAGACATGAAAATGGGGAAAGGAAAGATGTCCAAGCACTTTAAAACATCCTATCATTTTTCTTAACTAAGTTTATTACAAAAATCCTCTTTATGACACTGCATATACTTGGCTCAATTTTATGACACTTTCTCTTTCTCTTATTGGGTGTCTAGATGTGAGACATGACATGGAAAGATGAAGGAAGAGTTTCTAAAATATCTCTCATTTTCCCTTAATTTTTATTATCCCAAAATTCTAATTTATGATGACACTTGTACTACACTTGTACTTGATCTTATCTCCTTTCAATTGGTGTCATGAGCTTCAATTAGCACTGAACCACATCTTCCTCCTCTTGTTGGCCCATAAAGTGACACCTAGGAGCCTTCTTCCCATACCAAGTTAGGCTTTACTTCCTTTAATCAAACCACATACACAATTAATGATATTTTACTCCAATTCCACATGTGCTCCTTGTAACGCCCCAAATTTGGATTAAGGGCTAATGATGATTATCGAGAATATAATTGTGAATTAAAGTTGATTGAGACATGAATTGTTCTTAAAAATGACCAACACCCTGTATTTTAGCATAATTATGTGATGAAATAATTATTTGGACTAAACTAGGGGTAAATGGCGTATGAAGAAGAGGAAAAGAATTAACTATGTGTTACGTTGAAATTTAAATAAATGTGCCAAAATTAGTGGAAAAAATTGAAGAAATGGAAAATTGATGAGTAATTAGTTAGTGATTAATGGAGAAATTAATTACTAAATAGGGAGAAATGAGATGTGTAACTAAATGGCTAATGGAGGGACTAGAGTAACTAATTGGTTACTTATTTTATGAGAGCCAATGATATTGTAACACTTGTCAAGTTGGCAAAAAGAGAGAGTAAGAGAAAAGTCAAATCTTGCATTTCTAAAACATTTTCTCTCTCTTTCCTTCCCTCCATTTCAGTTGACATGAGACAAGGGGGAGGGGGTGTCATCATTTCATCTTCTCCAACTCTCCTCTCTCTCATTTCCTCTCTCATTTTTGAGCATTCATGGCAGCCTAGATAAAAAAGAAGAACTTTGTGTAAAAGGTAAGCTTTTGACCCTCTAAATGGCTTCTAATGGAAAAACTCTCTTCTATAAACTTGTTCCTTGTGTTGAGAGTTTCAATTTCATGGTTTTGGATTTGTCATTTGGTGGTGTTTGAGCTCTCATGAAATTTTAGACTTGGTTGAATCAAGGAACTCCTTTGGGGAAAGTTGTAGAGGTGAGTAAGACAAACCTTTTCATATAGGTTTTATAGCCATTAGTTAAGTTTGGATTTTCTAGAAATTTTGCTTTGAATTTTGAAATTGAGGGTCATTGTGTTGTTGGCATGTTGTTATCATGGAATATGTGCCTTGTTTAGTGTTTTGAATGAATAAAATTGAATTGAAGCTTAAAGGTGAAGTTTGGGAACTTTGTATTTGGTTTTGTGTATTGGTCAAAACAGGGCATGTTGATAGGTTGGGATTTTGGTCATTTTGAGATTACCATTGTGTTCCTTGTGAAAATTTATGTGGGAATAGGCTTGATTGTTAATTTTGGAGCCATTGGACACTTTGGTAGAAAGTTGGAAAATTTGTCTTGTGTGAACTCTGTATGGGCAGTCAGATTTCACAAACATTTTGAAAGACCAAATGGTGTTGGGAAATTCTGAAACTTTTCAGTCTTATAGGTCACATCCCAA
Source organism: Inga laurina (assembly GCA_963855925.1). Taxonomy (NCBI): domain Eukaryota; kingdom Viridiplantae; phylum Streptophyta; class Magnoliopsida; order Fabales; family Fabaceae; genus Inga; species Inga laurina. The sequence goes on from OY979707.1 coordinate 24,639,950, forward strand.
GCTTCAAAATGGATATATAATTTGTGTCATTTCGTTTTGTTAACTAAGAGTTATGCTTTGCCAAAGTTTGGGACAAAAACTGGACTCTGTTTTGGAGTAGTGTTGAGTTTTGGGTAATTCTAGAATTGTTTGGTGATTTCTAGTTATGGTACATATTTTTCAAGTAAATAGGACTTAAATACCTTTCATTTGGCTTTGGAATCACTTCATTTAGATTTTTCTAGAATTATTTATGAATTTTAAAAGTTCAGCCAAGAATCAGGGAATTTCTTGGCCGCGGCTAGTGACCTTCTGACCAAATTTTGGCCGCGGCCAACTCCTATGTTCTAGCACTTTGAGTTTTTGAAAAGAGATCTTCAACCTATTGTTTCCAAACTTTTAGGGGTTTTATTAGAGGCATTTGTAGCTTCTTAAGGGTCATTATTGATAACCAAATCTAAGTGTTAAAGAACCAATTGAGTATTGGAATAGAAAATGATGCTTCATCCTTAATTATGACTTTAGGATTTGATATTTGACCAGAGTTTAGAAGGCCTATGCCTGCTCAAGAATGTAAAGACCAAAGTAGTGACACTTTATTCTATATCATGTATATTGCATTGCTTGTATGCATTAGTCATTGAATACAGTGAGGGGACGTGGTGAAAACCCGGCCTTGAATATAGATACAGTGAAGGGAACATGGCGAAAGCCCGACCTTGAATACAAATACAGTGAGGGGACGTGGCGAAAGCCCGACCTTATATACAGTGAAGGGGATGTGTAAGTGTGGTCGGCCTCGAATATTGATTGCTGCATTGTGATATATGTTTACTTGCTTTGTTTATATGCATCATATACGTAAACTGTTGCTACTGAGATTCTCTAGAATCTCATTCTTTCCAAAAAACATTTTTAGACAGGGCAAGTGGATCAAAGAACAAGCAAGTGAACAAGGACAATTAGGATTACTGACGGTAGTCTTAGTTAGATATTTTGGATAAATGTACATATTGAATAGACCATAGAAGTATAGTTTTTTGTAATCCCTGATATGGATACTGAGATGGGCATTGATGCCCTGATTATTATTTTGGATTAATGTTATTATCCCAGGTGAATGTCGGGAATTGTGGTATACTCTGATATTGTACATGTAACAGACCGAACAGACCATTTGTTTTAAGGAACGAAATAAATGGAGATCTATTTATACAGATGTTATAAAAGTTTTTTTAATTATCCCAGATCTCTCATTCGATTATTAAATGTGTTTAAACGCTAATTGTGGTCTTTATCGAGGTGAGGGTTACACTCCTAGATTGCATCTCTTGATGCAAATTCTCATTACCAATCAGTTGAATATCTTGGGTTAACACATTTCTCCTCTCTTATGATAAATACCATAAGGACACTAGGAAAGCTAAACAAATAACCAAAAAAATTCCAAAACTAAATAAAGGGAAGTGCACATGTTATGATATTTATTTTGCCATGACCTCTAAAAAGTTCAAAGAAAACATTTAGAAAAAAAAGTAGCCATAGAACGTTTGGGCTCTGATACCAAAAATATAAAACCTCAAATCATAACGACCAAATACTTAACCAAAGTATTTCAAATATCGCCAATAAGAATGTTTAACATCCAAACCATCAAAATACAAGTCAGTTCAAATAAAGCTTATGTCACATTGTTAAATCTAATCCTCAAAACATTTCAACAAAATAAAATAAAATGCGGAAGTCTTAAGGTTATGGCAATAAAAATGGTATAATATGACCTCTAAGAGAACAAAAGAGCCTTCAAGGCTCACTCCATAGGTGTCTTCCCTTACTCCCTACTAGAACAGTCACCTGAAAAATGTTAATATATGGGGATGAGATTCCACGTCTCAATAACTACTGAAAGTTTCTCTCGTACACAAGCAAATCACATATGATAAAAAGAAGAAATTGATTACATATATATTTGTATATACCATAATCCTCATACAAGACAAAAACAAGTTTAATCATCATTATGTCAATATATATTTTCATCACAACATGTAATATACAATTACGCAATATGCAATATATAAGATGCAACCTCCCTTATATCACCATCAATCTTTATTCCGCTGACAGGAGCCATAGGCTAACACCTAGTCCAACAGAAACTCATCCATTTGACTAGATTGTCCCAAGCTCACAAGTTCTCAAGATACACTCGGCCAAAGATGTAGAGCTTAAATCAGAATTATGGCTCCCCTCCTTAAAAGAACACAACTAAGGAGGTGTTACATGTCCCACAGCTCCAATGCAATACATGCCCAAAGGAAAACATGGAAGAAGGGGCCCTGACAAGTGCCATCCACTGTGCGCTGAGTGATGGCATACCATGTGGTAAAAGATCTCAACATACAAATTCCTCCTTACTCCAACCCATCACAAATGCATCCGCTATGACAAGTATATTCCATCACCAAAATATATAATTAGAAGACAAGGTACAATAAATCACGCTTTTATTCCTATAAAATATCATCATATATTCAAACATGCCTAAAAGGAAACAATAGTCCAACAATACATTAATTATAATTAAATTATTTACTATATGAATAAAGTGAATTATAAAGAAACTTACTTGTAACATTACTTACTTGGAAATTTATAATATATACACATGATTTAGTCCATTTTTTTAATAAAAGGTAGTCATTCTCAATCATACACAATTCACAAGTATATGAAAGAATATTCAGAGTTACTTGTTACTCCCTAGCTTACAGGTAATCACACACGTCTTACTCCAAAGATCTCAAGGAGAGTCTACAAAATCACACATATAAGTATCTATTTGTGTTGGTTATTTGACATAGAAAATAATTTATTTATTTATTTTATTATTATTATTTTTTTCAAGTTTTGGGACAAGACTCCACTGGAAGTTCTAAGAGGCTATATGTCTAATATATATTCCCTCCGGTCCTATTTATAAGCAACTTTTCTCTTGATTGCGTAAAACGAATTAGTATTTAAAAGCAATAAGTGTGTCAAAAATATCATGCTTTTTCCATATATGCCCCTATTTATGAAAAGAGTCTAGGAGAGAGAATAGATAAAAAGTATAAGAGATAATGAGTAGAATATATGAGAGATAATGAGTATTTAATAAGGATAAAATAGGAAAAATAAGCTTATATTTTCAAACAAAAAGTGAAAGTTGCTTATAAAAGGGACTGGCCCTATGAGAGAGAAAGTTGCTTATAAATAGGACTGGAGGGAGTATATGTAATACCCCGAAATTTAGGATTTGAGGCTTGGGAATAAGCCTAAATTAAGAGGACTGCTAAGCCCTAATTTAGCAAGAGCTCAAATTTATTCCGTAATGATTTATATATCTTTGGGGTATTAAGAAACTAGAATGGTGAATTTTGGAGACTATAATTATGTTTTCGGTGAAATCACCTATGAGGTAGTGAGCTTGTCATATGATTTTGAATAACCAAATGATGAGTAAAAATTATGACATTTTACAGGATGAAATTAGACATCTTAAGCTTTAATTTGATAGGTCATATGATGCAATTAGAGCTATACACAAAAAGATATGAATTTTTGAAGTCAGCACAGATAAAACTGTGAAATTTCTGGAACAATAGGCAAAGATTGAAATTCTGGGAATTTTGTGATTCCAGAAAGTAAAATTCTATATTTTTCCTTGAAACTAGACTCAATAAGGGTTCTATAGGCTTTGGAATCACCTCATTTCGATTTTTCTAGAATTAGTTATGATTTTTCAAAGTTTGGGTAGAAATCTGCCAGAATTTTGCAAAAATCCGAAAATTGGGAAAATTAATTAATTAAATTAGATATATCATTATAATCATCCTCCTCCTTCTTCAGCTCATTTCTGACGTGAACTTGCTGAACATAGAGAGAGGAAGTGTGAAATTTTAGAGAGAGAAAAGGGGAGGAAAAAGCTTACAAAGGTAAGTGATTTCTTCGGTAAATCGATTCCTAATGCGTATAACTCCGTTCCTAAGCTATTCTTCTATGTGATTCAAGGGTTGGAAGCTCAAATTTGGTGTTCAAGAGAGCTAGGGTTTCAGCCACTTTGAGAAAAGCTAGTGGGAGCTTGAGGTAACTTCCAAACTCTTGTGTATTGACTATTCTAGCTGCTGTGGGCAATTTAATCGGTGAAATTTCGCCGGATTGCCATTGGTTTTAATTTTTGGAAATGGGTATGTGGGGCTGTTATGCTGCCCAAATTGGTACTAAATGGTAGTTGTAACCTAATGGAATAGTCAATAAAGTGGTTAGGAGTAGAAAGGAACGTGTTTACGGAGCCGAAACCGAAAAACCCCAATTTTCCCCTTAAAACCTATATATTTCGGTCAGCATTGTAAATGGGTCTTAGAGTTGGATTTTCAATGATTTGATGATTCCATTGGATTCAGTGGGCGAAAATAGGTGGGGTTATAGTTGGGCACTTTTTCGGAAAAGGTCGAGAAATCATAATTACGAAAATGCCCCTAAAACACTGAAATAAGGGCTGCCAAGGGCAATTTCGTCTTTTGGCAGTGAATTTGGTAATTCCGAGTCCGTAAATGGATTCCTTGGGCGAAAATATGTCAGGATAGCCCAGGTTAGAATTTCGAGAAAAGCACAGCCAGACCGGGGGCTGGGTCCCCGGGGGTATTTTAGTAATTTTTCAAGATAGACTCATATAACCCCCAGAAACACTATGGAGGTTTCTAAATAGTACATTTTCCATTGTAGGATCGAATATGGAGCCCCGAGCTGTTTGCACGTGGATCGAGGCACACGTTTCGAGGCAGAAAAGGGTTAAGGTAGGGGACTTACCTTACTTGCATGTATTTGATATCTTTGCTTGTGTAATGATGTATGTGATTGTTTTACTTGATTGTGTAGAGCATATTTGAATAAATGAAGCTCTGTTTTTGTTTTTGCCGTGGCCATAGTCTTGTTGTATAAAACATTGAGCATGCAGAAATGTCATTATGGAGCATACATCTAGATAAAGCTAACATGTCATACACATAGCATCAATCATGCATGCATTATGGTATCTGTTTCCTACTGAGATTCTCTCGAATCTCACCCTCCCTTACCAACAATTTAGACAGGAGACGACAGAAGATATGCGAACAACAATGCAGAGTACTGTACGAGGGGATTACAGTAGTGGAACGAAGACGAGAAGAAGTTTCCGTTTCACTGGGATGAGTTTAGACACCCAAGTAGCCCTGTGAGGTACACTAATTGTAATTATCAGGTACGAATCCCTGAGGGGAATTTCCGTAATCATGTACTTATTATCAGTATATTCATGTTATTCATGTATTGCCCACCGAACCACATATCATTTTCCGCGAATACTCTTAAAAAGGTGAAATAAAGATAAGGGCGTGACATTTTGGTATCAGAGCAATGATTCTGGCCACAGAATTGTCTACTCAGAGTATGTGCGGTGGCAACAGGATGGTATACTGATAAGGTCTTGATTACATAGTGATAGGAAATATGCATGGACAGAAAGTACCAAAGGAGGGTACCTTTCCGATTTATGAATCTGCCCTGAGAAATGGCGAGTACTGAATGGCCGCTAGTGGTGCAATACTAGACGAGAATGGTTTAAGGATAATGCGGAACCCAAGGATATGGGTACGGCCAAGGCCAATGTGCGGTCCACACTCAATATTTTAGTGACCGGAGATAGCCGGCACGTCTTTTGAGACAAGGGTAGTCACGGGGTACCCGTGGATGGAAACAGTAGAAGCCGGTATCCACATTTGGGCACGGGTACAAAAGAGTTAAGAGTGCTCAACCCAGGGAAATGCCATGATGGGTGACCCCCTGGGAAGTTGTTGCACATGTTATGTCATATTATGAAAAAAAAAAGTAAGACATGTTGTACAGTAGTTCAAAGGTTGTATGTTGTTGTAGGCTTTCCTTGACTACTGTAGACACCTGTGATATGTTGTTTTTGGGGTACCTATGAACCCAAAACTTTGTTAAATGACAGATAAGCCCATATGTTTATGTGTAATTTACCTCTTTCTTGCTTCATATAGTGAAACATAAAAAGTGGTAAGACTAAGAGGTTTAGATGTTGGGCAAGGTCAGGAAGTTAGATCTAGCCTAATACAGCAAACACAGGGCAAGAGAATAGAATAGCAAACAATGATCAACGATAATCAGGAAGGTTATCTTGGAAAGGCCAATGTAGTAACTATAATCCCTCATACACTATGTGATAGTTAATATGTTGTATGTTCTATATTCTGTGATATGAAGTCGTGCCTAGGGCACATTACCTAGCTGTAGTCTGGGACTTAGTTGAGGTACACGAGCATTACCTGGTTGTGGTTGGTGCCCAGCCGAGGTACATGAATATTATCTAGCTGTGGTGCGGGAAGTGTATATGTACCGTCCGATGGGAAGTGTATATGTACCATTCGGCCTAGTAAGGACCCAGCTATGATATACGATTTACCTAGATGTAGTCAGTGACTCGGCTGAGGTACACGTAAGGGTTTCAACTGGATAGTTGGCACTGAACTTTGTGTACATACACGGATTGTTGTTTTAACTGGGTGTTTGGCCCTGAACTTTGTGTACACACATGGATTGATATGATTTTCATTTTACACTATATAGTGCATGACATATTTATCTATCACATTTTCTATGGATGATTGTGGGTTACTACAGAGGGCCATGTGGTGTGAATAAAAAGGCCCTACCTGACGAGGCTGCTAGCCACGTCCTAAGGGACTCGGGTATGAGGCCAAGAAGGGCTACGGGTGTGACAATAATAAAAAAAAAGGGATGATATGTTTATATCAAAATTTCCCAGAACTCAGCATTATGCATGAGATAATGATGTGAGAAGAGCTTCAGAGAGCTGATAATGAAAATTTATTAAAGTACCAACACTGATAATCCCAGATCCATAGTGGGCCTTTGTTGTCTTCACTGATGCCAGATGGCATGGATTGGGAAGGGAATTGAATCCCCAAATGTGAATAGGCATAGATTGAGATGAGAATTAATGCAAGCCGTGTGAGGGCGTATGCATCATGTCAGCTGAAGCTTCAGGAATTGAACTATCCCATCCATAATCTTAAGTAGATGGTAATAATGTTTGCTTTGAATATGGAAATGTTGCCTTTACGGCATAATTGTGGAGTTGTACTGCAACTACAAAGATTGAAAGTTCTTATCGGAGAGGGCTACCTACGGTGAAATCTTATCGGAGAGGGCTACCTAAGGAAAGTTCTGACTGGAAGGGGGCTGACCAGGTGTATGGGCACCTGTGTGAAGCACCGAGTACAGAACCCTAGAGTGCAGCCACCGTGACGAAAAACCCTAGAGTGCAGCCGCCATTAAGTTGAATCGTAGAGTAGAGCTACGGAAACGTTGGTCCTCAACGATGGTGTATTGTAATGAATCCCACATTGAATATGTTTTCTTGAGATAAGAGTTTATATGGATCAAAATGATTCAAGTTAAATTGGGCAAAGAGTGGGCACAAAGGAATATAGATTGTGAGTGCCGTCAGGTGTCATGGGAGGTTCCTGTGAGACTCTTATTAAATTATCTTGACAGTATTAAAGCTCATATGAGGAGATAGATCTCAGAGTGGGCAGCGGAAGCATGGTAAATTTATGCTTAATCTTTAGGCACTGATGATTTGTTTGAGGTTGTTAGTCTCGATATGTATTTAGCAAAGATGATGAATTGTATTAAGCTATAAGACCTTACGGACTAGTAAGTCCTTGGGTCGATAAAATATAATATGTTGGAAAATTGTGACGAGCCGAGGCTCGAGGTGGTAAGATCTGATGTTCAAGGTTGCATAGGGCGGTGTCCCTAGGCTGTAAGACCTGTGTGTCTAGTGCTGTGGTTGATGCCTAGCACGATGACATTGGACTGGTGTGTCCAAGTTAATCTTTTAAGATTGGCAGAACAATCAAACCGTACCAGGTTGTAGCGGAGGCATTAAGACCAATGTGACCAAGGGTTTTGGTGTTCGATTGTACCAGTCTCACATGAGGCACAACATTCTACCATGGGAGGAACCTAACAAAGTGAACTATGGTCGGCTTACTAGCCCAATAGACCTCGTTAAGGGGATGAGGGACATCCAATAGGCCTCATTAAGGGGGTGAGGATTGGGCCGTTAAGAAAAAAGTGATCGTGTGAATTCGGGTGAAGTCCCGAAGAGGCTGTAAGGCCTATGGAACCAAACGCTGTGGGAGCCTGTGTTTGATTGCATGCTACCTACTGTGTACAGATTGGATGATGAATGCTGAATACTATCTGAGATTAGTAATGGAAGTATGACTACGGTGTTACATGGCTTTTGAGCCTGCATGTGATAATAGAATGGGACATGATTAATCCCTAAGTTGTAGACGTTCAAATTTCGAGGACGAAATTTATTGAACGGGGGGAGAAATGTAATACCCCGAAATTTGGGATTTGAGGCTTGGGAATAAGCCTAAATTAAGAGGACTGCTAAGCCCTAATTTAGCAAGAGCTCAAATTTATTCCGTAATGATTTATATATCTTTGGGGTATTAAGAAACTAGAATGGTGAATTTTGGAGACTATAATTATGTTTTCGGTGAAATCACCTATGAGGTAGTGAGCTTGTCATATGATTTTGAATAACCAAATGATGAGTAAAAATTATGACATTTTACAGGATGAAATTAGACATCCTAAGCTTTAATTTGATAGGTCATATGATGCAATTAGAGCTATACACAAAAAGATATGAATTTTTGAAGTCAGCACAGATAAAACTGTGAAATTTCTGGAACAATAGGCAAAGATTGAAATTCTGGGAATTTTGTGATTCCAGAAAGTAAAATTCTATATTTTTCCTTGAAACTAGACTCAATAAGGGTTCTATAGGCTTTGGAATCACCTCATTTCGATTTTTCTAGAATTAGTTATGATTTTTCAAAGTTTGGGTAGAAATCTGCCAGAATTTTGCAAAAATCCGAAAATTGGGAAAATTAATTAATTAAATTAGATATATCATTATAATCATCCTCCTCCTTCTTCAGCTCATTTCTGACGTGAACTTGCTGAACATAGAGAGAGGAAGTGTGAAATTTTAGAGAGAGAAAAGGGGAGGAAAAAGCTTACAAAGGTAAGTGATTTCTTCGGTAAATCGATTCCTAATGCGTATAACTCCGTTCCTAAGCTATTCTTCTATGTGATTCAAGGGTTGGAAGCTCAAATTTGGTGTTCAAGAGAGCTAGGGTTTCAGCCACTTTGAGAAAAGCTAGTGGGAGCTTGAGGTAACTTCCAAACTCTTGTGTATTGACTATTCTAGCTGCTGTGGGCAATTTAATCGGTGAAATTTCGCCGGATTGCCATTGGTTTTAATTTTTGGAAATGGGTATGTGGGGCTGTTATGCTGCCCAAATTGGTACTAAATGGTAGTTGTAACCTAATGGAATAGTCAATAAAGTGGTTAGGAGTAGAAAGGAACGTGTTTACGGAGCCGAAACCGAAAAACCCCAATTTTCCCCTTAAAACCTATATATTTCGGTCAGCATTGTAAATGGGTCTTAGAGTTGGATTTTCAATGATTTGATGATTCCATTGGATTCAGTGGGCGAAAATAGGTGGGGTTATAGTTGGGCACTTTTTCGGAAAAGGTCGAGAAATCATAATTACGAAAATGCCCCTAAAACACTGAAATAAGGGCTGCCAAGGGCAATTTCGTCTTTTGGCAGTGAATTTGGTAATTCCGAGTCCGTAAATGGATTCCTTGGGCGAAAATATGTCAGGATAGCCCAGGTTAGAATTTCGAGAAAAGCACAGCCAGACCGGGTATGATGGGGCTGGGTCCCCAGGGGTATTTTAGTAATTTTTCAAGATAGACTCATATAACCCCCAGAAACACTATGGAGGTTTCTAAATAGTACATTTGCCATTGTAGGATCGAATATGGAGCCCCGAGCTGTTTGCACGTGGATCGAGGCACACGTTTCGAGGTGGAAAAGGGTTAAGGTAGGGGACTTACCTTACTTGCATGTATTTGATATCTTTGCTTGTGTAATGATGTATGTGATTGCTTTACTTGATTGTGTAGAGCATATTTGAATAAATGAAGCTCTGTTTTTGTTTTTGCCGTGGCCATAGTCTTGTTGTATAAAACATTGAGCATGCAGAAATGTCATTATGGAGCATACATCTAGATAAAGCTAACATGTCATACACATAGCATCAATCATGCATGCATTATGGTATCTGTTTCCTACTGAGATTCTCTCGAATCTCACCCTCCCTTACCAACAATTTAGACAGGAGACGACAGAAGATATGCGAACAACAATGCAGAGTACTGTACGAGGGGATTACAGTAGTGGAACGAAGACGAGAAGAAGTTTCCGTTTCACTGGGATGAGTTTAGACACCCAAGTAGCCCTATGAGGTACACTAATTGTAATTATCAGGTACGAATCCCTGAGGGGAATTTCCGTAATCATGTACTTATTATCAGTATATTCATGTTATTCATGTATTGCCCACCGAACCACATATCATTTTCCGCGAATACTCTTAAAAAGGTGAAATAAAGATAAGGGCGTGACAGTATATATAAACATGAGAACCACCGAATGACATTCAAGCACCCCAATGACAAAAATCTTTTTTTTTCCCCTTGAAGTTTCGATCTTACAAGCACACTAGGTCAATGTCTAAGTTTTTTTTATGCATAGGCACAAGTAAATAATAATAATAATAATAATAATAATAATAATAATAATAATAATAATAAATAAAATAAACATGAAGGGGGTCCAAGTATATATTATGGAAGCTTGATGATTGAAAAGACGATTGAAAAGACAAGGAATGTGTCCAATAAATAGAGGTGTGTGTGCGTGTATGAAGAGAGGAAGAGCTTTTGAGTGAAAGTTGACAATGAGAAATAAATAAAAAGATATATTTATATTTACTCACATGGTGATGGTGGAAGCTTATGCAGGTAGGTGGCAAAGTAAATATGGTTAAAGAAAGATGAAAAGACATGATGGTAAGGCATCTAGAAAATAAGTAAAAATGAAAGAAGAAAGGTAAGGAATAGGAAGATGACAATGTGCATTCAAAATGGATGAAGAAGAGAGTGTGGGGTCAGAAATGCTGCATTAAAGGAACAATTGCAAATGAACAGTAGAACAGGGTAATACGTGGGTCAAGAAGCATCTTTCAATTTCCAGATCTACAATAACCTACCTACAGTAGCTTTTGTGGTGGTGGGAGAAAACTAAAAATAATAGTTTATAACCTTAGACAAAGGCAAGAACAGAAAACAAGTAAGAAATAAGGTGAAAAGACATTTATCAGTCCATTAGAGATATGGGAGGATGAACAGCAAGAGTAAAATGAAGAAAAGAGAACCTGATCGTTGTTTGAAAGCTGTTGCGCCTAGGGATTTTATAGGATAGATGAGATAGAATATTTTATGGTAGAGATGTTAGGGTTACTCCAATTAAAATATTTTTTTTTGAAAAATAATACAATAATAATATTAGTAATATTCTAACATTTTTTTTTGTTTTTTATATTATTTTTTCTAATATTAAGATATATTTAAGTAATTATTTTAAGGAGGTATTTTATTTCATAGAGAATTTTTTTTTTGAACTTGATACTTCTTTTTAAAGTATTAATTTATTATATACTCTTGACTAATTAAAACTTAAAGTACAACTAACTCTAAGTGCTAGCAAAAATTGGGATGTTACATAGTCAGGATTGGAAAAACTTTTGAATTTTAATTTTTCGTTGTGCCTACCAATTCTAACAAGATGAGTGATGAATGGAGCAGGAAACGAAGAAGAATTAATATGATAATGAATGGCCATGGAGATGGAAAAATGGTGTTGTTGGAGCCAAATGAGGATATTGGTGGATGTGAGTGTTAGCTTACTGGAGAAACTTTTGACAAACCCTTTAAACTCTGATTCTAGAGAGCCAAGACACTAATTTACGGATTTTGGGACTAAACTGCAGTTTTAAAATAATCTATAAGGAAAATCAACAACAAAGTAATACCTTTCATCCCAAAAATTAATCATTCAAGGAAATCAATAAAATGTGACAATTATACCCCTTTTAAACTCCATATCCAGAAAATCATACTTGATCCAAATTAATTATACTGAGTGCATTTTAGCCTAAAAATCACAATAAAATTTCCAAATATTTCATGAAATAATATACCAAAATATGGTATGATCACTCATTATAAACACTGACAAAATATGAAATATGGTATGATCACTCATTATTAACACATAATAGCATTTGTCTCATTGACAAGACAACATCATGCTCTCCGATGGTAAGGTGTAGTCCAGCTAAAAGCTACAAAGCTTATATTGAACCATGGGTTCCCTTTCCTATGAATATGAAAAGGTGTCATGCCCCTTGAGTTGACCCTTAACTTGGCCAAAGAAGAGTGATACCAAGGGCTAGCCATTTGACACCAATCAAGTGGTGATTATACCACATGGTAGAATAGAATCAAACTTCCCACAATCCCAACTTGCGGTACAATTCAATATACAACTCTATAGCTCAACATTATAGAATTTGATATCAATAATTTATTCTCATATTCAATAGTCAATGCTATGCATTATCAACATTAGATAAGATAAGCTATTCAAACCCACTTACGTAACAAATTTACTAAAACATATATTTCACATTTTCATTTATAAAATATTAAAAAATATATATTTATAACAGTTAGTACTAATATACACCTATAATTATCTCAACAAGCATACAAGGTAAATCGCAAAGTAGTTACCTTAAGTTCTTAACACAAACTATAAGCAAGAAAATTTTAGTCCAACAAGTCAAATTCAAGTTCGCTTTATAATAAATATATAATTTAAATTAATAAAATTAATAAAAATTCTAACTAATACAACAATAAACAAATAGTAATTAATTGGGAGAATCGTGAAAAAATACCTCAGTGGGGATTAATTGCCAAATGGGACCTCGGTGTGATCTTCTGGGTGTGAAGAAAATCTTCCCCTGTGTGTAGATGATCTTTTTTGTGTGTAATATTTTCCCCTATGTATGTGCAAAACATCTTCCCCCGTGTAAACAATATCTTCGTCCTATGTGCAGACGATTTTCCCATATCCCATTTGGCAATTAATTTGCCAGTAAGGTTTTTTTTTTCATAATTCTCCCAATAAACTTTCATGATTGGCTCATTTCAATTCCCTTACAAAAATGGTAGCAGTTTATTTATTCCTCATATCATCTTTTCAATTACAAATCCCAAAATTTATTAACTCTGTTTCACTCAATAAAAATTTTAACAATAATAATTTCCTCTAATCACCTCAAAATCCCCAAAATTGCTCACTTTAATTCTTAGTGCAAATCTCATAAATCAATTCTTCCTCAAATAATCATTACAATTACATTTCTTTCTTTCGTCATCAATCATTTCTCACGTATTAGAATCACCAAAATACAATTATCTCCTCAATTTATTCTTTTTTTTATTTTTGCCTGAATATCTCCTTAATTTATTCAAAACACCTAATTTCCTATATTTAAAGTGTCACCCAAAATTTCAAATATTCTTAATTCATTACAAACCTCAAATCCAATTATAAACTATAATAAATTATTAAAAATTCAGATTTAAAAGATCCATTATAGTAAATATTAATTTCCAACCAAACCCTAACTTTAAGTTCCTCAAATCAACCATTTAGATAAAACTAAAACATACATATTCTTATTTTAACACCGTTAGTGCCATTAAAAGCTATATAATAAATTAAAACAACTATAAATTTGAAATCTAATAAATCCGAGATTTTTCACCATCAATAACCGGTGAAACTAAGGGAAACAATGAGAGGCGGAAGATAAATCACTTATTTTAGTACACACCCAAACAATCTTCATCTTTCACCTCAACCTGGGGCGAGGGATTTCGGGCATTATGGTCGAAAACCCAATGTTGGCAAGCTTCTTGCCGAGTCTTTTGTAGCAGACACATACTGGATCCTTCGCTATTCCCCTTCTTTATGTTTTATTTGGCCCTCTTTTTCCATAATGTCGAACCACCTGTACTTTGTTTTGTACTTTATAGTGCTCTTGTTGTTTCTATGTGCGTATCTTATCTGCATGTATTTGCCATATATTACGAGTGTTTCTGTAACATCTGAAAATTTGAAAAGAGATTTTTAAGATATATTTGAGGTGAAGGGTGTTATCTAAAAATTTAAAAAACCTCAGAAATAATATATTTGGTCAAGAGCTTATTTTCAAGTCAGAATTTCAGGAAAAATAAAGAATGAAATTTTTGTTAATATAAAGGCCCAGAATAATTAAAAAAACTACTATAGACAATCTTTTTGAGGAAAAAGGGATTTTATGGAGAAGTTATTTTCTGAGAGGTGTTATACTTATAGATGATTTTAAAGCTAATTTTTTAATTAAAGGCTTATTTTCTTGAGAAATTCAAGAAAAATAGTCAAAGGCTATGGTTTGACATGGAAATTTTAGGGAAATTACTTTATAGTTTTAAGAAACTAATTAAGGAAGGAAATCCATATAAAGTACTCCTCTAGTCCTATTTATTGGAGAGAGAATGAAACTTTTGGTCTATTTATAATGTATGTCATTAAATTTTTTACATAAATATATAATTTTACCTTTCATTTATTATAGTGTAAACTTTGTTTTCTTTGGAAATAATGTATATTAAATAAAGATAAAGTTAGAAAGTTGTTAAATGTTAAGACAGAATTAATGAGGTGTAAGGTTTATTTTGGTTTATGTGAAACATATTTAAAATGCCTTATCACACAAGAGTACAAAGGATTAATTTCTAAGAATTAAGCAGTGTTTTCAGTATCGAATAAGGATGAACTTGAAAACAAAACTTGGACTGAAGGGTAAAATGGTAAAAATTGTTAATAGACCATTATAATCTCTCCAATCTCACTCCTGCCCCCCATTTCGAATCAGGGACTGGGACGGTGGGACCAGAGGAAACAGAGAGCGAGTCGAACCAGCGGAGGCGATAAGAGAGGAAGGAGGAGTTATTGAGCGCCATACTCAGCAATCGATGATCTGGATTAAGGTGAGTCTCCTAAATCTCCTCCCATCTTCAAATTCTTCGATGGGGGTGGGTTGGGAGTGAGATGAGAAATTGAAATTTGATACTAGTGAGGGAGAAACTAGCAACCATGTAAGAAAGTACCTCGTATCAATTGAAGCTTAAATACTACTCCATCCATCCCTCCAATCCGCTCTTAAATATAAGATAACTTTATCTTACATTCAGGATTAGAGGAAATACCTCATATCGTTAATATGATATTTAGTTAACTTTTTTTAATATTAAATAAACTGAATAAATTAATTTAAATATTATATTTATAATTTTTATATCAAATTAATTTGTTTTACTTATAAATTAATATATAATATAATAATAAACAAAATATATTATGATTATTTTACTTATTTAGCTTCCGTGATTACTAAAAAAAAAAAAAGTCATCTAGGTTACCGGAGGGAGTAGATGATCTTTGAGGTTTCATGTTGGTTCTATATTTTTGTGATGACCGAACCTAATCTCCCTGTTTTAATGGGTAATTAAAAGTGATGATATAAGCTTGAAAGTTTGAGTTGTTGAGGCTGAAAAATTTATTCAAAGTTTATTACGAAATACTCCCAAATGCTGAATAACTAATTGAGATAACTGAATAATGCTTGGAATCATGCCACGAAAAATCATTAAATTTTTGACGGAATTTATCATGGAATTTACTAAAGAATAAGCTTTTCTAACGGAATTTCTAATAAAATTTCCGACAAATAACATTTCTGATGGAATACGTTCCGTCACTATTAGGTGTGTGACAAAAAAATTTGTAACGGAATTTTTTTAAATTTCCAAATGCCACGTATTTACTGCTCAGTGTGCCATATGTCCCTCTTCCTTGGCAGCCACTTATCCCTCTCCTTTGGCTACCACATGTCCGCATCTCATCTCATAATTCCTGAAAATGTCTTTCCTCCCGTTTGAGCCCGCGACCTCAAATTACCAATGCCTTTGCACACGAGTCTTTGCAAGTTGTGTTAAAATGAACCTATGTCATATTATTATATAAATAATATTATCACATATATATACACACACATATAATTAATTAATTATATACATATAATTATTTATCAATTAAATATAATATTATTAAAAATAATGAAAAATTTAATAAAAATATAAAAAAAATATTTATATGTTTAATTAAAAAAATTTTATATAAAATTACTTAATAAATAATAATTTAATATTATAAATATTATTTTAAATATAAAATTATAAATATAATATTAATAACATATATATTATTTTTAAGTAAAATAAAATAATAACTAATATAATTTTAATAATTAAGGTTAAATAGAATTATTTAATAATTTATATTTTAATTTTATAAATATTATTTTTTTTAAAAATTTAATTTTTTCGGACAGAAAATTTCAGACAGAATTTGCTACGGAAAAAATTCCGTTGGAAATTCAATAACTAAATTTGCCACGGAAAATTCCGTCGGAAATTCCGACAAAATTTCCGTTAGAAATTCCGTCGAAATTTTTCAGTGGCAAATTCCGTTAGAAATCGGGTGTTTTTTTGTAGTGTTAATAAGATGGTGATTAAATTATTGCTCTTTAATCTGAAAAATTCATCCCGTAAGTGGTTTGTTGTCCAAAAAAGTATTGCTTGATGTTGATATGAGAATATGATATATTGGTGTATTTGCATGCGTGATACTTGATGGCATGCGTTGGACACTTGTTAAAATTGAAAGTTGGAAGTAGATATTTAAGATTAGAATGCAGTGTGTGTGTGTACCTACCTCCTGGTTCGTGTATGGATGTGTGGTTTGATGAGTTGAATTTGAAAGCTAGAAATTTTGACAAGAAAAGAATTAAGTTTTGGTTGAACTTTACAGAAGAATGGGATTAGAGGAGTCTTGGGTAGTAGCATGGACAGCTAGAGATGAAAATAGTTACGGTTCCAAGGCATTAATAATGTCGAAAGAATGATTTTAAACATAGATTTCAGATTTAAGGATGAAGTTGCCCAAAGGTTTGAAAAGAGATCAAGTGCTTAAATGGAATCTGAGGTTCTTGAGGCTGAAACTACAAGAATTGTGTTGTTCATAATTGAAAAGTTGTGAATGTTGGCCAAATTGTTTGAAGATTTAAATGGTGCCTAGAAGTTAATAATTGAATAAATCTGGATAAAATTTCTACAGGATAGCGCCTAGTGTGCTTGATGAAAAGAAAATGCTTAGTGCTTGTACAAGATGTTGATAGAAACATACAGAAGTTGCAATAGAGATACGTTGATGTATAGTTGGCGTGAAAAGATAAAAGCAAGCTTAATTCTTCTTCCATGTTTTCGGTTAAGTGAGTGTTTGGAATATCTTATTTTTAGAAAATAAGCACTTATTACGTAAGTCGAGATAAAACTCCTCTAACATAAGTACTTATAAGTTAAAAAAATAAATTATCTCAAATGAGCACTAATATAGATTGAATGAGAAGCAATTTTTATCGAATTCAAGCCTTGCAATGCTCCAAAGTGAGGATTTCTTAGATTTGGAAAAATTTAAAAATTCAAAGGAATCTTTGTCCAAAATTTTCAAAGAAGTACAAGGAAAGGAAGGACATTTCAAATATCGTTAAACAAAAGTTAAGTTATAAGGTATGAATTATAAAGTATTACTCCTTCCGATTCTTAATATAAAATCTATTTTGAGAGTTAATCTTGATTATAAATATAATACCCATTTTTTATATATATCAATATTTTCCTAATTTACTCCTATTAATGTTTTCTTAACAATAATCAAGGAGATAAGGAAAAAAAAGAATTAATGAAAATGACTATAGTGTTTTAGAACATATATGTCATATTAATTAATTTAATTAACTTCTTTAATCTAATCAAATTATATAAATATGTTTTATACTAAAGATCAGAGGAAGTAGTTAATTTATAAATATTATATAAATTAATTTTTTTTAGTGTTGAAATTATAAATTATATATATATATATATATATTAGATTTTAACGGTTTAACTTTATTTATTTATGTTGATATTAATAAACTATGGTTTTTCTTATCTGTATCCAATGGGGAACATGAGAGACTGAGAAGAAAAGAAAAGGAGAGGACTTTCCTTACACGTGTACTGCCCATTTCCCGGCACTGCCTCGATTCTTTCCTTCTGAGCCCCCTCCTTCAACTTCCCTCTTCACTTCAGCGAAGCCCTTTGATCGGCTTTTCCCTCCTGAGAGTGGTTCGAAAGCCCAGTGCTGCCCAGCTTCTCGCCAAGTCTTCCATCGTAGACCCATGCTTGATTCTTCGCTTCGCTTTTCCCCTTCTTTATTTTTCTATCTGGCCCTCTTTTTCCATAATGCCGGACCACGAGTACATTGTTTTATACTTTACACTACTCATATTGTTTCTATGTGCGCATCTTATCTCTGCATTTATTCTCCATATTATGAGTGTTAATTTCTATTTTTTATCTATGGAAATTTGTATCGTTATTCTTCTCTCATATGTGGTTTGCTGATGGACTTAGGGTTTGCACTCTGGTTTGGGTCTTAGAGTTTTGGTTGTTTGAATAATTGTTTTCGTGTTTAGTTGTTTTTTTGTCGCCATTGTGGGAAAAAAACAGGTTTTTCTTAGCATGGTTTCAGTTTTCCAGCTGTCTTACTTGCTTAGCACGCCATAAATTGACCATTTCGACGATTCTGATGCCCAAGATGTAATTACTTCTTCTGTTCTGTTATTTTTTTAGTGGAAGTATGTGTATGTGGTAGTGTCAGGTTGCTCATTGTAATAATGCTCCGACTTGTGATGTAAAACATAGCTTAGCGTAGCTGACCTATTTCCCCCCCCCCCCCTCTTATTTCACCTCTAGAGTAAGGGATTTATATTACTGTATTCTAAAACAAAAAAAAAAAAAAACAAAAAAAAACCAGGAAAGGTGGTTGTTGACTCATTAACGCTTTTGCTAACTATAATTCTTACTTTGCTGAAAGCCCAAAAATATGAATCCTTCTTCGAGGGAGTCTGAACCAAGTTCTGCTCTGGAGGAAGAGGGAAAATCTGAGCTGGAGCAGAACACTACTTCACATAGGAAGAGAACATCCGGATATTATTCTCCTAGTCTCAAGCGATCACAACATAAAACTCCTGTTCTGTTACCTCTAACAATGACATTGATGAAATGTATGTTGAAGACTTCATTGTTAGTGAGAATGAGAATGATAAAACTGATACTCAAGTGGAGGAAGTGAGGTCAGAGCCTGATGCAAACCTGAGTGAACCGGGCTTGAAAGAAAACGTTGACTGCATATTACAGCGATTAGAAGCTCCTGAAAAGACCATAAATCATTGCAAGCCAAGGTATTAAATAAATCAAAACCCAAAAGTACATGTTGATGTTGTTTTTCTTGCAATTTACCCACTTGTCTACAAGCTTATGTATCAGATATGCAAACAGGTTGATGAAAATATCGGCTTAGGTGAAACCCCATCTTGAGCATCCGCTCAGGTTCTGTCTAAAACATATTGTAAGTTCTCTGCCTCCAGAAAATATCGGCTTAGGTGAAACCCCATAAAATTTCATAGCATTTTTATTAAGTTTGACTGATCTAAAACATGTTGTAAGTTCTCTGCCTCCAGAAAATGAATTCAAGCAGACTTGAACATAACTTCCAAAATCATCATAAATCATCGTTTAACCATAAACACATAATTAAACCATGATTAAACCTCAAAAATACCCCCTGGATGGAATATGAACAGTACCCCACCCCCATGAAAACTCATCCAAACAACAAACCAATCAGTTCAAAATGAAGCCCACGCTTACCTCTATGCGTTTCCGTAATTGGTTTAGAAATCCGGCAATACTCCGGCTAGCGAGGCGGCACCAAACCCCTCCAAATGAAAATCGAAAACCGTAGAAATGAAGTTTGGGATGAGTAGAAGAAGGTTTGTGAAGGATATTTTGAGAGAAAACGCCGATTCGGAGGTGAAATCGGCTTTGGAGCTCAAGAATGGTTACTATTGATCCTTTCTCTCTCCTCTAACAATTTTTCTTGATTTAATCTGATTTTTTCCCTTATTTTTGGGCAGCTGCATGAAAGTTTAAGGCTCTTAATTAGTCTTAAAAGTTTTATGCCACAAGTTGAAACCTTGTGGTGCCATTTGTTCTATAATCCAGTGATTTGATGACACATGTCACTTACTTTAATAAAGTGGGTCCCGCCTCTTTTCTTGGGCCTTTAGCCATCCAATTTGTCAGGGATAGGGAAGCCAGATGTATTCCCCTGACTCCTGGGTACGGTGCTCGAAAAAGTTAATCGCGGGATCGGTGAATTCCCCTGACTTCAGCACCACGTGTCACCATTTTGGAATGCCAACCAAAAAGGCAAGAAGGACACCTCATGATGAAGGGAAAAGTGTCACCTTCTAATTGTGCCAACCAAAAAGTGTGAATAGGATTTAAGGCCAGGTTTATGGCAGCCTTATTATTGCAATAAAGTTTTAGCAGTAAATCCATGTTGACTTGTATCTCACATAGGACCCGTTTCAGCCACAATTCTTCCATTATCCCTTGAGCTAATGCCCTTAACTCAGATTCAACACTGCTCTTAGATACAACCCTTTATTTTTGGTTTTTCCAGGTAACTAGGTTTCACCATACAAAGGGGCAATAACCAAACATTGATCTTCTATCAGGATGAGTTCCTCCTCAATCCGCATCAGTGTATACTTCTACAGTTCTCCGTTCTCGATTCCAGAAGAACAATATCATTTACTAGGAGTACCCTTTAGATACCTCAAAATTCTGTAGGCTCCATCCATGTGCTTCTTTTTTGGCTCACTCATGTACCGACTAGCCATACTTACTGCAAAGACTATATCAGGTCTTGTGTGAGAGAGATAAATCAACTTCCCAACAAGTCTATGATATCTTCCTTTGCCGACAACTTCGTTGGCTTCTTTTTCTTGATCTTCTTCTTTTTCTTTAATCTCATCATCTAAGTCCCCTTCTTCAGACTCTTCTTTATTGTTCTGCTTAGATTTCTTCTTCCTCTTTTTTTGGACCACAGTAGGAGTTGGCTTGGGACTACAACCTTGCATGCCTATTTCTTTTAGAAGATCAAGTATATACTTCTTCTAAGAGACATAGTTGCCTCATCTTGACTTGGCAACCTCCATCTCAAAGAAGTATTTTATGTTTCCAAGATCCTTGACTTCAAATTCTCCCCCAAGTGCAACTTTTCTCTTTAATATTTCCTCAATATGATCTCCTATAAGAATAATATCATCAACGTACACAATGAGGATGCACTTCTTTCTGTCCTTGGTTTTGACATTGTATGATCTGATAGTCCTTATTTGTAGCCCTCTGACTTCAAGACTTTCAAGAACCTGTCAAACCATGCCCTGGGAAACTGCTTCAGACTATATAGAGATTTCTTTAGCTTGTATACTCAATCAATTCTCCCCTTGTCAAAACTTCGAGGTAGGGTCATGTATGCTTCTTCTTTTACCTCCATTTAGAAAAGCGTTCTTGATGTCTAGCTGGTGAAGTGGCCACTTTAGGTTAGCTGTCACAAACAATAGAACTCTAATAGTGTTTAGCTTCGCCACTGGTGCAAATGTTTCTTGATAGTCTAAATCATATGTCTAAGTGAACCTTCTTGTTACCAAGCAGACTTTTAACTTGTCTAGAGTACCAAGGGCCAGATATTTAGGGGTAAACAACCATTTGCAGCTTACAAGTTTCTTACCTTTAGGCTTTTCAACTATGTCCCACATTTCATTCTTTTCTAGTGCTCTCATCTCCTCCATAACTATTTTTCTTCATTCTATTATCTCCAGTGCCTCTTGGATGTTGTTGGGAATGCATACTTTATCCAAATTAGTAACAAACGTTTGGTAATGAGGAGAAAGAGCCTTATAAGACGTGTTTCTGAATTGGATGCAGTGTGCCAGATTGAGGCTGTTTCTTGAGAGCAATAGTAAAATCAAGGTCGAATTGTTCTCTAACCTGTTTAGGAACTTGGGCATTAACCTCTTCAGCTACTACTGTTTCTACCTCTTTTGATACTGTAGGAACTACCACCGGTATTGACTCTTTTGGTGCTTTAGGTGCAAGATGTTCTCCTCCTCTAGATTGTTACTTTTGTGAGTACACCAACCTACTTCAGGTGCAAGGTGTTCTCCTCCTCTAGATTGTTACTTTTGTGAGTACGCCAACCCATACTTATACTTGTTTTTCTACTTCTGCTTTTTTGTATCTCCCCCGGCTTGTACATTTTGTTCTGAGGTTTGTATAAGAGATGGTGAAGGTGGTGGTAATGGCTCTAGCTCTATTAGTGGTGATGGCTCTGGTTCTATTAATGGTATTGGTGGTAATACTGGCTCAGATGGTGTTGTTGCTACACACTCTTTGTTCGGGTTCTGGTTCCCAAGTTTGAGGTTCATTACCCATACTCTACCCCTAAATTGAAGACTTGGAATAGAAGGGAACCTCTTCATTGAAGGTGACATCAAAGCTTACAAAGGTGTGTTTGGAAACATGATCAAAGCATATGTATCCCTTTTTAGTGAAAGTGATTTTGAGAAATATACATTGTACAACACAGGGGTCAAATTTGCTCTTAGAAGGCATATGAGCATGCACGGAGCATCTGAACACATGAAAGGGAAGGTTGGATTCAAG
Source organism: Inga laurina (assembly GCA_963855925.1). NCBI lineage: Eukaryota > Viridiplantae > Streptophyta > Magnoliopsida > Fabales > Fabaceae > Inga > Inga laurina. Next base: position 24,662,790 of record OY979707.1, read on the forward strand.
GTGGGTTGTGGGAAAGACACTCTTTAACTGTTAGAGGGGTTTCAAAGGATATGACTCGATTTGGCATTTGGTTAATGAGATAGGTGGCGTGTAAGATGACATCCTCCCAATTGAACTTTGGCACATTGCAAGTTAGCATTAGTGGTCGAGCGACATCTAGGATACGTCGATTTTTATGCTCAGCGATCCCATTTTGTTGAGGTTTGTTAGCACAAGAGCTTCTATGGATAATATCATGTGTTTGGAAAAAGGCACTTAAGGTTTGGTTGAAATACTCTGTGCTATTGTCACTAAGCAATTCTTTGATACTCATATCGAATTGGTTTTTAATCATAGTGAAGAACTTTATGAAAGTAGAGGGAGCCTCAAACTTGTATTTTAAGTGATAGATCTAACAAAGACGAGTATGGTCATCTATGAAAGAGATGAACCATTTGTTTTTGGTATAGTTTGATATATGAGAAGGGCCCCGCAAATCGCTATGGACGTTAGTGAAAGGCTTGGATAGTGTGTGTGCAGCTTTAGGGTATGATGAGCGATGGTGTTTGATTAATTCACAGACCTCACATCTTATATCACTGCTAGTATTTGGACAAAGAGATGGAAACATATGAGATAGATAATGAAAATTGGGGTAGCCCATTCTCTTATGCCATATCCTGTTGTTATCAGTTTTAGACGTTGATATAGAATTACATACCCTAATTGGATGTCGGTGACTCACTTCAGCATCATGAAAGTAAAGCCCCTCGTATATTTTAGCATGTCCAATCATCATCCTCGATGATAGATCTTGAAAAACACAATATAATGATAGAAATTTAGCACAACAGTTAGCTTGTTTTGTCAATTGGCTAATAGATAACAGATTGCATGCGAATATGGGCACATAGAGGACAGATTCAAGAGTGATAAACTCAAAAATCCAAATGCTTCCTTTCCCGGTGATAGGAGCAAGGGATCCATCTACAATTTTGACCTTTTGGTAGCTAGAACATGGGACATAAGTGATAAACAGTTGATGGCAATTAGTCATATGATCCGATGCTCCAAAATCAACAATCCAAGATGCTTTGTGCTTTGATGTTTGGAGAACTTGAAGGCAGCTTCCTTTCTAAGCCAATAATGCCAACACTTGCTGACTAATGAATACCTCGACTTCAAATTAAGAATTTTGTACTTCTCATAAGGTGCCGTTGGTATAGAATACTGATATTGTTGCATCTCAAATCTAGGAGGCCGAAATACACTGACATATGGATCAAAAACCATACCATGACAACTACTTTTTGACTTCCATAGGTTTCTGTCGCCGCTTGATTTTGGAAGGACACAAATTGAACAATTTTGGTACAAATATGAAGCACCCACGCATAGAAGAATATAGGACTAGACCGAAATTCTTCCATCGTCGTCAGAAGGAGTTGTCATCGCCAGAAAAAGTACGCGTGGCAGAGGAATCTAATAGCAGCAATGATGGGAGAGAAAGTGAAAGCAAGTATACTAGTAGTAAGCTTTGAGATAATCGAAGCGATACTTGCAATCTCTTATAGCCTTCAAGTCAAACCCAGTGAACAAGCAAGTCTCTCATCCATCCCCATATTTGCTTTGATACCATGTCAACAATTTGAGAGAAATATTATTATGAATCCTTGAATCAAATAGAGTACATATGAGCCTTTATATAGGCAAACCTAAAGCTAACCCTAGAATATAATTTAATATAATAAATCAAAATAACTAAGATATAATATATCCATATATAATCTTGAAGATATAATAAATATCAAACTTAATAATAAAATAACAATTAATCTAAATAATCCAAAATAAATACACAATATTCCCATAAGTTAAAAGTAATAAATTTGTCAAAATGAACCTTTTTCCCAACTATGCTTTCATTTATAAGGGATCAAATAAAAGAGAGCAATAGAATAGTAATGTGAGGTAGTATGAAAGAGAATATAGTATAGGAAAAACATGAGGACAAAGAATTAGAATTAAGTAGGGGCAAAATGGTAAAAATACATCAAATTCTTGAACAACCCTAAGTAGAATCTTATAAAAAGAACTAAGACAATTTAAATTTTAGACTCTTGTAAAAATGACTAAAGGGAGTATTGAACAAGGGAAGAAAATAGGAAATTGGCCCAAGTGATCTTTTAGTGAAGTGTGTTGGGGGGCGTATTGATGGGGTTCTTGCCTAATTATTGTTGGTATTCTCTATATGCAGTTGGAGAAGCAGTTGCACGTGTTAGTTGAACTATTGGAAAGATGGAAGGATGTTGTAATAACCTGCAATCTGTCCAAAAGTTCTGAAGCTCTTGTTAATGAATTTGTACAAGTAATCCAAAATGCTTGTGCGTCTTATGGTGGTAAATAAAAGAAAGAGATAGACCTAGAAAAACTTGAAAACACTTTGGTATGCTAATGTAATTTTGTGAGAACCTGAGTTTGTAATTTTTGGGAGACTGGAAATTTGTGTTGCTTACTGTGAGGGTTGTAATATCCCAAAATGTACTCAAGGGCTAAATGTACATAATAGATGGTGAGATTAATGACAGAATTATTTCTGGAAATTTTGTTATGACTTTAGTCAAGTTTCACATGCAAAATTGACAATAAAATGTTATATTGCAAGATGAGATTTTACAAGATCATCTTCTTCAAAGGGCCATGATTTCTGTATGATAAGAGGAAACAATATAGGCTATTACATATGACATGTGAGGGCAATTTGACCAAGTTGTAAAAGATGATGACTAAGTTAACAATTTCAACAAAAGAAGTAACATTTGAAGAGTTGAAATTATGATTAGTTCAAGAACCCTTTTGGCTATTCCAAGGGCTATATTCGCATGACATGAGGGAAAGAGAATTAATATCATACACTTCATCTTTTCCATATGAAAAGTCAATAAAAGTGGCTAAGGATATAAGAGAAAAAGAGAGAAAGTATTATCCATATATTTCCTCATCTTTCTCAAACTTTCCGTCCAAGAATTCTAAAGGTAAGAGAGGTGAGAGAATTAAAGTTGAAGTCATCTTATATTTATCATCAACTTTTATCAAGAAGGAATAATTATTCACCACACATATTCCTTATTTCTTTTGGCCCACTTTCGGTCAGATATTAAGGGCCAAGGAAAGAGAATTTCTGAATGCTTTCACTCCCTCTCATTTGTCTCAAAGTCGGTTTACAGCAGCAAAAACATAGAGGAAGAAAAGCAAGGTTTCAAGGTGAGCTTAATCTTGATTTTTCACCTTCTTAACCTCATCTATGGCTCAAGTAACCTTCATGAAACTTGTTCCTCTCTTCCTTAGTTTCATTTCTATGGTTTTTGTTTTTGAAGAAGAGGATTTTTCAGACACCTTGTAAGAACAAAAGCTGAAGAATCAAAGAAAGAACTTAAGGAGAAGCAAGAGGTGAGGATTAGCATCAATTTGAGCTATTGGTTGTGTTGGTTGAATGATAATTTTGGGCATTTATAAATCTGCCATGATTTTGGCTAAACAAGGGTTTGGGTAATTCATGATGTTTTGATTATGTTATTGGTGGTTTATGATGATTGGAAACCATTTGACATAAGTTTGATGCTGAAATTAGAAGTTGGTAATTATTGGGATTTATTTTGAATTTTCTGCCAAAACAGGACATGGAGAATGAGTAGGAATTTGTTAATTTTGATGTTACCATTGTGTTCTACACGAAAAATTATGTGGGAATAGCCCCGGGTTGTGAATTTTGGGTTATTGAAACTAAGTGTAAATTTGGGTTTTCAGCCTGAACAGGATTCCAGTGAGGTACTCTACTTGTGTGGTGTTTTTGGATAAACAATTGATCTCTAAAAATTATGAAACTTTCCAGTCTTAAAGTTCACATTCCAAGCTTCAAAATGGACATATAATTTGTGTCATTTCGTTTTTTGAGCTGTGAGTTCTGGTTGCCCAAATTTTGATGTCGAAACTAGACTTAATTCTGGAGCAGTGTGGGATTTTGTGTAATTCTGGAATTGTGTAGTGATTTCCAGTAATGATTCATATTTTTCCTATGAAAAGGACTTCAATAGCTTTCCATAGGACTTAGGATCACCTCATTTCAATTTTTATAGAATTAGTTATGATTTTTCAAAGTCTGGAGAAAATTCTGGCATATTTGGTCTCTTATGTGAAAATTGAAGATGTAATGGCATAATGTAGTATTGTTGAACTTTGAGGTTAGGAATTGTTCTTTTAGGTTAATTGACCACTTTAACTCCTTAGTTGATTTGATTAAATGTCCCTAATGATAACCAACTTGAGTGTTTGAATTAAAGAACTGGATTAAGAAATATGAAAATGAGTTTGATGGTGATTCCAAGGGAATTGCCATAATCAGGGGCAAAACAGTAAAGTTGCTGACCAATTGGTCAGTTGCTGAAGAGGAAACTTATTGGTAACTTCAATATCAATGGCTAGGATTGAATTGTGCAATAGATCAAGGGGCGGAATCCCATGTGTTTGAGGCTATATAAGCTCATGGGAGGTGTGTTGCGATGGTGACACTTGGCATAATATGAGCCATTGGATTGGGTCAAGATTCCAACACTCTCTCCTCTCTCCTCTCTCCCTCAAATCGGTTTGTGGGTGTGTGGGGAGGCAAAATTTGATTTCATTCTCTCTCTCCTCCAAGCCTCCATGTTCGCCCAAGTGAAGGGAAGAAAGAGAAAATGAAATGTGGGTTTTTAGTTGGCTTCTTGTCCTCTAATGCTTAAACCATCTTCTTTAAAGTTGTTCACAGTGATGAGAGCTTCATTACTATGGTTTTAGATTTAGGAAAGAAGGTATTTTGGGAGCTTGAGGAATCTTGGAAGATAAAGAATCAAGTATTAGCTTTGAAAAAAAGGAAGAGCTGAGTGATATCCACCTTTTGATCTATATATTGTGATTGTTTTGATGAGATTTGTGATTTTTAGTTTTTGCCCTAATTTGGTATAATTGTAGAATGGTGGTGTATTATGGTCAAAATGATGTCATAGTATGTTTTGGTTTCATTGGAATTGATTTAGAGCATTGGGTATAAAGTAATGAAATTTGGTAATGTGTGTGATAAGTGTGACTATAGGGGGAAAACGTTATTGTAATAGGATTTTGGGTGTTCTGAGGTTTCCAATGGATTCCTTGAGTGAAATTATGTGGAAATAGCCTTATGTTAGAGTTTGGGAACCATTGGAGACATATTGGTTAAGTTTGGGAGAATTCTAGTTTTCTGTGTTTTTCTGGGTTCTAATAAGCATCACTCGAGTGAACATGGGTCTTACTCAACTGCAGCATGATGTTTTCCCTTTCCCCTTCGGTTTTGGTTGCACTTGTTCATGGAAGAAGCAAGAGTGCACTTCCTCACCTGCGAGTGATGTAGGTTTTCACTCGAGTACACCTTGGCTCACTCGAGTAAATGTGTGTTGTGTGCTAAGAGGTTGCTTTCGGGTTGTCACTCACAGTTGGTTTGTCAAGAGTGTGAGCTAGCACTCGCAAGTGTTGAGCTATCACTCGAGTGAGGGTCATTGTGCTCGAGTGCACTTTTGACTCTGGGATTTCTGTGCTCTCGGGTAAGCACTTTTGGAGCTTCACTCGGTAGAACTCGGGTGCTTGAGGAGGTATCACTCAAGTGTTGAGGTTATCACTCAAGTGAAAGGCATCCATCACTCGAGTGAGGTCATCTTCACTCAAGTGCTATAGTCAAAAAGGGGATTTTAAGGATTCAAGAAATGGTCTTTGGTCAAGTGTTTGCCTACCCTGTAGGCATGTGTTTAGGCTTTGAGTAGCCACCTAAAAGTCGTGAATGATAACCAACTTAAGTGTCACTCGGTAGAACTCGGGTGCTTGAGGAGGTATCACTCAAGTGTTGAGGTTATCACTCAAGTGAAAGGCATCCATCACTCGAGTGAGGTCATCTTCACTCAAGTGCTATAGTCAAAAAGGGGATTTTAAGGATTCAAGAAATGGTCTTTGGTCAAGTGTTTGCCTACCCTGTAGGCATGTGTTTAGGCTTTGAGTAGCCACCTAAAAGTCGTGAATGATAACCAACTTAAGTGTCTAAAAGTTAAGGAATTAGAAAAGGGATTAACCTTGTGCCCTGTTTTGGTTATAAGGTTTGATGTTCGCCCTGATCGTGAGCAGCCAGAGCTGGAGCATACGTGGAAAGAGTGTAGGAAACATATCTCTCCTGCATGTATTTTATATCTGTGTTAGTGTATTGGTGCATGTCTTAGCTTTGCATGATTATGCGTATTTGAAGCTATGTTTCAATTTATGCTATGGCCATCAATATATTGTTCGAAGCATTGAGCTTACAAATTTACCATTGAGTTAGCATGAGTTATATGATACAAGTATGTCATGCATTAAACGTTTATCATACATGCATATTGATATTGTTGTCCTACTGAGATTCTCTTAAATCTCACCCTCCCCTACTAACCTTTCAGACAGGGTAGTGGATCGAGGATGGAGTTAGTAATCAAGGGCTGCAAGGACTTCCTTCGGGTTAAAGATTCGGCAATTGGTTATCATAGTTGGGAGTATATGGATTTGGATGTGTATATATGTATGTGGATGAGGATTTGTTATGTATTTAAGATGGATTTGTGTAATCCCCATATGAGGGCTTGTAATGGGTGAATGTGTCCTATAAAGCTTGAGTTAATAAATGGAACGCGGGATTGGCTAGGAATTATTTTGCGTACTCTGATATTTATATAAATGTGATTTATCTTCGTGTAGTAATTGTATTCGGAATGTGAATGTGAGATCAGGTTATAAATGATTTCGAAAGGTATTTGTGAAAACCCCGTCTAGTAGATGGGTTTATAAATGTTATTTGGATGTTATTGGTCTCTATTTCACTTTAATTGCGTAATCCGGATATAATTATGGTAGGGGGTTACAGCATAGGTCTTCTTGTTTAGGTACAACAACCTAAGAAGGATATAATGGTGAGTATGGGTGAAGGAATTCTTCCTGATGAAGCTTCAATTACTAGACCTCCAGGCTTTAATGGATAACACTTCTCTTTCTAGAAAGCGAAGTTCAAAGTATTTGTTAAGGGAACGAAATATGGACTCTGGGAGGTTATTCAAAATGGGAATTATGTTCCCATAAAGATTGTAGAAGGAAAACCAGTTCCTAAGTTTGCAACAAAATTTGACGACAATGATAAAAGGCTCATGACTCTCAATGGAAAAATGATCCTGATGATTCAAAGTTCCTTAAGTAAAAAGAAGTATTTCAAGATTAGCATACTTCCAACAGTAAAGGAAATATGGTAAGCCCTAGAATAGCCCACTAAGCAACTTCCGGCATAAAAGAAAATTGGATCAATACTCTTGTTACTGAATTTGATCTACTCTAAAGGAAGTTAGGAGAATCAATAGCTGAATTTGAACTCAGATATGCATATCTCATAAATCAACTTAGTACACACGAGAAGTTCTATGATTAGAACACACAAGTGAGGAAGATTTTGAACATTGTTTCAAAAGAATGGGAAGCTAAAGTCACAGCAATAGAAGAAGCCAAAGAAGAATAAATGCTATCAATGGCTTCCCTATTCGGGAGTCTTTCCAAATATGAAAGCAAACTAAAGTTAAAATGAGAACTAGAAGAGATCGATGACAAAAAGAAGAAAAGTCTAGCAATGAACTCAATAAATGAAGAAAATACTCAAAAAGATAAGGAAGATCTTGAGGATGAAGAATAGGGCTAATTATAAAAAGATTCAAGAAATTCTACAAGAAGGGTCAGGGGTTCAAAAACTTTCAGAAAGGCAGAACCAACAATTGAAAGGAAAAAAAGGAGCTTATAATCTATTATGAATGCGGAAGGCTAGGACATATCAAATCTAAATGTCCAGACCTTTAGAAGAATAAAGAAAAGTAAATATTTCAACAAAAAGAAAGCTTTTTTGTCTACAACATGGGGAGATAGCTCCTCCGATGAAGATAGTGATGAAGAATAAGTAGCGAACATTTGTCTAGTCGCACAAGAAGAATCAGGAGAGGAAGAGGTAACTGATTTTGATTCTTCTTACTTAGAATTACATTTTGAGTATAACGCTTTACATTTTGAATTCATCAAAATAGTTACAGAACTGGTTTCTTATAAAAAGAAAAATAAAGTTCTTGAAGAAAAACTTGACAAGCTCTCTATCACTCAAAAGATCATGAGAAAATTGTTCTATTTTGCAAACAAAAAATGTCGATCTCACTAAAACTCTTGAAAAATTTACCAAAGGCAATGAGATGCTAAATGTCATTTTAAAAGCTCAACATTTTGTGAATGACTGGTTTGGTGTTAGATATGATCCTAAATTAGACAAAAGGAAAGGAAAGAAGAAAACTGGAGGCAAAACATACTTGAACTACTTTCAACACTCTATACATACTTGAATATGATTTATAGTTAGACCATTTATCTCCCTCCTCTGATGATGAGAATGAGGATAAGGATTAGGTAGAGGACGAGAAAGAGGAGGATGAAAAATGGAAGTGGTGGTGATGACTAAACATTATCACTGTTTTCTTGCTTGCTATCCTCATCCTCATTCTTATCATCAGATCGGAAGAGAAGCGAAAAAAAACAACTTAATAATTCACGATTATTAATTAAGAACGGTAAAGTATTCTTGCCAACCTACTTTGTTAGATCCCATGTTTTGATGATAACAAAAGGATTGAAAAGATAATACAAAAGATTACAAAAATAAACCAAAGAGTTTTGAATAATCAAGCTAAGGTTTTGAGGCATACAATGCCATCACTCGAGTGATGAAGTGACAAAATATGTCCTATTCTCAATGATGCTCTCTATCAAGTTTTGAAAGGGATTACTCGAATGATGGCTTAGGATCACTCGAGTGATGAGATAAAAGGCATCACTAGTACAATACTAGAGTGATTCTGAAAGTGATATACTATTGAAAATTTTCTAAAGTCAGATAACTCGAGTAACCACTCGAGTGATCCCATTTCTGATATCACTAGCAGAACACTCGAGTAAAAGATCAAGTTAAGGATCACTAGCAGAGCACTCGAGTGATACATCAAGTGATTCATTGCAAATTACTCGAGTAATTCAATTTATAGGATTACTAGCATAGCACGTGAGTGATCCATCCAGTTATATGTTATGCTTCAAAAATGCTAAGTCAAGATCACTCGAGTGATTGTTTCTAGAAAAATAGAGTACTTTCTATTAATTTTCAAAAATCATTGAATAATTATATAAATGATTATATTTGATTCCCTTTAAGTCTAACATCATTTTTCATTAGTGAATAAAGCTTTCTCAAGTAAAAGATGAAGACATCAAGTAAAGATATGAAAAAGTGATCGTGTGTTAGAAGCATTTAATACGAGCGGTATTTAAACGAAGACATTCTCTCTGTTCTAATAGCTACTTTACCATACATGAAGAGTGTTTAGAAGCAGCAACGATACTCTAATAGACAAACAAAACACTTACAAGGGTCATTTATTTCATTCCAACTATAAATATGAAGCATTCAAAGTAGATTAACCACCGAACTGCGAAATTATTTAAGTATGCTTTTAGTGCTCTTCCTTATACCCTTTATTATTCTTCTTATACTCTATACATCAGTTATTATATATTTACTCTGTGAGAGAGATTTCATCAAAAACTTAATACACTTTATTGAGATTACGTAAGGTAGCAAGACCTTATATAAGGGATTGGTTTACATTGTGTAAGGGGGAGCGAGTGTCCTAGAAAGGAACTTGTTGTGTACTGAGGTGCCAATAACCCACTGAATTTTGGAAGGTATAGTGAAAATCTCAGAGGTAATATGGGGACTGGACTTAGGTCAAAAAGATTGGGACCAAACTAGTATAAATCTCTGGTGACATGTCAATGAAATTCTTCTAACTCTCAACTCTGTTTTGATTTTTGTTAATTGTCATCATTAATTTTAATTTTTTAATCACCCAATTCACCCCTTTCCTGGGTGAAACGCTTGCACTAACATTTGGTATCAGAGCATTGTAATACCCCGAATTTTGAGACTTGAGCTTAGAGAATAAGCCTGGATTAATTGGACTGCTAAGCCCTGGTTTAGCAAGATCCCAAATTAGATTAAGAAATATGAAAATGAGTTTGATGGTGATTCCAAGGGAATTGTCATAATCAGGGGCAAAACGGTAAAGTTGCAGACCAATTGGTCAGTTGCCGAAGAGGAAACTTATTGGTAACTTCAAGATCAATGGCTAGGATTGAATTGTGCAATAGATCAAGGGGCGGAATCCCATGTGTTTGAGGCTATATAAGCTCATGGGAGGTGTGTTGCGATGGTGACACTTGGCATAATATGAGCCATTGGATTGGGTCAAGATTCCAACACTCTCTCCTCTCTCCTCTCTCCCTCAAATCGGTTTGTAGGTGTGTGGGGAGCCAAAATTTGATTTCATTCTCTCTCTCCTCCAAGCCTCCATGTTCGCCCAAGTGAAGGGAAGAAAGAGAAAATGAAATGTGGGTTTTTAGTTGGCTTCTTGTCCTCTAATGCTTAAATCATCTTCTTTAAAGTTGTTCACAGTGATGAGAGCTTCATTGCTATGGTTTTAGATTTAGGAAAGAAGGTATTTTGGGAGCTTGAGGAATCTTGGAAGATAAAGAATCAAGTATTAGCTTTGAGAAAAAGGAAGAGCTGAGTGATATCCACCTTTTGATCTATATATTGTGATTGTTTTGATGAGATTTGTGATTTTTAGTTTTTGCCCTAATTTGGTATAATTGTAGAATGGTGGTGTATTATGGTCAAAATGATGCCATAGTGTGTTTTGGTTTCATTGGAATTGATTTAGAGCATTGGGTATAAAGTAATGAAATTTGGTAATATGTGTGATAAGTGTGACCATAGGGGGAAAACGTTATTGTAATAGGATTTTCGGTGTTTTGAGGTTTCCAATGGATTCCTTGAGTGAAATTATGTGGAAATAGCCTTGTGTTAGAGTTTGGGAACCATTGGAGACATATTGGTTAAGTTTGGGAGAATTCTAGTTTTCTGTGTTTTTCTGGGTTCTAATAAGCATCACTCGAGTGAACATGGCTCTTACTCAACTGCAGCATGATGTTTTCCCTTTCCCCTTCGGTTTTGGTTGCACTTGTTCATGGAAGAAGCAAGATTGCACTTCCTCACCTGCGAGTGATGTAGGTTTTCACTCGAGTACACCTTGGCTCACTCGAGTAAATGTGTGTTGTGTGCTAAGAGGTTGCTCTCGGGTTGTCACTCATAGTTGGTTTGTCAAGAGTGTGAGCTAGCACTCGCAAGTATTGAGCTATCACTCGAGTGAGGGTCATTGTGCTCGAGTGCACTTTTGACTCTGGGATTTCTGTTCTCTCGGGTAAGCACTTTTGGAGCTTCACTCGGTAGAACTCGGGTGCTTGAGGAGGTATCACTCAAGTGTTGAGGTTATCACTCAAGTGAAAGGCATCCATCACTCGAGTGAGGTCATCTTCACTCGAGTGCTATAGTCAAAAAGGGGATTTTAAGGATTCAAGAAATGGTCTTTGGACAAGTGTTTGCCTACCCTGTAGGCATGTGTTTAGGCTTTGAGTAGCCACCTAAAGATCATGAATGATAACCAACTTAAGTGTCTAAAAGTTAAGGAATTGGAAAAGGGATTAACCTTGTGCCCTGTTTTGGTTATAAGGTTTGATGTTCGCCCTGATCGTGAGCAGCCAGAGCTGGAGCATACGTGGAAAGAGTGTAGGAAACATATCTCTCCTGCATGTATTTTATATCTGATGTTCAAATATTTGTTTGTTAGTTTTGTTAAGTCTCTCAACTTACAGGATTTGAGGTCTTTGTTGCATTGTTCCTTGTTTTATGCTTGGTTTCCATGAGTACTGAACTGCATTACTAAATTCTGACAAGTTCAAGTTGTTTAAAAGACTATTTCTAAGGTTATTGCAAGAATGAAATGCACTTTCATAACTCTATGTTTCATCATTATGATATTTGAAAAAGCTACTTAACTCTGGAACTTGTTATTGCTATGTAAAAGGCTTTCTAGGTGCACAGTCCACTAGTGAAAGTTCATCTAACTCTTGCTATAAATTTAGAATTACGTCTTTGCATATTCTCATCTTGATCCCATATTTTCATAACTCAATGTTGTTCTCACAGAATTTATACAGGAAAATTGGGATTTGATGTATTGTACACTTGTTGACAAGTTCTCTTGATAGCAAGCATAAGCTGAGTTTGTTTTAGCATATGTTTTGATATGTAGTTAGGATTGTGGGAATTTAGGCTAGTCTAAATCTGTCCTGCAATATTTGCTGAACTTTTGAAATAATTCTTCCATTTTCCTAAATCATCATTGGTTAATTAAGCAGGTTCATTCATTTCCCAATGATGATGATTTTTTGAAATCTTTGGGTTGCCCATTTTTAATCTGCCAATTTCAAGTTAAATTTTGAACATTGCTGCTACTCTTTACATGTTGTTATGTGAATGGCAGTGAATCTTGTTTTTGACACCAAGTATTGACCAATTCAACAAGATATCAGAACATACTTTTCATGCTTCAAAACCTCTTAGGTCAATTTGGAAGTTTGTTTGAACTTGTGCTTAATTAATTAATTATGCCTTTGGGATGTAATTCTACCTTTTCCTTGTGGTAAACCAAGGTACTATATCATGAGATTATTTTGATTATATTCACTGATGATTGTACTTGGAAATTCAATGTATGGTCTAGATTATTTGATTTTCATGGAAGAACACTTCACTTGACCATTCCTAAATGGAATTATTTCTTTGGTTTACCAAATTGAAAGGTAGCTACATATTGACGGTTTCAGCTTTTCATTGTAAGATGATTAACAGATGTTGATGGTAGTAAGGATAGGATTAAGTTTGGAATTCTGTTTGGAAGCTTTGGACCTAGATAGACTTTAAGTTTGGAGGAAATTTTCCTTAGGTTAGGCTCTTTTCTCTTCTTTTGTAGGTATGTCTTGTGGTTGTTCAGTGTATGTTTTTGTGCTTTGCTTATATCCAGGATAAATAGGAAAAGCTAGATCATCTAAATGAGCTTCTACTTCTGCTAAAAAGGCCCCTGCTCCAAAGAAGCTTAAGGCTTTCCCTCCACCCCCACTAAACAGTCAGAGCCAAGTCACTATAAGGTTGATAAAGCAAGAATTGCCAAGCATAAGTTTCAACAAGAGCAAGCCTTTTTCCCCAAAAAGAGCTATAAATTTTACAGGTTGGCTCAAGATTTGGGACTTTAAAAGTTGTTGGAACCCAGGAAAGTTGGCAATATCACTTTTATGTGCCATTTCTACTTCTATGAATATTGTTTCTAGACTACCACAGTGAACTTTCGCAGTGAAATCCCACAAGAAAACCATCCATAATTGCTGACCGAATAAAAAAATTTTATAACCTTCCACAGCTCACTGAGTGTAAGTATCAGCTACTGAAGGCTGCTGCTAAAGATAACTTTCCTTTTCAAGAAATAGCTGACACATTGCTTATACCAGGAACCACTGCATAGAAATCTAAAGGTGAAGGGAAAAAAGCTTATCTCAAGCAAGCTTTCTTGAATCAAGAAGCTCTAATCTGGCTACAGTTTATTGGTTTTAATATGATACCAAGTGGTCATTTGAGTACCTTGAATAAAGAGGTTGCTCTTTTGGTCTACCTCTTGATGACTAGACAACTTATGCAACTTAAGAATGTCATTTATGATGCCATGCTCCACTCCGCGATCTATATAAGCAAGAAAATTTCCTTTCCTTATCTGATCTCTAACTTGTACAAGGAGGGTGAAACGAAATAGTATGAGACCGATGAAATTTTCCAACCAGCACCTCCTTTCAAGTATGACCAGGTCAAGAAAGACATAAAGACCCTGGTGTATCGGGATGAAGGGGATAGAGTTATCATCCTTGAGAGCATTCATGAGCAATTGAGGGTTGTTGAGCTAAACCGTGCTGTGGATTACTATCTCCTTATGCGCAATGAAGCAATGTTAAAAGGGCAAGCTAAGAAGAAAGGGGTTAGATATCTTCATATGAGGATAGTGATAATGACAATAGCATGGCTAAAGTAGAAGACAGTGGGGACTCAGAGGCTGAAGAGTCCTCAATTGATCTTGATGGCTATTCTGCTTCAGAATATAATGAAGATGACTCAAATTGGTCTGAAATGGCTGGCTATTGTTGTTTGTGTTTTGTCTATTCTGTTAACTCATTTGTTCAACTATTTTGCTTATTGTAGTTGTCCTTGAAGTTATAATTGTGTCTAGCATTTAGAAGATTTTTTAGTTTCCTTAACTATTTAGTTGTTTGCACACTCTCTAGCTTGAGGATACTGATGGTCTATTACTTGCTTTTGGACTTTCTATTTTGGATATGAGTTGCTGAGGGCTCATTGCATAGTGACTATTCTACTTTTGACATAGAAATTGATGGCCATATTCTGCTTTTGCTTATATTTCCTCCTTGTGGCTCCTATGCTTATTCATATATGTGGCTAGCTACTGATTGCTAGAGTTTACATTAATTTAAAATTTTAGTTCAACCATTAAAGGCTTTGTTACTTATGAATTCTTGATCTTTATGCATAGTATGGATATGAGCTACATATTGTACAGGTACTGTTCAGTTTCAATCCCTTCATGCTGGGGTTAATAATGAGGACATTGTTAATCTTAAGTTGGGGGTGATTGTGAATGTATCACAATTTTGAAAGTTTTGAAAGAGAATATGTGCATAGAAGAAAATTTTTTGAACAGGTTTTGTTAGGAAATTGTTGAAATATTTGAGATTTCTCATACTTGCGTTTTTGTTTATGAAAAAAAAAAAGTGTTCAAAATCAGCTATTAGTTTCAGCTATTTGTCAAATATTGTTTGGACGATCCTATGATATAAATTACTTCTCTATATGTTATATTAGATAGGAAATTGTTATTAATGTACATGGATGAATACATTGTAGTGATAAAACATGTTATTCAAGAGTTTTTAAGTAATTTGCGCACTATTGAAGTTAAATTTATTATGGATGTACTTGTTGAAAGGCTTAGTAGCAAATTAGGTTATATACCTTTGTTTCAATATTTGATTTTAGAATCTCTTTTGGAATTTCTCAAAACTTTTGATTTATTTCATAAGATTTGAAAAAATAATTAAGGTTGTCTATAAAATGTTATTGAGCCTTTCAAACTTACCTAATTGATGTGATTTCCCTTTGAACCCTTACTTTGAGCCTATTTGAAAAACCAATTAAAGATTCTTATTGAAAAACCTAACACCTATCTACCCTAGCCAATGTGTAAAACCGTGATTCCCTTGCTTTGAGATAGATGATAAGTCATTGGGTGGTGGAATGTGGTGATGTTATGCAAAGTTACAAAAAATTTAGGAAAGAGGTGTAGAAAGAAAAAGAGCCAACAATGTCAAAAAAAATCAAGCCAAAATTAATATATATATATATATATATGTGTGTGTGTGTGTGTGTGTGTGAATATATGTATATATAAAAAAATTGCTTACAAAGAACGCTTGATAGGAAAAATTCAATTTGGTTCAAGTTTGTGGGAGTATATTTCATAAGAAAAGGAAGAAAACCCTTGAATAGTTATCATCTATCTTAAGGTATTTGATTGATTATCCATTACCTTTTCTTTTGAAAACCTTAACTCCTGGCCCCATTACAAGCTAAGAAAAGTCCCTTTGATTTTTAAGTCAAGTGGAGTGAATTAGAAGAAAAGAGGAAGGAATTAGGGGATGCTAAAGTTGTTGATTGAATATAGGTATATGATTTAAAGTGTTACTTGTAACTTTAGCTTGTTCAAAAGGAATATATGTTGACTCCATTCACAAACTCACATTTAAGAACTCTTGAAAAGCATGTGTTAAATCTGAGGCATTCATTCTTGCATATTGCCTTTATTTCTTGTTTAATATAATCTATTGAGTAGCAGATGAGGATCAATTCGTTCATACATAAATGATGAGTAATTGATTCATTCAGTGAGGGTAAACTTCTTTACATGAGGACAAGCAAAATCTTAAGTTTGGGAGTGTATTAACTCATAGAAATCAAGAGTATTCTTGCACATTTTATTCTCTTTTCACTTGTTTTTGGGTTCAAATGGTGCATATAAAGAGATTATAGAAGAAAATGTGATAGGACATAAGAAAAATCAAATTTTGGTCAAACTATGAGTTAAATGCAATTAGTTATGATTAATTATAAAAGTTAAAGAGCTCATGAAGTCCTCTTCCTTGTAGGTGGAAGATGACAAGTTATGAAAGCTCTTAAAGATCATGGGAAGTTGTAAAAGGAAGGAAGAATGCAAGAGGAAGAAGAAAAAGAACACTATAGAGGACAAGCTTGCATTTGCTGTGGAATCCACTGTAGCCAAAGTCATAGCAAAACTACCTGAAAAGCATTGCTCTGTCTGTTTCTGTATGACAATTAGCTATGGCATTCACCATAGCGAACCCATAGCGAATGCGTGAAACTGATACTATGCATTTTGAAAACTTAAGCAGAAATACCAGTATAAAGGCATGGGATAGGTAAAAAATCAAGAGGTCTACACTCCTTGGTCAGATTGGCTACAAAGGCTTCACATTTTTAAGAGCTTGGAGCTTGGGATTGGATTGAGAAAGGATTTAGAGCCTCAATGCTTGGGTTTTCTTGTTCTTTTCTCCTTTTTCTCTTTTTTACTGATGTGGATTATGATTTTGTGTTGAGATTTTGGCATGTACAGACCATGACTAGCTAAAACTATTAGAATTACTTTTACCCATTTTATGGATTGAAATTACTAAATTATCTTGCTTTTGTTGGTTAATGAGTATATAAATATTGATTTTTCATTGAGCTTAATGCTACTTGTGCTTGATCACCACATGATTAGAGTAGTTTAATTTGAAGATGCTTGAGACAACTATTCTAATGGCAGAACTTGAGAAAAATCATGTTAGACTTGAAATTTAATAATGAAATGGATGGTTTGTTGTTAGAATAGAGATATATCTAATAACCTAATATAGTCTATTGAAAAATTGTTTTGGAAATATGGTTTTCATTAATTATAAATAAGAGATTGAATGTTCTTAATGAAGATTAAAAATCAATCTTGACTTGAGAGAGCTTAGTTAATGATTTTAGGATCTTTGACTAGTATATAAACTCATTTAACTAGCATAAGTGACTTAATTGCATAGTTTCATTAAATACAATGGAGAAGTAGTCCTAAGCTAATACCTCTTGAAGTTAGACCCAATTTTCTAATTTCCACCGTGTTTGCTTTATTGTTTTTATCAAAAGTCTTTATACAAATTGATCAAATTCTAATGAATCCATTCAACCTAATTAAGCACATTTTACATTAGTTAACTAGTTTTTGTCATAGTTATTGTGAAATGATACTCTTTTTCTTACTAAATTTTTACTTGCGACCCATGCGCTTGGGGTAAGCTAAATGGCGAACAGGTACCTAAAGGATCATATGTTTAGACAATGATCCATATTAACCCAAAAGGACCCAAAAAGATATGGGTACCTAAACTTAACTATCTTTGATTACATGTATGTTTCAGAGCATCCATAATAAATAAGTGATACATAAATAGTGTATGCTCCTGACATATGACTTGTGATCGTGAAAACTTCTCCATATTAGAACCTAGAAAAGGTGGAAATTTAAGTTTGGAGGAAACCAGTAGGCAAGACAGCTAGAATAGGAGAAGTCAGAGGCAATAAGGGAATTCAAGTAAAAGATGTATGTTATATCAAAGGAATATGCCATAATCTACTCGGTATAAGTCAAAACACAGACAAAGGCAATTGGTTGATATTTGACTCAAAAGAATGCTTGATAATTAGCAAGAAGGACTTACAAATGGAGAAGAAGAATCTCAAAGCAAAAATCACAGCAACAAGAAAAGGGCAGACAAACAAAGTCATCCTTTAAATCCAAAAAGAAATTCACAACAACCAGACCACTTTAACTACTTCATATGGACTTAGTTAGACCTGTAATAGTGAAAAGCCTTTATGTTAATTTATATTCACTGGTCATTATTGATGATTTATCTAGATTTACATGGACTATCTTCTTATCTTCTAAAGATGAAACTTTCAATGAATTTACTGTATTTGCCAAGAAAGTGCAAAATAAGAAAGGTATGTGCATTATAGGCATAAGGACATATCATGAAGGTGAATTTGAGAATCAAGTCTTTGGAGAATATTGTGACACTAATGGCATTGATCATAACTTTTCTGCACCAAGAACACCACAACATAATGGAGTTGTAGAAAGAAAGAACAAAGTGCTTATAGAAATGGCTAGAGCTATGTTGAATGAAAAGAACTTGTCTCAAGTTTTCTGGGCAGATGCAATGAGCACTGCGTGTTATATTTCAAATAAATCCTACAACAGATCAAAGCTTGGAAAAACTCCATACGAGTTATATAAAGGAAGAAGCTAAACATTGCTCATTTGCATTCTTTGGTTGCAAGTGCTTCATTCATAATAATGGTAAGGATAACCTAGGAAAATTTGACTATAAAGCAGATGAGGGAATATTTCTAGGTTATTCAAATTGAAGCAAAGCTTATAGAGTTTATAATAAAAGGACATGTATTATTGGAGAATCAGTTCATGTTGTATTTGATGAATATGAATCCACTAATAAAAACTTTAATTATGAACAAGAAGTAGTAGTTTCCCAAGAAAATATAAGTCTACTCCTAATCCATCTAATCTTGAGGTTGAGAAAAATGAAAATGGTAACCAACCTTCTATGCAGTGTCAACCTAAAGCTTGGAATATAACAAGAATCATCCCTTAGACCAATTCATAGGAGAAGTCAGTGAAGGAGTAAAAACTAGAAACACAATTTTAAATGAAGTTAGTTTCTCTGCTTTTATATCTGAAGTTGAACATTCAAACATTGACGAAGCCCTGTCACACAATGATTGGGTGATAGCAATTCAAGAAGAACTCAATCATGAAAGAGGCAAGCTTTACCCAAAAGGGGGGGGTGAATTGGGTGATGTGATAAATTTTTCGGTTGATGCGGTGATATAGTAATAGCTGTAGATAGAGTAGAGTTGATAAGATAAGCACAAAGAGAATTATACTAGTTCGGCCGAAAACCTAGGCCTACGTCCAATCCTCAGAGATCAAACCTACTAAGATTTTCACTATTCTTCTAAGATTCAGTCGGCTCTCGGAACATCGCAAGACAACAACCGTCCTTGGAAAGACTACGAGTATAAATACTAAAAATTTCTCTCCCTCTTACGACAAGTCTTACGTGCAGAAAAACAAACCTATGACCTTTCTCTCTTGCTTATGTATACAATTCTTATGAGCAGCAACATTCTCTCCTGCTTACACCACTGTAAGTCTTACGAGCAGCAACGTTCTCTACTGGTTATATCTTGTAAGTCTTATGAGCAGAAAGTCCTACTAGGAATTCTCTCACTGCTTCTCTAGTAAGGAAATCTCCCCTCTCAAGGTCCCAATACCTTGAGATCAAATGAAAATAGAATTTGAAGTGTATACAAACTCTCTTACAGAGAAAATATGATAATCACTGAAGAACAATGTGAATACAGAGGAAATTTAAATAATAGAGACTCATGAATTTGCTTGTGTGAATTCTTGTACTTTGTTGTTTTCTATGGTCTCTGGAGCTCTGTATTTATAGACATTTGTTTTTGCCCGTTTGAATAATAATCATTGTGGAGCAGGGCATTTTACTGTGGAATGGCATGCGTACGTTTGAAATCTTTGATCACGGTAGGTACGTGCTTGGATGGTCGTAATGATGCTGTTTGCCGTTGTTTGACTTCGTCTGTGTCTTTCTAATTCAAACATTCAAACTCCTGTATCACACTCATAATATATGTTAAATGATGTTATATAATAAAAATAAGTGGAAATATAATGAATAAATAACATTAAACCATATTTGGATTGAACGCTGTAAGACTAGTGGTTTTGGCTTCTAGCAGAGTATCACTCGAGTGCAATACCATATTTTCTCCTTTTGCTTTAGTTTTACACTTACACTTCCACGTGATTTTAAGAGAGTGCATTTTCACACTTACGAGTGATGTGGGTCCTCACTCGAGCACGGGTCTCCTTACTCGAGTGCTTCTTCATTGTACACTATGAGCCATGTCTCTGGACAACACTCGCACCCTAGTTTATCAAGAGTGTGATTTTGCACTTGCAGGTGATGTGGGCCCTCACTCGAGCATACTTACTCTTACTCGAGTGAGAAGAATATTCTTCTATAATATACTCTTTGTCTTCAGTACTTGCATCAGAATTGAGAGAGTTAGATTTCTCACTCGGGAGTGCTGATGTTTTACTCGGGTGCATGTACTCTCGCTCAGGCATGCTTATGCTTCTCTGTTCTGCATGACTCTCGGCCAAACACTCGTAGTCCCTCACTCGCTAGGACTCAGGTTCACCTAAGCCCATCACTCGAGTACAGATA
Organism: Inga laurina; assembly: GCA_963855925.1. NCBI lineage: Eukaryota > Viridiplantae > Streptophyta > Magnoliopsida > Fabales > Fabaceae > Inga > Inga laurina. The sequence goes on from OY979707.1 coordinate 24,683,328, forward strand.
CTATGCTCGAGTGAAGTGTTGATATCTTGTTTCTGACTTTGCTCTCTGTCAAACACTTTCTGTCTAACACTTTCATATGCTCAAGTGTAAAGCAGCTTGATGCTCGAGTGTGACTTCTATTGCTTGAGTGCATCAGTAAAACTGACAGCAATTGCTCTCTGTCAAAGCTTTCTGTCCAACACTTGCATGTGCTCGAGTGAAACATAGCTTCATGCTCGAGTGTGAACTTTGTTGCTCGAGTGCATCAATAAAAATGACAGCAAACATTTATAAACTTTTCCATATGCATCTGGTAACTTTGTAACTATTGTCTAGACTTGTAAAAACATACTTTGCACACAATAAACTTTTGTTATCATCAAAACTTGGAATCTAACATTTTCCCCCTTTTTAATGATTACAAAACCTTTGTGATGAGTTTTAAGAAAAATCTTGACTAGAGTGAAAATTTTGAAAAACATTATCAACATTTCCAAATGCATATATCTCACAAAAGTTTAGACTCATTTTCAGATTTTTGCACTTATCCTCATATGTTTCCTGCAATACTTCTAATGGACACTTAACAACCAAGATAAGTCATAGTATCACAGGAATCATTAAAACTGAACAGAAAACTTAATAACCTTGAAAATAACCATTAGTGAACTTGAAAAGTACAATATTAAGCTTGAATCAACATCTACCCATAAAACCCCATATACAACCATGTCAGCAAAAAGAAACCAGAAAATAACAATATAACAATAATCCTACCCCAATACATAAAACTACCCAATACACCTCATATTAGACTATATCAGCTCAGAAACTATCACAGATCCTTCTCCCCTATTTTTTTAGCATCAGAAGGGGGATGAGTAAAAGTGAGATCAGATGGTGGGGCAAAAAGCACCATGGTAGTGGAAGGGTCAACTGGCTCTGGCTCAAAAAGTGGAGATGATGGCTGAGGAACAGAGGCTGCAGGTGGTGGTGAAGGCGACCGATCATAAGTGACACCAACATTGGAATCCAGGTCAGTGAAGAGAACATGAGTCTGTGTTTGAGGAGGTGAAGTCATGGCAGGAGTAAACTCAGGTGGCACCTCAGAAGAAGTAGTTAGAAAATGAGTGCGCAAGAAGATTTCCATATCAATGATTCTTCTCGACATATCTTCTTGAGTCTTGAACATCAAGTTAAAGTTGGTATTCACCTTGTTCACCAACTTTAAGACTTGTAACTCCATCGTGTTCACCAATTTCTCATTCTCATTCATCAATTCCTTTTTCAGACCAGACATAGCTTGATTGATCACTTCAGCCAGATGGCTTGAAAGTGATGCATTCAGGAAAGATGGAGATGGAATGGAACCTTGAGCAGAAGATTGAGCCTCATCACCTCTCAATGGAGTGGCTTCTCTATGAGATGTAGCCCTGGTCTGAATCACTGGAAGATTAATACTCATATGTGTCAATTGAGTCTTGCCAAACTTAGGAATGGTTACTCTCTCAGTTCCCTCCAAGTACCACACTTTGTTTTTCTTGAGAATGAGAGACACAATTTGAGGATATGGTATGGTGGCGGATTTTGATGAAGAAAATCAAAATCTTCTCATCTCACTAAAGATAATCTCCCCCACATTTCTTTGCTGACCGGCTAAGAATGAGGCTAGCAAGTAGTAATCTCTCTTAGCAAAATGGGTATAATTTTTGGATTTATTAACAAATCCTACAAGAATATATGTAGTGAAGGGCACGATTAGAATCAGGCATGTTAATAGGCTTAAAGTTAAGAGGGCCTATTAGGTCATTTGTGTTAGAACAAGTGTTTCACCTAAGAAGGGGGGTGAATTGGGTGATACTAAAATTTCGTTGCAAATAAAAACTTGACGGTGAATATAAAGCAATAAGGAGTAAGGAGAAATATCACTGAAGTGTATACCGAGAGTTATACTGGTTCGGCCACAACCACTTTGACCTACGTCCAGTTCTCAGAGCTTCTCTGAGAGTTTTACTATAACTTCCAAGATTCAGTGGGTTCTTGGCACCTCAGTACAAGCAAGTTCCTTCGCCTGGATACTCGCTCCCCCTTACAAGTTGTAATCCAATCCCAACTCAAGGTTCCACAACCTTAAGTTACCTCAATAACAAATATTGAGTTTGAATGAAATATCTCTCTCACAGAGTGAATAAGAATCACTGAAGAATAGAATTACAAGTATAATGTAAAACAGAGTAATGAACTTGATGATATGTTCGTGAATGTGTTCTTGTTATCTTCTCTGTTTGGATGTTCCCATATATATAGATACGTTGGTAATGATTGCTGGAACATATTTCTTCATGCCCGTTGGAGTGTGCGCAGCCACTATTGACTTTTCCAGTATTTGAAAGATATACGTTTGCGGTAGGTGGCGATCGGTGACATTTGAACGTTGCATTTGAATTTCCTTATTTAGTAAGATCTCTTCATTGTTTATCTGTGGATATACTAAGAATACTAATATAATGAAAGGTTAATCAAATAGGAAACAAAACAATGAACGTTGGAATGATTTCTGAATTTCTGGGTTTGCATACTTGAGTAGCTACTCAAGTATTCATTAAAGTTTACTCGAGTACTTACTCGAGTATCATCATGAAAACTTTGATGAACTACAAGTCAACAAACAACTATAAGATTACTCGGGTAGTGCTTGGAATAAACAAAATATCAAACCTTTGGAAATGCATGTTTACTCGGGTACCTACTCGAGTAATGCACTTTTTTCTTCATAGGTTACTCAGGTACCAACTCGAGTAAACCTTCAAATAAACTTATGTTACTCGATGCTTTACTCCAGTAATGTTGGCAGGATTTCAAGGCCGAGAGCACTTCAAGTTTGATTAACTTGTTACTCGAGTACATACTCTAGTAAACTCAATTTGTGTGCATAGCTTACTCGGGTAATGACTTGAGGTTTTTCTTCAAAAATAACTCTGCATACTCGAGTACATACTCGAGTAATCCACTTAAAATGAATCATTAAATACTGCATACTTGATTAGCACATCGAGTGAAGTATGATAAAAAAAACTAGATCAAGTTATTCGAGTACTACCTTCTGGTTTTTGCTTACCATAGTGAGTTACTCGAGTAACTCCTCGAGTAACGTTGGCAGGGTTCAAAATGCCAAGAGCAACACATTTTCTGAAACAGAGTACTCGAGTATCATTGGCAGGCCAAGAGTAACTTGAAAACTTTTATCTGGTTACTCAAGTAGCTACTCGAGTAACATTGGCAGGCCGAGAGCAACTCCAAACAATTTACCTGGTTACTCGAGTAGCTACTCTAGTAACATTGGCAGGCCGAGAGCAACTTGAAAATATTTACACTATTACTCGAGTACTTACTTGAGTAACGTTGGCAGGTTACTCGAAGGTATCTCTGGTTACTTCAAGTTTTGTCTCATTACTTGAGTACTTACTCGAGTAATGCCTTAGAAAACTTGCTTCTGATCAAGTTTCTCAGCTTTTTCTCTTAGCCTTTCTTCATTACTCCAATGTTTTCTTCAAGTGATGATTTTCCCTGTTATTAGTTAATTCAAACCAAATCTTTTTCATAATATTCTTTGTTATCATCAAAACATGAGATCTAACAATTTGGTCTTAAAAGCTGGAAGGCTTCATTGGCTGACAGAGTGGGTAGATCAGAAGGAGGTACAACATATCCAAGTATATCATTAATGATATTAGTAGATATCATAATAAATTGATCTCTAACAGTAGTAGATACTACTTCCTCTATCAACTCTCCGGTCCTATATTTTATGTTGTGGGATTTCATGTTGCAATAGAAGGTTTTCACAAAAAGAGGGTGAATAAGGAATATGAACACTCAGCCAGGGAGCATAAAATCCATGAAAAGGATGAAAATCCAAACCATAGCTTTTCATCAAATAATCTAAGTCGACATAAACTATGGGACAGAATTGTCTATGTGTAAACTCAGAATCATATACCTTCTATTGCAGTGCCTTCAGTTCCTTAATATTAAAGTCTTCAGGAGGATTTGTGACTTGTTCTTCCTCTGGAGCCTATGATGTGGAAGGAACCCCTAAAGCAGCTGCATTGGACTGGCCAACTTGATGTGAACTTGAGGCACTGGCTTGTGAGGCAATTTTTCCAACCAATGCGTCAAGGCTTGATTTCTCCATTGCTTCCCGGAGTTGCATATTGAAAGAGTCATCGGAGGAAGAATATTGTTGTGGTTGCTCTGTGTCCTTCTTCTTTCCTCTTCCTTTGACTTCTTTGGATTGAGACTGACTAACAATTGGTTCTTTAAAAACCACTCCTTTTGGTTTCTTTTACGGAGGTTGATCCTTCTTAGCCATTTGAGGCTTAGGGTGAGGTTTCTTGGCTGGAGTTCTCTTTTTGGTTTTGAGTTTAGGAAGAGGTGTAGGAGTAGAAGACAGAGAAGGTGTAGGAGATGAGGATGTGGCTACTATAGTCTCTGAAGCACTAGCGGCTGAATGAGTGGGTGAAGGTGAATGGGAAACAACAGGAATCTTAGTTCTAGCCATTTAAAAATGAAATGAGAGTCACATATTTGCAAAGGACTAAGAGAGAGATTTTTAGAAAGGTTCTTCGGTTAGGGCACAAAATGAGAAGCTTTAAGGATAAATTTCACCTTATAAAGATGATTGAAGAGTTGTAACGGTGATTAGAAGCAATATGAGGCATTTAATCGATGGGTAACGGTTGGAGGTGAAGAAAGACGCCCCTTGAGTTACGCGACGCTTTGAGTGAAAGGAGGAAGTACAACGGTCTGATCTATCGCATAACTGATATAAGTTCCAACATTCGAGTGACAACCCTAGTGTTTTAGTGTTGTTTATACTGTGCTCAAGCGTGATCATATTGTGCTCGAGTGATATTCAAACAAATTTGATAAAGCATGTAAAAGTGTACTTGATTTAAATATATCTTGTTATATTTTTCATCTTTGTACTCAAATCCTCCAAAATCATTTGAGTAACCCTGCTTTGAATAAGTATTTGTAAAAAAACTCTTCCTTCTACTCGAGTTCTCTTGCTTCACTTCAGGTAAATTCATACCATGCTCGAGTGAAGTTCTTCCCTCACTCGAGTGAGACCTGTCACTCTTGGTATGCTTGAGTGAGTTTCAAGAGTCCTTACATACTTTGTTAATCCCTATTTTTCATAGCCTGAATCAGAGTATATGCTATAGTTCTAGACTCGAGCATTGTTAACTGACTTCGAGTGAGAATGAGCTTAGCACTCGAGTGACACTTCCAGTGCTCGAGTGACAGACCTGCAAAAAAAATTTCTACATACTCTGATGCCTAAGTCAGTATCGTTATCATCAAAAACTTATTAAACATAATAATTAACAACAAAAACTTACAACTCATTGGGATTAACCATTCCCAATTCTCTTCGAATATATAAGAATTGATCTTTAGCTATTGGCTTTGTGAATATGTCAGCGAGTTGAAGATGTGTTGGTATGAATTCTACTTTGACATCCTTCTTTTGCATGAGATCTTAAATGAAATGATGTTGGATATCTTTGTGTTTTGTCCTTGAATGTTGCACAGGATTCTTGGCCAAGCTAATGGTGCTAATGTTGTCACAATAAATTGGAATCTCTTTTAAGTATATCCCCAAATCCTAAAGTTGTTGCTTCAACCATAGTACTTGAGAACAACAACTTGCTACAGCTATATATTCAACTTCAGTAGAAGATAATGACACTGTGTTTTGCTTCTTGTTGAACCATGATACTAGAGAGCCTCCAAGGAATTGACATTGACCACTAGTACTTTTCCTGTTAGTTTTATATCTTGCATGATCTGAATCTGAATAGGCCATCAAATATTCGTTTCCTCTTTTTGGATACCATAAACCAAGTTTTGTAGTGTCTCCTAGGTATTTGAAGATTCTTTTCACAGTCTCTGCATGTGATACCTTAGGAGCATATTGATACCTTGCGCACATTCCAACACTGAACTGAATATCCGGCCTGCTTGCTATAAGATAGAGTAATGAACCAATCATTCCTCTATATTTAGTGATGTTGTAACTAGGACCTTTTACATCAGCTTCCAACAATGTTGTGGAACTCATTGGAGTATCAGCTCTATTAGCATTGTCCAATCCATACTTCTTTAACAACTCCTTCGAATATTTTGTTTGAGATACAAATATCCCATTCTTTCTTATCTTAATTTGAAGTCCAAGAAAGAAATTTAATTCTCCCATCATGGACATCTCAAACTCTCTCTGCATAATCTTGGAAAATTCTTGACACATAGATTCGTTAGTAGCACCGAAAATACTATCATCAACATAAATTTGAACAATTAGAATATCATCTTTGTTATGTTTGATGAAAAGAGTTGTATCCACTTTTCCTCTAATAAAGTTTTGATCAAGAAGAAACTTGCTTAGTCTTTCATACCAAGCTCTAGGTACTTGTTTCAAACCATATAAAGCTTTCTTAAGTTTGAAAACATGATCAGGCTTTATTTTATCTTCAAAACCAGGAGGTTGTTCTACATATACTTCCTCCATAATATAACCATTTAGAAAAGCACTTTTCATATCCATTTGATAAATTTTAAAACCTTTAATGCAAGCAAAGGCTAAAAGTAGTCGTATTGCTTCCAATCTTGCCACTGGAGCATATGTTTCCTCATAATCAATACCTTCTTCTTGATTATAGCCTTTGGCTACCAATCTTGCTTTGTTTCTCACAATGATTGCTGATTCATCAAGTTTTTTTTTTGAAAACCCATTTGGTTCCTATAACCGATTAATCTTTAGGTCGAGGAACTAAATCTCAAACTTGATTTCTTTGAAATTGATTTAATTCTTCTTGCATAGCAATCACCCAATCATTGTCAGATAAAGCTTCTTCCATAATAGAAGGTTCAATTTCAGAAATAAAAGCAGCAAAAGTTACCTCATTAAGAATTCTATTTCTGGTTTTGACACCTTCGTGAATATCTCCAATTACATGATCAATTGGATGATCTTTAATATGTCTCCATGCTTTAGGTTGAGTATGATCATCGACATCTTCTATATTTCGAAAATCATTTGTTTCAAGATCATTCTGTTTTAAAATAGTTTTGTTTTTCTTTATCAAATCCATTTCTTCTTCATCAAAATGCTTTGTCTAAGAGTCAAGTTCATCAAACACAACATGAATGGAATCTTCAACTGTACATGTTCTTTTATTAAAAACTCTATATGCTTTACTTCTATTAGAATATCCTAGAAATAAACCTTCATCAGACTTTGAATCAAATTTACCCAAGTTTTCTTTACCGTTGTTGTGAATAAAGCACTAGCATCCGAAGATGTGTAGATGAGCAAGATTTGGCTTTCTTCCTTTGTAGAGTTCATATGGTGTCTTTCCAAGTGACTTACGAATATATAATCGATTTGAAATATAGCATGCGGTACTTATTGCATCTGCCTAGAACACTTGTGACATTTCTTTTTCATTAAGTATTGCTCTTGCCATTTCTGTGTGGACTCTGTTCTTCCTTTTTACTACTCCATTTTGCTGGGGTGTTCTAGGTGCAGAGAAGTTGTGATCTATTTCCTCATTGTTGCAGTAGTCTTCAAAGAGTTGATTATCAAATTCTCCTCCATGGTTTGTCCTAATAGAAACAATAGAAATACCTTTCTCATTTTGGACCTTCTTAGAAAAAATAATAAATTCTACAAATGTTTCATCTTTTGAAGCGATAAATATAGTCCATGAAAATCTTGTAATCAACAATTACTAAAGTATATAGATTTCCTCCAAAAGTTTTTACTCTTGCTAGACCTACCAAATCCATAAGAAGTAATTGTAAAGGTTTGGAAGTAGAAATCTCATACTTTATTTTGAATGAAGATTTAGTTTGTTTAACTTTTTGACAAGCTTCACAAATCATGTTATCTTTGAATTTTAGTTTAAGAAGACCAACAACTAAATCTTTTCTAATCAGTTTGTCAAGTTGGTTCATATTAACATGAGTAAGACGCTTATGCCATAACCAACTTTCCTTTGATCTGTAAAGAAAACAATTTTCAGAAGAATTTGAAGTTAAATTAATAGTATAACAGTTACCGTCCCTTTGAGCTCGGATCTTTGCCTTGATGGATTCTTTATTAAGCGGCAGATCTTTCTTGTTTACTATTAAGCATTCTTTTGAATCAAAGATCACCCAGTTATCACTGTCAGTGCTTTGATTTGCACTCAAGAGGTTGTGGCATAATCCTTCAACGTAATATACATCATTGATTTGAACACCATCGGATTTTCCCACTTCACCAATTCCAGCAATACGTTCAGATTGGATACCTCCAAAAGTTACCTTTCCTCCCTCTCTGGTTTCTACCATGGTGAACTTATTTTTGCCACCAGCCATGTATCTCGAGCATCCACTATTAATGTACCACTTGTTTGTTAGTTATGCTTTGAGACATACCTAGAGTAAGAAGATCAGGTTTTAGGTACCCACACTTTCTTGGGTCCTTTGAGGTTAGTATGCAATACTTTTGGTACATGTGTCCCTTTCGAAACCCATTTATATGTTCCAATGACTTGTCATTTTCTAAAATAACATGATGAAGTATAATGTCCTTTCCTATTACAATAGCTACATGATACGAATGGATTTGATGTATGCACATAATTCTTGAAATATTTGAGATAAGTTCTACTGCTATTTTTCTTATTTCCTCTATTTTTATCATGATCATACTTATATCCAATTCCATATTTATCAAAGGAAACTCTCTGAGAATTTATAATAACTTTAAAAGTTTCACTTCCTTTAGTAAATGTTTCCTCAGTTTTTGTTAAATCTCTTATTTTCTTATCTTTTTCTTCACATACTTCACATGATGATATGATAGTATTTTCTAATTCCTTTACTTTCTTCTTGTAACTAACCATTTCTTTAGCTACCTTGATGAATTCAGTATGCAATGCATTATATTCAGATAATAACTTATCATAAGTAGGTTCAGAATCACTTACCTCAGAATCCGATTCTTCTTCTTTAGCTACCAAGCATAGATTTTCCATTTCGTCGTCGTCGCTTTCTTCATTCGACGAGCTATCACCCCAGATAAATGATATGTATGCTTTCTTCTTCTGCTTCTTTTTGTCTTTGTTTCTGAAACATTCTGATTTGATGCGTCCAGGCTTCCCACATCCATAGCATACTATCTGTTGCTCCTTGTTTTCTTTCTTGCTTGGTCCATCTTGATAATTTTGAAGTTCTTTTGACCTCTTCTATAGAACTTCTTGAATTTTCTCACGATCATTCCCATATCATCATTATCAAGAACATCTTCATTTTTGAAACAACCTCTTCTTCCTTGATAGCTTTAAGTGCAATTCCCCTTTTCTTTTTATCATCTAACTCTTTTAGTTCCTTCTTGAATCTCAACTTCCCTTCATACTCAGAAAGGCTACCAAAGAGAGCAGCTACAGATATCATTGACTCTCCTTTAGCTTCTTCGATAGCTGTCACCTTCACTTCCCATTCTTTCATAAGAATATTAAGAATCTTTCTTACCTAGGAATTTTGGTCAAATGATTTCCTAAATTATTTTGGTCAAGCTTATAGAGTTTATAATAAAAGGACATGTATTGTTGGAGAATCAGTTCATGTTGTATTTGATGAATATGAATCCACTGATAAAACCTTTAATGATAAACAAGAAGTAGTAGTTTCTCAAGAAAATAATAAGTCTACTCCTAATCCATCTAATCTTGAGGTTGAGAAAAATGAAAATGATAATGAACCTTCTATGCAGTGTCAACCTAGAGCTTGGAAGTATAACAAGAATCATCCCCTAGACCAAGTCATAGGATTAGTCAGTGAAGGAGTAAAAACTAGAAACAAAATTTTAAATGAAGTTAGTTTCCCTGCTTTTATATCTGAAGTTGAACCTTCAAACATTGACGAAGCCCTGTCAGACAATGATTGGGTGATAGTAAGGCAAGAAGAACTCAATCATGAAAGAGGCAAGCTACACCCAAGAGGGGTTGAATTGGGTGATGTGATAAATTTTTCGGTTGATCTAGTGATATAGGAATAACTGTAGATAGAGTAGAGTTGAGAAGATAAGCACACAGAGAATTATACTGGTTCGGCCCTAAACACAGGCCTACCTCCAGTCCTCAAAGATCAAGACCTAGTGCGATTTTCACTATTGTTCCAAGATTCAGTGGGCTCTCGGACCGCCGCAAGACAACAACCTGTTAGATCTCATGTTTTGATGATAACAAAAGAATGGTATGAAAAAGTATTGATTAATAAATAAGTTTGAACAAAGTAATAACAGGAATAAGCATCACTTGAGGTAAGCATTGGAGTAATGAAGAAAGGCCAAGAGAAAATGCTGAGAAACTTGATCAGAAGCAAGTTTTCTAAGTCATTACTCGAGTACGTACTCGAGTAATGAGACAAAACTTGAAGTAACCAGAAGCACCTTCCAATAACCTGCCAACGTTACTCGAGTAGGTACTCGAGTAATAGTGTAAGTATTTCAAGTTGCTCTCGGCCTGCCAATGTTACTCGAGTAGCTACTCGAGTAACCCGGTAAATACTTGGAGTTGCTCTCGGCCTGCCAACGTTACTCGAGGAGCTACTCGAGTAACCATATGAAAACCTTCCAGTTGCTTTCGGCCTACCAATGATACTCGAGTAAGTACTCGAGTAAATCTGTTTCTGAAAATATGTTGCTCTCGGCACATTGTACTACTGCCAATGTCACTCGAGTAGCTACTCGAGTAACACACTGAGGTAAGTAAAAACTTGAAGGTAGTACCCGAATAACTTGATTTAATTTTATCTCACTTTCCTCGAGTCTTTACTCTAGTATGCAAGTATTTAATGTTCTATTTTAAGTGGATTACTCGAGTATGTACCCGAGTATGCAAAGTTATGTTTGAAGGAAAACCTCAAGTCATTACTCGAGTAAATTATGTACAAAAAGTAAGTTTACTCGAGTAGGTACTCGAGTAACAAGGTAATCAGACTTGAAGTGCTCTCGGCCTTGAAATCCTGCCAATATTACTGGAGTAGAGCATCGAGTAATCAAAAGTTTATTTGAAGGTTTACTCGAGTTGGTACCCAAGTAACCTATGAAGTTGTGGATGCATTACTCGAGTAGGTACCCGAGTAAACATGAATTTCCAAAGGTTTGAAATTTAGTTATTCCATGCACTACCCGAGTAATCTTATATTTTTTTATTGACTTGAAGTTAATCAAAGCTTTCCCGATGATACTCGAGTAAGTACTCGAGTAAACTTCAAGGGATACTCGAGTAGCTACTCGAGTAAGCAAACCCAGAAAGTTTGAAATCATTCCAACAGTCATTGTTTTATTTCCTATTTGGTTAACTTTTCATTATGTTAGTATTGTTAGCATTTCAACAGATAAACAATAAAGAGATCTTAACAAATAAGGAAAGTCAAAAGCAACGCTCAAATGTCACCGACCGTCACCTACCGAAACGTATGTTTTTCAAATACTGGAAAAGTCAATAGTGGCTGCGCATGCTCCAATGGACATGAAGAAATATGTTCCAGCAATCATTACCAACGTATCTATATATATGGGAACATCTAAACAGAGAAGAGAATAAGAACATACTCACGAACGTATCATCAAGTTCATTACTCTGTTTTATATTGTACTTGTAATTCTATGCTTCAGTGATACTTATTCACTCTGTGAGAGAGTTATTTCATTCAAACTCAATATTTATTATTGAGGTAACTTAAGGTTATGGAACCTTGAGTTGGGATTGGATTACAACTTGTAAGGGGGAGCGAGTGTCCAGGTGTAGGAACTTGCTTGTACTGAGGTGCCAAGAACCCACTGAATCTTGGAAGTTATAGTGAAACTCTCAGAGAAGCTCTGAGGACTGGACGTAGGTCAAAGTGGTTATGGCCGAACCAGTATAACTCCCGGTGTACACTTCAGTGATATTTCTCCTTACTCTTTCCTGTTTTAATTTCAACATCAAATTTTATATTTGCAACGAAATTTTTAAGATCACCCAATTCACCCCCCTCTTGGGTGAAACGCTTGCTCTAACATTTGGTATCAGAGCGTAGGTCTTCTTGTGAAGGTATAACAACCTAAGAAGGATCCAATGGCAAGCATGGGTGAAGGAATTCTTCCCGACGGTGCATCCATCACTAGACCTCTAGGTTTCAGTGGCGAACACTTTTCTTTCTGGAAAGCAAAGTTCAGAGTATTCATAATGGCTACTGAATATGGGCTATGGGATGTGATTGAGAGTGGAAACTATCAACCTACGAAGACTGTAGATTCTCAGAAAATTCACAAGACGCTAGCGGAATATGATGAGAATGACAAGAAACTTATCACTCTCAACAGCAAGCCAATTTTGATGTTACAAAGTGCCTTGAGTCAAAGTGAGTATTTCAGAATTTGCACACTTCCAACAGCAAAGGAAATGTGGGAAGCTCTGGAAATAGCTCATGAAGGAACTTCGGGAATAAAGGAGAATTGGATCAACACCTTAGTCACTGAATTCGATTTACTTCTAATGAAATCAGGTGAATCAATATCTGAATTTGAACTTAGATATACTCATCTTGTTAATCAACTTGCAGCTCTTGGGAAAGTCTATGATCAGCATACCCAAGTACGGAAGATTCTAAATATTCTTTCTAAAGAATGGGAGGCCAAAGTCACTTCGATAGAAGAAGCAAAAGGGGAATCAATGAGATCAGTTGCTTCTCTATTTGGAAATCTTTCTGAATATGAAAGCAAACTAAAGTTCAAACGAGAACTAGATGACATTAGTGACAAGAAAAAGAAAGGTCTTGCACTAAAAGTAAAAGAAGAGAATCAAGATGAGGATGAGGAGTTTGACGATGATGAAATGGGCCTAATCATAAAACGATTCAGAAAGTTCTACAAGAAAAGACAAGGATTCAAACACTTTCAAAAAGGTGGAACTAGCAGCAAAGATCATATCATTTGCTACGAATACGGAAAACCAGGACATATCAAATCAGAATGTCCAGAACTGAATCAAAAGAGCAAAGAAAAGAGAAAAGGCAAATTCTTCAACAAAAAGAAGGCCTTCGTATCTGCTATATGGGGTGATAGCTCCTCTGACGAAGAAAGTGATGAGGAAGAAGTAGCTAATATATGTCTTGTCGCTCAAGAAGAAACAGAAGAGGAGGTAAATGATTCTGAACCTACCTATGATGAATTACTTTCTGAATATAATGCTTTACATTCTAAATTCATCAAAGTAGTTAAAGAATTGATTGTTTTCAAAAAGAAAAACAAAGCTCTTGAAACTGAACTTAAAGAAAAGGATTGTGAAAATTGTTCATCTTTGAAAAAGAAAAACATTGATCTCACAAAAACTCTTGAAAAATTTACACAAGGAAGTGAGATGCTAAATGTTATTTTAAAAGCTCAACGATTTGTAAATGACCGATCTGGAATTGGATATGATCCAAAGTCAGATAAAAGGAAAGGTAGAAAGAAAGCAGGAGGTAAGTCATATTTGAATTATTCCAGCATTCTATGCATACATCAAATCCTTTTGCATTTTGTAATTACTGAATAGAAAAGGTCATTATACATCTTCATGCATTCATAAGAAGAAAGGAACAATAGGAACCTACAAATGGGTACCTAAAGGCTCATATGTTCAGAAAATTATTTGTACTAACCCAACAGGACCCAAAAAGATGTGGGTACCTAAGACCTAGTCATTTGATTGTAGGTATGTCTCAAAGCATCCAAAAATAGCAAGTGGTACATAGATAGTGGATGCTCTAGACATATGACCGGATATTTTGAAAGTTTTACCACATTGCAACCTAAGGAAGGTGGAAAGGTAAAATTTGGAGGAAATCAATCCGAAAAGATAGCAGGAATTGGTGAAATCAAAAATGACAAAGGAATACAAGTCAAAGATGTATATTATGTTGAACGCTTGTGTCACAATTTGCTGAGTGTAAGTCAAAGTGCAGATAAAGACAACTGGGTAATATTTGACTCAGAAGAATGCTTAATTATCAACAAGAATGATTTACAACTTGATAATAAGAATATCAAGGCTAAGCTCAGAGTAAAAAGGGAAGGTAACCGCTATACTCTAGATATTAGTATAAATGAGTCTGAAAACTGTTTTCTGACTAATACTGATGAAAGTTGGTTATGGCATAAGAGATTGGCTCATGTCAATATGCATCAATTAGGCACACTACTCAAAAAGGATTTAGTTCTTGGATTACCCAAAGTAACTTTCAAAAATGACTTGATTTGTGACGCATGTCAAAAGGGTAAACAAACTAAATCATCTTTCAAATTGAAAAATGAGATTTCAACAAATAGACCACTACAATTATTCCATATGGATTTAGTTGGCCCAGCAAGAATAAAGAGTCTTGGTGGAAACTTATATTCATTGGTTATTGTTGATGATTTCTCTAGATTTACATGGGTTATTTTTCTATCTTCAAAAGATAAAACCTTTGAAGAATTTATTGTTTTTGCCAAGAAAGTGCAAAATGAGAAAGGTATGTCCATTGCAGGTATTAGGACTGATCATGGTGGAGAATTTGAAAATCAAGCCTTTGAAGAATATTGTGATACTAATGGCATTGATCACAATTTTTCTGCTCCAAGAACACCTCAACAAAACGGGGTTGTGGAACGCAAGAATAGAGTGCTCACTGAAATGGCTAGAGCAATGTTGAATGAAAAGAATGTGTCTCAAGTGTTTTGGGCTGATGCTATGAGTACAGCATGCTATATTTCAAATAGGGCCTATATCAAAACAAAACTTGGAAAGACACCTTATGAGTTATACAAAGGAAGGAAGCCAAACATTGCTCATCTACACATCTTCGGTTGTAAGTGTTTCATTCATAATAATGGTAAAGATAACTTAGGAAAATTTGATTCTAAAACAGATGAAGGAATTTTCCTAGGATATTCTAACCGAAGTAAAGCATATAGAGTTTACAATAAAAGAACATGTATTATTGAAGAATCAATTCATATTGTATTTGATGAATTTGAATCCTCTGACAAAACCATTGATGAAGAACAGGAAGTTGTTTTAAATCAAGAGAATGGTCAATCTTTTTCTAAATCTCTTATTCCAGAGGTTGATGAAATTAAGGAAGAAGAGCAATCCCTAGGTCAACCTAGAGCTTGGAAATACAATAAAAGTCATCCCTTAGATCAAGTCATAGGAGATGTGAATGAAGGGATCAAAACTAGAAATAGAATTTTCAATGAAGTAAGTTTTTCTGCATTCATTTCTGAGATTGAACCTTCTAACATTGATGAAGCCCTGCCAGACAATGATTGGGTTATAGCAATGCAAGAAGAACTAAATCAATTTGAAAGAAATCAAGTTTGGAATTTGATGCCCAGACCCAAAGATCATCCGATCATTGGTAATAAATGGGTATTCAAGAACAAACTCGATGAATCCGTAATTATTGTCAGAAACAAGGCAAGATTGGTGGCCAAAGGCTATAATCAGGAAGAAGGGATTGATTATGAGGAAACATATGCTCTAGTGGCTAGATTGGAAGCTATACGTGTACTCTTAGCCTTTGCATGCATCAAAGGATTCAAACTCTATCAAATGGATGTAAAGAGTGTTTTTCTAAATGGTTACATCATGGAAGAAGTGTATGTAGAACAACCTCCAGGTTTTGAGGATGTTACTAAACCTGACCATATTTTCAAACTTAAAAAGGCTTTATATGGTTTAAAGCAAGCTCCTAGAGCATGGTATGAAAGGCTCAGTAAGTTTCTTATTGATCAAGGTTTTGTACAGGGAAAAGTTGATACAACACTCTTTATAAAACGAAAACACAATGATATTTTAACTGTTCAAATATATGTTGATGACATTGTTTTCGGTGCTACTAATGAATCTCTGTGTAAGGAATTTTCTGAGATAATGCAGGGAGAATTTGAGATGTCAATGATGGGAGAATTGAATTTCTTTCTTGGTTTGCAAATCAAACAAAGAAAGAATGGAATCTTCATATCTCAAACAAAGTACTTAAAAGAGCTATTGAAGAAGTATGGAATGGATGAAGCAAATGGCACAGACACGCCTATGAGCTCAACTACGTTGCCTGATGCTGATGTTAAAGGAAAGGACTACAACATCACAAAGTATAGAGGAATGATTGGATCATTACTCTATCTCACGGCAAGTAGACCAGACATCCAATTTAGTGTTGGTATATGTGCAAGATATCAATTGGCACCAAAAGAATCACATGCTGAAACGGTCAAACGAATCTTTAGATACCTTGCTGACACACCCGAATTGGGTCTGTGGTATCCAAAGGAAGAAGTGAATATCTTGTTGTATATTCAGATTCAGATCATGGAGGATACAAAACAGACAGAAAGAGCACCAGCGGACAAGGACAATTTCTTAGAGGATCTCTTGTATCATGGTTCAGCAAGAACAAAATACAGTGTCTCTTTCATCAACGGAAGCCGAATATGTTGCAGTCTCAAGTTGTTGTGCACAAGTAATATGGTTAAAACAACAACTACAAGATCTTGGTATTTATCTCAAAGAAATACCAATCTATTGTGATAACACTAGTACGATAAGCTTGGCAAAGAATCCAGTTCAACACTCTAGAACCAAGCAAATCGATGTCAGACATCACTTCATCAGAGATCATGTTCAAAAGAAAGATGTGAAAGTGATATTCATTCCTACTCATCTTCAATTAGCTGATATTTTCACAAAACCCCTTGCAAAAGATCAATTTCTATACATTAGAAGAGAATTGGGAATGGTAAATCCCAATGAGTTGTAAGTTATTTCAATCTCTCATAATATTAGATGAAGTCATTTGTTAAAGTTTTGATGATTACTAACTTAAGCATCAGAGTATATAGAAATTTGTTTTACAGGAAGGTTGAAACTCTATTTTGAGAAACAAAAACAGAGGTGATCAGAGGACACCTTTACTGGAGTACCAACTTGAAGTAATGTGTGACAGAGAAGCATTACCCGAGGAACAACTTGAAGTAAAGAAGCACTTTACTCGAGTAACTACTCGAGTAATGGTCTTCAAAACTGGAAGTAATGGATCAAGTTACTTGGAATTTAAATCTAACGGTTCATTTACAAAGAAATAAAGAGTCAAAAATTGAAAAGACAGGTTACCAGAGGCGAGCCTCGAGTAAACTTAAAGCTTACTCGAGTAAGGACTCGAGTAACTGCAAGTCCAGATTTCCAAATTGATGAAAAATGACTCAAATCTGTTCATAATGGTTATAAATGATCGAGGGAACATCCATGGATAATTACAATATTATTCATGCCAGGTACGCAATTTAAATAAATTATTTTAGAGTTTTTCCGTATGAACACTCGAGGAAGGCCTCAAGTAACGTCGGGTTCTAGGTCTTTATCTGTTGCAAACTCGGTCATTTCCACAAAATCTCCTTGAGTAAATCACTATACACTCTTTCAAAAACTTTTCACAATTGATTCCTTGCCTTATTTCCGTCAAAACCCAACAGATTTCAGTCCCAAAAACCTCCTATTTTGCTCAAATTCTATGTGCCCTAATTCGCGTCAGTGTCTCTGTTTCTCTGAGATTTTCAATTTTCTACATTTCAAGATGGTTAGAACCAAGAATCTCAACTTCACAGATTCCTCTGACTCACAACAGAACCCTGACCCTCTTTCGTCTCCTCCGACAAAGAGAAGAAAACTTACCCCGAGATCAAAAGCCAAAATCCAACCTCAACCTCAACCCCAACCTAAACCAAAAGGGATTGTGATCAAAGAGCCTATTGTTACAAGGGCTCATTCCAAAAAGAGTACTTCTACCTGGAGAGGCAAGAGTGCCAAATCTCCCTCACCTCCTCACTCTGATTCCTCTACCCCCTCTTTCACTCCAAAATCAACTAAAAAGCCTAAGTATGATAGGAATGTGGCTGCGGCTATGGCAAACATCTTAGATCAAATGGAGAAGGGGCAATCTTCCAAGAAATCCAAATTGCCAGAAGAGGAGATCACCAACCCTCCAAAAGGGTTCAATGTCAACAAGTTAGTGGAGTCTCCAAAGTATCTGTCTTAGTTCTCCAAGAGGAAAGTGTGTAAGACACACTATATTGATCTTAAGTTACTTCAGGAGGTATTGAAGCATGACCTCAGTCCTTATTTAGATCCCTTTATGCCTTGGCTTTCTATTAGATTACCTTTTTGCACTAAAGTGATCACACACTTCTACTGTAATCTAGAGATCATAGATGAGCCAAACAGAACCTCAATGAGGAAGAGATAACCACCACAGTAAGAGACCAAAAGATTCTCATATCACCCTCTAGGATTAACCTGTGGTTAGGGATAGAGAATCCCCCAGATGATATTTACTCTCAACTTGAACTAAACCAAATCTTTTCTATCCTTAAACCCGGTGAGTTAGTTGGCCCCCTAAATTTCAAACCCAGTGATATGTGTGAGCATCACAGGGTCCTATGGTACATCTATTCTAGGTCCCTAGTGAATAAAGCCAACAATTATACCCATTTCTCTGATAGGGACTTTAGGTGGTTTGCTTCACTTCTCCTGAAGGAACAGAAGGATTTGGGGGAGTATATCTTCTCTGAAATGAAGAGGTACAGAGTGGATGGAAAGGCTACAACACCAATGCCATATCCTCAGATAGTGTCACTAATCCTGAAAGAAAATAAGATATGGTATTTGGATACCAAGGAGCCTATTGAGAGGATGACTCCAGTTGGGAGAAACCAAATTGGGAAGCTAAATATTAACATCCCTCTCAAAGGCCCTCTAGAGTCTGGGTCAAAGAAGAAGAAGAAGACTACTGAGACCGAGGCCAGCAAGATGGATGACACACAGTCATCGGCTCTAGCTGCTACCACTTCATCACCATCCTTCCTCAATGCCACTCTCCAGCACATCATGGAAAACATGCTCAGAGGATTCCATGTGGATATCGCCAACACGAACACTGAATTGATAACCAACATGAACTACAAAATGGCAGAGTTGGTTAAGAAAATGGATAAGAGGCATGAGGAGTTGCTAGCTGAGCAACGTGCCCAAGGCGAGACACTGAGATTGATTTTGGCATACTGGACTCATTAGGTCCCAGACCTTCTGTCGGTCCATCTTCTTCTGCACCACCACCACCTCCAGAGAACCCTCCTTTTGACACTCCTTTCACTGAGGCTAAACCTTCTACTCCTCTGGTCTCTAGTCCACATGAGCCACAAGCCAAAGACTTCCTATATACAGTAGACAACCCAGACACCAATGAGACCATACATATCACTATTGATGATTCACCTCCCAAACCTCATACTGACCCTGCTCCTAAACCTATTCCATCTCCTACTCACACTAAGGAAATATCTCCCTCCTCCTCCTCTGAACATCATACTCCAGAGGTTGAGACCACTCCAGAGGTTGAGACCTCCACTATGTTTGTCTACCAGTCTCCTCCTATTCCTCCCACAGCTGATATCCACATCCCTCCACTTCATCTACCTGAACCAGTCTCCTCTAGATCTTTTGACTCTTCTAGTTCAGATGATGGCTTAGTTCTTCCTGTGAAGCCCATTTCCATGGTCAAGCCTCCTAGCCATCCACTTGATTGATGAAGACAAAAAGGGGGAGAAGAGCTTGAGAGTGATTTTGTGGAAGTGTCTGTGTTTATTTTGGGTATTTGGGTGTATATGGGATTTAGGGAGTCTTTTGGAACTTGTTAAACTTGTTAAACTTTTATCTTGTTTTGTTAAGTTTTATCTTGTTATCTTGTAAGATATAACTTTTAAGTTTAATGCAAGTTTATTTAAGTTATGATTTCATTTCAAGTCCATTTAAACTTTAAATTATGATACATTGTTGGACTAATGAAGTTTATTATGAATGCAAGGTGAATATGTTATAATCTCAATATTTTTTCAAACATAAACTTAACAAGGTTTTTAAGATGTGTTTATTTGAGAACTTACTCTCAAACTTTTGTTCAAAATCACCAAGTTTTGTCATCATTAAAAAGGGGGAGAATGTTAGATCTCATGTTTTGATGATAACAAAAGAATGGTATGAAAAAGAATCGATTAATAAATAAGTTTGAACAAAGTAATAACAGGGATAAGCATCACTTGAGGTAAGCATTAGAGTAATGAAGAAAGGCCAAAAGAAAATGCTAAGAAACTTGATCAGAAGCAAGTTTTCTAAGGTATTACTCGAGTACGTACTCGAGTAATGAGACAAAACTTGAAGTAACCAGAAGCACCTTCCAGTAACCTGCCAATGTTACTCGAGTAGGTACTCGAGTAATAGTGTAAGTATTTTCAAGTTGCTCTCGGCCTGCCAATGTTACTCGAGTAGCTACTCGAGTGACCCGGTAAATACTTGGAGTTACTCTCGGCCTGCCAACGTTACTCGAGGAGCTACTCGAGTAACCATATGAAAACCTTCCAGTTGCTCTCGGCCTGCCAATGATACTCGAGTAACTCTGTTTCTGAAAATGTGTTGCTCTCGGCACATTGTACTACTGCCAATGTCACTCGAGTAGCTACTCGAGTAACACACTGAGGTAAGTAAAAACTTAAAGGTAGTACCCGAATAACTTGATTTAATTTTATCTCACTTTCCTCGAGTCTTTACTCTAGTATGCAAGTATTTAATGTTCTATTTTAAGTGGATTACTCGAGTATGTACCCGAGTATGCAAAGTTATGTTTGAAGGAAAACCTCAAGTCATTACCCGAGTAAGTTATGTACAAAAAGTAAGTTTACTCGAGTAGGTACTCGAGTAACAAGGTAATCAGACTTGAAGTGCTCTCGGCCTTGAAATCCTGCCAATATTACTAGAGTAGATCATCGAGTAATCAAAAGTTTATTTGAAGGTTTACTCAAGTTGGTACCCGAGTAACCTATGAAGTTTTGGATGCATTACTCGAGTAGGTACTCGAGTAAACATGAATTTCCAAAGGTTTGAAATTTAGTTATTCCATGCACTACCCGAGTAATCTTATTTTTGTTTATTGACTTGAAGTTAATCAAAGCTTTCCCGATGATACTCGAGTAAGTACTCGAGTAAACTTTAAGGGATACTCGAGTAGCTACTCGAGTAAGCAAACCCAGAAAGTTTGAAATCATTCCAACAGTCATTGTTTTATTTCCTATTTGGTTAACTTTCCATTATGTTAGTATTGTTAGCATTCCAACAGATAAACAATGAAGAGATCTTACCAAATAAGGAAAGTCAAAAGCAACGCTCAAATGTCACCGACTGCACCTACCGCAAACGTATGTTTTTCAAAAACTGGAAAAGTCAATAGTGGCTACGCACGCTCCAACGGACATGAAGAAATATGTTCCAGCAATCTTTACCAACGTATCTATATATATGGGAACATCTAAACAGAGAAGAGAATAAGAACACACTCACGAAGGTATCATCAAGTTCATTAATCTGTTTTACATTGTACTTGTAATTCTATGCTTCAGTGATACTTATTCACTCTGTGAGAGAGATATTTCATTCAAACTCAATATTTATTGTTGAGGTAACTTAAGGTTGTGGAACCTTGAGTTAGGATTGGATTACAACTTGTAAGGGGGAGCGAGTGTCCAGGTGTAGGAACTTGCTTGTACTGAGGTGCCAAGAACCCACTGAATCTTGGAAGTTATAGTGAAACTCTCAAAGAAGCTCTGAGGACTGGACGTAGGTCAAAGTGGTTGTGGCCGAACCAGTATAACTCTCGGTGTACACTTCGGTGATATTTCTCCTTACTCTTTCCTGTTTTAATTTCAACGTCAAATTTTATATTTGCAATGAAATTTTTAAGATCACCCAATTCACCCCCCTCTTGGGTGAAACGCTTGCTCTAACACAACCATCCTTGGAAAAACTATGAGTATAAATACTAAAAATTTCTCTCCCTCTTACGACAAGTCTTACGTGCAAAAAAACAAACCTATGACCTTTCTCTCTTGCTTACGTATACAAGTCTTATGACCAGCAAACGTTCTCTCTTGCTTACACCACTGTAAGTCTTACGAGCAGCAATGTTCTCTACTCGTTGTATCTTGTAAGTCTTATGAGCAAAAAGTCCTACTAGGAATTCTCTCACTTCTTCTCTTGTACAAAAATCTCCCCTCTCAAGGTCCCAATACCTTGAGATCAAATGAAAATTGAATTTGAAGTGTATACAGACTCTCTTACAGAGCAAATATGACAATCACTGAAGAACGATATGAATACAGAGAAAATGTGAATAACAGAGACTCGTGAATTTGCTTGTGTGAATTTTTGTACTTTGTTGTTTTTTATGGTCTCTGGAGCTCTGTATTTATAGACATTTGTTTTTGCCTGTTTGAATAATAACTATTGTGGAGCACGGCATTTTACTGTGGAACGGCATAACGATGCTGTCTGTCGTTGTTTGACTTTATCTGTGTCTTTCTAATTCAAACATTCAAACTCCTGTATCACACTCATAATATATGTTAAATGATGTTATATAATAAAAATAAGTGGAAATATAATGAATAAATAACATTAAACCATATTCGGATTGAACGCTGTAAGACTAGTGTGTTTTGGCTTCTGGCAGAGTATCACTCAAGTTCTATGATGTCTCACTCGAGTGCAATACCATATTTTCTCGTTTTGCTTTAGTTTTACACTTGCACTTCCACATGATTTTGAGAGAGTGCATTTTCACACTTGCAAGTGATGTGGGTCCTCACTCGAGTGCTTCTTCATTTTACACTATGAGCCACGTCTCTAGACAACACTCGCACCCTACTTTATCAAAAGTGTGATTTTGCACTTGTAGGTGATGTGGGCCCTCACTCGAGCATACTTACTCTTATTCGAGTGAGAAGAATATTCTTTTATAATATACTCTTTGTCTTCAGCACTTGCATCAGAAGTGAGAGAGTTAGATTTCTCACTCACGGGTGCTGATATTTCACTTGGGTGCATGTACTCTCCCTCGGGCATGCTTATGCTTCTCTGTTCTGCATGACTCTTGGCTAAACACTCACAGTCCCTCACTCGCTAGGACTTGGGTGCACCTAAGGCCATCACTCGAGTACAAAGACTGTGCTCGAGTGAAGTGTTGATATATGGTTTTTGACTTTGCTCTCTGTCAAACACTTTCTGTCCAACACTTTCATGTGCTCGAGTGCAAAGCAGCTTGATGCTCGAGTGTGACTTCTATTGCTCGAGTGCATCAGTAAAACTGACAACAAACATTTCTAAACTTTGCCATATGCATATGGTAACTTTGTAACTATTGTCTAGACTTGTAAAAACATACTTTGCACACAATAACCTTTTGTTATCATCAAAACTTGGAATCTACCAAATCAATTTGAAAGAAATCAAGTTTGAGATTTGTTACCTAGGCCTAAAGATCACACAGTCATTGGCACTAAATGGATTTTCAAAAATAAACCTAATGCATATGCAATCATTGCCATAAATAAGGCAAGATTGGTAGCCAAAGGCTATAATCAGGAGGAAGGTATTGATTATAAGGAAACATATGCTCCAGTAACAAGATTGGAAGCTATACAAGTACTCTTAGCCTTTGCATGTATCAAGGGATTTAAACTCTATCAAGTGGATGTGAAAAGTGCTTTTTAAAATAGATATATTCTAGAAGAAGTATACATAAAACAACCTATAGGTTTTTGTTAGATCTCATGTTTTGATGATAATAAAGAATGGTATGAAAAAGAATTGATTCAAAAATAAGTTTGAACAAAGTAATAACAGGGAAAATCATAACTTGAAGTAAGCATTGGAGTAATGAAGAAAGGCCAAGAGAAAAAGCTGAGAAACTTTATTGTTGGCAAATTTTCTAAAGTGTTACTCGAGTAGCTACTCGAGCAATGAGACAGAAACTTGAAGTAACCAGATCAACCTTCAAGTAACCTGCCAATGTTACTCGAGTAAGCACTCGAGTAATAAGGTAAATGTTTTCTAGTTGCTCTCAGCCTGCCAACGTTACTCGAGTAGCTACTCGAGTAACCAGGTAATTCACTTGGAGTTGCTCTCGGCCTGCCAACGTTACTCGAGCAGCTACTTAAGTAACCATGTAAAAGACTTCCAGTTGCTCTCGGCCTGCCAATGATACTCGAGTCTGTACTTGAGTTACTTTGTTTCAAGAAATGTGTTGCTCTCGGCATTTTCAACCCTACCAACGTTACTCGAGGAGCTACTCGAGTAACCCACTGTGGTAAGCAAAACCTGAAGGTAATACTCGAATAACATGATATGTTTTTATGACACTTCACTCGAGGCACTACTCAAGTATGCAGGTATTTAATCACTTATTCAAAACTGGATTACTCGAGTAAGTAATCAAGTAATGTGCAGATTTATTGACACAGAACTTCAAGTCATTACCCGAGTAAGCTATGCAGAAAATTCATGTTTACTCGAGTAAGTACTCGAGTAACAAGGTAATCAAACTTGAAGTGCTCTCGGCATTGAAATCCTACCAACGTTACTGGAGTGAAGCATCGAGTAACCTAAAGTTTATTTGAGGGTTTACTTGAGTTGCTACTAGAGTAACCTATGAAGTAAAGTGTGCTATACTCAAGTAAGTACCCGAGTAAACAGGTATTTCTAAAGGTTTGAAATTTTGTTTACTTCATGCACTACCCGAGTAATGTTATGTTTGCTTATTGACTTGTAGTTTATCAAAGTTTTCCCAATGATACTCGAGTAAGTATTCGAGTAAACTTAAATGAATACTCGAGTACACAAGTCCAGAAATTTTGAAATCATTCCAACACTCATTGATTTGTTTCCTATATGATTAACCTTTCATTGTATTAGTATTCTTAGCATATCCACAGATAAACAATGAAGAGATCTTACCAAATAAGGAAATTCAAATGCAACGTTCAAATGCCACATACCACCACCTACCGCAAATGGACATTTTACAAATACTGGAAAAGTCAATAGTGGCTGCGCACGCTCTAACGGACATGAAGAAATATGTTCCAATGATTATTACCAACGCATATATATATATATATGGGAACATCCAAACAGAGAAAAATAACAAGAACACACACACGAACGCATTATCAAGTTCATTACTCTGTTTTACATTATACTTGTAATTCTATGTTTCAGTGATTCTTATTCACTCTGTGAGAGATATATTTCATTCAAACTCAATATTTGTTATTGAGATAACTTAAGGTTGTGGAACCTTGAGTTGGGATTGGATTACAACTTGTAAGGGGGAGGAGTGTCCAGGCGAAGGAAATTGCTTGTACTAAGGTGCCAAGAACCCACTGAATCTTGGAAGTTATAGTGAAACTCTCAGAGAAGCTCTGAGGACTGGACGTAAGTCAAAGTGGTTATAGCCGAACCAGTATAACTCTCGGTGTACACTTCGGTGATATTTCTCCTTACTCTCTATTGCTTTATATTCACCGTCAAGTTTTTATTTGCAACGAAATTTTAGTATCACCCAATTCACCCCCCTCTTGGGTTAAACGCTTGCTCTAACATTTGGTATCAGAGTGTAGGTCTTCTTGTTAAGGCTTAACAACCTAAGAAGGATCCATTGGCAAGCATGGGTGAAGGAATTCTTCCCGACGGAGCATCCATCACTAGACCTCCAGGTTTTAGTGGAGAACACTTTTCTTTCTGGAAAGCAAAGTTTAGAGTATTCGTGATGGCTACTGAATATGGGCTATGGGATGTGCTTGAGAGTGGAAACTATCAACCTACAAAGATTGTAGATTCTTAGAAAATTCCCAAAACTCCTGCAGAATATGATGATAATGACAAGAAACTTATCACTCTCAACAGCAAGGCAATTCTGATGTTACAAAATGCTTTGAGTCAAAGTGAATATTTCAGAATTTGCACACTTCCAACAACAAAGGAAATGTGGGAAGCTGTAGAGATAGCTCATGAAGGAACTCCGGGAATAAAGGAGAATCGGATCAACATCTTGGTCACTGAATTCGATCTACTTTGAATGAAATCAGGTGAGTCAATATCTAAATTCAAACTTAGATATACTCATCTTATTAATCAACTTTCAGCACTTGGGAAACTCTATGATCAGCATACCCAAGTACGAAAGATTTTGAATATTCTTTCTAAAGAATGGGAGGCCAAAGTCACTGCGATAGAAGAAGGAAAAGGAGAATCAATAAGATCAGTTGCTTCTCTATTTAGAAGTCTTTCTGAATTTGAAAGCAAACTAAAGTTCACACAGGAACTAGATGACATCGGTGACAAGAGAAAGAAAGGCCTAGCACTAAAAGCAAAAGAAGAAAATCAAGATGAGGATGAGGAGTTTGACGATGATGAAATGGACCTAATCATAAAACAATTCAGAAAGTTCTACAAGAAAGGGCAAGGATTCAAACACTTTCAGAAAGGAGGAACTAGCAGCAAAGATCATATCATTTGCTACGAATGCGGAAAACCAAGACATATCAAATCAGAATGTCCAAAACTGAATCAAAAGAGCAAAGAAAAGAGAAAATGCAAATTCTTTAACAGAAAGAAGGCCTTTGTATCTGCTATATGGGGTGATAGTTCCTCTTACAAAGAAAGTGATGAAGAATAAGTGCCAATATATGTCTCGTTGCTCAAGAAGAAACCGAAGAAGAGGTAAATGATTTTGATCCTACCTATGATGAATTACTTTCTGAATATAATGCTTTATATTCTGAATTCATCGAAGTAGTTAAAGAATTAATTGTTTTCAACAAGAAAAACAAAGCTCTTGAAATTGAACATAAAGAAATTTCAGAAAAGAATTGTGAAAATTGTTCTTCGTTGAAAAAGAAAAATACTGATCGCACAAAAACTCTTAAAAAATTTAAACAAGGAAGTGAGATGTTAAATGTTATTTTAAAAGCTCAACGATTTGTAAATGACCGATTTGGAATTGGATATGATCCAAAATCAGATAAAAGGAAAGGTAGAAAGAAAGCAGGAGGTAAGTCATATTTGAATTATTTCCAGCATTATGTGCATACATCAAATCCTTTTGCATTCTGTAATTATTGTAATAGAAAAGGCCATTATACTTCTTCATGTATTCATAAGAAGAAAGGAACGATAGGAACCTACAAATGGGTACCTAAAGGATAATATGTTTCCAAAATTTCCTGTACTAACCCAAAAGGACCCAAAAAGAAGTGGGTACCTAAGAATTAATCATATTTAATTGCATATGTGTCTCAAAACATCCAAAAACAACAAGTGGTACATAGACAGTGGATGCTCTAGACATATGACCGGTGATTTCGAAAGTTTTACCAAATTACAACCTAAAGAAGGTGGGAAGGTAAAATTTAGAGGAAATCAAACCTGAAGGATAGCAGGAATTGGTGAAATAAAAAATGACAAAGGCA
Source organism: Inga laurina (assembly GCA_963855925.1). Taxonomy (NCBI): domain Eukaryota; kingdom Viridiplantae; phylum Streptophyta; class Magnoliopsida; order Fabales; family Fabaceae; genus Inga; species Inga laurina. The sequence goes on from OY979707.1 coordinate 24,710,782, forward strand.
TACAAGTCAAAGATGTATACTATGTCGAAGGATTATGCCATAACTTACTGAGTGTAAGTCAAAGTGCAGACAAAAACAACTGGGTAATATTTGACTCAGAGGAATGTCTAATTATCAACAAGAATGATTTACCACTTGATAAGAAGAATATCAAGGCTAAGCTCAGAGTAAAAAGGGAAGGTAATTGTTATACTCAAGATATTAGTAGAAATGAATCTGAAAACTGTTTTCTGAGTAATACCGATGAAAGTTGGCTATGACATAAGAGATTGGCTCATGTCAATATGAATCAATTAGGCAAACTTCTCAAAAAGGATTTAGTTCGTGGATTACCCAAAGTAACTTTCAAAAATGACTTGATTTGTGATGCATGTCAAAAGGGTAAACATATTAAATCATCTTTCAAATTGAAAAATGAGATTTCAACAAATAGACCACTACAATTGTTGCATATGGATTTAGTTGGCCCAGAAAGAGTAAAAAGTCTTGGTGGCAACTTATATTCATTAGTCATTGTTGATGATTTCTCTATATTTATATGGGTTATTTTTCTATCATTAAAAGATGAAACTTTTGAAGAATTTATTGTTTTTGCCAAGAAAGTGCAAAATGAGAAAGGTATGTCCATTGCAGGCATTAAGATGGATCATGGTGGAGAATTTGAAAAATCAAGCCTTTAAAGAATATTGTGATACTAATGGCATTGATCACAACTTCTCTACTCCAAGGACACCTCAACAAAATGGAGTCGTGGAACGTAAGAATAGAGTTCTTACTGAAATGGCTAGAGCAATGTAAAATGAAAAGAACGCGTCTCAAGTATTCTGGGCTGATGCTATGAGTACAGCATGCTATATTTCAAATAGAGCCTATATCAAAACAAAACTTGGAAAGACACCATACGAGCTATACAAAGGAAGGAAGCCAAACATTGCTCATCTACACATCTTCGGTTGTAAGTGTTTCATTCATAATAATGGTAAAGATAACTTAGGAAAATTTGATTCTAAAACTGATGAAGGAACTTTCCTAGGGTATTCTAACCGAAGTAAAGCATATAGAGTTTTCAATAAAAGAACATGTGTTGTTGAAGAATCAATTCATATTGTATTTGATGAATTTGAATCCTCTAACAAAACCATTGATGAAGAACAGGAAGTTGTTTTAAATCAAGAAAATGGTCAATCTATTTCTAAATCCCTTATTCCAGAACTTGATGAAACCAAGGAAGAAGAACAAACACTAGGACAACCTAGAGCCTGGAAATACAATAAAAGTCATCCCTTCGATCAAGTCATAGGAGATGTGAATGAAGGGATCAAAACTAGAAATAGAATTTTCAATGAAGTAAGTTTTTCTGCATTCATTTATGAGACTGAACCTTTTAACATTGATGAAGCCCTATCAGACAATGATTGGGTTATAGCAATGCAAGAAGAATTAAATCAATTTGAAAGAAATCAAGTTTGGGATTTGGTACCCCGACCCAAGGATCATCCGATTATTGGTACTAAATGGGTATTCAAGAACAAACTCGATGAATCCGCAATTATTGTCAGAAATAAGGCAAGATTGGTGGCCAAAGGCTATAATCAGGAAGAAGGAATTGATTATGAGGAAACATATGCTCCAGTGGGTAGATTGGAAGCTATACGCGTACTCTTAGCCTTTGCATGCATCAAAGGATTCAAACTCTATCAAATGGAGGTAGAGTTCATTTCTAAATGGCTACATTATGGAAGAAGTGCATGAAGAACAACCTCCAGGTTTTGAAGATATTACCAAACCTGACCATGTTTTCAAACTCAAAAAGGCTTTATCTGGTTTAAAACAAGCTACTAGAGCATGGTACGAAAGGCTCAGTAAATTTCTTATTGATCAAGGTTTTGTACGGGGAAAAGTTGATACAGCACTTTTTATAAAACGAAAACGTGATGATATTTTAATTGTTCAAATATATGTTGATGACATTGTTTTCGGTGCTACTAATGAATCTCTATGTAAGGAATTTTCTGAGATAATGCAGGAAGAGTTTAAGATGTCAATTATGGGAGAATTGAATTTCTTTCTTGGTTTGCAAATCAAACAAAGAAAGAATGGAATCTTCATATCTCAAACAAAGTACTTGAAAGAGCTATTGAAGAAATATGGAATGGATGAAGCAAACGGAACGGACACACCTATGAGCTCAACTACGTTGCTTGATGCTGATGTCAAAGGAAAAGGCTACAACATCACAAAATATAGAGGAATGATTGGATCATTACTCTATCTCACGGCAAGCAGACCGGATATGCAATTTAGTGTTGGCATATGTGCAAGATATCAATCAGCACCAAAGGAATCCTATGCCGAAACTGTCAAACGAATCTTTAGATACCTTGCTGACACACCGGAATTAGGTCTGTGGTATCCCAAAGGAAGAAGTGAATATCTAGTTGCATATTCAGATTCTGATAATGGAGGATACAAGACAGACAGAAAGAGCACCAGCGGACAAGGACAGTTTCTTGGAGGATCTCTTGTATCATGGTTCAGCAAGAAACAAAATACAGTGTCTCTTTCGTCAACAGAAGCTGAATATGTTGCAGTCTCAAGTTGTTGTGCACAAGTAATATGGTTAAAACAACAACTACAAGATCTTGGTATTTATCTCAAAGAAATACCAATCTATTGTGACAATACCAGTACGATAAACTTGGCAAAAAATCTAGTTCAACACTCTAGAACCAAGAATATCGATGTTAGACATCACTTCATCAGAGATCATGTCCAAAAGAAAGATGTGAAAGTAATATTCATTCCTACTCATCTTCAACTAGCTGATATCTTCACTAAACCCCTTGCAAAAGGTCAATTTCTATATATTAGAAGAGAATTGGGAATGGTAAATCCCAATGAATTATAAGTTATTTCAGTCTCTTATAATGTTAGATAAAGATATTTGATAATGTTTTGATGATTACTAATTTAAGCATCGGAGTATGTAGAAACTTGTTTTGCAGGAAGATTGAAACTCTGTTTTGAGAAATAAACACAGAGGTTATCAGAGGACACCTTTACTGGAGTATCAACTTCAAGTAATGACTAACAGTGAAGCATTACCCGAGGAACAATTTGCAGTAAAAGAGCACTTTACTCGAGTAACTACTCGAGTAAAGGTCTTCCAAAACTGGAAGTAATGTATCAAGTTTCTTGGAATTTGAATCAAATGGTTCACTGGTGAGAACTAAACAGTCCAAACTGAAAATGAAAGATTACCCAAGGCGAGCCTCGAGTAAACTTGAAGCTTACTCGAGTAAGGACTCGAGTAACTGCAGGTCCAGATCACCAATTTGATGAGAAACGACTCAAATCTACTCTAAATTGGCTACAAAATGATCGAGGGAACATCCATGGATAATTACAATATTATTCATGCCAAGTACGCAACTTAAATGAATTATTTTAGAAATTTTCTGTATGATCACTCGAGTATGGACTCAAGTAAACATGCAATTTACTCAAGTAAGGCCTCGAGTAACGTCGGGTTCTAGGTCTTTATCTGTCGCAAACTCGGTCATTTTCACAAAATCGCCTCGAGTAAATCACCTAATCCTCTCTGAAAAACTTTTCACAATCTCTTTCTTACTTGATTTCCGTCAAAACCCATCAAATTTCAATCCCAGAAACTTCCTATTCTGCTCAGATTCACTGTGCCCTATATCGCGTTTTTTGTGCTCTGTTTTCTGAATTTTTCAACTTTCACTAATTCAAGATGGTTAGAACCAAAAACCTTACTCCCACAGATTCTTCTGGATCCCCACAACTCTCTGACCCTCTTTCTTCTCCTCCCAGAAAGAGAAGAAAACTTACTCCTAGATCCAAAGCCAAAGTCCAACCTAAACCTCAACCGAAACCAAAAGGTGTTGTGATTAAAGAGCTAGTGGTTACAAGGGCTCAATCCAAGAAGAGCACCTCTACTAGGAGAGGCAAATGTGCCAAGTCTCCTTCTCCTCTACCTTCTGATTCCTCAACTCCCTCTTTCACACCAAAACCCCCTAAAAAGCCCAAATATGATGTGAATGTGGCTAAGGCAATGGCTAGCATTCTAAATCAACTTGAGAAGGTGTAATCATCAAAGAAATCATAATTTCCAGAAGAGGAGATCACCAAACCTCCAAAGGGGTTTAATGTCAACAAGCTAGAGGAGTCCCCGAAGTACCTTACTCAATTCTCCAGGAGAAAAGTATGCAAGACACACTATGTGGACCTCAAAGTACTTCAAGAGGTATTAAAGCATGATCTTAGTCCCTTTCTAGAACCATTTATGCCTTGGCTATCTATTAGACTTCCTTTTTGCACAAAAGTAGTCACACACTTTTACTGCAATCTTGAGATTCTAGATGAACCTAATAGAAATTCTGCAGAGGAAGAGATGACTACCACTGTTAGAGGCCAAAAGATACTTATCTCACCCTCTAGAATTAATCTATGGTTAGGAATAGAGAACCCACTAGATGACATTTACTTCAAACTTGATTCAAACCAAATATTCTCTGTTCTTAAACCTGGTGAGTTTGTGGGACCCTTGAATTTCAAACCTAGTGACATGTGTGATCATCACAGGGTTCTATGGTATATCTACTCTAGATCTCTTGTGAACAAGGCCAACAACTATACCCACTTTTCTGATAGGGACTATAGATGGTTTGCTTCCTTACTCCTGAAGGAACAGAAAGACTTGGGGGAGTACATATTTTCTGAGATGAAGAGGTACAGAGTAGATAGGAAAGCTACCACACCTATGCCATATCCTCAGATTGTATCACTCATTCTGAAGGAAAATAAGATATGGTATCTGGAGAGCAAAGAGCATATTAAGAGGATTACTCCGGTTGGGAGAAATCAAATTGGTAAGCTCAAAATTGACATTCCTCTCAAGGGTCCTCTGGAGTCTGGGTCGAAGAAGAAGAAGAAGACTGAGACTGAGAATAGCAAAATGGATGACACTCAGTCTTCGGCTCCAGCTGCCACTACATCATCACCCTTTTTCCTCAATGCCATACTTCAGCACTTCATGGGAAATATGCTCAGAGGATTCCATGTGGACATTGCCAACACAAATGCTGAGCTGATCACAAACATGAATCACAAGATGGCTGAGCTGGTTGAGAGGATAGATAAGAGGCATGAAGAGTTGCTAGCTGAGCAACATGCCCAAGGTGAGACCTTGAAGTTGATTTTGGCAAGATTGGACTCTTTGGGTCCTGGACCGTCTGCTGGTCCATCATCATATGCACCTGAGCCATTCCCATCTCCAGATCATATAGCACCACCTCCTAAGAACATCCTATCTGATGTTCATCATACTGAGGCTGAGCCACCCATACCTTTAGTCTCTAGTCCACCTGACCCAAAACCCAAAGATATTTTATACTCAGTGGATAACCCTGAAACCAATGAGACCATCCATATTGTCATTGAGGATTCACCGCCCAGAACTCAGCCCCAACCTACTCCTACACCCATCCCATCTCCTACTCATACAGAAGATATCTCTCCTTCATCTTCTAGTTATCATTCTGTAGATGACACAGAAAAGGTTCAAACCACAACCATGATTGTCTATCAGCCTTCTCCTGTTCCTCTAAAAGAAGACATTCATATCCCTCCACTAAATCTTCCTGAACCAGAATCTTCTAGTTCTTTTGATTCTTCTGGTTCATATGGTTCTTGGGTTCTTCCAGTGAAGCCTATCTCCATGGTTAAGCCTTCTAGTCCTCCACTTGATTGATGAAGACAAAAAGGGGGAGAAGAGCTTGAGGGTGATTTTGTGGAGTGTCTGAGTTTCTTTTTGGGTATATGGGCGTATATGGGATTTAGGGAGCTTTTTAACTTATAACTTTTTCATTTGCAATGTAACTTTAAGTTTAATGCAAGTTTACTTAAGTTATGAATTTATTTCAAGTCCATTTTAGCTTTTAAATTATAATACATTGTGGAACTAATGAGTTTATTATGTGTGCAAGGTGTATATTATGATTTCATTTTCTTTTAAAACACTTTGAATCTAAACTTAACAAGGTTTTCAAAATTATCATTGAATTCAAGAAGTATTTAATTGAGAACTCAATTCCAAAAATCTTGTTCAAAATCACCAAGTTTTGTCATCATCAAAAAGGGGGAGAATGTTAGATCTCATGTTTTGATGATAACAAAGAATGGTATGAAAAAATTAGATTCACAAATAAGTTTGAACAAAGTAATAACAGGGAAAATCATCACTTGAAGTAAGCATTGGAGTAATGAAGAAAGGCCAAGAGAAAAAGCTAAGAAACTTCATTGTTGGCAAATTTTCTAAAGTGTTACTCGAGTAGCTACTCGAGCAATGAGACAGAAACTTGAAGTAACCAGATCAACCTTCAAGTAACCTGCCAATGCTACTCGAGTAAGCACTCGAGTAATAAGGTAAATGTTTTCTAGTTGCTCTCGGCCTGCCAACGTTACTCAAGTAGCTACTCGAGTAACCAGGTAATTCACTTGGAGTTGCTCTCGGCCTGCCAACGTTACTCGAGCAGCTACTTAAGTAACCATGTAAAAGACTTCCAGTTGCTCTCGGCCTGCCAATGATACTCGATTCTGTACTCGAGTTACTCTGTTTCAAGAAATGTGTTGCTCTCAGCATTTTCAACCCTGCTAATGTTACTCAAGGAGCTACTCGAGTAACCCACTGTGGTAAGCAAAACCTGAAGGTAATACTCGAATAACATGATATGTTTTTATGACACTTCACTCGAGGCACTACTCAAGTATGCAGGTATTTAATCACTTATTTAAAACTGGATTACTCAAGTAAGTAATCGAATAATGTGCAGATTTATTGACACAAAACTTCAAGCCATTACCCGAGTAAGCTATGCAGAAAATTCATGTTTACTCGAGTAAGTACTGAGTAACAAGGTAATCAAACTTGAAGTGCTCTCGGCTTTGAAATCCTGCCAACATTACTGGAGTGAAGCATCGAGTAACCTAAAGTTTATTTGAGGGTTTACTCGAGTTGCTACTAGAGTAACCTATGAAGTAAAGTGTGCTATACTCGAGTAAGTACCCGAGTAAACAGATATTTCCAAAGGTTTGAAATTTTGTTTACTTCAAGCACTACCCGAGTAATGTTATGTTTGCTTATTGACTTGCATTTTATCAAAGTTTTCCCGATGATACTCTAGTAAGTACTCGAGTAAACTTAAATGAATACTTGAGTAACTACTCGAGTATGCAAGTCCAGAAATTTAGAAATCATTCCAACGCTCATTGATTTGTTTCCTATATGATTAACCTTTCATTGTATTAGTATTCTTAGCATATTCATAGATAAACAATGAAGAGATCTTACCAAATAAGGAAATTCAAATGCAATGTTCAAATGCCACCTACCACCACCTACCGCAAACAAACATTTTTCAAATACTGGAAAAGTCAACAGTGGTTGCGCACGCTCTAACGGACATGAAGAAATATGTTCCAACAATCATTACCAATGCATCTATATATATGGGAACATCTAAACAGAGAAAAATAACAAGAACACACACACGAACGTATTGTCAAGTTCATTACTCTGTTTTACATTATACTTGTAATTCTATGCTTCAGTGATTCTTATTCACTCTGTGAGAGAGATATTTCATTCAAACTCAATATTTGTTATTGAGATAACTTAAGGTGTTGGAACCTTGAGTTGGGATTGGATTACAACTTGTAAGGGGGAGCGAGTGTCCAGGCAAAGGAACTTGCTTGTACTGAGGTGCCAAGAACCCACTGAATCTTGGAAGTTATAGTGAAACTCTCAGATAAGCTCTGAGGACTGGACGTAGGTCAAAGTGGTTGTCGCCGAACCAGTATTACTCTCGGTGTACACTTTGGTGATATTTCTCCTTACTCTCTATTGCTTTATATTCACCGTTAAGTTTTTATTTGCAACGAAATTTTAGTGTCACCCAATTCACCCCCTCTCTTGGGTGAAACGCTTGCTCTAACAGTTTTGAGGATGTTACTAAACCTGATCATGTTTTCAAAGTATAGAAAGCACTTTATTGCCTAAAACAAGCCCTTAGAGATTGATACGAAAGACTTGGCAAATTTCTCATTGATCAAGGTTTTATCAAGGGAAAAGTGGATGCAACATTATTTATAAAACAAAAATGAAATGATATTTTAATAGTTCAGATATATGTCAATTATATTAATTTTGGTTCTACTAATGATCTTTTGTGTAAGGAATTTTTTGAAACAATGCAGAGTAAGTTTGAGATGTCAATGATGGAGGAATTGACATTCTTCCTTGGGTTGCAAATCAAATAAAGGAGAATGGGATCTTTATATCTCAAACCAAGTATCCAAAGGAGCTATTGTAACCCCCTTCCGTAATTATATCTGAAATACGCGATTAGAGTGAAATAGAAACCAATAATTATCAAAACTCAATTTCCATCCCATCTATCAGATAGGATTTTCACAAATACTTTTTAAAAGCTAATTGACCTGGTCTCATATTCACATATCAAATACCTGTTTCTTGGCTGAACTTCCAAAAATCATAACTAATTCCAAAAAAATATCGAAGTAAGGTGATTCCAAAGCCAAATGAAAGCTATTTAAGTGTTCTTCATATGAAAAATATGGATCTTTACCAAAAATCACCACAAAATTCTAGAATTATACCAAACTCAACACTACTCTAAAACAGAGTCCAGTTTTGATACCAAACTTTGGAACGCTATAACTCCCAGCTTATAAAACGAAATGACACAATTTATATGTCCATTTTGAAGCTTGAGATGTGAACTTTAAGAATGGAAATTTTCATAATTTTTAGACATCATTTGCCCAGTCAAAACATCCACACAAGCAGACTGCCCAGAACAAACTTCTAATGGACAACATTTCCAGTTTTACAACCAATGTGTCCAATCCAATCCAAACCAATTCCAATGACTAAATACCACAACATGACACCATTTTCAACAAAAAACACAACCCAATTCATCCATTTCACAATTACACAAAATCAGGGCAAAATTTCACAAATCAAAAAACTCCACCAACAATCACAATTGTTAGGTCAAAGAAAAGCTATCACTTACCTCTTCCTCTTTCCCAAATAAATTCCTTGATTCTTCATCTTTCCACTGTTCCTCAAGCCACCAAACATCTCCTTTCAAAAATATAAAACCATAGAGATGAAGCACTCATCAACATAATCAAGATTAATGAAGATGATTTAAGCATTAGAGGCCAATTAGAGCAACATACCTTAAACTTCTTTCTGTCTCCACCTTGAACTTGGACGACCATGGAGGACAAGAGAGAGATGACAGATAATGAAGATGAAGATAGGAAAAAAATTTTAGCCCAAAAACTATCTAAATAAGGGAGGAGGGGAGAGAGGGAAGAGTTGACAAATTGACCAAGATCCAAGGGTCCAAATTGGGCCAAGTGTCACACTCTTGTTTCATCCTCTTGGACACACATGGACTCACACACATGGGATTCCACCCCTCATAATCTCATCATAATGAATCACAACCATTGATCTTTGAGTTACCAATGAGCTTCCTCTTCGGTAACTGACTAATTGGTTGATAACTTCACTGTTTTGCCCCTGATTACGGTAATTCACACTAAATCACCACCAAACTCATTTTCTCATTCCTTTTCTTTCATAATGTGGCCTCCCCTATATTTTGAGTCAATTTAGAGTTTAATCCATAATTCAACTTAAATACAGGGTTTTGGCACTGCTCACAACACATACGAATCATGATTGAGTGCCCAATCATATCGTATTTTCCAAAAGTGTTTATTTATCAATAATCACATCCACTTTTGAAGTCATTAACCCTTAATCACTATTTGGGATCCTACTAAACCAAGGCTTAGTAGTTCACTAATCTCAGGCTTATTCTCTAGCCACATGTCTCAGAATTCGGGGTATTACAACTATTGAACAAATACGGAATGGATCAAGCAAATGGAGCAGATACACCTATGAGCTCTACCACACTACTTGATGTCGATGTAAAAGAAGCAGATTATAAGATCACCAAATATAGAGGAATGATAGGTTCATTACTCTATCTCACAACAAGTAGACCTGACATCCAATTCAGTGTTGGAATGTATGCAAGATATAAATCAGCTCCAAAGGAATCATACACTGAGACAGTTAAAAAAATCTTCAGATATCTTGCCGACATATCTGAGTTAGGAATTTGGTATCCTAAAGGAAGAAATGAGTACCTAGTTGCTTATTCAAATTCTGAACATGAAGTTTATAAAACAGACAGACAAAGAACCGGTGGACAATGTCAATTTCTTAGAGGTTCATGGTAACTTGGTTCAACAAGAAACATAACACAATATCTCTATCATCAATAAAAGCTGAGTATGTTACTGCTTCAAGTTGTTGTGCTCAAGTGCTTTGGCTAAAACAACGACGCCAAGACCTTGGAATCTACCTAAAAGAGATACCTATTTACTATGACAACACAAGCACTATAAGTCTGACAAAGAATCCAATTTAACACTCTAGAACCAATCAAATTGATGTCAAACATTACTTTATTAGAGATCATATCCAAAAGAAGGATGTCAAAATGGTATTCATTCCTACCCATCTTCAAGTAACTGATATCTTTACAAAACCTCTAGTGAAAGATCAATTCTTATTTATAAAAAGAGAATAGGGAATAGTAAATCCTATGAATTATAAGTACATTCAGGTTTATAAAAGTAATATAATTATGTTTTGATGATAATGTAACTAACTTAAGCATCAGAGTATCTAGAAATTTGTTTTGCAGGATTGTGTCAAAACACTCTGCTCAATGCTAAGAAGAACAGAGATAAACAGGGAAGATGGTCACCATGACATTACTCGAGTGATATCTCACAGTAATTATCACTTCAACATCACTTGAGTGATGGCTGCATCACTCGAGTGGGAAGTTGAAAAGATTCAAATTGAAATGGCATAATGGTTGGAAATGAAAAAGTAGGGGCTAAACGGACACATCACTCAAGTGATCAAGCAAAATCACCCTAGTGACTACTCTAGTGATCATCAGAGCATAAAGGAAATCAGTCTATTTTCTGCTCAACTTAGCAATCAAAAAGCTTTAACCAAGAAAGGAATTATTATGAGTAATTATAATATTACTCATGCCAAGTATCTTTTAATTGCTAGACTTTTTCAAATGTGTCATATGATCACTTGAGTGACCACTCAAGTGATTCCCCCAAGATCACTTGAGTGATGTCGGGCACAGTAAGCTATATCGTAGTTGTAAACCCCGCCGTCATCAAGGCCGTGATTAGTGTTTAAATATGTTTTACAATTGAATAAGAGATCCAAGATAATTTAAAAAACCTTTTGCCACACTTGTACAATATGTTCTCCATTTATTTTTTAAATAAAAATAATTGACTTGTTCAGTTTATCACATATACAATATCAGAGTATTAATAAAATTCCCGACATTCAACTAGGATAATATCATTAATTCAAGAGTTTTATAGGGCATCATCGTGTTGGAAATTGTGCCCTAAGGGCCAATCATTGTACTTTGAACATTATTATTTTAATGAAATTTCTCCATTTTGTTATCATATTATTTGCATGTTAACAGTGATAATTGTATCCTTAGATAATTCATAAAGATTGTCATAAAATGTCCCTGGTCGGTCATCTATGCCGGAGTAGAGATGAAACAAGATCAGTATGACTTTGATAAGATATGGAGATACGAATCAAAGTCTTAGGCACTTGTAAGAGTACAAGGTGCTTGACCGACCCACTATGAGAAAGCTACATGGATCAAGACATAAGCTTTTCTCATGTATAACCACATCACAATGCCCTTAGACCTAAGGTCATCATGGATTCCTACATGAGAGTTGCTAAGCTTTGAACTAGTCAAAAGTCACTTTTAACCGGGTGATGATACAGGCTATGATCGGGCTTGGTGGTTTTTCATGCAGAGGAATATGAATGATCAAGATGAAATTTATCCCTCACATTAGTAGAGAGATATTACTGGGCCCCTCAATGAGTGAGTCTGAGAAATGTATGGTCATACTATGATGGAAAGGAGTTTTCGTTTCTATTATCAAGCTACTCAAGAATCGAGAAAGTAATGGTCAGGAACAAGAGGATGATATTATCCATACCTTATCCTTGATCGATATATCGTGTGACAAAAGGGACGTGACATGGTTGTATGACAGGTTGCATCGTGATAACGATCCTCATATGAACTGGGTAATCATAATGTCTTGCTAGAGGCCACTTGCGACTTTTGGGTTAGTATAGTTATTGGCCTACTGCCAAATTCATATGGGCCTACAGGGTCGAACACAAGAATGACCCAACACAAGATAATGTTTAATTTAGGGTGGATGAATTTTATATTTATATATATATAATATAAAATTCATTAATAATATTATATAGATATATATTTTCAAAATATATATATCTTATATATATATATTATATTATATTATTATATTGTGTTAGTTTTAAATTTAATTTATTAAGATATATTAAATTTAATAACTAACATGATAGAGATATAGTATCCCAGATTTAATTTATGAAGATAAATTAAATCTAATGGCTCTTTATTTGGATTAAATAAATAGGTTAAATTAAACCTGTTGGACAGATTTAATTTAAACTGAATTTATTTAATTAGCTCATCAAGATAATTAATAGTTAATTAATTTCGAAATTAATGATGATTAATTTTGAAATTTGAAAATAGCCCTCATAGGTTATAAACTTGATAGAGCAGATATATTGATATGCATATGAGAATTGAGAGCCGCAAGGGAAACCCTAGGAGACATTAGAGGCGCTAGCACGCAGTCTTGGTTGGAGAGCATTCGTGTGGATACCTGTAGAGGGAGCGGACTTGACGTGTTGGCTCCTAGAGATCTTGAAAACCCTGAATCATAAAAGGTATGAATCCTTCTAACTTGGTTTAAACGCCATTGATAGATCCTCGATTAGGATCGGTGAAAATTTTTAAAATTCTTCCACTGTGCCTGCCGATCCTAACACATTGCCCTCTCAATTTCCCATACCGGGGATTACACAATAACTACAAACCTATAGTCAATCCAATATATACATACAGTTGTCCAAAGGATAACCAAAAGCCAAAAAGAAACTAAGACTACCACCGGCAATCCTAGTCGTCCTTGTTCACTTGCTTGTCTCGAGATCCACTTGCCCTGGCTAAAAATGTTATTTGGAAAGAGTGAGATTTAAAAGAATCCCAGTAGTAACAGTTTACGTATATGACGCATAATTAAACATAGCAAGTAAGCATATATCACAATGTAGCATATCAATATTCAAGGCCGGGCTAACCGCAACGTCCCCTCAACAATATTCAAGGCTGGGCTCATCGCCATGTCCCCTCACTCATTCAATGATTAATACATACAAGCAATGCATTACACATGATATAGGATAGTGTCACTACCTTGTTCTTTCCTTCCTTAATCAGGTGTAGGCCTTCTACGTTCCGGGCAAATATTGAATCCTATAGTCATAATTAAGGACGACGCATTATCACTTAATCCAATACTCAAATGACTTCAAAACATTTAGTTTTGGTTATCATTAAAGTCTCATAGGTGACTACCAGAAGCCCAAACAAATGCCTAAAGGGTTAGGAAGTACTATCTCAAAGACCACACTTTTTAGTGTGCCTCATAAAATGTGTCGCTTTTGGCTTCTGACTTGGTCCTAAAATATTAAATGTACAAGAAATAGGTCATAACCTATCGAAGTATCATTTTAGACTCTTTCATAGTGTTTCTTGTAGTTATATTAGCCTATGGTGAAAATTTACCAAAACGCCCACGGGCCACGGCCCCGCCATACCCGACCTAGTGGCACGTTTTCCCAAAATTTTGACCAAGGCTATTCTAACATATTTTTGCCCAAGAAATCCATTTTCAGGCTCAAAATCACCAAATTCACTGTTAAATTACAAAAATACCCTTGACAACCCCTATTTAGGAATTTTAGTGGCGTTTTTGTAATTATGTTTTTTCGGCCTTCATCGAAAAAGTGCCCAATTGTAACCCCACCTATTTTTGTCCACTGAATTCAATGGAACCATCTATTTCATGAAAATCCAGATCCTATCCCTCAGAACAGTGCTGGCTAAAAGTTTAGGCAAAAATTGGAAAAATTAGACTTTTGTGCCTTAGCTTCCAAAAATTATAACTAATTCTAGAAAAATCGAAATGAGGTGATCCCAAATCCCATAGAGAGATATTTAAGTCCTCCTTACTCTAAAAATATGGATTATTACCAGAAATTACCACACAAATGCAGAATTCAAGAAATATCTACACTGCTCCAGAATTGATCCCAGATTTAACATCAAACTTTGGATAGTCATAACTCCTAGCTCACAAATCGAAATAACATAAATTATATGTCCACTTTGAAGCTTGGCATGTGAAATTTAAGACTGAGAATTTTCAAAATTTTCCAACGCCAATTAATATTTTAAAACATCCATGCAAGACCACTGCCAGCACAAAGTTTTTCACTAACCAAACTTGCAACTTTTCAGCCTAAGTTTCCAATCAACTTCTATCTATCCAAGATACATCTCAAAACACATATCCATGACAACAACAACTCAAACACCACAAGATCCTAATTTTTGAAAATTAGGCAAAATTTTCAAAAAAAATCCAAACTCAACCAATGGCTATAAAACCTATATGGAAAGGTTGGTCTTACTCACCTCTACAACTTTTCCAAAGGAGTTCCTTGATTCACCAAACTCCAAAATTCCTCAAGAGCTCAAACACCACCAAATGACAAATCTAAAACCATGAAATTGAAGCTTTCAACACCAGGAACAACATTATAGAAGAGAGTTTTTTCATTAGAGGTCATTAAGAGGATCAAAATGGCAAGAACTTACCTTGGAGCTTCCTCTTTTTTTCTACAGAAATGGAGGACAAAATAGACAGAAAAGATAGAGAGGGAAGCTTGAAGAAGAAGGTGAAATGATGAAGTAACAACTACTCCCATCCCTCCATACATGCTCAGCTGATTTGAAGGAAAAAGGGAGAGAGAAAGAAATGATAACTTAATATGTTGACTTCTTCAAACACTCCACCATCATGTAGGCTTGCCATGTGTCACTCTCACATACAATCTCCTCATAATTAATCCTCCACTTAGTTACACTAACCAATTCCATTAGCCATTTAATCACACTCCTCATTTATTCTTAGTTAGTAATTAATTTATTCATTAATCATTGACTAATTGACTGATAATTTTCCATTCTTTCAATTCTTCCACTAATTATGGCATATTAACTTAAATTGCCACATAACCCATAATAATTCAAACTTTAATTCACAAAATAATCTCAATAATTATCATTAGCCCTTAATCAAAATTTGGGGCGTTACAGTAGTCACAGTGTCATTTTCACTAAATCTCTTTAAGTGGTCTGCCGAAAACTTCTCACACTCTCCTACCCATCTAATTACCAACAAAACCCACTAATTCCCATCTCTAAAAACTTCCTAAATTTCTCTAAATCCCTTTCCCTAACATCTGACAAGCATGACACTGAAGAAAACTTTTCAAAAACTTTGATCTCAATCTCTTAAATGGCAAGGATAAAGACCACTCAGGGTCGATCTTCTGAGTTTCCATCGCCTCCTCCATCAAAGAAACAAAAGAAATCCTCTTCTCCTAAATCAAAGTCATTGCAACACCCTCGGCCAAAGGTGTTAGAACAATTTCTATCGGAACCTCCAATCAAAGCAAAGGGGGTAGTTATTCAAGAGCCAATGACTACAAGATCAAAGATAAAGGCTACAACACCTTTGGAGAAAGGAAAATACAAAGACCTTCCTAGTCCTCCACCTTCAGATTTTGACACTAATACTCCCTCTTAGACAGAGAGAGATATTCAAGAGGAGAAATAAAATACTAGGATTGAAAAAGAGTTGGCTACAATGCTTGATGAAGCCTTGTAATCCAAAGGAACTAGTAAACCAAAAATGGGCTTACCTTCTTAGCTCATTGAAAGTCCTAAAGAATCTGAGGAAGGAGAGAATAAAGAAGAGGAGAGTAAGGAAGAAGAAGAAGACATCACCGTGCCTCTAAAAGGATTCAATTCAGACAAACTTAAGGATTCAAAAAGTTCAACGAATACTTTGCCAGAAGAAAATTGTGTAAGATGTACTATGTTGATCTTCAAGTCCTATTTAAGGCTATCAAATTTGATTTGAGTGAATACCTAGAACATTATATGTCCCAATTAATGGTGCACCTACCTTATTGTATCAAGGTAGTCAGACATTTCTCTTGCAATCTAAAATCTGCAGAAGATAGCTTTGAGGGCATCTCTATTGAAGAGGATGAGTTAGAAACAAAAGTGAGAAGGAAGAAATTCCTTATCTCTACCTCTAGGATCAACACGTAGCCAGGAATCAACAATCCACCAAAGGATAACCCTACCAAACTTTCATTGAATTAGATTTCTAGGATCTTAAGGCCTAGTGACAGAGTAAGGCCACTGAATTTCAACCCTAGGTACATATGTGATCTACACATGGTCTTCTAATATATATACTCTCAAGCAATCATCAACAAGTCTAACAACTTTACACATTTCATATATCAAAATTACAAGCTAATGGCAACCTTACTACTGAAGGAGAAGAGGAATTTAGGAGAATTGATCTTCTCAGAAATCAAGAGATATAGATTCTTAGTACTCGCACTATAGTGATGCCATATCCTCCGCTAGTCTCCTTATTTCATAGGGCCAACAAGATATGGTATTTTGAGCCCAATGAGCCACTTGAGCGATTGCTACCAGGAAGAAATCAGATAGTGAAGATGGGGATATAACTACCTCTGTAGCACCCTATGGGCTTAACTCTGAAAAAGAAGAAGGCACTAGAAGCTGAGACTAGTAGAATGGAAGATACTCATTCTTCTGCTCCCGTCTCTACCACAATACCTTCTTTCTTTGGCTCCACAATTCAGACATATCTAAAGGAGGTACTTCAAGGATTTCATGTGGATATAGCCAACACCAATGCAAAACTAATAACCCATATAAATTTCAAGATAAGAGAAATGGTTGAGCATATGAACGAGCACAACCAAGCAATATTGGCTTAGCAAGAGGCTCAAACTAGTGCACTGATTGAGATCACTAGCCTTCTCTAGTCCCTTCATGAGAAGGTTGATGCCCTAACACCGAGCTCCTCCACTCCTCCTACATCTGCTCTTGACTTTGCTCCAACCTCTAGTCCTCATCCTATCATTCCTCATTACATACCTCGCAATATCCTTTTCACCATGGCTGATCCTACATCGTCCTCACAAGTTTATATCACCTGGATGAACTTGTTCCGGTCTAGCCTAGCTCTATCCCTACCCCTGCCACCTCACCTACATCTACAAAGCCACTACCTCAGTCTCCCTCTCATCACTCTTAACATTCTGATGATACTAAGGAGTTAGTTGTCACATCATCTATAACCCCCCTTAAAAGCCTTAAAAACAATTGGAAAACGTGTCATAAAGTTGAACTAAGGATCCAAGAACAAATTACAACCCATTTGAAATCCCAACCTTAGCACAAGGTTCAGTCCTATACTAAAGTGGGTTTTCAAAAACTTTTCAAAACATATTTATTGTGGTTTCATTTTGGCTGTTCAAATCTGTTTGGCTTGTTTAGTTCAGTTCCATTCATTAATATTAAAGTGCTTAACAGCATTTCCCGTCAAACTCTCGGGTTACATTCATGAACTAATAAGGTCTATAGCTTGTTCTTAGTTCCCTCACAGGGGTTACATATAATATTCAGGTCTATACTCAGTACATCCGCCTTTACTATATTGTACCTATATTTATGTCTAGTACAACATATACAAATTCTTCAAAAGTTTGATAACCAACAAACAAACCCTAATCTTCCATCGACGTGCCCTAGCCGCCCTTGTTTACCTGCTTATCCTTTGATACACTTGCCCTAGCTATAGATTGATCATTGGAAAGAATGAGATTCATATGAATCTTACTAGTAACATTTCACTTATATCACATACAATTTCACAAATCATGTAATCAATCATCACATAATAATATTCATAGCAGCAGAACATTCTTGACATTCATAACGTTCATAACAATTCTTGACATTCTTAACATTCATAACAATTCTTGACATTCGTAACATTCGTAACAATTGATGATATGCACATACATACAAAGCATATTACATGATATAAGAGAAGAAGCCACTACCTTGTTCTTGCACTAATCTCTTGCGCTCAGGGCAGATGTCAAATCCTATCAATTAGAATTTAAGGACGACGAGTTATTATCTATTCAAATTCTTTAATAACTCATAATACTTTGGTTGGTTATCATTATAGTCATTTCATCAAGTAAACTAAGGAGCTAAAGTGGTCAATTACCCTAAAAGACCAATTTTCTAACCTTAGAGTTCATAGTTATTACCATGTGCCATTACCTTTGAATTTTCTCACACTGGAACCAAATCTGCCAAAATTTTCTCTAGACTTTGAAAAATCATAACTAAATCTATAAAAATCAAAATGGGGTGATTCTAAGTTCTATGGAAAGCTCTTTAAGTCCTATATATAGGAAAAATATGAATCACTACCATCTACCATACAAAAATATAGAATTTCATGAATTCCCATACTGTTCCAAAATAAATTCCAATTTCAACCTCAGACTTTGAAAATGCATAAACTTCCAACACAATTATCTAAATGGAACCCATTTTATATTAATTTAAATCTTATCATGTTTACTACTCAACTAGAAAATTTCATAATTTTTAGACATCATTTACTCATTCAAAACTTTCATGTAAACTAGCTGCCCTACACAGAGTTTTCATTGACAAAACTTCCAATTTTTAAGCATATGTTTCCAATGGTCCAAAACACACCACAAGACACCATTAATACTAACAAAACATCATGAACACCTTAAACCTTAATATGCATGAAAATATAGGAAAATTACACAAGACAAAGTTCTTAACCAATAACTACAATACATACACCAAAAGGTTGTTCTTACTCACCTTTAGCACTTTCTTTAGGTTTTTCTTTGATTTTCAGACTTTAGCTTTTCCTTAACACTAAAAACATCTCCTCTTGAAAAACTAAAACTATAAAAATGAAATTCTCATCAAGAGGAACAAGATTAGGGAAGAGATTTTTAGCATTACAAGTGATCTACAAGGTCAAAATCCAAGTAAAAGAGTGTTAGAATTAGCTGAAACCCAAGAGGGGGTGAATTGGGTGTAAGATAAAAACTTAAGAACTTTGGAAAACTTTTCGTATCTTAATGAAAATAGTAAGTATGAAACTAATGAATCATAAATCAGTTATATAATATATGCTAGAAATATAAGAGCTTAGGGAAGAGAATATGCAAACTGTGATTTATCCTGGTCCGGTCCAATATGTGATGGCCTAATTCCAGTCCCCAGGCTTCTCCTGAGATTTTCAAATCCAATATCTTCTTGTTTAAGCCAGGCACAAGAAAAGCCTTTACAATCCCACAAGTTTAGCTGGGTACTTGTGAAACCTTTTACAAATCTCTTACTGAAATACTCCCACTTACGATAAGTCTTACGAGTAGAGCAATCTTGAAGACCTTCCTCTCCTACTTACCAATGCAAATCTTACGAGCAGTAACGTTCTCTCCTGCTTACACCCTTGTAAGTTTTATGAGCAGCAATGTTCTCTACTGCTTGCACCTTGTAAGTCTTACAAGCAGAATGTCTTACTAGCAATTCTTTCTATAGCTTCCCCCATAAGGAGATAGACCCTCTCAAGATCCCTCTACCTTGAGATCAATTTAGAAATATAGATGAAAGTGTTTATAGACTCTCTTACATAGTAGATATAATACTCACTAAAGTATAATACAAATAATCACTCTCTCAATGATAAGTAATATAGAAACTACATAACAGAGAGTATTTGGGTAGAAGCAGAGGATTCATATTTCTATCATTTTTTCTCATAGTTGCTCGCTGTCTCAGTTACCCATTGACTTTGAATGCTCTCTCATTTATAGTTGATGAAGATGATGACCATTGTGAGCATTCGTCCGTTGGAGTCCTATTACTTCGTTTGACCGTTGTGTGCATTTAAACAACTAGCCACTGCCTGTTACAGATCAGAGCATCCTATTGAAGAGTGGGATGTTTCATTATGAGTTGTACCTCATGTTGTGGAGCGTTGGTATTTCAAACATTTGTTCATGGTGGGTTAATCTTTTGTTGTGGTAGGTAGCTGATACTCGGTGTGTAATGATGTCGCCCGCCATAATTGACTCTTTCATTTGAATATGTAATCTCAACGTTAAATTTCTTGTTTCACACTGCAAAATGCTTAATCACTAATATGATGAAGTGTTAGTCATGGGTATATTGGATCATTGGTCAAAAGCTGAATTTCTGGCTTATGGGACTCATCATGTTGAATGACAATATTTGCCATAATAACCACTGTTCTTGAATATGCAATCCAAATGTTTAATCTCCTATTTTACACTTGAAATATATGTTAGTTAACATTTAGGAACAATAACAAGTAAAAACATAATGAATGTATAACATTTAACCACGTTTGGATTGATGGCTATGAGAGTCTGAACTTTCTGTATTTTGGTTCTGTCAGGACTTCACTAGAGTTCAGTATAGCTCACTCGAGTGCATTTCATATTTTCACGTTCTGGCTTCCTCTCGGGCAAACACTTATTGCTCTTCACTCGCAAGACTCAAGTGCAATTGTGGACATCACTCGAGTGTAACATCTCTCACTCGAGTGCAGTTCTTGATTTCACGTACATGCTTCTTCTCAGGTTAACACTTTCATGTCAATACTTGCATGACTCGAGTGCAAATCTGATCCTCACTCGAGTGTGTTGTTTAATGCTCGAGCGTTGCTAAATTTCTCCACACTTTAGCCACTTTTGATCCTCACTCGGGTAAGACCTGGAGTGATATATTACAAACCTTGAAAATACTTAATTACTCAAGTGGCCATGTCTTTACCTTCACAGGTTACTCAGGTGATCACTGTGGTAATCCTTTACTCAAGTGGGCTTCTTATTTCTTCATACCTTACTCGAGTGGTCCCTTGAGTGACTTTCAAATAACCCGGCAGATTACTTGATTACACTCTTGAGTAAATGTATCAAATTCTTGGCCGAGAGTTTGTTGTCTGGTTACTCGAGTGGCTACTCGAGTAATGCTTGAAATAATTCTACAGATTACTCGGGTGGTCCCTCGAGTAATGCTATTTTCTCACTGGTTACTCGAGTGGTTACTCGAGTAATGTGTTCCATTTCTTGGCTGAGGGTCACTGGAAGATTTTTAACTTGATTACTCGAGTGGCTACTCGAGTGATGCCTTTGAAAATCATGTTACTCGAGTGGCTACTCGAGTAATGGTCTATATAACTTTGCAGATTACTTGAGTACTCCCTCGAGTAACTTTGTTCAAAATTTGGCAGTGCTTCACTGGATGAAATTTTCTTTGGTTACTCAAGTAATTGCTTCCCTTACACGAGTTGCTACTCGAGTAAACCTTCACTGAATTGGTTCATCACTCCAGTGCTTACTCCAAGTAATACTTTGCTACATTATTCAAAATTCATTTTTTTGTTATAAAATTCTTTTATATTATTGATCCAATTCTTTGTTATCATCAAAACATATGGGATCTAACATTTTTCCCCTTTTTGATGATGACAAAACTTGGTGATTTTGAACAAGGTTTTTGAAATTGAGTTTTGAAACATATGCTTGTTAAATTGTTTTCATATGAAATTGTTTGTTGAATTTAAACTTCAAAGCTCTTTTGAAATAACTTATTAGAGATCTTTTCAAAAAAAAATTTTGTTCTTTTCTTGTTGACCTTGCATACACAATTGAAAACACATTAGTTCTATAATGCAATAAAATTTCAGAATGAAGTTTACCTTTCATGGCATAGCAAATTGCATAAATAAGAATTCAATACATAACTAAGAATGTAAAGCTAAAAGAAATTGAAAAACACCCAAAAGCCCCATACATCCAAATCCCAATATAGAGACTCAGCCATTCTTCACAAAATCACTCAAGCTCTTCTCCCCTTTTTTGTCTTCATCACAAAGGTAGAATCAATCATGAGGAGGAGTAGGTGGTTTGGCGGCTGAGATGGGAGTGACAGGAAAGGCCAATGACTCATATAAACCATCTGAACTGGAAGAATCTGAAGATGATGATTCAGGTTTAGGAAGGTTCACTGGCGGTGTCTGAAGATCATCTGGAGGATTCACCGGAGGAGATGAAGGATAAGGAACCAGAGAAGTAATTTCTACTTCTTCTATAGCAACCGATGAAGACTCAAGCACTTCCTCAATGCGTGCAGGTGAAGCAATGGGAGTAGGTATGGGCTCAGGCTAAATAGGCTGAGGTGGTTCATCAAAGGTGATGTGAATTGGCTCAGATGTTTCAGGATCTGGCATAGAGAATAAGATATTGCTTGGTCCACTCTCAGAAGGTCTATACTTAGTAGGGATAAAGGGTCCAGGCTCAGAGGTAGGTATAGGCTCAAGGATACCAGAAGGACCAAGAGTAAAGGACCCATTTTCTCATTCATGTGGGTAATCAACTCTGCATTGGTATTTGCAATATCAATATGGAAACTCCTCAGAATGTTCTCCATAAACGTTTGCATTACGACACCAAAGAAGGATTGAGAAGATATGTTGGCTGGAGCAGAAGACTATGTGTCATCCATCCGGCTTGTTACTGTGTTAGTCTTCTTCTTTCTCTTGGGACTTGCTTCTAGTGGTGTCTTCAAAGGAATCTCAATATTTAGCTCTCTGATTTGATTCCTTCCCACTGGTGCTAACCTCTCAATTGGTTCCTTACTCTCCAAATACCAAATCTTGTTCTTTTTGAGAAACACGGAAATTAGTTGAGGATAAGGCATTGGAGTAGTTGGTTTTCCCTCATACCGATACCTCTTAATCTCACTGAAGATATAGTCTCCCAAGTTTTTTTGCTCCTTGAGGATTACTGAGGTGAATTTCTGAAGTCCCTCTCAATGAAATGAGTAAAGTTATTGGATTTGTTCATTATGGCTCTAGAGTAGATATACCATAGGACTCTATGAAAATCACTCATATCACTTGGATTGAAGTTATGAGGTCCCACAATCTCACCAGGTCTAAGAATAGAAAATATTTTGTTTGAAGAAAGGTTAGGGTAGTCATCATCAGGAGGATTTTCTATTCCTAACCAGGTATTAATTCTTGAGGGTGAGATTAGAATTCTTTGACCTCTAACCTCAGAAGTCATCTCTTCTTCCACAGACTTCCTAACGGGATCATTAATAGGTTCGAGGTTACAATAGAAATGTCTCACTATTTTGGTGCAAAAAGGAAGCTTGACAGATAACCAGGGCATATAGGAATCAAGGTAGGGACTAAGATCAAATTTCAATATCTCTTGAAGCACCTTGTAGTCAATGTAGTGCATCTTGCACACATTCCTTCCTGCAAAATAACTCAGGTACTTTTGTGATTCCTCGAGCTTTTTCACATTAAATCCCTTTGGAGGAAATATGATTTCTTCATCCTTCTTCTCAATTTGCTTTGAAGTTTGCCCTTTCTTTGTTTCCTTAGACTGGAAAGCTTCCTCAAGCATGCCTACCATGACTTTGGTAAGCTTCTCATCAATTTTGGACTTCTTCAGAGGCTTAGGAGAAAAGGTTGGGGTATCGGATGAATCAGAAGAAGGAGGTGATGGTTCTTTTATAGTTTTCCCTCTTCCAGGAGGTGAACTCTTTTGGATTGAGCTCTTGTGGTAATGGGTTATTTAATCACAACCCTTTTATTTTAGGTTTGGCTTGCGGCTTGGTCTTGGGATTTGATTTGGAAGAAATTTTCCTCTTCTTGGTAGGAGGAGAGGAATGTGAATCAAAGGGTTGATATGGTTCAGAAGACTCAGAAGGAGTGCTAGGATTTGGAGATTTTGTTCTCAACATGTTGATTTTAGAAAATGAGAAGTTTCAAGAAAAACAGGGACGAAAGTCATGAGTTTCGGGAAGTGATTCAGAGCTGTTTGAGATATTTTCGAGGATGTGAATCAATAGGTTTTGACGGTATTAGGAAGAGAAAGATTCCTTGAAAAATTTTTGTGAGAGCATAGAAGAATCACTCGAGGAGATTTTGTGAGAAATGACCGAGTTTCGAGTAGACATAACCTAGAACCCGACATCACTCGAGGGCATCACTAGGGTAGCTACTCGAGTGATCATATGAAAAATTTTAAAATACAGCAAATTTGAGCATGTACCTAGCATGAATACTATTGTAATTATCTATGTATATTCCCTTGATCATTGGATAACTCTTTAGAACAAATTTGAACTGAAAATCAGATGATTTAAAATTTGCACCCAGGTTCACTCGAAGCCTTACTCGAGTAACATTGAACATCACTCGAGGCCTCCCTCGGGTAAGCTGTCTCTTCACCTTCTGACTGTTCATTTTCAACAGTTGTGTCGTGCTGTTTCATTTGAAATTAATGCTTCACTGGCACATTTCCAAGTTCATTACTCAAGTGGGTACTCGAGTAATGTATCCATTACTTCAAGTTGTTACTCCAGTGATGCTCATTACTTGAAGTTGTCACTCCAATAATGTTGTCCTCTGTTAACCTCTGTTATTCATACTCCAGAACAGAATATTATGATCCTGCAAAACAAATTGCTAGAAACTCCGATGCTTAAGTTAGTAATCATCAAAACATCAATAAATAATATCATTTAACATTTTGTAAACACTAAATAACTTCCAACTCATTGGGATTTACCATTCCCAATTCTCGTCTAATATATAAAAATTGATCTTCTGCAAGAGGTTTTGTGAAGATATCAGCTAGTTGAAGATGAGTTGGAATGAATATCACTTTGACATCTTTCTTTTAGATATGATCTCTGATGAAATGATGTCTAACATCAATATGCTTGGTTCTGGAATGTTGAACAGGATTCTTTGTCAAGCTTATCGTGCTAGTGTTGTCACAGTATATTGGTGTTTCTTTCAGATAAATACCAAGATCCTGGAGTTGTTGCTTTAGCCATATTACTTGTGCACAACAACTTGATACTGCAACATACTCAACTTCTGTTGACGAAAGGGATACTGTAGTTTGTTTCTTACCAAACCATGATACAAGTGAGCCTCCAAGAAACTGACCTTGTCCACTTGTACTCTTTATGTCCGTCTTGTATCCTTTATGATCAGAGTTTGAGTATGCAACTAGGTATTCACTTCTTCCTTTAGGATACCAAAGACCCAATTCTGGCGTGTCAGCAAGATATTGGAAGATTCGTTTGACAGTTTCAGCAGGTGACTCTTTTGGTGCTGATTGATATCTTGCACACATACCCACACTGAATTGAATGTCAGGCCTACTTGCAATGAGATAGAGTAATGATCCAATCATTCCTCTATATTTTGTGATGTTGTAATCTTTTCCCTTGACATCCACATCAAGCAATGTGGTTGAGCTCATGGGTGTGTCCGTTCGATTTGCTTAATCCAATCCATACTTCTTCAATAGCTCTTTCAAATATTTTGTTTGAGATATGAAAATTCCATTCTTTCTTTGTTTTATTTGCAACCCGAGAAAGAAATTTAATTCTCCCATCATTTACATCTCAAACTCCCTCTACATTATCTCAGAAAATTCTTTGCACATAGTTTCGTTAGTAGCACCGAAAATTATATCATCAACATATATTTGCACAACTAATATATCATCACGTTTTTGTTTTGTAAAAATTGTTGTATCAACTTTTCCCCGTACAAAACCTTGATCAATAAGAAATTTACTGAGCCTTTCGTACCATGCTCTAGGAGCTTGTTTTAAACCATATAAAGCCTTTTTGAGTTTAAAAACATAGTCAGGTTGGGTTACTCTTCAAAACCTAGAGGTTGCTCTACATATACTTCTTCCATGATGTAGACATTTAGAAATGCACTCTTTACATCCATTTGATAGAGTTTGAATCCTTTGATGCATGCAAAGGCTAAGAGTACTCGTATAGCTTCCAATCTAGCCACTGGAGCATACTTTCATCATAATCAATTCTTTCTTCCTAATTATAACCTTTGGCCACCAATCTTGCCTTATTTCTGACAATTATTGCCGATTCATCAAGTTTGTTCTTGATTACCCATTTAGTGCCAATAATTTGATGATCCTTAGGTCGAGGTACCAAATCCTAAACTTGATTTCTTTCAAATTGATTTAGTTCTTCTTGCATTGCTATAACCCAATCATTGTCTGATAGGGCTTCATTAATGTTAGAAAGTCCAATCTCATAAATGAATGCAGAAAAACTTACTTCATTGAAAATTCTATTTCTAGTTTTGACTCCTTTATTCACATCTCCTATGACTTGATCTAGGGGATGACTCCTATTGTATTTCCAGGCTTTAGGTTGACCTAGTGACTGATCTTCTTCCTTGGTTTAATCAACTTCTGGAATAAGAGATTTAGAAATAGATTGACCATTTTCTTAATCAATGGTTTTGTCAGAGGATTCAAATTCATCAAATACAACGTGAATTGATTCTTCAACAACACATTTTTGTTTATTGAAAATTCTATATGCTTTACTTCGATTAGAATAGCCTAGGAAAATTCTTTCATCTGTTCTCAAATCAAATTTTTCTAAGCTATCTTTACCATTATTATGAATGAAACACTTACAACCGAAGATGTGTAAATGAGCAAGATTCAGCTTCCTTCTTTTGTATAGCTCGTATAGTGTCTTTCCAAGTTTTGTTCTAATGTAGGCTCTATTTGAAATATAGCATGTTGTGCTCATTGCATCAGCCCAGAAAACTTGAGACACGTTATTTTCATTTAGCACTACTCTAGCCATTTCAGTGAGCACTTTATTCTTACGTTCCATGACTCCGTTTTGTTGTGGTGTCCTTGGAGCAGAGAAATTGTGATGAATGCCATTAGAATCACAATATTCTTCAAAGGCTTGATTTTCAAATTCTCCACCGTGATCTGTCCTGATACCTACAATGGACATACCTTTCTCATTTTGCACTTTCTTGGCAAAAATAATGAATTCTGTAAAGGTTTTATCCTTTAATGACAGAAAAATAGTCCATGTAAATCTAGAGAAATCATCAACAATGACCAATGAATATAAGTTGCCATCAAGGCTTTTAACTCTCGCTGAACCAACTAAATCCATATGTATCAATTGAAGTGGCCAATTTGTTGTAATCTCATTTTTTGATTTGAAAGATGATTTAGTTTGTTTACCCTTTTGACATGCGTCACAAATCAAATCATTTTTAAAACTTACTTTAGGTAAACCAAAAACTAAATCCTTTTTGAGTAGTATGCATAGTTGGTGCATGTTGACATGAGCTAGTCTCTTATGCCATAACCAACCTTCATCGGCATTACTCATAAAACAATTTTCAGAATCATTTCTATTTATATCAAGGGTATAGCAATTACCTTTCCTTTTTTGCTTTGAGCTTTGCCTTGATATTTTTCTTATCAAGTTGTAAGTCTTTCTTGTTGACAATTAGACATTCCTCTGAATCAAATATTATCCAGTTGTCTTTATCAACACTTTGACTTACGCTCAGCAAATTATGACACAAGCCTTCAACGTAATATACATCTTTGACTTGTATTCCTTTATCATTTTTGATTTCACCAATTCCTGCTATTTTTCTAGATTGATTTTCTCCAAATTTTACCTTTCCACCTTACTTAGGTTGTAATGTGGTAAAACTTTCAAAATCACCGGTCATATGTCTACAGCATCTACTGTCTATGTACCACTTGTTATTTTTGGATGCTTTAAGACATATCTGCAATCAAATACGATTAAGTCTTAGGTACCCACATCTTTTTGGGTCCTTTGGGTTAGTACAAAAATTTTTCAGGACATATGAACTTTTAGATACCCATTTGTAGGTTCCTATATTTCCTTTCTTCCTATGAATGCATGGTGAAGTATAATGACCTTTTCTATTACAATAATTACAATGTGCAAAAGGATTTGATGTATGCACAGAATGCTGAAAATAATTCAAGTATGATTTACCTCCAGCTTTCTTTCTTCCTTTCCTTCTATCTGATTTTAGATCATATCCAATTTCAGACCGATCATTCACAAATCGTTGAGCTTTTAAAATCACATTTAGCATTTCACTTCCTTTAGTGAATTTTATAAGAGATTTAGTAAGATCAGTTTTTTCTTTTTCAAAGAAGTGCAATTTTCACAATCCTTTTCAAAATTCTCTTTAAGCTCTACTTAAAGAGCTTTGTTTTTCTTTTTGAAAACAACTAATTCTTTAACTACTTTGATGAATTCAAAATGTAAAGTATTATATTCAGAAAATAATTTATCATAGGTAGGATCAGAATCAATTACCTCTTCTTCTATTTCCTCTTGAGCAACTAGACAGATATTGGCTACTTCCTCTTCATCTTTCTTCGTCAGAAGAACTATCTCGCCATATGGCAAATACAAAGGCTTTCTTCTTGTTGTAGAATTTTCCTTTTCTCTTCTCTTTATTCTTATAAATCATTTGTTAACATTCTGATTTGAAATGTCCTGGCTTTCCACATTCATAGCGTATGATGTGTTCTTTATTCCTTGTTCCTCCTTTCTAAAAGTTTTTGAATACTTGGCCCTTCTTATAAAACTTTCTGAATCATTTTATGATTAGGCCCATTTCATTATCGTTAAGCTCTTCATCTTCATCTTGTTCTTCTTCTTTTGCTTTTAGTGCTAGACCTATTTTCTTCTTGCCACCAATATCATCTAGTTCTCTTTTGAATTTTAATTTGCTTTCATATTCAGAAAGACTTCCGAATAGAGAAGTAACTGATCGCATTGATTCACCTTTTGCTTCCTCAATTGCAGTAACCTTTGCCTCCCAATCTTTAGAAAGAATATTTAAAATTTTTTGTACTTGGGTATGTTGATCATAGACTTTTCCAAGTGCTGCAAGTTGATTAACAAGGTGAGTATATCTAAGTTCAAATTCAACTATCGACTCACCTAATTTCATTCGAAGTAAATCAAACTCCGTAACTAGAGTATTGGTCCTATTTTCTTTTATTCCCGAAGCTCCTTTATGAGCTATTTCCAAGGATTCCCACATTTCTTTAGCTGTTGGGAGTATGCAGATTCTGAAGTACTCATTTTGACTCAAGGCACTTTGAATCATTAGAATTGCTTTGCTGTTGAGTGTAATGAGTTTCTTGTCATTCTCATCATATTTTACTGGTGTCTTGGGAACTCTTTGTGAATCTACAATCTTTTCGGGTTTGTAGCTTCCTCTTAAACACATCCCACAGCCCATATTTAGTAGCCATTACGAAGACTCTGAACTTTGCTTTCTAGAATGAGAAGTATTCGCCATTGAAACCTGGAGGTCTTGTGATAGAAGCTCCGTTAGGAAGAATGTGTTTACCCATGCTTGCCATTGAATCCTTCTTAGGCTGTTAAACCTTAACAAGAAGACCTACGCTCTGATACCAAATGTTAGTGTAAGCGTTTCATCCAAGAGTCAATTTTGATGAACCCATGTCGTGTGAGTTCTCAAAATAAAACTAGGCTAGAAAATGTAGCATAGTAGCTTAACCTAGGTCGTTCTTGTGAGGAGATTAATTTCCAATTTCCTAAGTAGTAAAGTGATAAAAAGCCTTAAAATTGTGAGAAATCATTTTGAGAATTTGATTTTAAAACTAATGAAGTAATCTAAGCTAAAGCAATAATTTTGTATTTTTCGGTTTTCAAAACAAAGAAGCAAAAGGAATTGAAATTAACACTAACAACAAGATAAATTCAATTAACTAATATAATGATAAAATGGGATTCCCTTGAGTTGAGGTTTTAGTCTTCCTTGCTTGCTAATAATATGAATTCCATAATGAGTCAAGAGGATGGAACTAAGATACCACTAGCTCCATACTTGCAATAATCATTTAATTCATTATACCGATGCAATTAAACGAATATCACCAAATAATTCAGACTCAAGGAGATGAATAATCAACTTCCAATTCTAGCTTGTAATTACTATTACAAATGTTCAACGCATTCAGTTTAGTCATTTACAATCCACTTAACCAAGTTGGAATAAACAACTCAACCTACTCCAAATTTGAATCATACAAAGCTTAATTAATCAACTCCTAGCTCAACCACCAAGTTTATTCACTTGGCATAGAACAATCTAGATCATAATCACATACTTTACCAAGCCATACAATTATGAAATAGAAAGAGAGCTTAAGGAATTCCATTGAAGTTTAGAAGCTCAAACCATTACCCAACTCAAGGAAATCACCAAAGCTTAGCTACTCATGGAGGAGGAAGATGAATCTTGATGAAATGAGAGGAGGATAGCCATGGAGAACAAAAACCAAACAGCTCTTATTGTTTCTTCACAGCAATTCCTTTCTCCAAGTTGCTGCTCCCCTTTATCCCTTTTTCCATTTCAGTGCTGTCTCTTTCTTCAAGTCCAGCTGCCTAGTCAAATATTTCGGCTGCTCTCCTTCATTCGGTGGTCTCCTCTCACACACAGCCGCCCCTCTCTTCTCTATTCCATTGTGTGCTGCCCCCCCCCCCTTTTATCAGGCCGCCAAACCCTCTATTATTTCCTTGTGTCGTATGTCTCTTCTCATCTTTTCTTTTGCAGCGGCCTCCCTTCCTTTCTCTTTATTTTGTCTTCAGTCCTTCCCTTTTCACACAGTACCCCATCCTTTCCTTTCTATTCCTTTTCATATTCGGTCCTCCTCCTCTTATGTCAGCCATCCTTTTCCTTTCTTAATTCCTATTCGG
This sequence comes from Inga laurina, assembly GCA_963855925.1. Lineage (NCBI taxonomy): Eukaryota > Viridiplantae > Streptophyta > Magnoliopsida > Fabales > Fabaceae > Inga > Inga laurina. The sequence goes on from OY979707.1 coordinate 24,741,789, forward strand.
TCCACTCTTTCATTATTAATTCAGTTAACTCCTCTCCTTCTTAATTCAACCATTTTGGTTCAGCCCTTTTATTCATTCAGGCCAATTGATTTCCATCTTCAATTATTAATTCATGCTCCCTTCTCATTTCTTTTCAGCCGCCACCCTCCAAACAATGGTCCCCACTCCTTTTCTTTCTTTAATTCACTAGGTTAAATGAGTTAAAGGTATGTTTGGATAAGAGATAAAAATATGTTTTGGCATTAGACACAAAATTGCAACCACCAAATAAGGCCCTTAATCATTTAGCCTCCTCTTAAAAAAATGTGAAAATAAATTCTGTACTTGTGATGTTCCACTTTTGTCCTTCATTAAGCTCCAAAATAACATCTTTGACCTTGACCACTCAAGTTGTGCCACATCATCACCTACAAAATTAAATTCACAAAGGTAATATCTTTTGTTCACAATTAAAGAATAATGGAAATAACAAATATTAATTAGAAATATAACAATTAAACCACTTTGGTTCCCAAATTTTTCTTTCACTAAAATCTCATTTTAATACTTGATTATGCCCAAAATATTTAATTAAGTCCCACAAAAGCCTAAGATTAATTAATAAAAATATATAAATATTGAGCTCTATCAATTCCTCCACACTTAAGCTTTTACACTCTTGAGCAAAACATTAAACTCATAAGAGGAAGAGAGGGATGAAAGTTGAAAGGATAGGCAAGATCAAGCTCCAAAAGTCACAGTCAAATAACAAGGTATCCTCTTATCCAAATTCAACGAACATACCAAAAATTGAAGTAGTTAAAGCAATGCAATGTTTAATTATAATGAGCTAATTGGAAACCTTAACTAGGATAAGTGTTTACACTCTTCTCTCATATAAGTTAGTGTTTCACTCACATCCACTTTAACCACACTCTACTATAGGCTTGTAGTATTTCTAGGCTCTCCACTACTTGCAACAATGGCATAAATAAATCAAAAGGACTTTGTAAGGTTGTAATGTTGAATAGGCCAAATGATGGAAAATGTAACAAATACTATGCTTGCACCAAATAATTTGCTAGATCACTTAGCACTATAGAACTAACTTTATGCACATATTTTACTATTATGACTTTATTTCTTTCTTTGAATATTTCTTCTTCTTTTTTTATACTTTTTTATTTTTCTTTTTTTTCTTCTTTATTTTCTTTCTTTTGACTATTCACATGGCAAATTTTTTTTTCTCTTTTCTAATATATAATAGTACTTTTTTTCTCTTTTCAATCGTGCTAGGAAGAACTTGATAAAGGATGCAAACATAGCATTTGTATAATGAAATAGAAACAAAAGTGAAGGGCTCAAAGGGTTAAACAAAGGTAAATGATGAATGGTTTGTGTTTGGGTAAATGGGTGATGAAATGAATGCCAATGTCATCTCTATCCAAACCATTGCAAAATGTAGCCTCAAGTAAGAAATAAAACAAGTTCTAGAGAGCAATAATCTAAGTGGATAAATCACACAGTGAAATGAACAATTAGGCCTAAAATACCTTCCAACTAGGCTTTTTGTTTCCTAACAAACTCATCAAAATTAAATGATGCATCATTAAAACACTTGAATTCTATGGCAATTCACTAATTCAAAGCAAGTTTCAACCATGAATCCAACTAAGAGTAATCAAGATATTTGATCATGACTAAAGGCTTCAAAAATCTCAGTGAATTGGACCAAAAACAACAGAGGACACAAACAGGAGACAGAGGCATATGATATCATAGTGAAATCCATCATGAGAATAAACACACTCCCCCATACTCAATCCTTACATTGCCCTCAATGTAATGCACAAAAACAAAGAACCTAGACACACTTATCTCTTGGGTGAAGTGAATGTTATGAAGTCCAATTCAAGATTGAAGCACAATACATCATCGTCATAAGGAGAGAGAGGACAAGACATAAGTGGAAATAGTTCTCAGAAATTAGGCATAGGATATAGAGAAAAGGGTAGTGTAGGATAAGGCTAAGCACAAGAGTATGATTCAAAATGGTGTTTATTCAATTAGAAAAGCAAACAAACAAGCTACTTTTTACTACTAGTAAGTCCCTCCCCCACACTTGTTCAATAGCATATATCTTTAAATAAAACAAGGAACAAGGTAAGGAAAGAGACTACCGTGTAATCATGGTGGCTTGTAGCTAGATAGGAAAATCAAAAGGACGCTCAGTGTTTTGCTCCCCAACAGTTTAAGCGCAAGTAAGAGTAGAGGTTCCCAAATGGAAAGATAATAAGAATGAGGGCAACCACCAAGAGAATTAGCCTGCAAAGAATTAACCAAAACAACAGTAGTACCTACTCCAAGGATGCTACATGAATCAAAATACTTAAATCCATGGAAAGCATTAGGACCAATGAAATGACATAATGGTATATGTAATGTGAGAAGACTAGAGTCGGGTGCATTCAATAATAAGTGCTTCTCACAACCAATAAAATCAACTAGTGGCATACAGCAAGCAACACTAGGTATCAAAGAATCAATTTGCATTTCAATAGTGGTAATGACATAGTCAAGCACCACTCTATCATGTATTGCACAATTCAAATAAATAGAATCACTAACAACATAAAATCCTATTAAATCAGGAGGTAAATCACATGATAAGATTTGGGAGTAGGATTCATGAATATGCTGGACATCATCTAGTAAAGAAGTATGATTATCACAAAGCACAAAACTAGGTCCAATCAATTCAAGTGATTCAAGGTGAATCTCACTTGCTAAACCAAAAGCATTGATAATTGAAATAATGGGTACATGCATGTCATCATAAAATATGTGCACATTGAACTCTTGCAAACAAAGATTGACCTTAGGATTAGTGATCAATTGTGATTTAACATCTTTATCTTCACTCTTGTGTGAAATGGAAAGTGCAGAATCTAATATAGAGTACATCAAGTCACTTTCATAAGTAAGAGAGAAAGAAGAAGAGAAAGATACAGGAGTTTGATTCTCAACATCATGCATGGCATGCATATCACTAAGTTCTAGAGAATGGTCATCTCTACCTCTATGCATTTTAACAAATTTAGAATATTTCTCATCAATGCAATCCATACACATTGTATTTTCATCACAAGAACATGTAATTTCAGCACTAGCATCATCTTTATTATGCAAATCATCACCCAAAGTATCATGCAAAGGAGTAGAATCATTATAAGGCATAGGCTCATCCAAGCTACCACTACTAGAATTAATGGGTTGAGCAATTGCATGTTCAAGCATTAGAGGGAATTCAACAATTATTTTCTCATCCACCTCATTATTACTCAAATCATGAATTACTTCATCAATCAAAGTAGTAGGAGAGTCAACTTTTGTAAGGATAGGATTGTTACCAAAGGGTAAGGAAGACTCTTCATTGCTGCTAAACCCTCTATTATTTCCTTGTGTCGTATGTCTCTTCTCATCTTTTCTTTTGCAGCGGCCTCCCTTCCTTTCTCTTTATTTTGTTTTCAGTCCTTCCCTTTTCACACAGCATCCCATCCTTTCCATTCTATTCCTTTTCATATTCGATCCTCCTCCTCTTACGTCAGCCATCCTTTTCCTTTCTTAATTCCTATTCGGTCCACTCTTTCATTATTAATTCAGTTAACTCCTCTCCTTCTTAATTCAACCATTTTGGTTCAGCCCTTTTATTCATTCGGGCCAATTGATTTCCATCTTCAATTATTAATTCATGCTCCCTTCTCATTTCTTTTCAGCAGCCACCCTCCAAACAATGGTCCCCACTCCTTTTCTTTCTTTAATTCACTAGGTTAAATGAGTTAAAGGTTTGTTTGGATAAGAGATAAAAATATGTTTTGGCATTAGACACAAAATTGCAACCACCAAACAAGGCCCTTAATCATTTAACCTCCTCTTAAAAAAATGTGAAAATAAATTCTGTACTTGTGATGTTCCACTTTTGTCCTTCATTAAGCTCCAAAATAACATCTTTGACCTTGACCACTCAAGTTGTGCCACATCATCACCTACAAAATTAAATTCACAAAGGTAATATCTTTTGTTCACAATTAAAGAATAATGGAAATAACAAATATTAATTAGAAATATAACAATTAAACCACTTTGGTTCCCAAATTTTTCTTTCACTAAAATCTCATTTTAATACTTGATTATGCCCAAAATATTTAATTAAGTCCCACAAAATCCTAAGATTAATTAATAAAAATATATAAATATTGAGCTCTATCAAGGGGGTTAATTGGGTGATCCCAGAAATTTCGTTACGTATAAGGAAATTGACGAAATATTAAAAACAGTTAAGAACAAGGATAAATATCACCGAAGTGTAGACCAGGAGTTATACTGGTTCGGCCACAACCACTTTGACCTACGTCCAATCCTCAGAACGTCTCTGAGAGTTTCACTATATTCTCCAAGATTCAGTGGGTTCTTGGCACCTCAGTACATAGCAAGTTCCTTCACCTGGACACTCGCTCCCCTTTACACTTTGTAATCAAAACCCCAACTCAAGGTTCCACTACCTTAAGTTGTCTCGATAACAAATATTGAGTTTGTAATGAAAAACTCTCTCACAGAGCAAATATGTAATCACTGAAGTATAGTGAAAAAGTATAAGAAAACAAAGCACTAAGAATGTGTTGATCAGTGTAATCTCAGTTCATGTCTTGTTTTTCTTCTTTCTGAATGCTCCATATATATAAATGATTTGTAGTATCTATTGGAAGTATTTCAAACATGTTCGTTAAAGTCGCGTAGCAACAGTTGACGGTTCTTTGAATTTGAAAACTATCTGTTTGCGGTAGGTAGTGGTAGGTGAACGTTCGGATACTTTATTTAACTTTGCTCTTCATGCATGATCTCTCGTTATTTCTCTGGAAATGTACTTAGGATACTAATGCAATAAAGGGTTAATCATATGGATAACAATTTAATAAACATTCAATCAAAAACATAATTTCTGGACTACCTTACTCGAGTGGCTACTCAAGTGATCAAGTTTGTTACTCGAGTGGTCCCTCGAGTAAACTTGTCCAAAATATGGCAGTGAGAAAATCAACATTTTAAATCAGATATCACTCGGGTAAGACCTGGGTTGATATATTACAAACCTTGAAAATACTTAATTACTCGAGTGGCCATGTCTTTACCTTCACAGGTTACTCGGGTGATCACTGTGGTAATCTCTTTACTCGAGTGGCTACTCGAGTGGGCTTCATGTTTCTTCACACCTTACTCGAGTGGTCCCTTGAGTGACTTTCAAATAACCTGGTAGATTACTCGATTACACTCTCGAGTAAATGTATCAAATTCTTGGCCGAGAGTTTGCTGTCTAGTTACTCGAGTAATGCTTCAAATAATTCTACAGATTACTCAAGTGGTCCCTTGAGTAATGCTATTTTCTCACTGGTTACTCCAGTGGTTACTCGAGTAATGTGTTCCATTTCTTGGCCGAGGGTCACTGGAAGATTTTTAGCCTGATTACTTGAGTGATGCCTTTAAAAATCATGTTACTCAAGTGGCTACTCGAGTAATAGTCTATATATAACTTTGCATATTACTTGAGTACTCCCTCGAGTAACTTTGTTTAAAATTTGGCAGTACTTCACTGGATGAAATTTTCTTTGGTTACTTGAGTAATTGCTTCCCTTACTCGAGTCTCGAGTAAACCTTCACTGAATTGGTTCATCACTCTAGTGCTTACTCCAAGCAATACTTTGCTACATTATTCAAAATTCATTTGTTTGTTATCAAATTCTTTTACATTATTGATCCAATTCTTTGTTATCATCAAAACATATTATGTAAAATTTTTGCTCTTAATATTTCATATTTATATTTGACATCATCAAAACTAATCATATCTAACAAAAAGCTCATTTTACATTGATCTTCTTTCTCCTTCCTCATCCTTGAGCTTAGCCAACTTGAGAGCTTAAAGAGAGAGAATGAAGTATATTAAATGGTCCTACCTTCAACCCTCCCATGCTTTGTAGCCGACTTGGAGAGGAGAGAGGGAGAGAATGAAATTAATTCTTTGACTTTTCATACTTCATGGCTTAAATCATGTGGTGCTAAGTGTCACCATCTTGTGATTTCTCCAAAAGCATGTAACCAAGTAGTTAGTTTAACTAATTCTATAGCCATTTAGTCACACCTCATACTCTTTTAGTTAATAGTCAACTTCTTCAATTGCTGACTAATTGGCTGATAAATTTCTTTCTTCCAGTTTTGCCCCTGATTATGGCAATTTTAGTTAGATTTTCACTTACTGCATTATCTAATTCCATTTCCTCTTGCCATAGGCCCTTCCCTTCACTTTTAATTCAATTTACGCTTTGTTACCATAATTGAGCTTAAATACTGGGTTTGGGCACTTTATATAGCTAATTTGGGTCATAATTCACACTTTATTCCCCAAAAGTGTTTTCTAAAATTAGTTACATTCTCATTTGGAGTCATGAGCCCTTATACATATTTTAAGGCATTACATCATCTCCTCAGTCACCATCTCTACCATCTCAACACACTTTATTGTATGTCCCTCATCCAAAGAATCCAGTGCAGGTCCTACCACTTATCCTACCTGAACCTGTTCTATCTTCATATGACTCACCCACCTTTGCTACACATCAGGGCAACGCTTATAATGATGCATCCTCTCCTATCCAAGCCACTCCTATTACAGCCATTAACCCATCTTTATCACCCAGCTCTAGCTCTACTTCCCCTGCCTAGCACACCCTTTCTAATGATGTCAAAAAGGTGGAGAAAATCTAGAAAGTGATTTTGGTGATAATGTTATTAGACCGATATAGCATAGCACAGGTTTAGGGGTCTTGGATTATTTAGTCAATGTAATTATGATGTTTACATTATGAATGATATTTTGTCTTCTCATGGTTATAGCTTGTTTATCTGTTAATGCATTATGAATTATATTTTGTCTTCTCATGGTTATAACTGGTTCATCTGTTTAAGTTCTCATATTTATTCAAGCAATATAATTTTTGAATTCAAATAGATTCAACTTGGGAAAATTATTTTCTTAAAAGGATTAGCTCAAAATCAAACAAGTTTTGTCATTATCAAAAATGGGGCGAATGTTAGATCCCATATTCTGATGATAACAAAAGGATTGAAAAGATAATACAAAGGATTACAATAATAAACAAAAGAGTTTTGAATAATATGTTAGAGCAAGCATTTCACCCAAGAGGGGGGTGAATTGGGTGATATTAAAAATTACGTTGCAAATATAAAATTTGATGGTGAAATTAAAATAGGAAAGAGTAAGGAGAAATATCACCGAAGTGTACACCGAGAGTTATACTAGTTCGGCCACAACCACTTTGACATACGTCCAGTCCTCAGAGCTTCTTTGAGAGTTTCACTATAACTTCCAAGATTCAGTGGGTTCTTGGCACCTCAGTACAAGCAAGTTCCTTCGCCTGGACACTCGCTCCCCCTTACAAGTTGTAATCCAATCCCAACTCAAGGTTCCACAACCTTAAGTTACCTCAATAACAAATATTGAGTTTGAATGAAATATCTCTCTCACAGAGTGAATAAGAATCACTGAAGAATAGAATTACAAGTATAATGTAAAACAGAGTAATGAACTTGATGATATGTTCGTGAGTGTGTTCTTGTTATCTTCTCTGTTTGGATGTTCCCATATATATAGATACATTGGTAATGATTGCTGGAACATATTTCTTCATGCCCGTTGGAGCGTGCGCAGCCACTATTGACTTTTCCAGTATTTGAAAAACATACGTTTGCGGTAGGTGGCGGTCGGTGACATTTGAACGTTGCTTTTGACTTTCCTTATTTGGTAAGATCTCTTCATAGTTTATCTGTGGATATGCTAAGAATACTAATATAATGAAAGGTTAATCATATAGGAAACAAAACAATAAATGTTGGAATAATTTCTAAATTTCTTGGTTTTCATACTCGAGTAGCTACTTGAGTATTCATTAAAGTTTACTCGAGTACTTGCTCAAGTATCATCGTGAAATCTTTGATGAACTGCAAGTCAACAAACAACTATAAGATTACTCGAGTAGTGCATGGAATAAACAAAATATCAAACCTTTGGAAATGCTTGTTTACTCGGATACCTACTCGAGTAATGCACTCTTTTCTTCATAGGTTACTCGGGTACCAACTCGAGTAAACCTTCAAATAAACTTATGTTACTCGATGCTTTACTCCAGTAATGTTGGCAGGATTTCAAGGCCGAGAGCACTTCAAGTTTGATTACCTTGTTACTCGAGTACATACTCGAGTAAACTTAATTTTTCTGTATGACTTACTCGGGTAATGACTTGAAGTATTTCCTCAAAAATAACTCTACATACTCGAGTACATACTCGAGTAATCCACTTAAAAAGAGTCATTAAATACCTGCATGCTTGAGTAGAACCTCGAGTGAAGTAAGATAAAAATATATCAAGTTATTCGAGTACTACCTTCAGGTTTTTGCTTAACACAGTGAGTTACTTGAGTAGCTACTCGAGTAACGTTGGCAGTGTATAAAATGCCGAGAGCAACACATTTTCTGAAACAGAGTAACTCGAGTACATACTCGAGTATCATTGGCAGGCCGAGAGTAACTTGAAAACTTTTACCTGGTTACTCGAGTAACTACTCGAGCAACGTTGGCAGGCCGAGAGCAACTTGAAAACTTTTACACTATTACTCGAGTACTTACTCAAGTAACATTGGCAGGTTACTGGAAGGTATCTCTGGTAACTTCAAGTTTTGTCTCATTACTCGAGTACATACTCGAGTAATGCCTTAGAAAACTTACTTCTCATCAAGTTTCTTAGCTTTTTCTCTTGGCCTTTCTTCATTACTCCAATGCTTACTTAAAGTGATGCTTTTCCCTGTTATTACTTTGTTCAAACTTATTTATTCATTAAATCTTTTTTCATAATATTCTTTGTTATCATCAAAACATGAGATCTAACATAATAAAGCTAAGTTTTCTTAGGCATACAATGCTATTACATGAGTAATGAAGTGACAAAATATGTTATGTTCTTAGTAATACTCTCTGTCAAGTTTTAGAAGGGATCATTCGAGTGATAGCCCAGGATCACTCGAGTAACTACTCGAGTGATAAGATAAAAGACATCACTAGTACAGTACTGGAGTGATTCTGAAAGTGATTTGTTGTTGAAAATTTTCTAAAGTTATATAACTAAAGTAACCACTCGAGTGATCCTATTTCTGAGATTACTAGTAGAACACTCGAGTGATAGATCAAGTTGATGATCACTAGTAGAGCACTTGAGTGATTCATTGCAAATCATTCGAATGATACAATTTGTAGGATTACTAGCATAGCACTCGAGTGATCCATCCAATTATCTAATATGCTTTAAAATTGCTAAGTTAAGATCACTCGAGTGATGGTTTCTAGAAAAATATAGCACTTTCTATTAATTTTCAAAAATCACTAAATGATGATATAATGATTATATTTGATTCCCTTTAAGTCTAATATTTTTCCTTATTAAATGAAGCTTTCTCAAGCAAAAGATGAAGAGATCAAGTAAAGATATGAAAAAGTAATCGTGTGTCAGAAGCATTTAATGGGAGCGGTATTTGAATGAAGACATTCTCTCTACTCCAACGGCTACTTTGCCATACATAAAGAGTGTTCAGAGGGAGCAATGGTACTCTAACGGACAAACAAAATACTTAGAACGGTTATTTATTTCTTTCTAACTATAAATACAAAGCATTCAAAGCGAATCAACTACCAAACTGCGAAATTATTTAAGCTTGCTTTAAGTGCTCTACCTTAACCCTTTATTATTCTTCTTATACTATGTAGATCAGTGATTATATATTTACTTTGTGAGAGAGATTTCATCAAAAACTTAATAGACTTTATTGAGATTACTTGAGGTAGTTGGACCTTAAGTAAGGGATTAGTTTACATCATGTAAGGGGGAGCGAATGTCAAGGAAAGGAACTTGCTATGTATTGAGGTGACAAGAATCCACTGAATCTTGGAAGTTATAGTGAAAATCTTAGAGGTAATCTGGGGACTGGATGTAGGTCAAAGAGATTGGGATCGAACCAGTACAAATCTCTGGTGTACACTTTGGTGAAATTCTTCTAACTCTCAACTTTGTTTTGATTTCTATTAATTGTCACCATTAAGTTTAATTTCTATTTAATCACCCAATTCATCCCCCTCTTACGTAAAACAGTTGCACAACATACTTAACGTATTCTTAGCAACCTACTTAATAGTTCTAACTTAATAAATGTTAATTAATACTTTCAAAACTTTTCCTTTTCCCCTTACTGACTGTGGGTGCCTCCTCGTTATCATCCAATGATTGTCATCATGAGAATGAACTAGGTACCCTTTCTTTATGCCCTACCTGTTCAACTTCCAATCCATGTAATAATGGTTTTTATGCCCCCTTCCATATGTGTATTATTTAAACTCCAAATTTTCATTTGTTTTCCCTACATTTTCTTCATCGTCCTCTTTTTTTCCTCTGGCTTAATTGCCAAGATAAAACACCGTGCAGAAGACATGCTAGAAAATTCTTGGCTTTATCCTCCACTTCCTCCTTCTCCTCCTCCTCCCCAATATCCACCTCTACCTACTCCATGGCTGCCTTTGCCTCCACATCCTATTCTTCCTCAACTGGAGGCAATGTTGCTACATGCACAACTGACTAACCATGTAGTCAGGAGGCTTTCTGGACACCTCTCTAGTATGAACCAAAGGCCAAGCTAATAGTTTATGAGTATGTGATTGGGCAGTATCCTAACAATGATCCTAGCCAATCTTCTAGTGACAAGTAGCCTAGTGATCTCATCAGTTCATCAAGCTACTCGCCATTATTCTTTTTTTTTATCGTTTTGTCTTTTTAAATATGTTGTAAAAAGAAAAGAATATATCCAATGGTTCTTAGAAAAATATTGTCAGGAAATAAAATAAATAACGATTCTTAACTGTTCATTCAAAATGACCATTATAAAAGAACAACTTGTTGGAAATTATGCCCTAGGGGTCAATCATTATACTTTGACTATTATTATTTAATGAATTTTCCCATTATATTATCATATTATTCGTATGTTCATTGTGATAACTGTATCCTTGGATAAATCATAAAGATTATCCTAAATGTCATTGGTCGGTTATCTATGTGGGAGCAAAGATAAAGTGAGACTAGTATGACTTTGATAAGGTATGGAGATACAAATCAAAGTCTTAGGCACTTGTAAGAGTACAACGTGCTGGATCAACCCACTATGAGAAAGCTGCATGGATCAAGTCATAAGCTTATCTTATGTATATCCATGTCACTATGCCTTTCGACCTAAGATCATCATAGATTCCTATATGTGAGTCGCTAAACTATGAACTAGTCAAAAGTCACCCCAGGTGATGGTAAAGGCTGTAATCAAGCTTGGTAGTTTTCATGCAGAGAAATATGAGTGGTCAAGATTGAATTTATCCCTCATATTAGTAGAGAGATATTACTAGGCCCTCGATAAGTGATTTTGAGAAATGTATGACCATACTATGATGGAAAGGAGTTTCCATTTCTATTGTCAGGCCACTCAGGAATTGGGAAAATAATAGTCAAGAACAAGATGATGGCATTATCCATGTTTCATCCTTAGCCGAAGTATCATGTGACAAAAGGACATTGTAATATCCCAATTTTTAATTAAGGGGTAATGAGGATTGGTGTGGATATTTATGATTTTAAATGGGAATTATTATGTGTTTTATGAATATTTTAATTAATATGTCATAATTATTGGAAAAAATTGGAAGAATGGAATTATTGGCCATGAGTTGGTAATTAAGGGAGAAATTAATTACTAACTAAGAGAAAATGAGATGTGTGATTAAAATGGCTAATGGAGGGATTAGAGTAACTAATTTGGTTACTTACTTTATGAGAGCCAATAGATTTGAGACACTTGGCAAGCTTATATGATGATGGGAGTTGTTGGGAAAGTCAAATATCTATATTTTATTGTTTTCTCTCCCTCTCTCTCTCTCTCTTATGCACATGAAGGGGCTAAAGGGGGCAGAAAATTCTGTGCTTCCTCATCATCACTCTCATTTCTCTCTTCTCTCTCTCCTTCTTGCTCTCTCTCTCTCTCATCCACCATTGTTGAAGGCAAGGGAAAGAAGAAAGCTTGATCTTTGGGTAAGTAAATGACCTCTATTGCTCAAACTCCCTTCATTAAAGTTGATCCTTGAGTTAAGAGCAACATTTCTATGGTTGTAGTTTGTCCATTGGTTGTAGTTTGTGGCCACACGAAATTTTGGGAGGTGGTGAATCAAGAACTCCCTTTGAGAAAATTGATAAGGTGAGTGAGACCTATCTATCTATCTATATTTTATGCCAAATAGATTAGCTTGGATTTTCTGGAAATTCTTGGGCCATTTTTGAAAATGAGGGCCATTGAGAGTTTGGTATATGTTTGGCATGGAAATTGTATGTTCTAATGCATTTTGGATAGATAGATTTGATTGGGTTTGAAATTGTTAAGTTTGGAGATTTTGGAAGTTTAGTGTTTAATGTTACCCAAAACCAAAGCATGATAATGGAATAGGATTTTGGTGATTTTGACAATTCCATTGGATTCCTTGAGTGATTTTGTGTGGGAATAAGCTTGGTTGTTGATTTTGGGATTTATTTGGATCACTTGGGAAAAGTTGGAAAATCTGTTTTGGTTAAGCTCTATTTTTTGCTGTCAGTTTACACGAGCGTTTTGAGCGACCAAATGGTATTGAAAAATTGTGAAACTTTCCAGTCTTAAATTTCACATCCCAAGCTTTAAAATGGACATATATTTTGTGTCATTTCGTTTATTATTCTGTGAGATATGGTTGTCCAAAGTTTGGGATGAAAACAGAACTCTGTTTTGGAGTAGTGTGTAGTTTTTGGTGCTTCTGTATTTTTGTGGTAATTTTCAGTGAGGGGCTATATTTTTCCTTGAAAGAGGACTCATATACCTTTCATTTGGCTTTGGAATCACCTCGTTTCGATTTTTCTAGAATTAGTTATGGTTTTTCGAAGTTCAGCCCAGAGTCAGAAAATTTCTGGGCCACGGCTCAAACCTTTCTGTCCTGATTTGGGCCGCGGCCCAAGAGTGGCGGGCCGTAGCCCACGACCTTCTGACCATATTTGGGCCGCAGCCCACCCCTGTGTTCCAGCACTTAGTGTTTTCGAAAAGTGACCTTCAACCTTTTGTTTCCCAACCTTTTAGGGCTTTCATTAGAGACCTTTGTGGCCTCTTAAGAGTCCTAAATGATAACCAACTTAGTGTATTATGGGATTAAGTAATTGGAAAAGATATTGATCAATTGTCCCTAATTTGGTATAGGATTTGATATCTGCCGAACACGTGAGCCCACTGTGCCAAAGATTGTCAGGAAAGATACAGGTAACGACTCCTCTCTTATACTTTGTGTAAATGTATTGTATGTTTGCTTGTCATTCATTGTGTGGATGCTACTGCTACTGCTTTGAGATACCTTGTGGAGTTTAGTGATACATTGTGCTTTGAGTGCTTTGTGGTGCTTTGTGCTTCGTGTTGCTGCTACATAGTGTTCACCGCGAAAGCGGGCGTTGTGCATAGTGAATACAGCGAAAGCTGGCATAGTGTTCACCACGAAAGTGGGCGTAGTGCATTGTGATTACAGCCGTGAGTGCTGTCGTATGTGGCGCGAGCCAAAGGTCATTGTGAAGCTGCTGAACATGATGAACATACATGCTTTATGTTTATATATTGTATGAGTGACTTGTTGCTACTGGGATTCTTTAGAATCTCACTCTTTCCATATGACTAACCTTTTCAGACAGGGTGAGTGGCTCGAAAGGGAAGCGACCAACCAGGAGTGGTTAGGGCTTAGGGACATTTTATATTTGGATGTTGGTTATCCTTGTTTTGGTTTTAGGATTACTAAGTGTATATGAGATGTAAATGAATATTTTGGATATGTAATCCCCATTTTAGGAACTCACAACCCATGTTATATATGTAGATGAGCCCGGGGTTTGCCGGGATTTTAGTTTCCGCACTCTGATATTTCTTATGTAATTTGATTTCTCAAGTAGTTATATCCGCATGTGAATGTGAGACCCAGAATTAATATGTTTTGAATTGATTTTGAAATACCTCATCCCGAGTTGAGGGATTATAAACTGTTGATTTTATTTTATTGGTCTCTATTTCACTTAAACTTCAAAATCCGGATGTAATTACCGTGAGGGGGTTACAGACATGACATAGTTGTAGGATAGGTTACATCGGTTTATTGATCCTCATATGAAATTGAGTAGTCGTAATGTCTTACTAGAGGCCGCTTACAACTTATGGATTAGTATAGTCATTGGCCCACTGCCAACTTTGTATGGGCCTATAGGGTCGCACACAAGAATGGCCCAATACAAGCTATAATGTTCAAGTTCATTGAATTTAAGATGTGTTTAAGATTCAATGAATACAATGTTTAATCTAGGGTAGACGAATTTTATATTTATATATATGTAAATAATATAAAATTCGTGAAAAGAAAATTAATAATATTATATGTGTATATATATATATGTATATTCGAAAGACATATAGATATATATATATATATATATATGATAATATTACTATATTGTGTTAGTTTTTAAATTTAGTTTTATCAAATAAATTAAATTTAATAACTAACATGATCATTGTTCTTTAACCCGGACTGGACTGGCCAAATTGGACTGAAAAATGGCCAACCAGCTAGTAAACCGATCCGATTTGGTAACTCAGTCCGGCTCAGGTTTTTGATTTTTTTTCTTTTAAAAAATCATTTTTTTTATATTTTTCCTTTAGAATTTCATACTATAAGCCTAAAATATTCCATCTCTCGCCGGTTCACTGACCAGTTCAGGTTTAATTACCTTGAACATAATAGAGATATAATATCTCAAATTTAATTTATTATAAAGATAAATTAAATCTATTGGCTCTTTATTCGGATTAAATAAATAGATTAAATTAAAACTATTGAATAGATTTAATTAAACCGAATTTATTTAATTAGCTCATCAAAATAATTAAGTGTTAATTGATTTCAAAATCAATTAAGCTTAATTTTGAATTTCCAATATAGCCCTTATAGGTTATAAAAAATGATGGGACTGAAAGACTCATGTATGGATGAGAATTTAGAGCCACCAAGAAACCCTCGCACACATTGGAGGCACTAGCACGCAATCCTTATTGGAGTCGCATTCTTGTGGATACCGGTAGAAGGAGTTAATCGATGTGTTGGCTCCTAAGGATCGAAATCCCAGAACACATAAAGGAAATGTATGATTCTTTCTAACTCGATTTAAAAGCCATTAACAAATCCATAATTGGGATTGGAAAAAAAAAATTTAAATTCTTCCACTATGCCTACTAATCCCAACACAACTATCATAACATTTAGAAATGATTAGCCTTAGACAAATTAATAACGGTTATTAAAAACCAACCATCACCATTTACAAAAGACATAACGGCTTGATAATCTTGAAAACCCCTCTTTATACAAACGTTCAAAAATTGAACTTCACTTCCATTCCAACTTCTCATAGCCAACATCTCCACCAAATTTATGGACAAAAGCAAGAGAAATGCTGGCTCATTATCTTGAGACAAACCGAAAGATGAATTGCCTCCACTAACAAGCAAGGAAGGGCTCGTCCACACATCCTATGAGCTCCATTATATGGTCCAGTTTACCTGCAAGAGCAAGGATGCATGAACCAGTGCTTGAAGGAACTTACTACTTTTATTCGCTCTTTGAATGAAAAGGTAGACAAGTTACAGGAGAAGGAAGAATCTGATGATGCATCATATTCTTAAAACATCTCCATAACTTTTTATTTTTAGTTTGTTTATAAAATTTATCTTTTTTTTTATTTTTCTTGAAAAAAAGGCTGTTGCAAAATCAACTACCAAAGGTTTTTTTAAAAAAAAATTGAAATACATAATGGTTATTAAGTAAAACCCGTCACTTATTAGAATACCATGTAAAAACGTGAATACATAATGGTTATTAACAAATAACCGTCATAAATGTAAACAAATAAATAATAGTTCTTTTGGGCGAACCGTGATGTAAAGTCTTAGGCACAATAACCCAAAAAACCTTACTATTCCTCTTCTATTTAAACATTAGAAATAGAAGACACTTGACGCTTAGTCTGTTCGAACAAAACCCACCAACATCTTAATCCTATGATTTCTATTGTCTTTTACAGCCGTTGGAAGTCATTTTCAGTCGAATCCCACCATAAAGAGTTTTTGTCCGACTTCTTAGCAACAGCCGCTAGTGAATACACTTGACCCTTGTCTCAGCGACTGCCGCACGAGTTGTTTTCGTTTGTGAAACCTAGCCAATTGAGCTAATTTTGTGAAGTTATGTTGTGATAAAGCATCCAAGGTAACGTTAAATTGCTTTTATAAAGTTATGTTTCTTTTTTCGAAAAACCCATTATTGCTCTTATCAAATGTTCTTTAAATTGCTTTTGTGAAGTTATGTTTTTTTGAAAACCCTAGTATTACTCTGATCAAAGGTTCCTTTCCTATTATAGGAAGTTGTCAACCCATGGCTTTGATTCATAGTTCATACTCTCTTGATGTTTTTTGAAGTGATTTCGGGAGATATGGATCCCTAAGCAAATACCTTTCCTTTCTTGAAAGTACCCATATCTTTAGAAGTCACTTCAAAAAGATCAAAAGTGATGTGATGAATAAACTAGTTTAGTTGTACCAAAATGCAATAAAGCATTCAAAGTGACATGGAAACCATAGTATTGCTCTGATCGAAGGTTTCTTTTCTGTTACAGGAAGTTGTCAACCCATTACTTTAATTCATGGTTCCTACTCTGTTGATCTTTTTTGAAGTCACTTTAAGAGATATGGATTCATTAACAAATAACTCCTTTCTTAGAAGTATCTATATCTCCGGAAGTAACTTCAAAAATATCAATAGGGATGTAAAGAATAAACTAGTTCAGTTGTACCAAAACGTAATATAGCATTCAATGTGCCATTAAATTGCTTTTGTGAAGTTTTTTTTAGAAATCCCATTATTGTTCTGATCGAAGGCTCTTCTCCTCCATTTGTATTGAGAAGGTGACACCAAGTTAAGAGCTATGAAATTCAACATTGTGATCAGTCCTAAACTCTTCAATATGAGAGTTTCTGAACTACTTGGTCTTTACTCTATTTAATAGAGAAGTACTTCCTACATCGAGTAGCCATGCAATATGGGATGGATCAAGATTTTCTAGGTTGTGTGACTTGAATAAATGGCACTCTTATCCTATATATCTCATAATGTAAGTGTTCATGACCTATACCTTGTGTCTCATCAGTAATCAATCTAGGAAAGCAAAGGGTTGGTGAATAATCCGTATATAGGAAAAAAAATGAATATCATCAACAATTAATACAGATATTCATACGTTTTCCCCCCAATCTATTGCTTTCCAGAGTTAATTATGTGAAGAGATACAATTTATAGGTAAATAGTTATATCATCACTTAAATAGGTCAATAGTTGCCATTGATTCTCCCAAAAAAGCCTAGAATGTCTTGATCTATCCCATATTGCATAGAAACTCAATGTAGGAGTTACTACTTCTATTATATAAAGTTTAGTCCAATTGGTTTAGAAACTCTCATTTGAAGGGTATAACAACCAAACATCACAGTTATTATATAAAAACCGTCATAGATTATAAAAGTTCATGGTTCTTAATTAGGAACCATTATCCTTGTACTAAATACATAACAGTTGTCTATATGAGTCCGTTATTTAGTGTTATTAAAGGGGTTCTTGCAAAAGAACCACTATTTATGTTCCCAAATAAATTATGGTTGTCAAAATGAAACCATTATGTATCATGTAAGCATTACCATATATTATAACGGATTTTCATGTGTGGTCGTCAATTATTATCACAACAATGTACATATAATGGCCTCACCAAGCCTTAATATATAACGAGTGTTATCTTATAACCGTCATAATAGGTTAAGAATAAATAACGGTTAAGAACTGTAATTTATCTGCATGTGTGGCCGTCAATTATTATCACAACAATGTACATATAATGGCCTCACCAAGCCTTAATATATAACGAGTGTTATCTTATAACCGTCATAATAGGTTAAGAATAAATAACAGTTAAGAACCGTAATTTATCTGCATGTAGCAAATATGATGATTCAAAACTGTGAACTATGGTACTTAATAACCGTCATGTATCGTGATTTTTAAAGTTGTGATAGTGAATCAACAGTGGGCCTTTATTCTATGTATATTATATATATACTAATTGCCCCTAATAGTTTATAGTCTTATTTTCCATATCACCTAAATTTTAATAATATATGGGGTGTATTTAACATACACATTGGGGATCTATTATCAAAAGGTACTCAATAGGTGGATAACTGAGAATCTTGATATTGAAGTTTTCATGATAAGCTTAGTTAGTGAGCCAATAGGCTATACATTGGCTTCTCTGTAGACATGGTCAAAAGTAACTATCCAAATATCACATGATTAGGGGGCTTATTGTTCTTATTTCAAAAATAATTTTTTATTAAATTAAAAATTATTTAGTAATTTATGTTTAATTAGGTGTTTTGAAAAAAAAATAGTAACATATTTTAACAATTAAAAACCAAAACAATTTTTAGATGCTTTTTTGTCTTTTATTTTTCTTTCTTCTTCTTTTTGTTTGCTTTGGATAATGCGAAAACTCTTTCTTCCCCGCATGGTGGCTTAAGGCGACTACCTGCTATCAACACCATGTCACTGTTGGAGACAGTTGATGAATACTCCTACATCCCTATCAGCATGCACTAACTCAACACCAATACCACTAACAGCTAATGGCCAACGTCATATCATTGCTGCAAACAGCCAACAGCCGTCGCTACGTTATCGTCGGTGATGGCTATGATAATTTTATAATATGATTAAGTGATTTATCTAACATCCTTAATCTTTTCAAAATAGTCAATCGAGTCTTATATTAAGGATCAATAGAGTAATTTTGAACCCAACCAAATTGTGTGAGAACCACTCAGAGTAAATTTCCTTGATTTGAAGAGGAAGTTCTTAGTTTAGCTTGTAGATTGAGCAGTTAATTAAATACTTTGTGTGCTAGTAAAGATAAATTTTAGAGTTAATCTTAGTTTTAACTATAAGACTTATTTTTCATATTTATTAATTTTTCATAAATTATTACTATTGACACTCTATCAACAATAATCAAGTCAGAAGAGGAGGGAGTTAAGAAATATGATCATGATATATTAAAAATAATATCATATTTACTAACTTAACTAACTTCTTTAATCTAATCAAATGTGTTAAATATGTATTATATTAAGGATTATAGAAGTAAAATTCAATTAAAACAATACACAAACCATAAGGCCCCTTCAATGATAAATTCTAACTGCCTGTTTGGGTTAAGGGGAGGGGATAGAAGGTGAGGGGATGAGGGAGGAAATAGAAGGAAATGATAGAGTGTTACCTTATTTGATTTGGTTGGAGGGGCTAAGAGGTGTGGGTCTTTTAATGATCTCTTGTTTAGTTTAATAGGGGAAGAGATAGGTGAAATGATAGCAATTTACCATAACATTTTTTTTTATTTATTTGCAATATAAATTAATTTACATATTACCTGATTAATATAATAATATTTTTATTCATCATTAATATAATAATATATATTTTTAAAATTAATTTTATAATAATAGATTTTTTGACTATGATATTATTTTTTATTTATAATAATATATTTTTTCTTTTCGATTAATTTCATAGTAATATATTTTTATTTTAAAATAATATAGTTTTTATTTTAAAAAATATATAATTTTAAATTTTATTTCACAATGATATTTTTTATGATAAAAATATTTTTTTACTTAATTTGATTTAATTTAAAAATATATTTTTTTAGTTATAATTGTAACACCCCAAATTTTATATTCACCAAATATATTGTAATTATTTTGAAAATTTAATAAAATGGAGAATATTCATGGATTTAGAATTTATGAATTTTAGAAATGTTCATATTCATGAGAAAATGGGCAAATTAATTCAAGAAAGGAAATTAGATTATAGAGGTAATGGCAAAATCGTAATTTTACCAATTTCGCGCAAGACTAATTATTTTCTAATTAATTGAAGTTAATTTCAATTAATTAAGTAAGATAAAGAAGAATGTGTATTTAGAATATTCTTGGTTGAATAAATCAAGATTTCTAAAGTTAGAAGAAACTTGTGTATAAATCAATTAATGGAATTATGGAAGAGAAAATCTCAAATAAATACCATTTGAAAATACAAAACCCTAAAAAGTCTATTAACACTTTAAAAAGACTTAAAGGTACCAAGTACCAAATTGGGTTTTTTAAATTTTTACACATCTACCATTTTACCCCTCAAATTTTGTTTAAAATAATAGTGGTGCCCTTGGCGGAGCATCACCGCCGGCTAGCCGGGAGTTTTTTTTGGTGGGGAAGGGTTTTTTTAAAAAAAAAATTAGTTGAGAAATGGCAAGGGGTGGGATTGAACCCACCCCACCCTTTTAGCAAAGGAGTATGGTGGCCATTGGGCCACCAAAGCTCCTTTAATATATATTTATGCATTATTAAATATGTATAATATAATTAAAGACGTAGTAGCTTTGACAAATTCAGTAATGAAAATAACGAAATTCGTAATGGTATTGACTAAACTGTTTGCTGATAAACTTTGATTTGCATGTTTTCATCAGTATTTTTGCACAAAACGCTTTTGTCAAAACCATTACAACTCTTGTCAAAATAATTAATAAACTTGTCAATCTCATTACTGAATTTGTTAAAATCCCTTTATTTATATTATGGATATTTTCATAATGGAATCTCATAATAGGATTGTAAAAACCATTACAATTCTTGTCAAAATCATTACTAAACTTGTCGATCCCATAACTGAATTTGTTAAAATCCTTTTATTTATATTATAAATGTTTTCATAATGGAATCTCATAATAGGATTGTCAAAACCATTACAATTCTTGTCAAAATTATTACTAAACTTGTCAATCCCATAACTGAATTTGTTAAAATCCTTTTATTTATATTATGAATGTTTTCATAATGGAATCTCATAATGGGATTGTCAAAACCATTATAATTCTTGTCAAAATCATTACTAAACTTGTTCATATAAATAAAAGGATTTTAACAAATTCAGTAATAAGATTAACAAGTTTAGTAATGTTTTGACAAGAATTATAATGGTTTTGACAATCCAATTATAAGATTTCATTATGAAAACATTCATAATATAAATAAAAGGATTTTAACAAATTCAGTTATGAGATTGACAAATTTAGTAATGATATTGACAAGAATTGTAATGGTTTTGACAATCCCATTATGAGATTCCATTATGAAAATATTCATAATATAAATAAAAGGATTTTAACAAATTCAGTAATGAGATTTACAAGTTTAGTAATGATTTTGACAAGAATTGTAATGGTTTTGACAAAAGCATTTTGTACAAAAATGCTATGAAAACATGCAAGTCAAGGTTCATCAACAAACGGTTTAATCAATACCATTACGAATTTTGTTATTTCCATTACTAAATTTGTCAAAGTCATTACTGACTTTGTCAAAGCTACTACACCTTTAATTATATTATACATATTTAATAATGCATATATATATATCAAAGGAGCTTTGGTGGCCCAATGGCCACCATGCTCCTTTGCTAAAGGGGTTGGGTGGGTTCTATCCCACCCCTTGCCATTTCTCAAGTAACTTTTTTTTTTTAAAAAAACCCCTTCCCTACCAAAAAAAAATCCCACAAGCCGGAGCTCCTGCCACCGGCGGCCAGAGCCAGCCGGCCAGCATATTATTTTTAAAAAACAATTTGAGGGGTAAAATGGTAAATGTGTCAAAACTTGAAAAACCCAATTTGGTACTTAGTACCTTTAAGTCTTTTTTAAAGTGTTAATAGACTTTTTAGGGTTTTGCATTTTCAAATAGTATTTATTTGGGATTTTCCCATTATGGAAAATGTTGGAACAATTTCTATTTCCCTTTTTCCTTATTAATTTCACCTAGCTTAAGGATATGGGAGGGAAAAATAGTTATTGGGATTAAGATATGCCAAGTGTCATTTATCTAAGTTAAGAAGAATAAACAATACTTGTTGAATATGAGCATATGGAGAATTACCTTAATATATTATGTCATGGAACAAGAAAGCTTAAGACAAATGAAATGAAAGCCCATTTGGTTTCTCAAGGACCCTTTAGGCGTGCTGGGCTAGAGGGAAAAGAGAGGAGAATTCGTTCAAACCCAATAGGACATTATGACTCAAGTTGGTGAAGATAGGCTTAAGTATAAGTGTGATGTCATAAACCATTTATTAAATAAGAGAAAAGGTGTAGGATATTTATAAATCCTCTTCCTTCATCTTTCTCTTGCCATTTTTGTCCAAAGCCAAGGAAAGAAGACAAAGAGAGAGAGACCTTAAGAAATTTCAAGCTAGAGAGAAAGAGGAAGAGAAGGATCAAGGTATGTAATGATTTATTAAGCTTTTTTCTTTTAATCTTGCATAAGATTCTTCTCTAAACTCTTCTTCTCTATGGAAATCCATGGTTTAGCAAGCTCATCCTAAGCTGAAGGAGAGAGAGAGAAAGGAGGACGTCGAGAGAGAGAGAGAGGGGAAAGGAACTAAAAAAGTAACTTCACAAATCTTAAATCTATGCTAGTATATTGTTGTTGATGATTATGGTTGGATTTGGTAATGTTTGGTTGAGTTTATAAATTTGGAAAGTGCTAACCCTAAGGGATTATACTGCCCAAATTTCATTAAATCATGATTAGTATGTGTTTAAATGGCTTAATCATGAACTAGAAGTGGAAAGGCTTTAGAGGTTAAAACTCAAATGTGCAATTTTCCTTTTCTTGAGAGATGTTTTGGCCAGCACTGTTCTGGGGGAAGGATATGGATTTTCAATGATTTGATTATTACATTGGATTCAAGAGGGAAAATTAGGTGGGTTTACAGTTGGTCGCTTTTTCATAAAAGCCCGAAAAAGCATAATTACGAAAACACCCCCAAAACCTTAAAATTAGGGTTGTCAAGGGTAATTTCATAATTTGACACTGAATTTGGTAATTATGAGCCTGGAAATGGATTCCTTGGGTGAAAATACATCAAAATAGCCCTAGTTAAAAGTTTAGGAAAAGTACATTTGGGCCGGGTACGTGGGGTCGGGCCGAGGTTTTGTGGGCATTTTGGTAAATCTTTACCATAGGCTAATATAACCACAAGAAATACTATGGAAGTGTCTAAAATGATACTTGGATAGGTTATGACCTATTTCTTATCCGTGTAATATTTTAAAACCGAGTCGGGAGCTGAAAGTCGACACGTTTTACGAGGCACACGAAAAAGGATTGATAGAGCTTTGAGGGAGGGACATTATCCTTCATATATCATGTCATAATTCATATGATTGTATGGATGCCATTTTTTTGTACTTTTAATCAACATGGTTTGTCTAGAAAAGGTAGTTAATGCCAAAAGTGCACTTACACTAGGAGTTGGGTAAGATGCAACCGGTGTATGATTAGTGGGGTTGGGCCCTACTCATGTATACATAATGATGATGTGTTATATTGTTCATTAATTGGTGCATACATGGCGCATATCATATTTATTTTTTAAATTTTATAAGAACGATAGTATGTTTCTACTAGAATTCCTTAGAGTCACACCCCTTTTTCTAAACCAAACATCTCAGCGGGTGCCAGTGAATCAAAAGGAAAGGACGTAGACAAAGAGAAATGAATAGCACGTGTCTTAAGGCAAAGCTAAAGTCCGTGGTTATAAACAGTCTATGTTTAAGATACTTTAGAACATTCTGTAAACATTGTCGCCTTCAATATTTTGACTCTGATCTGTAAACAAATACTTATTATCAGTATATTTGTACTTTTTGTATGCCTATAGAACATGGTCTCTATTACTCTGTATATATCAAAATGGAAACAGGTGTTGATAATAATAATATTTTTATTTAAAGTTAAAATAGTGTATGTCATAATTATAATAATTTTTTATTTATAAAAATAAGCTTTTATATCAAATTATTTTTGTAATAATATATTTTTATTTTTTAGTAAAACATTATAATAATAACAATCTTTTTATTTATTATAATATTTTTTATTATGGGCATTATTGGAGGGAAGTCAAAATAGGGGTGTTGGAGAGGAAAGGATGGAAACTTAGGACTTGTTTGGTCTGAGGGGAGGGGAGGGAAAGTGGGTGGAAGGAAAAAATTTTTGAGTTGAATTTACAAAAATTAGAGAAGTAGGGTTAGAAATTTTTAATTAATTTTTCTTACTCTTTTATCTTATATATTCTCTTTATTAAAATTTTATTACCCCACTTCTTCAATCTTTTAAAATTTAACTCATAAAAATTTTTCCTCTCCTCCAAATCCCTCACACCAAACAGACCCTTAAGAATCCCCTCCCCTCCAAAATTTTAAACAAAATGAGCAAAGGACCTCAAGAAGAAGAAACAAAAGCATAAAACAATGACATGACCACCGAAACACGAAAGAGAAAAGCTTCGATTGGTATATGCTTGGATGATTTTTTTTTTCTGGCACTAATTTGGGACCATGATAATACAAGAGCTTTTTGCATCTAGTAGTCCATAAATATACACACACACACACACTCCAACAGATGTGTGTAAAAAGTTTTTGCCTAGTATAGCGCATGAAAATAGAATTCTTGACTTCATTCTTTACGTTGCATAATACCCATTCTTGCAAGGGAGGAGGAAAAAAAGTTTAGAAAATTAACTTTCAATGCCTATATGTTCAACCTTGAATGATATGATGTTTAACATTTTTTGTTTGGATAACTTTTTGTAACCCTTAGGGCCCGTTTGGTTCAATCCCATTACACCATGCAGTGCAGTACAATGCGATACAATGGTAATGTAATGCAATATTAATTACAGGGGTAGTGTTTGGTTTGATTTTTAACCAAGGTGCAATGAGTTAATATTTTAACAATTATTTTAAATTAATATATTGCACAAAGTCTATTTTACCCTTAATATAATCTTTGTAAAAAAAAGTTAAGAGTTGGCGGTGAAAAAGATGAAGGTAAGAGAGGTAGTAGTGGCGATGGCAATGATGGGGGTAGTGGCAGTGGGTGGGTGATGGAAGT
This sequence comes from Inga laurina, assembly GCA_963855925.1. Lineage (NCBI taxonomy): Eukaryota > Viridiplantae > Streptophyta > Magnoliopsida > Fabales > Fabaceae > Inga > Inga laurina. Next base: position 24,767,145 of record OY979707.1, read on the forward strand.
GACGGAGGGAGGAGGAGTTGGCGGCGGCGGCGACGAGCTTGTGAGGGTAGCAGCAGCGGTAGAGAAGGAGGTGGTGGTGGTGGTGGCAACGGGCCTGTGACGGTGACGGTGGCAGTGGAGGAGATGGCGGTGGGTGGGCGGTGACCATGGCGAATGAGGTGGTGGCGGCGGTAGGCAGGCAGCGGTTGCGGTGGCGGCAGAGGAGGAGGTGGTGGTAGAGGTATCTAGGGGGTGGCGGCCGCTACTATGGTGGTGGAAGAGGAAGAGGAGGTGGTGGCGGTAGCGGCGGCTGAGGAGGTGGTCGTAGTGATGGTGGAGGCAACGGTGGTGGAGGTGGGTGGGTGGCGGTGGTGGAGGAGGGGGAGGTGGTGGCGGCGGCGGCAGTGGATGGGAGGCGGTGGCCGAGGAGGAGGTTGTGGTGGCGGTGGCGGAAGAGGGGGAGGTGGTGGTGGTGGCAGTGGGCAGGTGGCGGCGGCGGAGGCGGAGGAGGAGGTGGTAGGAGCGGTGGGTAGGTAGTGGGTGTAATATCCCAATTTTTGATTATGGGTTAATCATGATTATTATGGATAATTATGAATTTAATTGGGATTATTATGTGTTTTATGGCAATATTAAATTAATATGTCATAATGACCGAAAAATTGGAATAATGGAAATATTGGCCATAAGTGGTAATTAATGGAGAAATTAATTACTAACTAAAAGAAAAATGAGAAGTGTGATCAAATGGCTAATGGATGGATTAGAGAGATTAATTGGTGTATATGTCTGTGGTATTAGAGATTAAGGGATGAGATGTTGCCAAGTGGCATTATGGTGGACCATAGGATGAGACATAGGAGACAAAAATCACCTTTTTCTCTCTCCTCTCTCTCCTATGCGTTTTTGGAGGCATGTGAAGGGGGTGGGGCAGATTTTTTCTGCACTTCATCATCATCTCCACCTCTCCTCCTTCTCTCTCTCACGTTCTCTCTCTTTTCTCTCTAGTCCACCATTGTTGAAGGCAAGGGAAAGAAGAAAGCTTGATTTTTGGGTAAGTAAACGCCTTCCTTTGCTCAAACTCCCTTCATTAAAGTTGATCCTTGAGTAATGGGCTTCATTTTGGTGTGTGTAGTTTGGTCATTTGGTTGTGATTTGTGCCACACGAAAATTGATTGTTGGAGAATCAAGAACTCCCTTTGAGAAAGTTGATAAGGTGAGTGAGACCTATCTTTCTATCTAAGTTTCATACCATTTGAAATACTTTGAATTTTCTGGAATTTTGGGCTCATTTTCGAAAATGAGGGCCATTAGGAGTTTGGTATGTGTTTGGTATGAAATTTATATGTTTGGAATGCATCTTGGATAGATAGAATTTATTTGGGTTTAAAATTGCTAAGTTTGGAGATTTTGGGAGTTTAGTGTTTAATGTTACCCAAAACCAAAGCATGATAATGGAATAGGATTTTGGTGATTTTGGCATTCCCATTGAATTCCTTGAGTGATTTTGTGTGGAAATGAGCTTGGTTATTGATTTTGGGTTCATTTGGATCACTTTGGAAAATTTAGAAAGTTGTCTTGTTTAAGCTCTGTTTTGTACAGTCTGTTTACACGAGCGTTTTGGGTGACCAAATGGTATTGGAAAATTGTGAAACTTTCCAGTCTTAAAGTTCACATCCCAAGCTTCAAAATGAGTATATATTTTGTGTCATTTCGTTTAGAATTCTGTGAGATATGGTTGTCCAAAGTTTGGGATGAAAACAGAACTCTGTTTTGGAGTAGTGGTTAGTTTTTGGTGATTCTGTATTTGTGTAGTGATTTCCAGTGAAGGGCTATATTTTTCCTTGAAAGAGGACTCATATACCTTTCATTTGGCTTTGGAATCACCTCGTTTTGATTTTTTTAGAATTAGTTATGGTTTTTCGAAGTTCAGCCCAGAGTCAGGAATTTCTGGGCCGCGGCCCAAGCCTTTCTGACCTGTTTTGGGCCGCAGCCCAATAGTGGTGGGCCGCAGCCCAAGACCTTCTGACCATGTTTGGGCCGCAGCCCAAGGAATGGTGGGCCGCGGCCTAACCCTGTGTTTTGGCACTTTGTGTTATCGAAAGGGGATCTTTAACCTATTGTTTCCCAACCTTTTAGGGCTTTTATTAGAGGCATTTGGGGCCTCTTAAGAGTCAATTATGATAACCAAAACTAAGTGTTTCAAGTTAATTAAGTCTTGGAATAGAATGTAACTCTTCGTCCCTAATCATGATTCTAGGATACGACATTTTCCTTCATCGGGAGAGACCGGCGCTAGGACACGCCCGGAAGGATCAAGGTAGTGACTTTTCTCTCATATCTTGTATGATGTTTTGGCATGCATATCTTATCGTTGAACTTGTGAAATGTGTGCCATGGTCCATTACGGCGCGAGCAGGTCAGCGTGAGCCGTGTAGGGATTGACGGTGGTCATCTCTAGGTCGGCCGTTGGACTGCCGTCGTAATCGACATGGATCTTTGTGAATCCGACCCGTGGGGGCGGCGTATGTGAAAACCAGCCGTGGGCTGTGTGTGTGTATCTTGCCTATGTGGCTTGCGAATACGATATGCTTTATATGGATCCCAGCTGTGGTGAATTATACTGTGTTGACTGTTGTGATGCAATACAGCGTGAACAATTCAACGTGAGCAATCGTCAGGGATGACATGTGTCATACTAATCATTGCCGCTGCAACTACCGTTGTAGTTGCTTGTGTGGATGATGATTTGATTACATGCATTATTGTTGTACATTATATGATTGACTTGTTACTACGGGGATTCTTTAGAATCTCACTCTCCCAAAATTAAACCTTTTAGACAGGGCCGAAGGATCGAGAGGCAAGCGGGCGACGAATAGTAGTTAGAGCTCCTGTTTAGGAGTATATTTTGGAATTTATGGTTATCATTGTATATTTTGGAATTGTATATAGTGGGTTTTGTGTAATCCCCAAGTTAAGGGTATTGAATTATGGCTTTGTGCCTTGTAAATCCCTTATCTAATGAATGGAACCCGAGTGAGTCGGGAATTTATGTGCACTCTGATATTTATAAATGGAATCCACCTGTTCGGGCCAGTATTATTTTGTATTGAGAACTGGGGACCATTGTGAATAAGTTTTGAAAAATGTTTTGCAAATCCGATTTTTGGGCAAAAGAGTATCTTATTAAGTCCCAATTTCATTATGGTCTCTAATTACAACGTAATTATGAGTTTAAGAACTTAATATCAGCCTAAGGTAGGAAGGGGGTTACAGTGGGGATAGCGAGTGTGTGACTATGGCGACAACAGCAGAGGAAGAGGTAGTGGTGGTGGCGATAGGCGTGTGACGGCAACGGCGGAGGAGGTGACGATGGGTGGGTGGCGACTATGGCAGAGCAGGAGGAGGTGGTGGTGGTGGTGGCGGTGGGCGTGATTCGGCAAGTGAAATAAGATAAGTAAAACAAAGACACTGTAAACTCAAGGGTAAATTGGACTTTTTTAACCATGCAATAGGATGGTAATGAAAATTCATATAGGGGATGTATGAATGAGGATTACCAATTTTTTGGTAATCATCATTACCATGGTAAACCCTATTGCCATACTAAAGAGCAACCAAACACTCTTATCTTGGTAATACAATCATGATTACCATTGCAGGCATGCAATGGGGTTGAACCAAACGGGCTCTTAGTTGTCTAATTTATTATTTTCATTTGAAAATAAAATTAGGTAAAAGAAGAAAATTTAAAAGAAGATGTTTACTATATATAGAGGAAAATACCTCAGACTAAAATTAGTATAATATTTTCTTCCTTACAAGTTACAAAAATACCAATATTTTTTAGAACTGGAAAACAAGCTGACCCTTAATGAGTTCAAGTTTAAAAGTGTTGGGTCTGAAAAGCCTGTTTTTATAAAAAAAAAAAAAAAAAGTTATCTTTTTTAACCTCAGCATTTTTATAAATAGGTTAGGGCTTGCCAGCGGGCTTTTGGGCCCTTTTATAATTTTAAATTTTCAAATAAATAAGGTAAAACAATAAACACCGTAACTTTCAAGATTCAAACTATAAATATTAGGAAAATAATATGCTAAACTAATATCCAAAACTTAATCAAATCAAATTGTTGTCTTAAATTCTGATAAATTATTTCCTAGAAATAAACAAGACAAATCGAAATCAGTTCGTAAAAAGCAAAAATAATAAACCTTTATCATTGTAACAAATAATAAAAAAAATTATAGACTCACCGTATAATTATTATGTATTTACGATGAAAAACATAATAACAGTATAACGAAGTAAATATAAATTAGGGAAAATCCTTATAAAATACCCTTGAAATAGGAAAATCCCAAATCAGTATATTGAAATCAAAAAATTTGGATCAATCACGCATCAGTACGGATGAACAGTGCGAGTGACGCCAAAAGAAGATTTTGCCCTTCAGCCCTCATTCTCGCCACTTCAAAAATAACAACACGTGGTTCTTAATTAACAACTCCAGATTCTTGATTAATTACTCCAGTTTCATCTTTTTACTTTCACAATAATAACACCGATCTTGTTATTAGCAACTCCGAATTCTTGATTAACAACTTTGCTTTATTCTTCCACATATTCGCATCTCAAAAATATAGTGTTGTTAATAAAGAAAGAGGTGTTGTTAATGGCCCTGAAACTTAAATTACGAAGTTGTGAAACAAGAAATGGGAGTTGTTAATGTAGAATATGGTATTGTTAATAACAACACCCACATTATCTAGTATTTTTACAACACTTCTTCTTGAATGTCCATAAACAAATATTGTGCCTCATTAAAACCTTACTAAAAAAAACCTAGTGGGATAAAAGCCTAGTAAAGGAAAAATAGTACATAATATAAATTGAAGTTGCCTTGTTAAAAATTTTAACAGGAAAACCCTGTGGGATAAAATGTTATTTTGTTTATGGACCCTTATCTTATTTTCAGCTATTTTAGAGTATTTGTGGAAAATGATACGCAGTTTGGTGGGCAATACAGGAATAGCATAAATATACTGATGATATAGGCATAATTATAGAAAATTCCTCATATGGTTTCGTACATGATGATTACCATCAATGTAGCTGCACAAGATACTAGGGTATCCAAACCCGTCTTAGTGAAACAGAGACATCTTCTCGTCTTTCTTCCACCACTGCAATCCCCTTGTACGGTTCTTTTCTTTGTTCTCAACATATCTTCTATCTTCTCCTGTCTAAATTGTTGGTAGAAGAGGTGAGACTCGAGAGAATCTCAGTAGGAAAACAGTACCAATATGCATGTAAGATAAGTGTTTAATGCATGACATGCTTACATTACATAACTTATGCTCACACAATGACAAATCTGCGTGCTCAATGTTTCATGCAACAAAACTATGCCCACAGTATAAACAGAAATAGAGCTTCAATCATTCATATATATTTCACATAATCAAGAAAAATAATAACATGCATCAATACATCAACACAAGTATCAAATACATGCAAGAAAGGTAAGTTCCCTACCTTAGACATTTTCCACCTCGAACTGTGTACTTCGATTTGCATGCCAATCCCTTAGGCTCTCAACTCGGTCCTACAATTCCAAATATACCATTTAGACACTTCCATAGTGTATCTGATGGTAATATTAGCCTATAGTGAAAATTTACCAAAATACCTCCGAAACCCCAACCCCGCCCCGCCGTACTCGGTTCGACTATACTTTTCCTGAAATTTTAACATGAGCTATTCTGACATATTTTTGCCTAAGGAATCCATTTCTGGACTCAGAATTACCAAATTCACTACCAAAAGACAAAATTGCCCTTGGCAGCCCCACTTTAAGGGTTTTAGGGGCGTTTTCGTAATTATTCTTTTTCGGACTTTTCCTCAAATCATTGAAAATCCAACTCTAATCCTCAAATCTACTCCTTGCCGAAATTATAGAATACTCCCGAGAAAATCAGGGTTTTTCAATTCTAACTCTACAAACGTGTTCTTTTCTACTCTTAACTACTTGGTTAACTATTACATTAGATTATAACTACCATTTGAACCAAAATTGGGCAGTATAACCCTTAAGCAACTCAATTTCTAAAATTTAAAGCCAACGGCAATCCGACGAAATTTCAACTATTAAATTGCCTACAGTAGCCAAAATAAGTAATATACAAAGGTTTGGAAGTTACCACAAGCTCCCACTAGGTTTTCCTCTTCTTAGCTAAAACCCTAGGTCCTTGAATAAGATATTTGAGCTTCACAACCCTTAAATAGATAGAAGAATAGCTTAGAGTTAGAGAAATACGCATTAAAAACCGATTTACCGAAGAAATCACTTACCTTTGTAAGCTTTTTCCTCCCCTTCTCTCTCTAAAATGTTTTGCTCTTCCTCTCTCTTAGAGCTGTTTCACACCAGAAATGAGAACTAAAGGAGGAAGATGAAGTTTTATTCTAATATCTTATGTCATAATTTAATTATTTATCAACTTCCCAATTTTTGGATTTTTACAAAATTCTGGCAGATTTTCTGTCCAAATTTTGAAAAATTATAACTAATTCTAGAAAAATCAAATTGAAGTGATCCAAAGGCTATGGAATCCTTATTGAGTCTAGTTTCAAGGAAAAATATGGACTTTAGCTAGTTTATAGCACATCATTCCCAGATTTTATTTCTTTGACCTCTGCTCCAGTAACTTTCCAGTTTTTCTGGGCTAACTTCAAAAATTCATATCTTTTTGCATATAGTTTCAAATGATTCATATAACGTATCAAATTAGAGTTCAGAATGTCTACTTTCACCCTATAAAATTTCATAATTTTTAAACAGCATTTGGTCATACAAAATCAGATAACAAACTCACTGCCTCACAAAAAATTTCACTGAAAGCATAATCATATTCTCCAAAATTCACCATTTTACTTTCTTAACACCCCAAAGATATAAGAAATATTAGAGAATAGATTTGGGATACCTGCTAAACCAGGGCTTAGCAGTCTACTAAATTTAAGCTTATTCCTAAGCCTCCAATCCCAAAATTCGGGGTATTACAAAAAACATTGGTTAAAGAAAAAGGTACAACATGGTCTATACTCCCCTGATAATAATATCTTATTTACGCCTCCTAATAATCAGTTCTACTCCCCTTAATGACAACATCACTGTTAGAGTAAGCGTTTCACCCAAGAGGGGGGTGAATTGGGTGATACTAAAATTTCGTTGCAAATAAAAACTTGACGGTGAATATAAAGCAAAAAAGAGTAAGGAGAAATATCACCGAAGTGTAAACCGAGAGTTATACTGGTTCGACCACAATCACTTTGACCTACGTCCAGTAATCAGAGCTTCTCTGAGAGTTTCACTATAACTTCCAAGATTCAGTGGATTCTTGGCACCTCAGTACAAGCAAGTTCATTCGTCTGGACACTCGCTCCCCCTTACAAGTTGTAATCCAATCCCAACTCAAGGTTCCACAACCTTAAGTTACCTCAATAATAATTATTGAGTTTGAATGAAATATCTCTCTCGTAGAGTGAATAAGAATCACTGAAGTATAGAATTACAAGTATAATGTAAAACAGAGTAATGAACTTGGTAATACGTTTGTGTGTGTGTTCTTGTTGTTTTTCTCTGTTTGGATGTTCCCATATATATAGATACGTTGGTAATGATTGTTGGAACATATTTCTTCATGTCCGTTGGAGCGTGCGCAGCCACTGTTGACTTTTCCAGTAATTTGAAAGACATACGTTTGAGGTAGGTGGTGATAGGTGGCATTTGAACGTTGCTTTTGACTTTCCTTATTTGGTAAGATCTCTTCATTGTTTATCTGTGGATATGCTAAGAATACTAATACAATGAAAGGTTAATCATATAGAAAATAAATTAATGAATGTTAGAATGATTTCTGAATTTCTGGACTTGCATACTCGAGTAGTTACTCAAGTATTCATTTAAGTTTACTTGAGTACATACTCAAGTATCATCAGGAAAATTTTCATAAACTGCAAGTCAATAAGCAACCATAACATTACTCGGGTAGTTCATGAAGTAAACAAAATTTCAACCTTTGGAAATACCTGTTTACTCAGGTACTTACTCGGGTAAAGTACACTTTTCTTTATTAGTTACTCGAGTACCAACTCGAGTAAACCTTCAAATAAACTTTAGGTTACTCGATGCTTTACTCCAGTAATGTTGGCAGGATTTCAAGGCCAAGAGCACTTTAAGTTTGATTACCTTGTTACTCGAGTACATACTCGAGTAAATATAATTTTTCTGCATAGCTTACTCGGTAATGACTTGAAGTTTTCTTCTAAATAACTTTGCATACTCGATTACTTACTCGAGTAATCCACTTTAAATAAGTCATTGAATACCTGCATACTTGAGTAGTGCCTCGAGTGAAATGTGATAAAACCAGATCAAGTTATTCGAGTACTACCTTCAGATTTTTGCTTACCACAGTGAGTTACTCGAGTATCTCCTCGAGTAACGTTGGCAGGGTTGAAAATGCCGAGAGCAACACATTTCCTGAAACAGAGTAACTCGAGTATCATTGGCAGGCCGAGAGCAACTGGAAGTCTTTTACATGGTTACTCGAGTAGCTCCTCGAGTAACGTTGGCAGGCCGAGAGCAACTCCAAGTGAATTACCTGGTTACTCGAGTAGCTACTCGAGTAACGTTGGCAGGCCGAGAGCAACTAGAAAAATTTTACCTTATTACTCGAGTACTTACTCGAGTATTGTTGGCATGTTACTTGAAGGTCGACTCTAGTTACTTCAAGTTTTAGTCCATTACTCGAGTAGGTACTCGAGTAACCCTTTAGAAAACTTGCCACTGATCAAGTTTCTCAACTTTTTCTCTTGGCCTTTCTTCATTATTCCAATGCTTACTTCAAGAGATGATTTTCCCTGTTATTACATTGTTCAAAATTATTTGTAAATCAAATCTTTTTCATACTATTCATTATTATCATCAAAACATGAGATCTAACAATCACTTCCAATGTATTTTCGAGTATATCTTTCTTTTAACCACCAAACTATAAATGATACATTGTCACTAAAATTCTGTTGAAATATATTCCTCTAACATAGCTTCCGAATACATTAAAATATCATTAGATTTTACCTTTATCTTATTCATTGTGGAAAACAATAAATGAAAATTATTCTAAAAATCACTAAAATATATCTTGCATCCACATATTCAGTTCATTCTGGACAAAATTATATCATACAATATGTTCATAGAACCATCACGCCAAATCTTCTTTTTGTTATCGTTATCCACTGTACACCTACAAGAACTAATATTTACCAATAAAATCAAAATAAATACAATATCAGCATGATATATAGATATTCTCATAAACTATAAGGTACTTATAGACTATTAAATTCAATATATCTTTACAAGAAAATTCACCATAGCAAAAACATATGATTTTAAAATCATTGATACATTCGTTAACTCGATTTACAAGTCAAATAAAATGTAAAATTACTCATTTTTCAATATATTTTTTAATCAATTATATATGCTTGAATTATTTTCAAACTCGCACAATATTTTATATATAGAATGATTTTCTTGTATATGCTTCTGTCATTTTAAATCCTTCAAGAATTCTCATATAAATTTCATCATTTAGTGAGCCATATGAATTGGCTGTATATAATAACATCTAACAGACGCATAATTTTATTTTCATATATTGCCAGAAATACAAAATTATTGTATCCACCACAAAAATAGTATGCCTCATCATAGTTTTTATTAGCATTTGTGGATATCTTTATTTTCACTTAAATATTTATATATTTCATATTTCAGCTGGAATTGCAGGTCCATGATTTTCACATAACGAAATAATGTAATCCCATTTTCATTGCGTCTTTTCCCTTTTACTTTTTCTTTTTGGCCAATCACCATTCTGTATACTCACAAGATAGATTTATGATAAGATCCTCAATTGATTATGTGAAATTATTATCAAGACCGTTGTCAACAATTTAATCTTTTCGGTTCCAATTTTCCTATGACAAAATTCATTGAGATCTATTTATTACTTTTATGTACCTGAACCTGTTTTGAAGTTTTTGCAATTAGCTATGTATTGGCCTCTTCTGAAGTACCTACCTTCTCAATATGATCATCTTGATTATTTGCTCTTTTCTTTTTTTTTTTTTTTTTGGAACCGATTATTCTCTCACGCTTCCCACATGTCTCACTTTCGTTTATGCTGATTAGAGCATTTTCAATTGGAATATGAGATTTAGTAATTTTCATTTAGGTCAGTAATTGTATCTAGCAGATTTTATATAATATTTTATAAATGCAAAACCTAATGAGCTTCTGGTTCATATTGTTATATTTGAGAATCTATACTTAATAGTAATAATGCATTCTTTTTGTTCTCTTTCCATCTATTTAATTTCTCCCCCTTATGTTAGGAAAACTTTGTCAAATGACAATTGACTAATCAAGCATTATAAGTCTCATTAATCCATTTGTTGCCTATAGAAAATCATTTTTCTTTATTTAGAGATAAACAAGAAGAAGGAGATTCTTACCTAACATCTATCTCAATTTTATTTGGGATAATTGTATAAGGTTATGTGAATAAATACTAGAAACCATTTCATTTGGTAGTTATATGGCATAGTGACAATAATTACCAATAATATTTAAATTTGTAAATTCATGCGATAGAATCCTAAAAGGCTATGAAATCAAAATATTAATAATTACCAATAATTCTTAAAATTGTAAATAAATTGGCACTATGTTAAGATTTTAAAACAACCAATAATTACATTTTTGTCTATTTGATTCCATATATTACTCATGAACATCTATCGATATCACAATATCAAACAACAATTTCTCTCTCACAAATTAATCACGTTAAATTTGCATTTAAATTTCAACACTAATCAAGATCAAAATCATATAGCTTTCAGGTTTTACAATTATTTCTTTTGGTTTTGCAACTTAGTCATCTTTCTCCAAAGTTTATTGCTTTAAGCATCATAACTACTTTTGGTACTTTTCCACAATATCTCATAATCTTTTTGACTTCACAACTAGTTTAATCTTTACTTTTAATAAATTGATACATATTAGTCTATATGACTTCTGGTCATATTATAAATTTTTTTCTATCCATATGACTTCTAATCATAGTATAACATTTGCTCATAATTTTAATAACCTTATAAACGTTATTATTTCCATGACTAAGGATTAATAACCAAGGCAAAGTATTATTGGCTTTCAATTATCAATTCCACCAATACCATGTGATCATGTTCATTTTCACTCATATAAACATGTTTTTTGTTTTCAACATCACATCATTAATTTCTCCAAATATTGGTTTTAGAACCATAGCAAAAATCTTACAAAGCTAAAAAGTTTCTTTTTTTTGTTTAGTTTGATATTTGAACATTTAGCCTTCAAGGCTTGGATATTTATAATAATTAAATCATCAAAGTGCCAAAGTTTTTCTTGTCAATCATGTCATTTATTGAAACCAATAGTGTTCTTTTTGTATAAGAACTATCATGAAAGTGATGTGACTTATGTTTACCTAATCACGAAATTAAGAATATTATGGCTTCTAACCTTTCGATAAAATTAAAATATTGTAAAATAAATTAAGTAAATTCAAATTCATAATCAAATATAAACAATAGGTAAGCCCATGATCATATACATCACATTATATGATCATATATAATACTATTATATATTAATGTAATAATAAACAAATGAAAATAAAAGGTTTGACATAATGATATAATAATAATATATTAATATAAATAAATGAAATGTAAATAAAAATAATAATGAAATATGAAATAAATAACATAAATACAGCAAAAAAAAACAATAAAATATAACATAAAAGGGAAATAAAATAAAAAAGTATAAATGTTAAATAAGTAAATAAACAAATGAAACGTGAATAAAATAAAATAACATAATATAACAACATAAAATGTAAAGAAAACCATAATATAAAACAAAGAAATATATATGTTGCATAATAGATTCTTGAAAAATGATAAATAAAAGTTAAAAAAAAACCTGCGAAGTAGAATAAAGTACCAATAATCTCCAATCTCAACTATGGAACCTGATGAGTAAAATAGTTGCATATTTATTTTGCTTTATATAATGATTTTGTGGATGATATTTGAGCTTAATTTAATAAATTTGGGTGTAATAAATAAATAAATATTTTGGTATAAAATAGAATTTCTTAAAAAATACTAAATTAGACCCTCTTTCTGATTTTAGGTGATATCTGGAGCTCTAGATGTCAGATTGGGACGTTCTTTATATGGATAAAAAGCTAAGAAAGAGCTCTACAACTTTTATATTGAGGCCAAAACCCAGTTCTCTCTCCAAGGATTTCGAATTTTTCTTGGAAGTTGAGAGTGGGAATCATCTACTATTTCACCACTCATTCCATCTACAACTTCATCTTTCTTTTCACCTACTACTTCATCTACCATACTCCATTTTTCCCTATATATAGTCATCATCTCCCTCACATTTGACCTACACAATTTCATATTCATTACTCTCCTCTCTTCTCTACTTATACACAATTTCATATTCATTACTTTCCTCTCCTTTCCACATACACTATTTTAGAGTTAATTTCATATATTGTATTTGCTTCTTGCATGCCTTTTACATGAAAGGCTTAGGTAGTCATCCTTTACGAATGGTATATGTTACCACCTATATGGAAGGTTTTACCTCCTAAAGGGACGACTAGATTTTCTCCATTTTCATACATCTAATTGTTGTATTTTTATGTTTTAGAATTTAATAATCACATTTATTACAATGTTTATGAAGTTTTCAATTTATTTTATTTTTAATTTCATCATGTGCTAAACTTTCATTTTTCTACGGTGATGATGTAGCTTACTAATGACAGATTAAATCTTAACTTATTAAATCTAATTTGAATTTTTCCTTCATGATTGAGTTTCAATTATTGTTCTTAATGATTTCAATTGATTGGCCACCTTTTGAATGATGCCAATATGTATGTTGAGATCGTAGGAAGATGCATTTGTATAGATTCTATAATTAAAATCATGACTTGTATATGAAATATGAATATATTCATGAATTGTGTAGTCTTACTGGGTTTCATAAATCTTAATGCATAATTAATTGCTTAAATTCACATAGGAATATATTGGATTAGCAATTAATTATAGAATTGTTTGACCTTGGAAGAGGCTAGTAATTAAATTAGGGAAACTCGACCATCAATCTTGTGAAATAAATTGGTTTAGAATAGATAAGTGATTCAATCCAAAATTAGTTAAATGAAATCTAACCCCTAGGGTTTTTTCTCATAGTTGCTTTCACATCATTTACACTCATATTTAATCATCTTTTATTTCATACTCTCAATCACTAACTAATTGATCGACTAAATAGAGTTAAAATTACTCATTTTGGCACGTAGTGATCAATCCTCATGAGATGATACTCTACTCACTTCTGTATTATGTGATTATGATAATATACACTTACACTATTTAATAGACCATTTACACACGTAACAGAATCCGATGTATAAAACAATCAGTAAAAGGGTCTTTTTAATTCCATATAATAGCTTAGATAATCCTAGATAAATCAAATAGATATACGATAAAAGAAGGTAGGAGAAACCGTTAAACCAAAGGTAAGAAAAATATACCTTCGTTAGAGCTTCATACTAATAACGTATTATAAAAATAGAAAATTCTAAAGATGAAATGAAAGAGATGGAGAGAGAATTTGAGAGAAAGGTGGAGCAATATCTTATTTGTCACGTCGTTATCTTAATTTCACCTTTATAAAAGTATTCATGGAAAACGATATGTGGTTCGGTGAATAACACAGGAATAACATAAATATACTGATAAAAGTGCTCGATTACATAAATTCTCTATAAGGATTCGTCCATAATACTTACAATTTATGTAACTGTAAAGGGTTTCTAGGGTGTTTAAATACATTCCAGTGAAACGCAGACACCTCCCCGTCTTAGTTTCACTACTACATTCCCCTCGTACGGTTCTCTTCTTTGTTCTTATCATACCTTCTGTCTTCACCTATCTAAATTGTTGGTAAGGGTGGGTAAGATTTGAGAGAATCTCAGTAGAAAAAAGTACCAATATGCATACAGGATAAGTAGTTAATGCATGACATGCTTGCATTACATAAACTCATGCTAACACAATGACATATCTTTGTGCTTAATGTTTCATGCAACAAAATTATGACCACAGTATAAACAAAAACAGAACTTCAATCATTCATATATGTTTAACATAATCAAGCAAAGCACTAACATGTATCAATACATTAGCACAAATATCAAATACATGTAAGAGACTTAAGTTCTCTACCTTAACCCTTTCACACCTCGAAATGCGTGCCTATAACTAGCTCTCAACTTAGTCCTAAAACATCAAATGTACAAGTTTCGACACTTTTATAGTGTTTTTAGTGATCATATAAGTCTATTGTGAAAATTTAACAAAATGCTGTACTTTTTTCGAAATTTAAACTAGGGCTATTTTGACATATTTTTGTCTAAGGAATCCATTTCCAGCTTTTAAATTGCCAAATTCAGTGCCAAAAGACTAGAATGTCCTTGGCAGCCTTTATTTCAATGTTTTAAGGGCATTTTCGTAATTATGTTTTTTCGAGCTTTTCTGAAAAAGTGACCAACTATAACCCCATCTAATTTTTCCTCTTGAACTCAATGGAATCATCAAATCATTAAAAATCTAAATTCTAAGCCCCATTTTTAGCTCTGGCTGAATTGAGCAAAACTCTAGGGAAAATTGGGGTTTTTCGATTCTGACCCGCAGATGTGTTCCTTTCTACTCCTAACCACTTTATTAACTATTTAATTAAATTACAACTACCATTTAGACCAAATTTTGGCAGCATAACCCTTAGGCCAGTTCAATTTCCAAATTTCAAATCAAAGACAAATATGGCAAAATTTCATTGATTAAATTGTCCACAACAGCCAGAACAATCAAATATTGAAGTTTCGGAAGTAATCTCAAGCTCTTTTTGGCTTTTCCTTGTATGGCCGAAACCCTAGCCTTTATTATTTTTTTTTTTTGACCATGAAAAAACCCTAGCCTTTATAACTCCAAAATTCCAGCTTCCAACACCTTAAATCACATAAAAGAGGAGCTTAGAAGAAGAGTTATACACGTTAAGAATGAATTCACCGAAGAAATTGACCTACCTTATGAGTTTTCTTCTCCTTCTCTCTCTAAACTCTCTCAACCTTTCTCTCTCTTCTTTCATCCATGGCTGCACGGAAATGGGAAGAGGATAAAGGGAAATATGCTTTAATAAATTTTTCCTTAATTACAAGATTGCCACCACTCTTTTTTTTCATTTTCGGATTATTTGGAATTTTTGGCAGATTTTCTGCCAATCTTTGAAAAATCATAACTAAATTTGTAGACATCATATCTGAGTGATTCCAAAGACTATAGAACCCTCATTGAGTCTAGTTTCAAGGAAAAATATAGCCTTTAGCCAAGTAAAAACACACTTCCCAGAATTTTTTGTATTTGAATGTTGTTCTAGAAAATTCACAGTTTTTCTGGGCTAACTTTAAAAATTCATAACTTTTTGTATATAGCTCTAATTAATTCACATGACTTATCAAATTAAATCTTAGGATGTCTACTTGCATGTTGTGAAATTTCATAATTTTTTACCTTCATTTACCTATTTAAAAATGACACACCACAAGACTACTACACAGGAAAACTCACCGGTAGCAAATATCAACTTGTACCATTTGTGTTCCCACATAATAATATTATGTGCAACCACTAATTATCTTGTTTTGTCATTCAATTTACTTTTTAATTCACCATTTTATTCTCTTAAATATAAGGAATTTTGGTGACTGAAAATCGAGATGTTACATTATTCATTTGGATGCAACCACAATGTAGTACATATTGTTCTATTTATAGGCTTTCAACCTCAAACAAGAGTTTCACAAGGTAAATAGCAAATTTAATTCACATGAGTGCACAAATTGTGACCTTTGAGTTATGTGTATAAAGACTAATTATTAGAGAAGTTATGAAGTGTAGAAAATGTAAGGCTAAGAGTTGAGAGTTTATGAACAACCATATTATCTAGTATTTTTACAACAAATTTCAAGTAAACGTTAGTTTTTTTTTCCTAGGTACAGATATCCTCCTATTCGATGCAATCCTGTTCGAGCAATATTGAGTACTAAATATGGGCACATCTCCCAATGGAATCAAAATAAACTAATATGATTGTTAAAATGGTAAAAAAAATACGTCAAATGCAAAAAAATAAATTTCTTTGTGAGCTTAAACGGGTCAACTCTTGACTCTACAAGGCCAGCCCTTGACATGATTGGACCTAAAAACGGATTTGGAGCCTCAGCTGTGCTTTTCCGCTTTGCCCTATGCTTCATCCCCATTTTAAGGGCCTTTCCAAATGTATTTTTTATGGTTCTTTGATTCATTATATTCTACATGAAATTAGTGAGCTTTTGATATTTTATGGGTAAAAAATGAACATGTTTTCAATTTTTTATGATTTTTTAAATATATTTAAGAAAAAAGTACTTAAAGTGAAAAAAATACACCATTTGTCTAAAATATCTTTAAAAAATCATAAAAAATTGAAAACCTGGCCATGTTTTGTCCATAAAATATCAAAATCTTACTAATTTTATATAGAATCTAATGATCTAAAGAGTCATAAAAAATATATTTAAAAAGATCCCAAAATAAGAGTGCAGCAAAGAAAACAGCTGCAAAATCGCAGCTGAGGCCCCAAATCCCCTAAAAACCCGCTTGGTGTGTTCTTATTAGCTTTTGAAGAATAGATTCTGGAGAGAATAGCTTTTGAAGAATAGATTATGGGGAAAAATGATTTTAATAAAATGAGAGTGTTTGGATGATTTTATCAGAATAGCTTTTTTCATGGTCAAATGACTAAAAATGACATTAACTTTTATGATAATTACATATAAAGAATAAGATTATATTTTAAGTATTATTTCACATTAAATTGCATAATAAATACAAAAAATGAAATAAATTTGTCAAAAAATTTTAAAATTATAACATTTATCAATTATGAAAAAGATAATATTTTATTTTAAATAGATACTGATTTCCCAAATTACAAAATTTTTAATTCCATGCCGTTATTTCATTTTTAAATTTTTTTCTTCATTCTTTATATTTTATCCTTTTGTTGGCAAGAAAAACTTTTGTTTATGCTATTTTTTCCTGTCGCGTCAGATGCCCGGAGGAGAGAGAGAGAGAGGTAAAAGAAGTGAGATGAGCAAGAGAAAGAGAAAAAGACATCTGAGAAAGGACATGAGGCAGAGGATAACGGTTAGAATTTTCTCCCAAAAGTAATTGAAAATAGCTTACTTTCAGAATCGCTTTTTCTCTTCCAAAACCATGATTTGGGCTAAAAATGGGATTATATGATTTTGGGTGATGTTCGGCTACTTTAAACACAAAACCAAGGTTTAGCCAAAAAAGCACTTTTTTATGCTGTACCCGAACACACACTTTTTGGATAAACTTTTTTTAATAGCTTTTACGACTTATGAGATAAGTATGTGAGAGGAGTTTTGTCTCAGATTGCGCAAACTATGATTTGGAGGTTTGCCAAACACACATTTAGAGTGTGTTTGGATTAGCTTTTGGAGAATAGATTATGAGGAGAATAGATTTTGGAGAATAAATTCTGGAGAAAAAATGGAGAATAACTTTTGAAGAATAGATTTTGAGCAGAATAGCTTTTGGAGAATGGATTATGAGTAGAATAATGATTTATAGGAAAATTGTGAAAAAATCCCTCATTGCCAACTTATTTGCCAAATGGGACCTTCGTGTGCAGATTAACTAATTTTTCTAATATAATCAAATTAGATAAATAGGTTTTATAAGATAAAAGGGAGTATTAAAATTTTAAAATTCTTAAAAAAAAAGGGATTAAAGAAAAATTGGTGAAATTCAAAAAAAAAAAAAAAAGAAAGAAAGAAAGAAGAGAGAGTGTGTGGTGTGAGGCCCACATTAATAAAAAGGACCAATTAGAGTGAGATGGTGGGGTCCACATATGGAAAAAAAGCAAAAAAAATTAGATTTTCTCAAAACCATGAGATCCAAACCATGGTTTGAGCTCAAAACCTTGGTTTGGGAAAATTTGAGGTGTTTGGATGATTTTTGTAAAACCATGGTTTGAGAAAATTTTTGAGTGTTTAGATGATTTTTTTTCAAACCATGGTTTGAGCTCAAAATAGTTTTTTTTAAGTGCATCCAAACACACTCTTACTCAAAAATCTATTTTTTACGCTCAGCCCGTTTTCATGATTCCGTTTCTATTTTTTGGAAGCCCCACTGTTCACATACCGTAGAGATATTTTTTTTAAAATTTTCAATTAAAATTTTATAAAAAGACCTTACTGCCCTTGAACGCCCTTCCCTTGGCTCACTCCTCTCCCTCCCAAGCCGCAGCGAAGCACTTCTGCCCAAATCTCCATAGATTCAATTCCCGGATGATTTTCGCCACTTGCAGGACTCTGATGCCGACAATAATTTCCATACTAAGCAAGCTGAGCGAAATGGCGAGGTTGAGCGTCGTGCTTCAGCGTCCAAGGATAGGGATTTAAGGCTATTTTAGGGAGAAGATCAGGTAGATGCTGTCTCTCTCTCTCTTCCATTGCAGGTTGTTTTCTGATTACAGGGTTAGTATATTTTGAAGTTGCTGTTGTTTCTTTCTTGCTTTCTTGGTGATATGCTCTTGTCTCTTTCCGATTGTGATATTTTGATTATTGCAAGTTAATTAACCATGAGAAGGTTTTGTAATTCGGGTTGTTTAAATTTTCCATCTGGATGCCTAATCAGATACACCTTATCTACCTGTCTTCCATCTCATCAATGCCTAAACGGATTTTGTTTTAACACCGTTAACAGTTCTATCGGAAGAAATTTTATTGGTACGCTTCATTCTTCAGTTCTTGATGCTGCTGAACTCCGCCTCGAAAAGTCAACATACCAGTTCGCTCTTCTTGAGCTAACCCATCTTTTTTATACGGTCATCCCTCAATTGCTCCAATCATAACCCAGACTAGTAAACGTTCGTTCTATTCTTCAATAGATTTCTTGGTAATGGTATATTTATAGCAGAAAGTTGATTTTGTGAATAGCTTTATAGAAGTGTAGGAAAGGTCATCAAATGGCGGGAATAGCTATACTTTTAGATCTATGGCGAAAAAACCAAAGCTGTAATCCTGGCTTGTATTCAACCCGGACTTATGAATCTGCTCAGTTCTTCTCTGCTTCTGCCGCCGCCACAGCGGCCTCCATCGCCGCGGGAAGCTCTTTTGCCTCACGGCCTTTGTTTGGGTATGTTGTCTCTTCACTTCTCGTAGCCAGATGTACATAGTTGACCTATACCTATGGCGTTTTAAAAATTTTTGAAACAGGTGATGGTATTAGGGATTTCAATTCAATAATTGTGATTAATATATGCTCTTGTGGGAATTTAATATACTTCTTTGCTTTTTTGGCAATGGAATTAAACCATGTACAAGTTGATCGTTTTGGAGATTTACTAGAGCAGAAGATCTTAGCTATCAAACACTTGCATTATGTGAAGTCTTTTGTTTTATTTTCTCTTTATTGCAAGGTACTGAACATTATTGTTTAATTCTTGCAAGTTAAGCATTATGCCAGTAGTACAACTACTCATTTGCTTTTTCGTTGGTCATGATATGGACTATCCCCGAAAAAAAAAAGCAAAAAAAGAAGACATTGTTTTAAATGTAAATGTATGCTGAGTGTCTGTTTGTCAAAGATGGATTTACTACCTATTTTGAGTGAGTTATTGATTTATTTTATGATCTTTTGAGGAAATTAGCTAGGAAAATTTAATGATGATCTGTGATGTTTGCCATTGTGTCATCTTTTGATTGAAGTGCACCGAAAGAATCCCTTTAAAACCAATTTTAGTCTTAGATTTACATCTGAAAATAATATTATTGCTACGGTTTTCAATTATTGTTCTCTTGACTTTCTTTCATGGTTGTTCAATGGGATCAAATGGATTTCTGGAAGTGATGATTTGTGTGGCTTATCTTCCTGTCATAAAATTTTCCCTTGCTTAGTCTGCAAACCATGTCAAGTTTTTCTATGAATTGAGATGCCTAGAAAAGTTAGTTAACTGGATTAGGGGCTCAAAGATTTGAGTTGTGGGTGCGGGTGCAGATGGAATGGAAACCAAGCATGCTCCAATCTAGGTCGAATAATGCAAGACTAGACTAATAATTGGGTTGGGAGTGGAGCCTATGAAGGCCCAATCATCTTATTTGAAAAGCAAAAATATTCGGACTTATATGACAATTTAATATTTTTTCAGAGAGAATCAAATTTTTAAGAGATTGATATAAATGAGACAGTTTTAGGGGGTCATTGTATAATTTTTATCCAGTAAAAAAGGGACCTGGCCGGCCTGGGATACAGAATTTGCAATCTTGACTTTCTAAGCTGATTTAAAACTGGGTAATGCTCAAGGCTGGGTTGGAACTTGGTCTGGGCACACTTTCAGTGGCTTTGTTTACCCTGATTTCCCCCCCTCCCTAATTTTTTAGCACTGGTTTGAGAAGTTTTGTTAGGATTTATTCTGTGAGGATTACTGCAATTGGAATTTGAATATATCTATTAATTTGATGATCTGTAACTTAGATTTGTATATCTACCTCATCGACAAAATCTTTGTAGTTCCTCAAAATGAAAAAGAATCAGAGGAGAAATTTGTTGACATTTTTTCCTTTCATTTTTACTTATAATTATTTTTTTCCTTTATATGTTGTATACTTTGGAGACAGATTGACATTAAGCAGCCTTGCAATGTCGATTTCAGGTCACAAGTGGCTTATTCTGATGCCAGTGCAGCATTGCCCGAAGATTACATTTCTAACACACAAAGTGCATCTGAAAAGATTTTTAACCATAATGCTCTGCAATATAGTACAAAACAATATGATGTCAAACTTAAACCTCTGTTCTCTGCTTTTGAGTTGAGAACATTTGCATTGACATCCTTAAGGTCATTCTTGATGTATTATTTGCCTCTTTTGGAGCCCCGCATTAACATGGAAGATGACGACGACTTTCTGGATGACAGTCAAGATGAAAATCATGATCTTGTTGTACCCTTCAAAAAGTCTGTGATTCAAATTATACGTGAGGTAAGTTTACTTCATCTTTCCTAGTTTAGGTTCATGAATCATAATGTGCTGCAAATTTGACTATTGTGTTAAATTGTCTTCAATGAATTATTATTTATTTTTAGTATCAATGAGTAGATAGAATGGTGGAAATTTGTTACAATTAGTTCTTTGAACGATTGAAGCAAGCTTTCGATCAGAGGATTCATGACTATCTTTCATTTATTTATATATAACATATATAGTATGTGTTGTTCTCTAAGTTAATGCTTAAACTACTTGCATTGCCTCTTTTCTATTGTTCTAAAAGGGAGATCATATAGTAATTGGATTAAGATTTAAACACGTTTAACTTTTCAATGTTGTTTTAGGCACTGCATTTCACAAAAAAGGTTCCTGTATATTGCGTGTATTATTTCTTACATCAGAATACTTTCTCCCAAAATAACCCAAATTAAATTTTTTTAAGAGGTGATGCAATATTGTGTTGTTAATCGCCTATAAGCATATGTATGCATTTGTACATATATGTGTGCGTGCTCGAGTGTTATTAATTTAGGTTTTTGTAATGACCCATTTGGTTCTTCCACATCATTTGTTGCATTCGATATCTCATGTTCTGCATAAGCCTATGATCATCAATTTGATGCTATGGAACCTTGTGTTTTTATGAATGCAAATTTTAAATTAACAAAGTTTAATTCCGTAATTTATATACTATTTCCTGTGGCTCATCATTCTGCATTTTCCATTTTGTTTTTCTCATGTTCATCCAATATTTAAAACTGCTTATCAGAAACCTTTTTTGGATCCCATTGCAGTCTACTGTTGTGACCACCAGACGGATTTTAGAAAGAATTGCTGTTCATTATGTTTCACAAAGAATGGCATGGAAAATTCTGAAAGGTAACTGTTATAGAAAAAAAGCATGTTTTTAGTTATGAGATGCCCTACGGTAGACATAAAGCAATTTCCATAATAAAGGTAATCAAAAGTTTATCAGCCAGGGAGATATTATTTAATATGTCATCCTTTTTGCTAGGTCATAGTTATAAAGCTTAGGCACACCTGTTTTGAGTCACGTCAGGTCCTTGACATCAATTCTGCAATGAGCCAATGACACTGTTGACATGTTACATGTGTCCAAGAATATTGTGTCTTATTTGAGTGCAAAAATACCCGGTACATTCCCCCACCCCCGAAACGGGGAAAAAGTTATTTATTTATTTATTTATTTTTTGGTGAGGGGGGATGAAACTAGAAACCTGTCTTGATGGCATTATTTAAAAAAAAAAAAATTTCCTTGCTTGTCACATGAATCATTCCATTAATAATATTTGATGGTGCCTCTTGCTTTTTCATCTGGGATTATATCACTAATTGAAATTTTAGGATATTAAAATTCAAATATTATGCAGGTGACAGGATTTGTTGTGTGTGTGCGCGCACGCGCTTGTGTGTGTCATGTCTTTTGCCCGACTCAGTGTATATACTTGACAGGAACTACTAAGCGGCTGCCTTTTCTGTTTTGAGCAGATATTCCTCAATCGGCTGTTCGCAAGGCTGGAAGGCAAATGCCTGCTTTGGTTTACATATATTGCGTGAGCAGAACAACTTTCAGAGGTCAAAACAGTTCTTGAATACTTGCTTCCTTTTGGTATTTGCTTGACCATTAGATTTTAACTATCTTGACTTGTGTACAGGGCACATGCTTGGAGTTGCAGCATCATGGATCGTTCAAGTAGGGATTGATTTGTACCGATTCTTTACTTCTGGATTCAAGACTTCGGAGGAGGAGGATGATGAGAAGCAAGTTGGAATTCTTGCACAGAGGGTGTCTGTGGCTACTGTTAGATGTATTTCATCTCTAATTTTTGCCTCCATTGGGGCAGGAATCGGTGCTGCCCTTATTCGTCCTTCACTTGGCCAATGGATGGGTAAGATCATGATCTTTAAAGTAATAGATTACTGAAATACTACAAAATCATGAGTGCATTTACTCTTACTCTGCCGTGATACACAACTAACACATCTAATGCAAATGCCCGAAATTCACTTCTTGGCTGTGGCAGGGCGCACAACTTGGACATAACTAGTGCAAAATGGGAAAATGAAAGAAAAGAAATATAGAATGATAGACTTGAAACCCATCTTTTGAGTTGATGTTCTTGGAAAATAATAGTGGAAGATCTACTTAACATACAAGATAATGTCTTGCGTGAACATCAAAAGTTATGAATACAAAAATTACTAAAATACTACAAAGCATGCACTTATTTTGACTCTGCCATGATACACTGCTGTCACGTGTCCAATGCACATGCCTGAAATTTTTTCTCTGGGCGCGGACACTTTTTACATAGCTTTGGCATAAATGGCTTAGATGTATAGCCAGTGGGATACAAAAACAGAGAAAATGGTAGTAAAAACTAGAAACCAATCTTTTTATTGAGTAGTTTTGTGTTTTGTTTATTTGGGAAAATAATATTACAAGGTACACAACCTACAAGATGATATCTGTTGTCTAATGCACCTACAAGAATTACTGTAATTCTGTGATAAAGCCATGTTGAGCTGATTTCACCGTCTTTCTTTCCGCTTCCAAATTCATATTCTTCAGGGTGCGCTGCTGGTGATTTGGCCGGTCCCATTATTGTAGCAGTCGTTGCCGACAAAGTTTTCCATGTGACATTTTAGTCCTGGTTAGCTATCATGAGCTCGATTCTTTCCCTCTTTCGGATGAAACTTGTTAG
Source organism: Inga laurina (assembly GCA_963855925.1). Classification (NCBI taxonomy): domain Eukaryota; kingdom Viridiplantae; phylum Streptophyta; class Magnoliopsida; order Fabales; family Fabaceae; genus Inga; species Inga laurina. The sequence goes on from OY979707.1 coordinate 24,791,192, forward strand.
ATGTACATTTTTCTGATTAAAAACCCTCTAGACGGAGTTTGGCTTGCCTTGATGTAGCAAAAGGGACTTATTGTATACTAAAAGAAATGCTTTTTCATATGACACCTTTATTTTTGAATGGATATTCATCATCTTCCAGTCAAATTAGTTAGTATTTCAATGCATTTTGTGCATTTACTCAAGTTGTTCGTCTTTTCTCATCTGAACCATGAGGAAAAAAAAAAAAGTGCACGCCCGCGTGTATGCACACATGAATGTGAGAGAGGATCAATGATGGTTAGTTAATAATGGATTGGAAATTTCGACTCAAATATCATGGGATTTGGGAGTGTTTAAATATCATTTAAGAATATTTTTCCATTGATATGATGTGATAATTTGTACTATTATTTTAAATTTGTTTACTTTAAACAAGTTATGTTGCGTAATAGACTGGGTTTTTTACCATTTCAATGCTGGCTTTGTTGTCACACCACACTTGCATTGGTCCCTCATGTGGAATTCCTAATTCCTTCAGTAATCTGATAATCCAAAGTCCTTCACGTACTCCATTGTTAACAGCTCTCAGTTCTGCTTCTGCACTGCTTGTTGACAGCACAATCTGTTTCTTACTTCTCCATGTAACCAGATTTCCCCAAACATATGTGCAATATCCTGAGACTAACCTTCTAGTTTCCCTGTCTCTTGCATGGTCTGCATCAGTATAGATTTTAATATCTCTGATAGTGTCTTTCTTGAAGGAGATCCCTCTTCCAGAATTAAGCTTTAAATAGCTTAGGATTCTGTACAAAGCCGCCATGTGTTCTTCCTGTGGTTGATGCATGAATTGACTTGTTATTCCAACTGTATGACTAATATCTGGATGTGTGTGAGTCAAGTATATGAGTTTCCCAACAAGTCTTCTATATCATTCTGAATTGATTGGGACACCATTTGGTTTGATTCTTAGGTGACAACCTTCTTCCATTGGTGTTCCTTCAGGTTCTGCCCTTAACATTCCTGTTTTATGCAACAAATCTAGAGTATACTTCGCTGAGATACATTGATGCCCTTTTGAGTTCTTGCCACTTCCATGCCCAAAAAATACCTCATTTATTCAAGATCTTTCACCTAGAACTCAGTTGACAAATCTTGTTTTAGTTGAGCAATGGATCCTTCGTCGTTTCCTGTAATGACTATGTCGTCCACATAGACAATCAAGATAGTGACTTTGTCATTATCACGTTTAATGAACAATGTGTCATCTACTTGTTCCTAAGTGTACCCAAGTCTTTTCATAGTTTTGGTAAACCTGCCAAACCACACCCTAGGTGATTGTTTGAGCCCGTACAGTGATTTGTTGAGTTTACATACAGAGTTGTTAGGAGCTGAAATTCCATCTAGAATCTCCATATATACTTCTTCCTCTAAGTTCCTATTCAGAAATGCATTTTTCACGTCCTGTTGATGCAATGACCAATCCAAGTTAGTTGCGATTGATAGTAGCACTTGGATGGTATTAAGTTTCGCTACTGGAGCAAACGTCTCCTGATAATCAATTTCATATGTCTGGGTATATCCTTTTGCAACAAGTCTAGCCTTGTATTTGTCGATTGTGCTGTCAGGATTGAATTTAGGGGTAAATATCCACTTGCATCCTACTAGTTTCTTTTCTTCAGGAAGAGTTGTAATATCCCACGTTTTATTTTCCTGAAGTGCTCTCAATTCTTCTTTTGCAGCTCGTTTCCAATTCTAATCAATCATAGTTTGTTGAAACATTTCTGGACTTTTTATCTGTGCACTGTTTGCAACAAAGCTTTGCATTTTTGCAGACAGATTACCGTATGAAACAAAATGTTGAATTAGATGTTGAGTACACGATCTTACCCCTTTTCTTAATGCAATAGGCCAACCTAGTTCTTCTGGATTTAATACCGGATTAGAGTCATGGTCATTCCTTTGAATGGGAGAGATAGTTCTACCCGTGTTTGATTCATCTAGTAGTCTGGATTCTTCCTCTTGTAGCGATTCTGCATACACTCCTGAATTGATTTCAACATTTGTTTCCAGTTCATTCAATAAGGGAGGTTGAGATGAACTTTGTTCAGTTTCAGGATTATGTTGGGTAGGACTAGGTTGGCTTGTGAGAGGTAAAGAGTCAATAACAGGTATGAGTTGTGATGATGATGGTGGTAAGTGTTCTACATTCGGGATTAGCCATTCACTGTCAGTATTCTCCCCCTGAATGGGTAATTTCGGATAATATGCTTCTTCCGAAAAAACTGTATCTCTGGAGATAATAAACTTCTTGGAAGTATGATAATAGCATTTGTACCCTTTTTGAGTAGGGGAGTAGCCAAGAAAGAGACATTTGTCAGCTCGAGTACCAAGTTTGTTGCCATCATTTTTGTGGACAAAGACAACACAACCAAAGTCCTTAGGAGGCAATGAGGTGATGATTGAGCAATTGGGAAAGTATTCTACGAGTTTTTGGATAGGGGTATTGTATTTGAGTACTTTGGAAGGCAAACGGTTGATGAGATAACCCGTTGTGAGTACGGCATCGCCCCAGAAGATGGTGGGAACATTTCGTTCCATGAGTAAGGTTCGAGTTACTTCCAATAGGTGACGGTTCTTTCACTCAGCTACACCATTTTGTTGAGGAGTGTATGGACAAGAGGTCTAGTGATGAATTCCTTGTTGGTCAAGAAATTCTTGAAATATGTTGCTCATTATTCCTTGGCATTGTTACTTCGTTGTACCTTAACAGAAACATTAAATTGGGTGCGAAAAAAGGTGTAGAAGTTTTGAAAGATTTTGGCTACTTCAGATTTATCTTTCATTAAATAAACCTATGTGGTTCTGGTGTGGTCATCTATGAAAGTAACGAACTATCTGACATTGGTGAGTGTTTTTATTCATGCAGGACCCCAAATATTACTATGGATTAGTGTGAATGGTGAGGAAGGTTCGTATGGTTGTTTGGGATAATAGGTTCTCGTTTGTTTTACAATTTGGCAAGCTTCACAATGAAAATGAACAGAATTGTTATTGAATAAATTTGGAAACAAATGCTTCATATAATTAAAACTGGGGTGGCCTAATCGACAATGCCACAAGTGTATATTATGATTTTGTAAGTTGGAGCTGACCAGTGCTCTTCTTGCTTTCTTTGCGTTTGTTTTACAATTTGGCAAGTTTCACAATGAAAATGAACAGAATTGTTATTGAATAAATTTGGAAACAAAATGCTTCATATAATTAAAACTGGGGTGGCCTAATCGACAGTGCCACAAGTGTATATTATGATTTTGTAAGTTGGAGCTGACCAGTGCTCTTCTTGCTTTCTTTGCGTTTGTTTTACAATTTGGCAAGTTTCACAATGAAAATGAACAGAATTGTTATTGAATAAATTTGGAAACAAAATGCTTCATATAATTAAAACTGGGGTGGCCTAATCGACAGTGCTACAAGTGTATATTATGATTTTGTAAGTTGGAGCTGACCAGTGCTCTTCTTGCTTTCTTTGCATCTCTTGATTTCAGGTTTGAATCTTCAAGGTAGAACAATTCATCCCATTCTTTAAAAGTTCCAATCTTCTTCCTCGATTTTAAATCCTGAATAGTACAGACATCGTTATCAAAAATGACTCGACACTGTTGACTTTTGGTTAATTGACTCACAGATATAAGATTGACAGTAAGTGCAGGCACAAATAGAACATTATGAATTTTCAGGATATTAGAGAGTATGACTGTGCCTATTCCTTCAACTTTAGTGTATAGGCCGTTAGCAACTTTTACTCGAAGATTCTCATGAATCAGATTAAGAGTTGTAAACAATGTACGATTACCAGTCATGTGATCAGTTGCTCCTGAATCAATAATCCAAGCATTCTCATTAGCTTGTGCAGTATTTAGAGCTAAAATAGAGTTACCTGATTGTACAAGGTTGGTGCGGGGTGTAGAATTAGACTAATTCTGTCTGTCTAGCATTCTACGAAATATCCGCAGTTCCTCTTTAGTCAAGGAATTGTTATCTTCAGTTTCTAGCTCAGTAGCAGAAATATGACTGTTTGTTAACTCCTGGTTTTCCATGAAGTTTCCAGCATTCTTCTTTGGTGTGGCCCTTCTTCTTGCAATAATTACACCATTTATTTCTTTGTTCGTATTATGGTCGTTTTTCTACCAGGGTTGACCTTTCAATTGAACTTGAGCTACCTTGGTTTATTGCCAGGGCTGACCTTTCAATCAAGCTTAAGCTACCTTGATTCAAGAGCTTTCTGCTTTCTTCAAATTGTACATGGTTGACTACTTCAAACAGATGTGGCAAGGGTTTCAGGCCCATGATACGGCCTCTTATTTCTTCAAATGAGTCATTGAGTCCTAGGAGGAAGTCATATATCCGTCCTTCTTCGACTGTCTTATATAATTGAACATCTTTGGTAGTCTCCCAGGGTAGTGATTCAAAGAGATCTTGTTGTTGCCATAGTTTATGCAACGCTTTATAATAATCAGTAACTTTTGAGCTACCTTGTCTCAGATCTCGAAGTTTTTGTTTCAAATGGATTAAAGCAGCAGTGTTATCAAGGGAAGAGTAAGTCTGTTTTACCTCATACCAAATTTCTTTTGCAGTTGTTGTGAAGAGATATCCTTCGCTGATATCATCAGCCATGGAATTGCACAACCAACTCATAACTTGATTGTTCTTAGCAAACCATGTATCAAAATGAGTGTCATCAGGGGCAGGCTGAGGTGCTACTCCATTGATATACTTCTCCTTTCGCTTGCCACGAAGATACCTTAACACGGTTTGAGACCATTGGAAGTAATTATGTCCATTGAACCTATGGTTAATAGCCATAATCTGACTATTGGAGAGTTCTGGGACTGTCACCGTTTTGCTAGTAGTAGAGGAATGAGATGGAGATGCACACTGAGTTTCGGGATTTGTATCAGTCATTAGTGCTATTAGAGTAGCTCCGAGATTTGTAGGAAAAGAGCCAAAATGAGGAGGGAATTTAGAAGGATCCATTCTGGCTGAAAAAATGGTCGCAGGAGCTGTTGCAGACGACGGCGTGTGGGTTCACGTGCCTGTGAGTCTGTCGGCCGTGGGGTCCACACGCTGCTCAGAACGCCGCGATCCTCTAGGGATGTGCCGATCGGCACCTACTGATTCTTTCTTGACGAGCGGTGTGCTCTAACGCACCGCCATTTGGGAGATCGAAGCACACCGTCCGTCCCCTGTTTCTGCACCCTCTCTCATCTCTCTCTGTCGTTGCTGTCTCTTTGTTCCTCTAACCTTTTAAGGTTGGCTTTGATACCATATGAGCTTAAGAGCTCATGTTTTATTTATTTATATATCAAACTAGATGTACAAAATGACATTTATAGAGGTACAGAAGGGGAAACAACATGGGAAAGAAACAGAGACAACGAAGAGATGACAGAAATGGGAGAGAGAGATTTCGGTGCAAGTCAAAAATGTCAGGCTTGCACCGAAATCCCTTCTGACTTCTAACACCTCTTAATGCACTTGGCTACCAAGGATCACATAAGATTTGTACTTGACCCACAGGGCAAGCCTTCGGTCCTTGGGGAGGCGACTCTTAGGGAAATTAGAAGTACCCAAGAGGAAAATCCCTAATGTAACCCCTTGCCTTAATAAGTGTAATTAAGATTCAATAACGCATAGTAAAAAGGGGTTAGAGACCGTCGGATAGTTCAAAAACTCATTAATACGCCCACTAAATAGTAAGGACTTTACAAAATTTTCAAAACTTCTTTCCTAGTCCGGTCTCAAGTTTAATTATCGAATATAATCATCTGTGCAGTTCATTTACATTTATACATATCAGAGTATATAATCAAAAATCCCGGCAACCCCAGGGTATTATTCATTCACTAAAGGTTACGATTCCCATAGAGGGGATTACATGACTATATTTAGCTACTAATGACAATCCAAAATAATTTACAAGGTCTTTGTCCAACATGATTAACCAACATATCCAAAGAAAATGTCCCTACAGGGCTCTAACCACTCTGAGTTGCACGCTTCTCCTTGGAGCCACTCGCCCTGTCTGAAAGGTTAGTTTAAGGAAAGAGTGAGATTCAAAAGAATCCCAGTAGTAACAAAACATTTATACCATACATAAGCACACATCATGTAAGTAAATCATCATACAGCAGCAGCAGCACAAATCACACTCCACCCTCATCCCCTTTCTCTACCGGGAAGGCACACCGTTCTAACCCGAACCGTTGTTAGCTACTCAGGGACTATTGGCGTGGCCGTGCATACACATAGCCTTATAACTCATATAGCTATCCGGCTTTCACAAATGGCCCGTCGGCATTCACAAATAGCCTTTCGGCCTTTCACATAATCACAAGTCACACCTCATTCTCATCCCCTTTCTCCGCCGGGAAGGCATACTGTCCTAACCCGAACTGTTGTTAGCTACTCAGGAACTATCGGAATGACGGTGCTTACACATATTCACAATATCGCAGCATACGAATTTATCACAAATCAATGATAATACACACATACAATGTATCACATATGGTACGAAAGAAAAGTCACTACCTCGTTCCTTCCTGACGTTTGCTGGCTCAATGGGCTCACGAGGACGGCAGATATCAAATCCTATAAACCAAGATAAGGACAATAGGTCAATCTCTTTTCCAAGTTTTCCAAATTTCGTAATACTTTATGGTGGTTATCATTTAGACTCTTTAGGTGGTTATAATAGGCCTAAACATATCCCCAAAGGGTTGGAAGAAACTACCCAAAAGATATATTTTCGAATGCAAAACACTAATTTTGGGCTGCCTCACTTGAGTGACAACCACCTCACTTGAGTGATGCCCTCAGTTGTGCTTGAGTCCCAGCGAGTGAGACACAGAAAGTGTTTACCCAAGAGCAAATCCTCAAAATATCTCTCACATTCACTTGAGCACAAGAGACTGCACTCGAGCAATGACCTCTAGTGCACTCGAGCACCAAGAAGTGCAACACCAAGAGTGTTTGCCCGAGAGCACAAACTACTTCCAGGCAAGACCTCACTCGAGCATGCCCATGCGCACTCGAGCAGGATCATATCTCACTCGCAAGACAAGAAATATGCTCGCGGTTTCTGCCTAAAGACTTGGCCAAAAATTCCCAGAAATTCATATCGTGCTCGAGTGAGATCCTCCCTCACTCGAGTGATGTCTATCAGATGCCAAATCGCAGCAACTGATATGGTTTTCCAGAATTGACCAATTTGCTACCAATGGTCCTAAGACTTATACCACAACTCATTCTCACTTGTTTTACCACAAGGAACCTATTGGCAACCACAAAACACCCGAATTTCACTCAATCAACACATTCTCAACTCTAATTCACTAAACCACACAAAACCACAATTTTATCAAACTTCCCCATTCAACTTCAAATCAATTCCAACCAACTCCAAGTATCACAACCTACCAAATGAATAGTGACACTTTATCCAAATCCTACATTTCACTTTACATCATATTTAGGGTACCAATTCAGAATTTATAAAATTTAACCAAAAATCATCACATATATACCAAAATTCATCAAAAGCTTGCCTCTTAAGCTTGCTAAAATCAAAACCTTGATTCCACCAACTTTCAAATTTTCTCAAGCTTCCAACCACCACAGATCAAAATTTTGAGAACATAGTAAAGGAGCTCTCAATCTCTTGAACAAACTTAATGAAGACGCTTTAAACAAAAAAAGGCAATTACCTATCCAAAATCAAACTTTTCTCTTCCTCTTTCTTGCTCGATCTCAGCAAAAATGTAGAGTGATGAGAGAGAAGGTGAGAGATAATGGTGAATGCATGAGGATCACCACTTGCCCCACACATACACACACAACCGACTTGGAGGAGAGAGGGAAGAGAGAATGGCTTTGAAAGTTTGACTTTGATCCAAGGGTCCTTATTTTGCCACTTGGCACCATCTCATTCTTCCTACCATGATTTCATATGAACTTGCATACATAGGATTCCACCTCTTGTTCTTTCAATCCTAGCCATTGAACTTAATTACTAAGGAGTTTTCTCTCCCGTAACTAACCAATCGGTCGGTAAATTTCCAGTTTCGCCCCTGATTATCATAACCTTTGCCAAATCATCACTATACTCCCATATAAATTTTAACATTGCTTACAACATGTTTACAACAAGATTAATAATAATTACATCATTAAGATCGTCGTAATTAGCCCTAAATCACAAGTCAGGATATTACACCTAAGCAGCCGGGCGCAAGGGGATAGATCCTGCCGGGTTCTTTGTGTAGTCTCAGCCAGCCGCTGGTGATATGTGTGGTCCCGGGCTGTTACATAAAACAGGACCACACACAGCACCCGTGGCTGGCCGAGACTACACACAAAACCTGGCAAGATCTATCCCCCCTCCGCCCGACGACTTAGGGATTTTCCTCTTGGGTACTCCTAATTTCCCCAAAAGTCGCCTCCCCAAGGATCAAAGGCTTGACCTGAGGGTCAAGTACATAAAACGGGACCATATATAGCACCCACGGCTGGTCGAGACTACACACAAAACCTGGCAGGATTTGTCCCCTTCTCTGCCCAACGGCTTAGGGATTTTTCTCTTGGATACTCCTAATTTCTCCAAGAGTTGCCTCCCCAAGGATCGAAGGCTTGACCCGAGGGTTAAGTACAAACCTTATGTGATCCTTAGTAACCAAGTGTACTTTGATACCAAAATGTCACGCCCTTATCTTAATTTCACCTTTACCAGAGTATTTACGGAAAATGATATATGGTTCGGTGGGCAATACAGGAATAACATAAATATACTGATAATATATGCATGATTACAAAAATTCTCCATAGGGGTTCGTACATAATAATTACCATCAATGTACACTTGGGTGTCTAAACCCGTCCCAGTGAGATGCAGCCACCTTCCTGACTCCGTTCCACTACTACAATCCTCTCGTGTAGTTCTCTTCTATGCTTCTAGTACACCTATTGTTTTTACCTGTCTAATTTGTTGGTAGGGGAGGGTGAAATTCGAGAGAATCTCAGTAGAAAAATAGTATCAATATGTATGCAAGATAAGTGCTTAATGCATGACATGCTTGCATTATAAAAACTCATGCTACACAATGACATCTGCGTGCTCAATGTTTCAAAACAACATACTTATGGCCATAGCATAAATAGAAACAGAGTTCCAATCATTCATATATGTTTCACATAATCAAGCAAAGCAATAACATGCATCAATACAATAGTACAAATATCAAATACATGCAAGAGAGGTAAATTCCCTACCTTAAACCTATTTCTACCTCGAATTACGTGCCTTGTAAAGCATGTCGTAGCTCGACTCTCCACTCGGTTCTACAATTCCACATGCACCATTTAGACACTTCCATAGTTTTCTGGTGGTTATACAAGTGTATATTGAAATATGACCAGAATGCCCCCAAGACCCCAGCTCGGCCTGCTGTACCCGGTTCAACTACACTTTTCCTGAAATTTTGACCTGAGCTATTCTACTATATTTTCGCCAAAGGAATCTATTTTTGACCTCGATGTTCTCAAATTCCAAGCCTAATTATGAATTTACCCCTGGCAACCCCAATGTGAGGGTTTTAAGGTTATTTTTGTTATTTCATTTTCTAGGGCTTTTCTCACTTCGCACCCAACATAAACCCTACACAATTTTCCATTCTAAACACAATGAAATCATCAAAAACACCAAAATCCACTCAAAACATAGCTAAAACTATTGTTGGATGAAATTCTATAAAAATTGTAAAAGTGGAATTTCTTGATTTCAATCCATAAACCACATTCTAAACATCCCAAATCAAGACTAAATTTGGGCAGCACCTCCCCTTAGGGTTTCAACATCCCAAGTTTACAAAATCCACAACCATACCACAAATCAAGACAAAAACACCAACAACAATAACCATACACCAAAGAAAATAGGATTCTTGAAGTTACCTTTGGTTTCTCCACTTTCTCTCTTTAAACCATCCTCTATCTCCTTCTTCCCTTAGAATCTTACTTGCTAACCATGATATTCATGGAAGAGAAGAGATTAGAAGAGGTGTTATACAAACTAGAAGGCAAGAACACTTGAAATCACAAGATTTACCTTAAATTTTTGCCTCTTGTGTTCTTTGTCTCAAGCTCTCTTCTCTCTCTATTTGGTGTGATAAAAACGAAAATGAGAAAGAAAGATGAAGCTTTGCTTCATAAAACATCTTGCCAATGTTCCATTAATTAATAAATAGTGACAAATAGGTTTATGACATCACATAAGTACTTGATCCTATCTTTATCAAATTTGTGTCATGAGCTCCATTACACTTGAACTAACTTTTTCTCCCTCTAGTTAGCCCAAGAATGACGTCCAAGAGCCCTTCATGCACACAATTGGGCTTCCATTCCATTGATTAAACCACATCATGTACAAAAATATTATTTTACTCTTAATTTGAACATGTGCACAAACTTTATCAATTATAATTAAATCCCTTGCTTTAGGATAATGACACTTAGCTTGTACACAATCAAAATAATTATTCCCACCTCTTATTTCCTTATTCCACAATTTACATAATTACCAATACATTTTATTTTCCAATTTTGGGAATAGTTGGCCTTCTTGACAGATTTCTTCCATAACTTTGAAAAATCATAACTTAATTTGTAGACATCGTTTCAAGGTGATTCCAAAGCCTATAGAATCTTTAGAGTCTAGTTTCAAGAAAAAATATAGACTTTGCTAGCTGGAATCGTAGAATTCCTAGATTTTCAATCTTTGCATACTGTTCCAGAAAATGATCAATTTTGTTGGGAAAATTTTAAAAATTTATAACTTTTTGTATATAGCTCTAATTGATTCATATGACTATCAAATTAAATCTTAGGATGTCTAGTTTCACCCTGTAAACTTTCATAATTTTTGCTCATCATTTAGTTTTCCAAAACCTCATGACAATCTCACCGCCTCGCAGGAGATTTCACTGGAAGCATAATCATTTTCTTTAAAGTTTACCATTTTATTTTCTTTAATGCCCCAAAGATATAAGAAATATTAGAGAATGGATTTGGGACACCTGTTAAACCGGGGCTTAGCAATCAGTTTAATTTAGGCTTATTCCCAACCTCAAATCCTAAAATTCAGAATATTACAGTTAACATTATTGAAGCAAGTAGTTTTCTAGTGCAATAAGTTTTGTGAAATTCTAAGTTCAATAATTTTCTATCATAATTATTTTGTTTTGAACTAGGTTTAATTCTTCTGATCATGGTAAACCTTATTCAATTGATTTTATTTTTGTCTATGCCTTTGTAGATTGTATTGAGTGGTGAAACCCTTCTACTGTGGTCGTTCTTTTAAACATGAATTTTGTTGAGTTGCTATCGGGTGAGTGACTATTTTTCTCTACTAACATATTTTCATGCAATAAAATTAATTACTTAATTATGTGTGTGTGTGTGTGTGTGTGTGTGTGTGTGTGTGTGTGTGTGTGTGTGTGTGTGTGTGTTTTATATATAATCTAAAAAATATATAAAGGCAGGCAAGCCAGATTTTAAGTAAATGAGCATCACATTTCCCGTGCATTGAGCGAGGAGTTTAAACTTTAGGCATTGGCTTAATTAAAGTTCCAAACAAGAAATCGTAGCTTAAACTTTAACTTAAATTTGGTACCAAAAACACACAAATAATCATTAGTGCTTTCCATTTGATATATGAATTTTATTTTAATCTATCTATAATTTATTAATATTTTAGCTATTATCCCAATATGTTTTTTTTTTTTAATTTGATCAATGGTAGAGGTTTAGAGCCAAAAGATTTTTACTTCTTTCAACATATGCGCTTCTTGAATTCGAATTTGTGTTTTCATCCTTATAGAATGGGGTCGCTTACCATTTCAACCAACATCTTATTGGTACCCCATTATATAGTTTTTTTTTTTAATAATCAACTAATAGTAATTAATATATTTTATATAATGCATATCCCATTTGTATTTAGTTTAAAATTAGTTTTTATTTTTTAATTTATGTTGGGGATTATAATTCCAAAAAATATTATCACTGAGTACATGCATTAGAAAATAAGATTTAAAAATCAATTCAGATTGCGGGTAGTAGGAATTTTGGTTACTCAAGCAAATGAATGGAAGTTTATGTATAACAATTTAGTCTGCAGGAATTTACTCTTAAATTAAAGCATACTACGAGATGAGATAAATTAAAAATATTTATAAATATTTATGACTGATTCTTTATTTAGAAATATTTATAAAATATGTTATCTTTAACAATATTATCTTTTAGAATTTAAAGCGCAAAATTACACATAAGATTTTTTTTCAAAAGTGTGCCCAATACCAAATACTTTTTTTAGTGGAAAAAAATAACTATAAACTTTTAAAATAGGTGTAAAAGTAACTATAAACTTCTAAAAGAGGTACAAAAATCACATTGGCCTTTATGAAAATGCTGACAGTGAATCTAAAATTTTTAACTGAAAATGGTGATATGGAGCTTGACGTGGGTGATTAAGAACCTACCAACTCTTCTTCATGGTCGTTGAGAGAGAACGATGCGTTCCCCACCTCCCCACCTCACGCCAATCCAATCCAATCCAATCACACGTATCTTTATCTTTTTATATCAGATAGCAATGAATAGAACTGAGGATCTAAAACAAATGGGTTGAGATCTAGGGTGGGGGGAAATGACATACCGTGTTGAGCGCGGGAAGAAGCGTGTTGAGCTGAGGCGACGATTGAAGGAGGCAAAGAAGGGACCAATGTGACTTTTGCACCTCTTCTAAAAATTTATAGTTGCACATATTTTGAAAGTTCATAATTATTTTTGTCCCTTAAGAAAACATTTGGTATTGGATATACTTTTGTTAAAATTTTATGTGCATTTTTACACCTTAACCCTATCTTATCTAATACTTATGTTTTATTGGCCAATTTTATCTAGTACTTTCTAAATACCAGCAATTAATACATTTTTTTCAACCTTAAAATAAATAAATAGAATTGTTAAGTTTTGAAATTAATTCAAATTAATTGAGATTTATGCCTAAATTTAATAAATGTATTATTAATATTTAATTAATCAATATATTTTTCAAAATTTTAAAAAATATCTCGTGTATAAAAATAGGGCTAAAGTGCACCCACCGCTCTAAATTATTTTTCCAAATGTGCAAAATGTCCTAAAGTAATTTTTGGTGCACCCTAAAGTTTTGAAAATGTGACAATCTCATCCAATATTAACAAACCCCTAAGTTTGACCGTTAAATTGCTGACTAAGCTGGGGTTTGACAAAAAGATGCTTAGTTGGCATGGGATAAGGGAGATGATAAAAAAGCTAGGATTCTAAATTATTCTGTCGGTGAGAGCTTCTCCCTCTCCTTCTCTAGATTCTTCTTGAGGCAGTGAGAGCCTCCTTCTTTGTCTTTGTGCGAGTTGCAGTTATGGCGTCTCCCTCCCTAGTGGTCTCTGTCGGTGGAGGGAATGTTCGTCTTTTCTTATTGGTTTTGTGGTGTTGGGTTTTAGTGGTGGTGTTCTTTGTTTTTAGGGTAATAAACAGATTTGCGAAATCTGATTATGACACCTCTTGGTTGGATATTAGCTTAAAAGTTGTTAGATCAGATCCTAATTTGGTGGCTCGAATTTGTGTTTTTGGGGAAAGGATTTCGTCAATGGTCGTTGCTGCTCTATGCTCTACCCCTTAGAGGACCGTTGTTAGAATTGTTAAATGGTGGTAGATCTAAGGCACTAATATTGGCCATATGCATCACCAAGAGGCGTTGTTCTGTAGGTGGTTGAAGGTAAGTTCTCTTTCTAATCTAGTGCCAAATTTGTGCCGAGTGTCTGTAAGTGTTCTGCTTGTATGGGTTCTCTCATACTATTCAAAAACCATTTTTGATGGTTTTTTTGCCTATCAGAGTGGTGGATCCTTTGGGATTAGTTCATTCGAATCACCATCTCTTACTATGGCGTCATTGCCAGTGACAGCAATTTTCTTTCTACAGATTCTGATGAAGAGATGGCGCTTTTTTCTGGTTTTCTTGTCGGTGACTACCTCCATTAGTTTGGCTATTATTATGGTTAATGTTGTTATTGTAGTTAGAGATTATATTTTGGGCCTTTTTTATTCTCTTGTTGGATTGTGTACTTCATTATCCTTATAGTAATGAAATATCATTACAAAAAAAAAAAAAAAAAATCAAGGCAGGAACAATTTAGCAGCAGAAGTATAAATCTTGCAACGGTGGATTCTGATGATATGCTCCACCATCTATCACTATTGTTTTTTCTCCTCCGGTGACCGAGACCCCTCCATTATGATTAAAGGACCTTTTAGCAACGGACAATGCAGAATAAAGGGGGAAAAGAGTGAAAAAACAAAAAACTCTAGATATTTTAACAAGGAAAAAGACAAAAAAAATATCACTTGAACTTCAAAATTATAAATTAGTGGCTTTCTAATAAAATGATTTATCAATTGCTATACAAGTGAAGTTATTACCTACACTCTTATAGCCGACAAGACTGATTTGGGATTTTGAAGTTTAATTAGTATTTTCTTATCTTTTTTTCTATTATAATAACTCATATTTAGGCCCAATAAAATTACTCTTATATATTTTAACTTTAAGAATAAATACAAAATTAAATAATAATTATGAGTATTATTTAGAAATTCCCTTTTCCTACACCGTATCTAAAAAAAAAAAAAAAACTCTAGATATTTAATTGAGAAAAACCCCTTTCCCTTTTTTGTCCAAGGGAACAGTAGTTCTATTTCATATTCAGAAAAGAGGGGGAGAGGAAAAGCTAGATATTTTTTTGGTAAATAGAACACTCTAGATATTTCAAGAGGGGTGGGTGTGTATGGGTCCCTCCCCTATGGAGGGAGCGGGGGCGTTTACATTGACATAGTTAAAAAAGAAACAAACAAAGAAAGAAAATCACTTATACATTTTTTTTTTTTTGGACTGAAAAAATCACTTATACTTTAGCTACAAAGGAATTTAGAAAATCCCTTTCCCAACTCCCTATCAAAGGTGGCTAAGCTCTATGCCTAAGGAGTAACCATTCTAAAATAGAACCATAAACAAAGTAGAATGGGATTGATAACTTTGTTGCCTGAATGGATTACCCACTAAACAATAAAGCCTACAAAGCAAAGCAAATTGAACAAGATATACACTAAAGGGAAGAAAATTAAGAACCAAGTCCTCTGAGAAATTGATTGAAAGAACACGCTATACCATAATGTCATTCTTCATTATTCAGAAAGATTTGTGTGTTCTTATATGTAGATTAGACCAAATAAACATGTCAACAATCCATGTCCTTGCCTATATAAGAAGATAAAGAGCAGCTTCAGACAGAAGATTAGAGCCTATATAGAATTTGACCATTTACAAATATAGATGATTGATTTACATAATATCCTGCCAGAAAAAAGCCTTAGTTGTTCTCGGAAATAGAATCATCTTTCTTAATAGCAACATAGTTCACTAGAGCCACTTTATTGACTCTACCGGTTTCTCGAGGATCCATAACGGCTTGAAGTGTAACCCCCTCACCGTAATTACATCCGGATTACGAAATTTAAGTGAAATAGAGACCAATAAGACGAAATAACAATTTATAATCCCACATCCACGAGATGGGGTATTTCGAAAATCAATTCAAAACATACTTATTGCTAGTCTCACATTCATAGACGGATATAATTACTTGAGAAATCAAATCACATAAGAAATATCAGAGTGCGGAAACTAAATCCCGGCAAAACCCCGGGTTACTTCATAAATATAATGGGTTTACAAGTTCCCAAAATGGGGATTACATATCCAAAATATTCATTTACATCTCATATACATTTGGTAACCCCAAATCCAAAACGAGGATAACCAACTACCACTAAGTCTCGGAGTAATCCTAACTACTCCTGGTTAGTCATTTGGAAAGAGTGAGATTCTAAAGAATCCCAGTAGTAACAACTTTTTCATACCACATGCAATCACATAATATGTAAACAAATCATCTCATAACAGCAACACAAATCACACTCCACCCTCATCCCCTTCTACCGCCGGGAAGGCACACCGTCCTACCCGAACCGTTGTTAGCGACTCAGGGACTATTGGCGTGGCAGTGCATACGAATAGTCTTACGGCTCACATATAGCCTGTCGGCTTTCACAAATGGCCCGTCGGCCTTCACAAATAGCCTTTCGGCTCACAATTAGCCTTTCGGCCCACATAATCACATATAACACACCCTAACATCATCCCCTTTTACCGCCGGGAAGGCACACAGCCCTTGCCCGAACCGTTGTTAGCGACTCAGGGACTATTGGTATAGCGGTGGTTCACACAATTTTCACAAAACTTGCAGCATACGAAATCCATTTCATCACAATGATATAGCACACATACAATGTATCACATAAGATATAAAGAAAGAGTCACTACCTGTATCTTTTCTGACTGGCTCCGGTACCGTGGTCTCACGAGGACGACAGATGTCAAATCCTATACCAAATTAGGGACAACCAATCAATTTCTTTTCCATATGTATATTTCAATAATACTCTAAGTTGGTTATCATTTAGGACTCTTTAGGTGACCACTAGAGGCCTAAACATATGCCTAAAGGGTTGGAAGAAACTACCCCAAAGACCCCTTTTTCGAAGGCAAAACACTGATTTTTAACAGCCTCACTCGAGCACAAAAGCTCTCACTCGAGCATTGGTACGGATAGCACTCGAGCATAAGAGAGTGAGAGACAGCGAGTGAATACCTGAGAGCACAAAGAAGCTTTCAGGAACTGGCTCGCTCGAGCATACTGAACCTCACTCGAGTGAAGACCAAATGCCTCACTCGAGCACCCGCGAGTGAAGTCCAGGAAGTGAGGACCCGAGAGCACACAAGCTCTTAAGGATCAGGATCACTCGAGAATAGCCATATGCACTCGAGTAAACACCACATACCCGCAAGTGAGAAGGCACACTCGTGCACCTTACCCGCGGGTAACAACCCGAGAGCAACCCCTACTCTGGGCTTACACCATCACTCGAGCAGACCTAAGCTCACTCGAGCATGTTCATCCCTCACTCGAGAACGAAGAAGAGCACTCGAGATTCCTTCAAAGAACCCCAACTATCACTCAAGCAGAAAAGGGAAAATTCTCACATCACTCGAGCATGATCATCCCGTGCTCGAGTGTTGTGCATCAAAGACCAAAAACGCAGATCATCTCAGCAAACACCAGATGGTCAATTTCACTCCCAAATGGTTCCCAAATTCTACCAAAAGATCACACCCACTTGGCACTAACTAGGGAACACATTGGCCACTTCAAAAACACTCCAAAACTAATTTGACCACAATCATGCTCTTAGGTCTCTATCACAACAAACATCCCATTTCCCTTAACACATTTCCAACATTCCAAACTAAATCAAATGCTCATATATTTCCACAATAAATCATTTCCAATCATCAATCACAATGAACTTCATATATCCAGGAATAGGCATAATTAGGGCAATTTTCCAGATTTTACCAACTTAACCAAAAATCACAAACAATATATCCAAAATGCACTAAATGCCTACCTCTTCACTTTGCCCAATCCAGAATCTTGATTCTCCAACTTCAATTTCGACCAACTCACAGATCAACACTATTTCAAGATTCTGAAATTACCACAATGAAGCTCTCAATGAGATGCATATCTTTAGAGAAAAGGATTAGGGTATTAGAGGATCATAACTCACCAAGGTTCAAGCTTTTCTTCTTCCTCTTTCTTGCCTCAAGGTCGCCGGAAATGGAGAAAAGAGAGAGAAGATGAGAGATGGTGAGATGATGATGATGGAATGTCTCTTCCTCCCCCTTACCCACACTCAACTGAAATGAGAGAGAAGGGAGAGAGAAAAGTGGCTTTTTGTCACTTAGTGCCACATCCCATGGCCACCACCATGCCACATGTCCAAATCTTAATCACTCTCCTATGAGCCCACACAACCACAAAGCATAGGATTCCGACCCATGTGCCATGAATCTCAACCCTTGATCTTAAATATCACACATATTTATTCCAAGATTCACATTATATTAATCCCAATAGTGCTTACTTACACTAATTACAACAATTCTCATAGTCATTAGCCCTAATCACAAATCGGGATATTACATGAAGGAGTAAGGATTCGGCGCCTAATGAGCATCCCGGTTATGTTGTTATTATTTGTAGTCTAACCAAAAGGTTTCTTTATTGTAGACTTCGAACCAAAGAGTCCTTCTTGTTCTACAACATGTTGTTCTTGTTGTCGTCTCAGCTCTTGTGAAGAACATAACCAAAAATTAGAAAAACATAAACCATTCAGGAAAATTCACACAAATTTGGTCAAAAAACAGCCAGTCATATCCCAAGGTTTGAAACATAAAAATGCCGCAGTTATTAACTATTGCAGCTAATTTTCCAGCAGAAAAAGGAGCTGAGATTTTTCGAAACTGTGGCACACCCAAAGAAAAATTAGATCAACATTTTAGAAAATTTATATGGACTAACCTTTCAAACATTTTTATATTATTTTGAGTTAATTTGATTCACTTTGATGCATTTCTTGTATTAATCCCTTCAAACAGAAAGGGAAGGAGCATGACCAAGTGAACAAAACAAGGTAGAGTTGCAGTAATACTCAAATAGCTAGATAGCTTTTATTTGATTTCATTTTTTTTTTTTTTTGTATTACACAGAGTCATTCTCAATGTTTATGATTTATGAATGGTGGGGGTTGTTATAAATTACGTATTTTATATTGATTAATTCTATGACAACTAGCCAGGAAGATAAATAATGATTGTAGAATACAATCAGCAGTGGCTCTAAATAATGTTGTTGTCCAATTAGTAACAACATAGTACCTCCAGGCCTATCACTTGTTTCTTATCAATAGGCCCAAAGGTGATTTATAACAGCACAACTCTTGGTATGAATTAATCTAGTAAAATGACTAAAGTCCTTTTGCTCATCAATTGGGATTTCCATGAGATCCCACAGCTCTATAAGGACCTAGCATGCTCTTGGAGCTACGCCAAACCAATATTGCATTAATGAAGCTTTTCAAAATATAGTACCGCATTTTAAAATTCAGGAACAACAATTGATAATTCAATAAACAAAAACCGTTAAAACCTAGTTTGTATCTTCATGATTAGACCTAATTACACACATTTCGTAAGAACTCAAGAAGGCCTGGCTTGGTCCACTTTCCCCTCTTATGTTAGTTATTTTTTCAGAAAAAGATTATAGAGAACAATGAACAAGATTATTGAGTGAGATCTTTTAACTTCAAAGACCTAGTTGTTGATATACTTACAATGACATTGTGCGATCTATATAGGATATAACTGACCCAACCTAATAAGATAAAACTTTATTGTTGTTGTTGTCATTGTATATGCACCCAGTATCTCATGTTAAGCCCTTGTCACGGGGAACTCCACAACCTAGACTAATCTAGATTCGAGGTATAAATGGAACATTCTTTTAAGCAGCACCTCTACCACCTAATACTGCTGCATTTTCAAATCTTGAACTCAAAATCCTTAGATAAGTTAGAACAACCTTTTTACCAGTTCATCTAAATGTTTGGTGGTGGTTATATAACTGGTGTTTTTTGAATGTTTTGTTCTATATATTCATGAAACAAAAACTTGTCTCTCAACCTTTTGTGTAAAGCTTTGGGATCTTCTGTTTCTATTTTTTCACCAGGAATGTTGAAGAAGAGTTTTGGAGGCGCTGAAATGTTTCCATTATTAGCTATAGAGTAGGTCTTCTATCCCTTCAACTACTTTATGTCCAGTTCTTGAAGATTGAACTAGTGAGCTTTGTTGCACAACGATCATTTGAGCTGGCTCAAGTGGGAGTCATGTTAGAAAGCATGAGAGGTTTTTATTTTATTTTTGTTTTGAATTTCATTTCTCTATGTATTTAAAAAAAAGAAAGATAAGAGCATAAAATAATTAAGAGAGAAATGGAATCTGATTTAGATATAAATGATGAGGACAAATGCAGATAAAGGCGATTTTTTGAAATTTGAAAATTTTCGAATTTGAATTTTAAAATGAAACGCGCTACTCGAGGGCATAAATAAAAAGAGACTCAGACATAAGATTTCACGAAACTCTAGGAAAGAAGGGTGGAGACTGGCACTAGAGATGGTTGTTTTTTTAATGGAGTAAAACACTAAAATAATGACGGCTTACATGAACAGTGTTTTGCGTGTGAGGTCAATGTTAAACCACATTGGAGATCGGCTTCACCAAACTGTATCTATATATATATATATATTGATGTTGGAATCTTGACGCTCACTAATTTTAAACTTCCAAATATTTTATCCTTCAAATTTTGTTCGGTAGTCACTAACACAGCAGAACTTCGTTTTCCTTATCCGCAGGGACAAATATTTACACAGCTAATCCTTCACGACTTCGCTTCTTGTTTTTTTTTACATACAAGAAACAAAAAATTAAATGGGCCAAGTTAGGTCTACATCCACCTTTTGAAACATATTTTTGAGACGTCCCACAAGTTGCAACATAGTACACTCTCGCAAATAGTGAATTCGGCTTCTTTATCTCTTTTTGGTTGGTATAGTATCAATGAAAGAGAGTCAGTTTCAATTGAATAATTATGCATTGCTTATTATATTTTTTAGTATTTTTTAAACAAACATTTATTTATTTTTTCAAAGTATGAATATCAGGGTTGTGGAATCCGGACTGGACCGGCCGGTCAGGTCCGGAAACCGGCTAACCGGCAATAGACCGGTCTAATTCCCAATCCAGTCCGGGTTCCAATTTAAAAAAAAAATTTAATTTTTCTTTTAGAATTTTATATTATAAGTCTAAAATCTTTAATTTCTCATCGATTTGATCCCGTTTTGATCCACTGACCCTAGGGGTGGAAACAGGCCAGGCCAGGCCAGGCTTGTGCCTTAACAGGCCAGGCCTGTTAAGGCACAAAACGGCCTGAGCCTGGCCTGTGGCCTGTTGGAGGCTTACTATTAGGCTTGAGCCTGGCCTGTACACAGGCCTGGCCTGGCCTGTGGCCTGTTAAGGAGGCCTGAATTTAAAAGACCCTAAACAGGCCAAACAGGCTGACATTCTAAACAGGCCGACATCCTAAACAGGCCTAAACAGGCCCACACAAACAGGCCGAAAACAGGCCTAGTAACAATTTTTTTTTCAAGGCTCTCAGAAGTAAATAACCGATCCAAAATTCCAACAACTTCAGATTCCTATAATGCAAATACATTTGCACCTCATACTCCAAGCAAAAATGCACTAAATAGATGCACTGCAATGACAGTTACATTATGTAGTAAAGATTGTTGCCTCAACAGCAAAAATTAAAAAAGAAAAGGTAGACACATTGAAAATGATATACTATAAGGCTATAAGCTGAACTTCAACTTAAAAGGATTTCAGCTTAAAAAGGAAAAAAAATACCCATATTGATCTTGAGCTCGCAGAAGAGCATTAGCAGATATTGCAGAACACAACATTTGTATTGATGAGTTGCAATCTTGATGCAAAACTTTACGCCAGCAATAAATATAAACTGTTTCAATGTTTAACAGAAAAAATGTAATACTTCCACAAGGAAAAAAATTAATTTTCATTTTATGTTTTTCAGTTTTTTCACACCTCAACCATGAGTGCAACAGAAAATGCATTAATGACTCATGCCCAGCTAGTTCAATTAGTACATATTCCCATCAAAGCATTGAACTCTGAAAGAACAAAAATTCTGGTGCATCAACCTTACACAGTTCACTGAAAGGATGTTAATCATGTAATATGGATATGAACCAGCAATAACTCTTACATTGCAAGAGATATATGCCTTTTCGTTATTATTTGCACCACATCACCTGGATATACACTAAAGAATCTGAGCCAAATCCCAAATTAAACTTCAATTCAATCACAAAACACATGCAAGATCCAGGATAATGCAAATCCCAAATTTAACCAATAGATTAACGTTCTTGGACTCTATTAGTTCATGATCCTTCACAAACTGACTGTGATGTTCTAGACATAAGTGTTGTGGACCATATAATGCAGTGAATATGATAGCTAAGGCATTAATGCACAAAATTCAGGATTTCAACCATAAATTACAGCAAGATCCAGACAAAAACCAGCAAAGAGTCTAACAAATACCACAGCAGTGAAAATGCATACAATCTTTTGATTCTTCTCACTTTCACATCAAATCTTCAAAAAAATTTCTTCTTCTCCTTCAAAGGCCTGGAAAAAAATTAATGAAATATATAGGATTAGATCATAACACAATTTAACATGTAAAAGAAGTAACTTCCTTAAGGTCCTAACTTCCTTTTATTTCATCTCAACTCAACAGAACAGGGGATGAACTGAGACACTACACAGGGTATACATATATTCATATCTACAGGATAATCAGTCCAGAGCTCAAGCTTAACGATTTCAAGCCTTGAATCAGAGCACATTTCAATAATAAACAAACAAATTAAAATAACAAACACTTACCTAATGGCTGAACTAAAACACAGCGAAGAGAGTCTTCGACGGTGGACCACCGAGAAAGAGTAGTGCTGAACTGAAACACAGTGAATCATCGACGGTGAGAGACGGCGGACTGAGGGTGAGAGACGGCGGAGAGAGTCTTCGACGGTGGACCCCCGATCTGACGGTCTGAGCGTGAGAGACGGCGGAGAGAGTGGGAGAAGACGGAGAGAGGAGGGACGGCGGCGGCGGACTGGTTGCCGACTTCTGCTCATCGAAGGTCGGTCACTCGCTGAGGGGGCTACAGGAATCGAAGGTCGGACACTCAGAGGTCCAGAACTCCAGGTCTGGGATTGGGAGGGAGTCGCGCCTCGCGACACGAGCATCTGCGGATTCGGAGGTTTATTTCAACTGAACAAGTTTTTTAAATTTTGGGAATTAGGTTAGTAAATTAAGGATGAGGGAGCCGATCCAAAAAAAAAAATTAAGGAAGGAGGGAGTGGCAGATTTGTAATTTTATATTATGTAAATTTTTTTTTTTAATAAAATCTTAACAGGCTCAGGCCGGCCTGACAGGCCTCACAGGCCTGTCAATAGGCCTTGGCCTGGCCTGTTAAGATAAACAGGCTTATAAAGAGGCCTTGGCCTGGCCTTTTAACCTGACAGGCCAGGCCTGAACAGGCCTCTAACAGGCCAGGCCGCAGGCCCCTGTCAGCCGGCCTGGCCTATTTCCACCCCTAACTGACCCTTAACCCAATACCCCGACTGTAACCCCCTCACGGTAATTACATCCGGATTTCAAAGTTTAAGTGAAATAGAGACCAATAAAATCAAATCAACAATTTATAATCCCTCAACTCGGGATGAGGTATTTCAAAATCAATTCAAAACGTATTAATTCCGGGTCTCACATTCACATGCGGATATAACTACTTGAGAAATCAAATTACATAAGAAATATCAGAGTGCGGAAACTAAAATCCCGCCAAACCCCGGGTTCATCTACATATATATCATGGGTTGCGAGTTCCCAAAAAAATGGGGATTACATATCCAAAATATTCATTTACATTTCATATACACTTAGTAATCCCAAACCAAAACAAGGATAACCAACATCCAAATATAAAATGTCCCTTAGCCCTAACCACTCCTGGTTGGTCGCTTCCCTTTCGAGCCACTCGCCCTGTCTGAAAATGTTAGTCATATGGAAAGAGTGAGATTCTAAAGAATCTCAGTAGCAACAAGACACTCATACAATATATAAACATAGAGCATGCATGTTTATCATGTTCAGCAGCTTCACAATGATCTCTGGCTTGCGCCACATGCGACAGCACTCACGGCTGTAATCACAATGCACTACGCCCGCTTTCGCGGTGAACACTATGCACAACGCCCGCTTTTACGGTGAACACTATGTAGCAGCAACACGAAGCACAAAGCACCACAAAGCATCTCAAAGCACAATGTATCACAAAAACTCCACAAGGTATCTCAATGCACAGGGTATCACAAAGCAGTAGCAGCAGCATCCACACAATGAATTACAAGCAAACATATAATACATTTACACAAAGTATAAGAGAGGAGTCGCTACCTGTATCTTTCCTGACAATCTTTGGCACAGTGGGCTCACGCGTTCGGTAGATATCAAATCCTATACCAAATTAGGGACAATTGATCAATCTCTTTTCCAATTACTTATTTCCATAATACACTAAGTTGGTTATCATTTAGGTCTCTTAGGAAGCCACAAATGCCTCTAATACAAGCCCTAAAAGGTTGGCAAACAATAGGTTGAAGGTCACTTTTCGAAAACACTAAGTGCTGGAACACAGGCTTGGGCCGCGGCCCACCCATCCTTGGGCTGCGGCCCAAATATGGTCAGAAGGTCTTGGGCTGCGGCCCACCACTCTTGGGCCGCGGCCCAAAACAGGTCAGAAAGGCTTGGGCCGCGGCCCAGAAGTTTCCTGACTCTGGGCTGAACTTCGAAAAACCATAACTAATTCTAGAAAAATCGAAACGAAGTGATTCCAAAGCCAAATGAAAGGTATATGAGTCCTCTTTCAAGGAAAAATATAGCCCCTCACTGGAAATCACTACACAAATACAGAATCACCAAAAACTACACACTACTCCAAAACAGAGTTCTGTTTTCATCCCAAACTTTGGACAATCATACCTCACAGAATACTAAACGAAATCTCATAAAATATATGTCCATTTTGAAGCTTGGGATGTGAACTTTAAGACTGGAAAGTTTCACAATTTTTCAATATCATTTGGTCACTCAAAACGCTCGTGTAAGATGACAGCGAAAAACAGAGCTTAACCAAAACAGATTTTCCAACTTTTCCCAAGTGATCCAAATGAATCCCAAAATCAACAACCAAGCTTATTCCCACACAAAATCACTCAAGGAACACAATGGTAACCTCAAAATGACCAAAATCATCACCCAATCACATGCCCTGTTTTGCCCAATGCACCAAAGCTATCACAAAGGTATCAACTTTCACATTTCCAACCTAAATCCATTCTATCAACCCAAAACACATATCAAAGCACTAATTCCATGACAACAACATGCCAACCACACATTGACCCTCATTTTCGAAATTCAAGGCAAAATTTCCAGAAATTTCACACTCAACCAATGGCTACAAAACCTATATAGAAAGGTTTGTCTTACTCATCTCTATAACTTTCTCAAAGGAGTTCCTTGTTTCCCTTAAGTCTAGAATTTCGTGTGGCCACAAACCACCACCAATGGACAAGCTACAACCATAGAAATGTTGCTCTTAACTCAAGGATCAACTTTAATGAAGAACATTTTTCCATTAGAAGCCATTTAGAGGGTCAAATACACACCTTTTTTCACAAACTTCTTCTTTCCTTCTGCAGAAATGGGGCACGAAAATGAGAGGGAATGGGAGAGAGAGAATGTGAGAGATGGAAGGGATGGGAAATGATGATGAATGAAGTAATATTTTCCCTTGCCCATGCCTCCAAAAACGCATAGGAGAGAGAGGAGGGAGAAAAAGGTGGTTTTTGTCTCTTATGCCTTATCCTATGGTCCATCATAATGCCACTTGGCAACATCTCATCCCATAATCTCTAATACCACACACATTTACACCAAATTCACATCATATTTCTCCCAAAATCTTTACTTACACAAATTACAATCAAATCTCAATGCCATTAGCCCTTTTTATTTCACATCTCATGCCCTCTTAATTAGTAATTAATCTCTTCCATTAATCACTAATTTAGAGCCATTCTTTCAATTTTCCCAACAATTATGGCATATTAATTAATATAACCACCAAACCTATAATTATTCCACTTTAATTCGATAATTATCCTCAATAATTACCATTAGCCTTTAATTGAAAATTGGGGTGTTACACCGACCGGTTCAATACCCGGTCAGGGTTTTAATACTTTGATGGATATGAAATTTATTTTCTATTCACGTAGGCATTTGTTTTCTATAAGTAATATTCTCATGCTAAATCATTTATTACATAAGAGAATTGCCCACTCAAATATTTGGAGACTCTTTCATTCTTATTTCTTTTTTACCCAAGAGTTGTGCAGTTCAAGAAAGAAGAGTACAAATAACATTACGAAACAATATTAACCAGTAACAACACCTAGAATCCTATCAGTGCCATTTCTTGCTAATCTCAAAAAAAAAAAAAAAAAACCAATATAACAATGGAATTAAAAAGTACATATGAACTATAATAAAATCTAAACAGAAGACAGATATGCAACAGTTTGAATTACAATATTACAATACATATGAAGAGCCTAACAAGTGTTAAGTACATATCACTACTCCATTTCTTGACCAAACTCTTCAATTGTTTTTGTGGCTAAGGTAAGCACATCAACAAAAGCACTAAATGATGCCCGAAGAAATCTGGCTTCTGTTGCCTCAAAGTGCCTGAAATAGACAAATTTGAGGTGTGCGAAATAAAAAATAAAAGTTGAGCAAAACACTTGAAAGATAACTTTATAGTGATTAAAAGTTGAACTTGCGTTACAGCATCAATACAAATTTCATTTAATAGCATCTTTTGCATCCACTTAAGTACTCTCTACCTCTGGACCCTAATATAAGATATAGTTGAGGGGTTGGATTTGGCCCCAAATATAAGATCTCAATACATTATATTCCCCATATTTATCATTCGTTTCCCTATACTATCCTTGTTGATTTCACATGTCAAGGAAGTTTGCATTAAGGGTGGTTTTTTTTAATACAAATGATTTAAGAGGGTATTTTAGGGAAATCAACACATTTTGACAAATAACTAATTTTCTTAATCTACCTAAATTAGTTAAGTAGATCTTGTATTAAGGAGCAGAGGTGGTATGAAATGATGCACTCCGTGAGTAACCAAGAACTCATTTGCAAGAACATTCAAGTATTACCACTTCAGAGAGAATACTCACACTGAAAGCTTTCCTTCAAAAACTGTCATGACTCGCTTTACCTTGTCTGGTTGCAACTACGAAAGACATGAAACTGAATCAAATTCTAGTTGGAAAACTAAATGCTATCAAGAACGCAGTAGAAAGTTCATATCTACGAATAGTCACCTCCTTATCAACAGCTAAGGTGGCATATACTATGAAAGCTTTATTTTCAGACCCAAAATCCACTTCAAGGTCACTGTATATGGTAGTTATAACAGTATATAAGTGGCATGTTAAATATTGAGCAAGAATATAACTTTTTTTAAAAAAGAATACAGACTTGTTAGCACCAATTTAAGCACATAGACCAAAACCAAAGCACATAAGTGACATGTTTAGATATTTGCAATATCATATGTAAATAACGATGTTCATCACAAGAAGCCAACCGACAGTAAACGGATTCGCACAACTTTATGACTAGAATTGCATCAACAAGTACATTTTTCTTTGCTTTGAAAGGTAAAGCAACTTCGAACTAAACATCAAAGAGGGATCAAAATCATAAGAAAGAAACAAAGGTTGAAAACTTTAGTCATGTGGGATAGTCAAATAAATGAGTTACAACAATCCGAGAATAAGCCATGCAATCTATGTCCAACATTTTAAAATACCAATGGTATGATTTTTTCCCCTTCTAGACAAGGAGTGAAAAGGTTTAGGCGAATTGCGCATGCAAGAGTTACATCTTAAACCGAAATAAGTTACTGATGCTTGGTAATATGATAAGAAAATAAACATAAGCCAACACAATTCATTTCCTAGACAAATATAGCTTCACAATCATGACCGGTAAATACCAAATTCAAGCATTAAATTTGAACACAAAGTCACAGACAAGATATTAAAAACAGAGCTAGCAAAGTTTGCCCGTATGGTATATATGTTTTGTATCCTTGATCACCCTCCTCCTCTTGGGCAGGACGCAGAGATGGATGAAGAAGGTTAGGTGTTATTGACTTCAGTATGTACTAACCAAAAAAAAAAAAAAAAAAAGAGCTAGATCAACAATTTCTGGCTAAATAGACATAGCACAGGGAGAAGGAGGGAGGGAGGGAATCACCTGCTAAATTCCCACTGGGATTGAGCATTTGGTACGTCCGCCATAACTGTCACAGAAAGCTAACCCCGTGAAATTTTGAAACGGCTAAGGCCTACAGAAGCATATTAAAATTTAGAATCTGACAAGTGATCACATCTAGTGGTCCTATGGTAGGACGATACCAAAAAAAAAGAGTTCTCAAACTTTAACATTGCACCAGTTGAAAACTATTACACCAAAATCTTAACATGATAACTAAAACCCACAAAACAATGTCCAGGATAACAACCAAGGAAACATTTAGAAGGTAAGACAGAAGTAATTTTCACTGAAGTGGCTGCAATCTAAAAAGTTGGAATCTATAATCTGAAAGAGAAAAAGCAAGACAAAGGAGGAGGAGGAGGAGGAGAAGCAATAACGATAGATTTCAGAAAACAAAAAATAAAAGAATGAGGGAAGGAATTAATTTTTACTGGAGCAGATGCCAATGATAGCAGAGGCGAGAGGCCAGAATTGACGAGCGTCAGAGGAGGAGCAACCAGAAAGCCTGTACAAAGGCTTGGTCTAGCCTAAGGTTTGTTAAGGAAGCCTGAATTTGAAAACACTATTAACAGGCTAACAGGCATTCCTGGAAAACAGGCTCAGGCCAAAAACAAGTCACCTCTAAACAGGCCAAAATTACATAAATCAATCCAAAATACAACAACACAACAATTTCAATTACAACAATTTGGATCAAATCAAAGTATGGCCCATACCCACAAATCATCAAATCTTCAACATAATTTCTTCTTCTTACTATGATGTTGGTGCTTGTTGATTGATCTCAATAGCATTAGGAGGAACTGAATTAGATGACATTGTTCACTTTCAAACGGAGATGATGACATCAACTAGAAGGGTGAAAAGTAAAAATGACAAGAAAAGATATTGACAGACAGCAAAAGAAAAATCTGCTGTCATTTTCTTTTTCAAAAAATAAAACAGGGTGAATCAGTGAAAGGACAAAATTACAAACCTAGCATTTCTAAGAAGTTGACTGTGATCTGTAAATTACAAGCAAACATATGTAGCATGGATTAATCATAAACATAAATATGCATATCAAGGGTCAAAGTGTATGGATGGGAAATCTTATGCTAATTCCAGCAAACTTACGTGATAAAAATTGTTTTAAAAAAAAAAAAAAAATCATCAAGCTGTGAAAAAGAAACCAGTTAACTAAACACTCTCAGAATGCAGAAAAATACAAAGTGCTACTACTTCCCCTAATTATTGTATTTGTAGCTAACATTTCCATCTAGTATCAACAAATCCACACACGTTCATCTCATAGGATAGAACCCTAACATTTACTCTCCAAAGATCAAAACAAGAATAAGAAACAACAAATTACAGAAACACAATTCCGTCAATAACATATTGACATGCCACAAAAATAAGGTTGTATCAGTTAAACAATTTAAAAATGCACTGATGTCTCCCCCCCCCCCCCCCCAAAAAAAAAAAAAACCTCTGAAGGATGTGCGATGCAAAAATCCAGGATTCAAGTATATTCCAGAACGATTAGACTTAGCTGCAGTCCCTTATATCTTTGCTATCAGGTTCCTCAATTAAAATATGACAAATGAATGGTAAGGTTTAGCCAACCTCAGTGGGATACCGATTTTCTTGTTGTTTTATGGTAAGCTTCATCAATTACATACTAGAGATCATAGTCAAGTGTGAAAATTTCTAAGAAGTTCATGAAAGCACAAAATTACAGATCAGATAGCAGTAATATAACATTACGAAGACACTTCTTGTTTTCACGTGAGCCTCATAAAAACGCTTTTGAAGCATAAAAAATAAAGAGGAATACAATAAATGCCAATACCATATTTTGTTCACAAGTAATTTGACGTTCGATCTGCAGCACATAATCATTACAAATCCATGGCATCAATTTCTCAGAAGTTAACTTTTTTCTTTCTTTTTTTCCAGATCGAGCTTCTCCATTGCACAATGTGAACAGAGCTAAAGGGAAGAGAAGACAATGAAACACAATCAAAACTAATACGGTGACGGGGTTGAGAGGAAGAGGAGAATGGGGATGTGACTAAACTATTTCTTCTTCAGTTTATTCATTTTCTTTGGCCGCAAAGGAAAGGGGAGAGCATCAACACTTAAAACATACCTGCGGTGGTCAGTGTGTAAGAGTCCGAACAGTCGACCACGACCCACGAGTGACGACGAGATGAGAAGGAGAGAGACCGGAGAGGGGGAGAATGATACGGTGACGGAGTTGAGAGGGAGAGCAGAGTTGCCCGCCGCCGTTGTAACATCCATGGTTTTATGTTGGGTAAAAGGTCATTTTACACAGGAAGTATTGTCTCAGGCTAATTTTATAATTTTATCTTGACGATCGTCCTAATAAGTTTGAATGTTGGTTGATTAAATTTTAAGATAAATTTGATTTTAAGTGAAAACCTCCATAATAAATTTGCTCTTAAGTTGAAATTTTCACGGCAAGTTTGTCGTTATCTCAAAGACAAATTTATTTTGAAAGTTTTCACTTTAGAATAAATTTGCTCCTAAAATTGGTCAACTAACGGTTAACTTAACTACAATCACAATTAAGATAAAATTTCCCCACATTTAAAATTTTTGAAGCAAAATTGCCTCCAAGGCAATGCTTCCAAGAGAAAAAAGACCTTCAACCCTTTTATTTTAAGGATATAAGTATAATTTAGATAGTTATGAATTTAATAATGATTTTTAGGATAAAAAGCAGGGTTCAGGGACCCGGACCGGACCGGCCGGTCCGGCCCGGAACCCGCCGGACCGGTCACTAGACCGGTCCGGTTCCCGGTCCGGTCCGGGTCCCAGTTTTAAAAAAAAAATTTTACCTTTTTCCTTTAGAATTTCATACTATAAGTCTAAAATTTTCAATTACTCACCGGTTTGGTCCCGGTTTAGCTCCGGTTTGGCCCCGGTTTGACCCATTGACCCTTAACCCAGTACCCCGGTCCGGGTTTTAATACCTTGAAAAAAGAGAGAGAGAAAATTTAAAGTCAAGGAGGGGGATTATATAAACCCCCATCTCTCATTCGCTTCGTCATTCAGTGATAATTTTGTAGGGGAGGAGTTGTAAAGTCTCAGTTTTTACAGTTTTAGAAATCAATAACGTACTTAAAATTATTTCTAATCCCTAAACTTTTTATATGAATAATATTCTAAATAATTTTCTCTTTCCTATGATAGTAATTTTCTGTTAGATAAAGAATATTTTGGGGATAAGATTTTAGACAAGTTTTGATTTTTGTCACTATATGACTATAGAAATCTAAAAAATAATTAATAGTAAATTTTAATTAGTTTAGATTTATTATTTAGTTGTTTTATAATTTTATAATCAATTTATTTTATAAACTGGTCATAAATTAGTTTCTATAGGATGTTTTTACCAATTAAAGTAAGTTTAAATAATTTATTTGGATTAGTGGGTGTATTATTGAGATTTTAATCGGTTTATTTGGTTAAATTTTGAGCTATGAAAAAAAATACGAGTTAGGACTAAATATTTAACTTAGAGTTTGATATGATTTTGGATTATATGGAGGTTTGAGGAATTGTTTAATAATTAGATTATACACATATAAATTAGAAAAGAGATTTAATTGTTTTAGACAGTTGATATTGATGATTTTGTGACTATAGGTATGTTAAAGGTAAAACTTTAATTTATAAAATCGAGTTATTGATGTGAGAATATCATATAGAAAATATTTAAGGATTTTAATGAGAGATTTGGGTTAATGAGGAATGACCTAGGACTAAGCATTGTTAAAGAAATTGGAATGTCTAAGGATAATATTTGTAGAGAAAAATTGGAGATGAACTATGTAAATTATTTATTTTATTGTTGCTTGTGATTAATTGGTATCTATATTGATAACGTAAAGCTTTCTTGTGATCGGTGATTGTTCATGTTTGATACTCAAGTTAAAGTTAATCTTGGAGTTGAGGTAACCGGGGTTAATTTATTTTATATGCTTGCTTTGGACTGTAAGATGTTTTATAAACCTTACTTTTCACTATACTTTTTGTATATGGTTTGAAAGATTATGTTATATGTAATATGAACTTAGTTCAGTGCAACATTGTATTTTCCAACTTGTATATATGAGAGTAGAATATTATTAAGATTGTTACTATTATGATGGTTATGATGTTTGTAATGAAATGTTATATAAGGAATGATAATCTTATAAATGTTTTCGAAAACTATATTGATTTATTGTTTTTCTATTATAGGATATGTTGGGTTGTGTGAAAGAGATATGGTGATATTGTGCTCATCAGTTCTTTCATTCCTGGCCCAGATTTTGAGTTGAGTATTTTGGGTGGACACCTCCCTCTTACGGTATATTGGTAGTGGCATGGGAGGGAGCAGTATTTTTGAAGTGACTAGCTAACATTTGGCCGGGTATACTAACATTGATAAGTTATACCATATTTGTAATATCCCAAATTTCGATTAAGGGTTAATGACTTCAAAAGTGGATGTGATGAGAATTTGGTTGTTTTAGTGATTCCAATGGTTTCCTTGTGAAAATTTGTGTGGGGAGAGTGTTTATTGTGAAATTGGAACCATTGGGAATAATTGTACAAAAGTTGGAAATTCTGTCCATTGAAACTTTATACAGGGCAGTCAGTTTGTATGGACGTTTTGAATGGGCAAATAGTATCTAAAAATTCTGACACTTTCCATTCTCAAATTTCACATACCAAGCTTTAAATTGGACATATAATTTGCATCATTTCGATTTGTGAGTTAAGAGTTATGATTTTCTAAAGTTTGGGATTGAAACTGGAATAAGTTTTGGAGCAGTATGGACTTTTGTGCAATTCTGTATTTTTGTGTTTATGAACTGCATTGATACATATTTTTCCAATAAAGAGGACTTAAATAGCTTTCTATTGGCTTTGGGATCACCCCATTTTGATTTTTCTAGAATTAGTTATGATTTTTCAAAGTTTGGACAGAAATCTGCCAAAATTTTGTAAAAATCTGAAATTGTTGGAAATTTAGTAAATAATTAGAAAATAATATTATATCATATTAAATCATCATCCACCTCCTCCATCAGCCCCAAAACTATGCCTAGTGCTGCAACAAGAGAGAGAAAGAGTTGAGAGCTTTTAGAGAGAGAAAGAGAAGAAATCTTGCGAGGTAGGTCAATATCTTCGGTGAATTCATACCTAATGCGTATAACCTTGTTCCTAAGCTTCTCTTTCATGAATTGTAAGGTGTTGGAAGCACAAATTTGGGTGTTCTAAGGCTAGGGTTTTTAGCTATTTTGAGAAAAGCCAGAGAGAGCTTGAGGTAACTTCCAAACCTTCGTATATTGACTATTATGGCTGCTGTGGACAATTTAATCGGTGAAATTTCGCCGGATTGTCTTTGGTTTGAATTTCTGGAAATAACATGGCCTAGGGGTTATGCTACCAAAATTGGATCTAAATGGAAGTTGTAACCTAATTAAATAGTTAATAAAGTGGTTAAGAGTAGAAATGATCATATCTGTGGAGTCGGATTTGAAAAACCTCAATTTTTCCTGGAGTTTCTCAGATTTCGGCTAGTACTAGAAAATGGGCTTAGAGTTGGATTTTTAATTATTTGATGGTTCCATTGAGTTTAAGAGGGAAAATTAGGTGGGGTTACAGTTGATCACTTTTTTGGAAAATCCTGGAAAAACATAATTACGTAAACGCCTCTGAAACCCTTAAATAAGGGTTGTCAAGGGTATTTTTGTAATTTGAAAATGAATTGATAATTTTGAGTCTGGAAATGGATTTCTTGGGTAAAAATATATAAAAATAGCTCATGTCAGAATTTCGGGAAAAGTACAGTCGGATTGGGTACGGTGGGGACGGCTCGGGTCCCCGGGGCCATTTTGGTAAATTTTTACGATAGACTCGTATAACCACCAAAAACACTATAGAAGTGTTTAAACTAGTACATTTGATGTTTTAGGACCAAATTGAAAGCCCAAGGGATTGGCACGCGAATTGAAGCACACGGTTCGAGGTGGAAAAAGTCTAAAGTAGGGAACTTATCTCTCCTACATGTATTTGATATTTGTGCCGGTGTATTTATGCATATTATTACTTTGCTTGATTATGTGAAACATATATGAATGATTGAAGCTTTGTTTCTATTTATGCTACGGCCATAAGTATGTTGTTTGAAACATTGAACATGTAGATATGTCATTGTGTTAGCATGGGTTTTTGTAATGCAAGCATGTCATGCATTAAGCACTTATCCTGCATGCATATTGGTAATATTACCTACTAAGATTCTCTTGAATTTGATCCTCCCTACCAACAATTTAGACAGGAGGAGACAGAAAATATGTTGAGAACAAAGAAAAGAACTGTATGAGAGGATTGTAGTGGTAGAATGAAGACAAGAAGATATCTCTATTTCACTGGGATGAGTTTAGACACCTTGGTAGCCCTGTATGACTACATTAATTATAAGTATCATTTACGAACCCTTATGGGGATTTTCTATAATCATGCACATATTATCAGTATATTTATGTTATTCTTGTATTACCCACTAAACCGCATATCATTTTCTACAAATACTCTGGTAAAGGTGAAATTAAAATAAGGGCGTGACAACATCTAGAAGCTATAAAGAGGAGCAGGTATGGATGAGTGGGGATAGTTCTAATTGTTGGTCATATATGTGAAGTTTAATTATTGAGAATATCATTAATATTATGTTATAGTTAAACCTGCTTCTCTAACTTACAATCCTTTCCTACATATTTTGTAAATTGATTTTGGTTACTTAGACTTTATGTCTCACCCCGTCATTGTAAATATTTTTTAGGCAAGACCTATAATTTGGCTAGAGACCAAGAGAAGCAACCAGAGGCATAGGTATTGAGAATAACTCTTTGTGGTATTGGTGCTATATTAATTTCTATATTGCCATTATATGACATCTCATGTTTTTGAGATATCATATTTCTTGTTTAGATAACTATTTTGGGATAACTATTTAACTGTTATTAGGCCTGAAGCCTTATTTTACGTACTCTGACATTTTGGTAGACTCCCAACCATATCTGTGTTGGAAATTGTTTTGTATGGAATCATAATTATGGGATTTAGTGTTGTAAGACTCATGAGCTATGATTTCTCCTGTTGTTATGTGTAACGCCCCAATTTTCGATTAAGGGTTAATGATAATTATTGAGGATAATTATCGGGTTAAAGTGGAATTAATGTATATTGGTACAATATTAATTTATATGTCATAATTGATGGAAAATTTAAAGAATGGAATTATTGGCTTTAAGTTGGTGATTACTGGGGAAATTAATTACTAACTAAGGAAAAATGAGATATGTAGCCAATGGGTTAATAGAATTGGTTAGTATAACTAAGTGGAGGATTAATTAGGAGGAGATTGTATGAGGGAGTGACAAGTGGCAAGCTTACTTGATGGTGGAGTGTTTGGAGAAGTCAAAGACATGGTGCAATGATTTCTCTCTCTCCCTTTTCCCTTGCATTCAGCTGAATGGAGTATGGGAGTCAAAGAATGATTATTCTTTCTCCCTCCATACACTCAATCTCTCATTGTCTCTCTCTCACTCTCTCTTATGCGTATAGGGCCAAGGATGGGCAGAATTTCTGCCTTCATTCCCATCATTTCATCACTCTTCATCTCTCCTCTCCCTCTCTCATGCGTGCTTCCATGGCTACCCAAGAAGGAGGAAGAACTTGGTGAAATAGGTGAGTCATTTGACCCTTCTAATGACCTCTAATGGAAAAACCCCCTTCTTCAATCTTGTTCCTTGTGTTGAGAGCTTCAATTCTATGGTTTTAGATTTTCCATTGGTGATTATTTGAGCTCTCAAGGAAGTATAGAGTTTGGAGAATCAAAGAACTCCTTGGAGAAAGTTAAAGAGGTGAGTGAGTTGAGTATTTTGATATAAGTTTTGTGGTCATTTGGTTAAGTTGGAATTTCTGGGAATTTAACCCTATTTTCAAAAATTAGGGTCTTGTGGTGTTTGAGTGGTTGTTGTCATGGATATGGTGTTTTGATATGTATCTTGGATAGATAGAAGTTGATTGGAAACTTGGATTGAAAAGTTGCAAGTTTGGTCAGTGAAAAACTCTGTGCTGGCAGTGGTCTTGCATGGACGTTTTGAAATATCCAATGGTGTTGTAAAATTATGAAACTTTCCATTCTTAAATTTCACATCCCAAGCTTCAAAATGGACCCATATTTTGTGTCATTTCGTTTAGTATTCTGGGAGATATGACTGTCCAAAGTTTGATGTTAAATTTGGGAACAATTCTGGAATAGTGTGGACTTTTCTTGAAATCTGTATTTTTGTGGTAATTTTCAGTAATGACCCATATTTTTCCTATGAAGAGGACTTAAATAACTTTCATTTGGCTTTGGAATCACCTCATTTTGATTTTTCTAGAATTAGTTATAAATTTTCAAAGTTGCCTTGGCTGCAGTAGAAAAGTCTTGGCTGCAGCACAAAAGTTCCTGTGCGTGTTTTGGCTGCAACCAGAAATTCTTGGCTGCAGCCAGAAACCTTCTGTGCGTGTTTTGGCCGCAGCCAGAGGTTTCTTGGCTGTAGCTAACCCCCTGTTTTCAGCACTTTGGGATTTTGAAAAGTGGTTTCCAACCCGATGTTTCCCAATCCTTTAGGGCCTTTATTAGAGCCAATTGTAGCTACTTAAGGGACTTTAATGATAACCAAAACTAAGTGTTTTGAAGTCAATTGAGTATTGGAATAGAGAATAATGCTTCGTCCTTAATGATTATAGGATTTGATATTTGCCCGGAACATAGAAGGCATACGCCTGCTCAAGGAAGGAAAGACAAAGGTAGTAACACTTTATCCTATATCATGTGTATTACATTGCTTGTTTGCATTAGTCATCGATTACAGTGAAAGTGAAGGGGACGAGCCTGGACTCAATTATAGTGAAGTGAAGGGGACGTGGCGAAAGCCCAAACTCAAATATAGATAAAGTGAAGGGGGCGTGGCGTAAGCCCAACCTCGTATATAGTGAAGGGAACGTGGCGAAAGCCCGGTCTTGAATATTGATTGCTGCATTGTGATATATGTGAATTGTTTTGTATATATGCATCATATAAATAAACTGTTGCTACTGGGATTCTCTAGAATCTCATTCTTTCCAAATAACATTTTTTAGACAGGGCAAGAGGATCGAAAAGCAAGCAAGTGGATAAGGGCGATTAGGGCTACTAGCGGTAGTCTTAGTTAAATATTTTGGTTTTATATCGAATTGGTTATCATTTTGGATCAATGTAAATATATTGTATAGATCATAGTAATATAGTTTTGTGTAATCCCCGGTATGGATATTGAGATGGGCGATGATGCCCTGAACAATATTTTGGATTAATGCTTTATCCCGGGTGAATGTCGGGAATTATGGTCGTACTCTGATATTGTACATGTAACAGACAAAACAAGCCAATTGTTTTATTAATGAAATGAATGGAGATCGATGTGTACAAGCATTTTAAAAAGTTTTAAATTATTCCGGATCTCTCATTTGATTGTTAAACGTGTTTAAACGCTAATCCTAGCCTGATTATCGAAGGGGGTTACATTATGTGTGCCCAGCATAATGAATTTTGTTGTAGTGGGTTTGTGGGCAGGTTTTATACTCTGAACTCCAATATGTCGTGAATGAGAAATTGTTTTCAATTATCGCTGGTTAACCAGATTTTGTAAAACCATTATGCTAATTGTTGTTTGTGAGAAAGGGTTTTTACAACCATCACTAGTAGAAAAGTGACTTTTTAGACCGGTTAAAAATGACTTTTTAGACCGGTTCTGTATTAGGTCTTGATACAGCAGGTTTAAAAAGTCTGTTATTTTTTAAAAGTCACACTTTTAAGACCGGTTGTTCCCACAACCGGTCTTAAATGTGGATTTTTAAGACCGGTTGTGGGCACAACCGATCTTAAAGTACTTTTAAGACCGGTTGTGACTACAACCGGTCTTAAAGCTTCAATTTTTTTTAGAAACGTCCCTTTTATATATACATGTAGTGAATGCTCCAATTTTAACAGCAGTACAGAACAATCACTGATTTCAATTTCAAAATTCAAAAGCAGCAGTCTATAGCAGCAACAAACGTTCATACAAGCCAGTACAGTCATACATTGATGATTCATTTGCAATTAGACAGTAAGGAGGACCAAATGACAGCAGTAATGAATCTTGAAGCAACAGAGAACAATGCAAAATGCAACAGATGAAATAGAGTGCATGTATTTGTCTATCTATATATGTACCCATCTCAGTGATGTCAGAGAGAGATATCGTTGGGTACTTGGGTTCATATCACCTCAAACTTACCCAAGCACGGTCTTTAGTGCAAAATTCATATGATCATTCTCATTACTTCCGAGTTAATTAGTGTAGAACAAGGTTCAAGATCAAATGTCACAATTTAAGCAACAAGTTAAAATCATATTCTAGGAACTCCAAATTCACTCCATTTCTTGCAATTTCAATGTGCAATATGAAGTTGTCTAAAACTAAAAACATGAAGGAATGTCCAAAAAAAAGAATTTGATTAGAAATGGGTGTAAAACTTTGAAATGACAATGGCAGCAATAAAATTCAAGTATTGATACAAGTAACAGCAGAAATTCCTCAACTTTACAGAATACAAAGTGAAGAAAAATTACAAAGGTCAGTCCTTCAAATACCATGCCTCCTGTATCACCCATATCACAGAAATTGTCCTACACATACATAAACCTTGTTAGCAATACACATGAGAACAATAATGTACAATGTAACGTTGGATTCAAAAACTCACTATTTTTGTAATAGTTCATAGATGAATTCAGCACAACATGTGCGAATGAAATCAATATCTTCTTCAGGAAAGGGATAAGCAAGATCAAACATCTGTAACACCAAAACCAGACGAAACATTGACTTAGTAACTTAAAAACAATAAAGTAACACAAAAGTTCTGAAATATAAATTTACCTCTTGAGTAAAATCAGTCGTGCCTAGAGTGATAATATTGTAAATGTGTCTCAAAATATAAAAACCACATAAGTTGGACCTCTGTGGTTGCCTACGGCTCTGAGAAAAAACATGATGTCATTAAAACAAATATAAAGGCATGGCTTATTACATTCTTTAAACAACTCCATATGTACTAACATTTGGCATGATCCATGTAGGGTCTTTTAAGTCATGAACATGCTTACCACAAGTACTGTGTAGGAATGTCTGCATAGCCCTATGATTATCACAATGACAAAGGTTATTGGTTTTACACAAATTCCATAAACTTTGCATACAAAAGGTAATAATACAAGCAAACTAACGAATTCATGGTCTTTTTGAAATCATTCCCTGGTTTGAAGTGGAGGGAACATAAGAGGATGATAGTGTAACTACTCTTGCATAGAAGAAGCAACTGCCAATGATCACTGAAAAAAAAAAGAAGAATATTAAGAAAACATAAAACATTATATAAATTATAAAATATCAGTTTGTTTCTTACCCATGCACATATGGAGCCAAGAAACACTCAGTTCCAGTTTCACTAAGCCTCTCTGATAAGTATCTATGTCTACTAGCAGCAGTGGTCCCTTTCTCTTGGATGTGATGGGGGCATAAGAATCCAAATTTTTTGCTTTTGCCAGAGGAGACCAACCTACGATGCATGTACCTACAATAATACAAGCACATAAATAAAAGGTAAACGGTGAAACTTTTAAAATAGTTACTTTGAATTGCAGAAGCTACTTACATTAAGAACAGTTAGACAATCCCAATCGTAAGGATTTGTCTAGGAGCTACCAAGGACATCAAATCATCCCTCTCAAGATAGCATGTCACCCCTGACTGTCCAACAGCTGAATCCGTATGCCACTCTCTTGTTTTGAAGGATGTATCATATGCCATCAGAATCACTTGTTGCATGATATTCAATGGAGGCTGTGAAACTTCTTGCTGAGTCAAGGGAGCTGGACTTGGTGGGGCTTTGATCGGACTTTCGTCGGCTCGAGCAGAAACAAGGTTCATTGGCCACAAGATGAACGTACCCAGGACATCGCTAACGATCTTGAATTCATCAGAAGGGATAGGGACAGGTGCATCTGCAATAATCACCTTATCAACTGACACTCGGACTTGATCACCTT
Source organism: Inga laurina (assembly GCA_963855925.1). Taxonomy (NCBI): domain Eukaryota; kingdom Viridiplantae; phylum Streptophyta; class Magnoliopsida; order Fabales; family Fabaceae; genus Inga; species Inga laurina. The sequence goes on from OY979707.1 coordinate 24,831,572, forward strand.
CCATTTGTCGGTGGTGGACAGTTGATCCCAGGTTATGCACACTACCCTATGCAACTAATCGTCTCAGAGGATCCTCGACAAAAAGATCACAAAGCTCAGTAATTTCTGGGTTAGGACCCTCTGATGACTGCCCGATGTTGCAACAACTACCTTTAGTGCTCTGCTTATTAGGATCAATCGATTGTGGCTGGGGAGCATTGGTATCTTGTCTTGAGCTCATAAACACTATCATTTCCTCTTTCATCTTGCTCAACCAGGTCTCTAATAGTGCATCAAATGATGCTTCAGCCTCGGCCTTTGCTTCTGCTCTTACAATGGCCAACATAGTCTCAAATTCCTCCCTAGTCACGATGTTTGAGGAATGGCGTACGGGGGCTCCAAAGTAATCCCATATCCCTACCCCTCCTCCAACTCCCCTGACATGGCCTGGATGCTCATGTTTGCCAGTAGCAACTGTTAGAATATCATTCTTGCCCTCCGACTTAAAAGAGCCCTCAACTTGTTTTTTTTCTAAGTTCCTTCTGTAAGATAATACAAAATAACAAACATAAGTAATGATGTACGTTTCTTATGTAATTAATAACAGTAACGATATATACGTACAATTCTTTTACCTACTATACGAGATTGTTTACTCGTATAAGACCCACTCCTCTTTTGGTGGGCAAATTGCCATTTTTCTTCTCGACGAATCAAAGATAGCGGAGAAAGAAGAACAGAAGGATCGGATTGAGATGCTTCTTCCAATCTCTTCTGTTTGGCCGCCAACAAGTCTCTTTCAGCCTTTGCATAACCCCCACGAGACATTGTATGAGGGCAATCATTCTTTCTACCACTCTCTTGTGCTTTTTGCCTTTTTTCCTGTGAATAAGAAATGATACAAAAGGAAAGTGTTATAATCAATTAAGATAATTGCTAAGTAAATAAAACGAAAAATAAGTCAACTAACCAAAGATTCCGGAGTAGTCCGAAGCCTAACAAATGCTTGCCAAGTCGCTTGATCAAGAAATGTATACTGTTCGCACGGATTAGGACAAGGCTGACCATCTTTTACCTCAATATGAATATAATTGTTGGTCAGATTTGTCTTAAACTTGCTCCAGCGCTCATAACAATATGTCATTGTCTTGTTGTACAAGATCTCACTCTGAGGAACGTCGTAGGTGAGCTGAAATGCATGCATTGAAGGAGTAAGTGACAAATTTGTGACATTTGATAATAATTAATTACATACAGAAGAGAATTGTATACCTGGATAGTGTCCCAAATATGTTGCTTCACCTTTACATCGACATTTCTCTACTCCTCTATCAAGATGCTCGGCTTGTTGCGTGCAAGGAGGCCGACGAAACTCCTATATCGTTGTGCATTAGGCCCAATTGGTTTCCAATATCTATCAAACTCAATCGGTATCTTTTGGCCTACACTCCGACTGAGGGAAACATCTGTCAACCGTGTGCCACGTCTACCCCTCTGTACAAACTGGCTACTGCGCTCACTATGACCCTGGCTCCGAGCATTGCTAGGTTTGCCCTGGTTAACACTAGGTGGCTGACTCTCCTGAGCACTAGGTGGCTGACTCTCCTGAGCACTAGGTGGCTGACTCAGAGGTGTAGGAGGTGGCTGATCCTCTGCATTAGGACGCTGGGGATTCGTCATTTTCCTGTAACGACAACAAAGAAAGATAAATCCTAAGCTATGATATGTGAAGACTATATCGATAAAATAACTAAACATATTCTTCGGACAAGTTCATAATCATAATTACTTTAGTTAGTTAAGTTCAAAGTAGTATCATAAAGAGATATCCTCCCATATTCCCTCGTGATGATCATTTCTTGTGTCGTGCTCATTATCTGCTTCATCTTCTTCGTTCAGTTCTAGTAGACCCCTGGAAAAAGAAGGAGTCTCAAGAATATCATAATTTGAGTGACTTTTCTCGTCAATATCAATAACCCTTTTTCCTTGGAGAGCTACAGACCACATTTTATTTGCCTGATCAGTGATATAGAACACTTGTTGCACCTGATCTGCCATAATGAAAGGTTCATCTCCAAAACTTCTACTATTCAGATCTACTAATGTAAATCCTAACCTATCGATCTTCACACCATTATTGACATCAACCCACTTGCATTTGAAAATGGGAAATCTAATTTTAACATAGTCAACCACCCAAATCTCTTCAATCACCCCATAATAAGGTATGGCAGCCAATGTAGGGTTCTTATCTTTCGAACTAGAGAAGTGCATAGATTCAGCCACTAATACAACACCACTGTTCTGGACAGTGCTCTTATCATCTAGGGACTTCGTGTAAAAGGTATAACCATTGATCACAAATGAAGTCCAACTTATGACATTAACTTCAGGACCACGTGCTAACCAATTTATTGTATCAGAAACACATTCTTCTCTGTCAACCTTTTATTTGAACCAATGTGCAAAAGTTCTGTTAAGCTCCCTGATTAACCTTTGTTCAGTCATTCGACTATTTTGTTTCCGTACAATTTCTTTATGGGCATTCATGTAATATTGAACTTCATCAACATTGTTCAAAATGTATAAGTGGACTTGTTGCAATTCATCAGCATTTATGCTCTTTACTGTTGCCCCGCGTCTACCCCCTTCTTTATCATGACGTTTAGGAAGGCCAATATGTTGTACATTTGACAAATAATGTTGACAAAACTCCATGGCTTCTTCAGAAACATATTTCTGAACAATAGATGTTTCAGGCCGGTTGGGGTTCTTCACATACCCTTTTAGTATTTTCATAGTTCTTTCGATTGGGTACATCCACCGAAAAAAGATAAGGCCACACAACTTTATCTCCCTCACTAGATGAACAATCAAGTGTACCATGATGTCAAAAAAGGAAGGAAGAAAAAGCTTCTCAAGCTGGCACAAGATCATATATCCTTCATTTTCCAATTCCTGCAATCTTTCCGTGTCAATGACTTTACAACAAATGGCATTGAAGAAGAAACAAAGTCTAGTCAATATGTGTTGAAGATCATATTCGGTAATGCCTCGAATAGCTACTGGGAGTAGTTGTTGCATTAAGACATGACAATCATGAGACTTTAGCCCTATTAACTTCAAGTCTTTCATCGACACAAGCTTTTTAAAATTTGAACAATACCCTGAGAGAACTTTAGCGCCATGTAAACACTCACAAAAGCTTCTTTTCTCAACTTTAGACAAAGTATGAGCAGCTGGAGGACAAAAAGTTCTATTACCATATGGCCTTGGATGTAAATCTTCTCGTATTCCCATTTCTTGCAAGTCTAATCTTGCCTTCACGCCATCCTTAGAACTTCCCTGTATGTTGAGCAGTGTCCCAACAATACTATCACATACGTTCTTCTCCACTTGCATGAAATCAATACAGTGTTTGACGTCAAGATTGTGCCAATATGGAAGATCGAAGAAGACGGACCTTTTTTTTCCATATATTTTTCTCATTTCTACTCTTTGATGACTTACCAATGATAGTATTGATATTTTTCACCTTTTCATAAATTTTCTGCCCAGTCAATGCCTCTGGAGCATCTTCAAACTCTTGGCCACCAAAAAAAGCTTTTTTTAATCTACGATAAGGTTGTTTCGTCTTAGAAATCACCTATGGCCAAGATAAACCGTCTTTCTTCCATGTTGAAGTTGATGGTAGCATGTGCCTTCTTCACATATCGAACAAGCTTTGTGGCCTTTAACGCTATATCCTGGCAAGTTCCCATATGCAGGGAAGTCATTTATAGTACAAAAGATCATTGCTCGAATATTAAAAGTCTCCTTCTTGTTCGCATAAAAAACATCGACACCTTTATCCCACAACTCTTTCAAGTCTTCGATCAAGGGTTCTAGGTAAACATCTATGTCATTTCCGGGTTGCTTTGGTCCATAAATCAACATAGACAACATAATGTACTTTCATTTCATACATAACAAAGGAGATAAGTTGTAAATTACCAACAGAACAGGCCATGAACTATGTATACTGCTTAGGCTACCATAAGGATTCATACCATCTGTGCTAAGCCCAAGCCTGAGATTCCTAGGTTCTTCACCGAGCTAGGAAATAATTGATCGATTTTCTGCCTTTGAGAAGAATCAGCTGGATGTCGAAGCTTTCCATCAGAAATCCACTCATCTGTATGCCATCTCAAATTTTTGGCATCAATTTCATTAGCAAACAGGCGCTTGAACCTTGGAATGATTGGAAGATACTACAACACTTTTGCAGGGCCCTTATTTGATTTATACCTCAGAGTTTCACATATCGAACATTGCTCCTTGTCTTCATGATCTTTTCTATACAATATGCAATCATTAGGGCAAGCATGGATCTTTTTATACTTCATCCCTAGTGGACACAGTATTTTCTTTGCATCATAATATCGATAAGGCAACACATTATCATCAGGAAGCATGTCTTTAAAGGCCTTAAGCGTTTCTGAAAAACTCTTGTCGCTCCATCCATACCGTGCTTTCAAGCTTACCAATTTCAATACAGCTTTCAGCAATTGGTATTTTTTACACCCTGAGTACAGCGGCTTCTCAGCATCACTGCACATATTACCATATCCATGTGATTGTTCAAAAGCCTCTTCTCCTACATCACGAATAATATCCTCTATCCGATCATCCATATCCGTGTCATTATCATCACAAGTCACTTCCCCATGTTGAGATGCACTTGGCATTTCTAATTGTTCACCATGCCATACCCATACTACATATATATTACAAAACCCTTCACAAATTAAATGTGTATATATATCTGCAGCACTTAGTCGCTTCTCATTCAAACATTTTACACAAGGGCAATAAAACATCCCACTATCATCATCGGCATTTTTTTTTGCAAAGTCTAAAAAACCCCTCACCCCAACATCATATTCAACACTCGTCCATTTAGCTTGTATCCAACTACGATCCATATATTCTAACACTTTTTTTTTTGTACTTTTTTCCTGGAAAAGGTAGGAGAATGATGAGAGCATGCAATCATTACACCCAAGTACATAGTGTAACTAGAATAGTACAATAAACAAAGAAGATCATGATTTAGAGTAGCGTGTGAGGAAAAAATGGAATAAGGGAAAGTGGAATGGAGAAGGAGTGAGGGAATGAGGAATGGAGGTGGAAAGAGGAAGGAAAGAAGGTGAGAGAGTGAGAGAGAAAAAGAGAGAGAGAGAGAGAGAATGAAAAATAGAGGAAATCATCATGAAGGTACTCGATCAAGTAATCATCACACGTATTTGTCCCTTGGTCAAGCAAGTAATCTAATGGTGTTTCATGGTCAACACACGTATTTGTCCCTTGGTCAAGCAAGTAATCATCATGAAGGTACTCAACATCATTAAAATGTTGCAGATACATTAACAAACACATTCTGCAACAACCTTTACTACTTTAGTGGAAATTGCTGTAGTATAAACTCAGTCTATCTAGTGTTTTTTTTAAATTGTTTTTTCCCTCTACGCAGAGGCTTTATTTAAATTTTTACGTGTTGAATTGCTTGGTTGTTTGTTGTGTGGATGCACCTTCTAACCAACAATATTTGACACACAGCTTTTGTGGGTTTTTTGTTGTGTTAATTTTGAGGAAAAAGCATTGGAGTTTGGGGAGACTAGAAAGCATTTTTCGTACGTGTTGGCATGTTTATAAGGGAATGATGAGTGAATCATTGACCCTCTTGAGAAAAAGCGAATGAAAACATACTTCAACTTTTGAATATGGGACACAATAAGGAAGAACCTAATTAAATGTTAGAATCACCGAGAATGAGTTTCACCATTTCATTTGGGTGGGGGAATAATGAATGAATGAGATGAATGTAAAGAACACTGTAGTGAATATTGATACTTACAATATATATGTATGGGGGAGTCAACAAGTCAATGGCGATGGATGAGGCATATACGTTTGGATGAGAAAACTACTCTAAATAAGCAGATTTCATATGGAACGTACTTGACAGGAAACTCCAACATCTAAACAGACAAAAGTGGACTGAATCAAATTGAATTTCAAGCCAACAATTAAGAGAATGCACGTTCATCATAAAAAGTGACTTGGATATATATTCTTTTAATGTCTAACGCCTACACACGCTAGATTCATTATTATACTGTTTGTCCCTGGATATGTTTTTTAGGGTGACTTTGGTCCTTCGACTAATAATATCCAAGCAATACCGTTGGAAATCAATAGAAGGTAACTAGTTAAACAAAGCAAAAAGAACTATAAGTTCCACTACCCTGTGCCCAACTTTCAAAATTGGTGACCATCTGTAGATTTAAAGCAGAAGATTTTCTACACGGCTTTAAACACCAAACACACCAACTGGAATTCCAAATCTGGAGGCAACAGCTTCTATATAGTAATTGTAGAGGGGTAAATGTAGAGGACGAGGAAGCATACCTCAAACAAGACGATGAAGACGAAGACGTCCCTGAGTCACAGTAAATAACGGACGGAGATCAAAACCTGAAGCAAAGGAAGACGGTGACCCAACAACAACAACCACGAGCAGCGACCGGCCGGATTCGATTGTTCCAATTCAAAGATCAGGTAAGGGATGGGGAGTTGAGCATTGAGAAGAGAAATGATAGGGATGAAAGAAGCCAAGAGATCGATTTCAGAATGGAGAGGGCGGCCAGGGGAGGTGTGAAAATATTGGGGGAGGTTTTTAAGACCGGTTTAGTAGATTAACCGGTCTAAAATGAAGCTTTTTAAGACCGGTTCTCTAACAACCGGTCTTAAAACGATTAATTTTTAGACCGGTTATTATAATAACCGGTCTAAAAATTAATCTTTTTAGACCGGTTAGTGTACAAACGGTCTAAATTGTATTTTTTAGACCGGTTATTATAATAACCGGTCTCCCAAATTCTTTATAATTACGAAAATGCCACCGCGCATTTCTTTTAGACCTCATTTACTACAACCGGTTTAAATGTGCCGGTCTAAATCACCTTTTTTGTACTAGTGCATCCATAGAGGATGAGCGACAAACTCAGAGTGACAGGTTCACATTTAAGAGTAAGAAAAGTAGCGAGCGATGAGTGTGGAGACTAGGAACAACAACACAAGCTTGAGACTTGAGCGGGTTAAGGAATTATAGGGCCAGAGATCTTGGGGTAGAATAGATTATTAGAACATATTGGAGTGATAGTGCGGTGGTCATTGCCTCAATTGAAAAAGAAACACAAATTACGTGTGGAAGAAGAATGAGTGTGTATGTATATCTATGACAAAAGACAGAAAACATGTTAAAATTGGTAAAAGATAAATAAAAATGTTGAATTTTAATAATTTTAAAGGGACTAGCTACTTTAAAATTTGGAAATGTTGTAAAGTTTGAGAGATTACCAACTCCCCTTTACATTTTTTAATAAAAATCCTCAACCCTTCCCTGGCGTCGGTGATCAACGGTAGCCGTCATCAAATCTTTAGTGACCTTGCCGGCGGCTGCATCAACTATATCTTTTTCTTCTTCATTTGAGTTCATCACCAACTTCTAATTAAGTTGACTAGTGATCTCTCAGTTTTTTGCCGAGACAAATGGGTGTGTGTAGTAATAGAAGAAAGCCTGTAATTCTAATTCTTCTCAAGATTGTGTTGTTTATCATCATCGTCTTCATATCTGGGCACTCTCATGCATTAGAACCACCAACCTATTCAAATTGAAGCCAACATCTCATCACACAGGTTCTTGCGCAGAAAAATGCATATTCCTTACTCAAGCATCCAATGTCCAACGCTGCCACTCCCTCGCCGGACGCCATTTGTAAAGCCCAATCAGCCATGCAATCTCTCTCCTCCATCCTGACCTCCCTCTCTTCCTCAAATAGCCTCGCTCTCCCTCTCTCCCCTCCACAACCCCACCGTCTCCTCCCACATCTCCATCCTCATCCGGCAACCCAACTCTGGCTCCGTTGACAACCACCTCTGTTGATGGTTCTACGACACCTTCCAATCTTGCATCCCCGAACTCCAACTCATTGTCCTCTGTTTCCTCCCCATCATCACCAACATCTACCTCTCCTGTACCATCCACCGAAATCCTCAGGCCGGCTTCAGGGCCATCCCCTTAGCCTTCTATGCCTCCGAAACCAATTGCAGCAATGGCCAAGCTGTCACTGTCATGATCCTAGAGTTGTCCCACGCAAGCATCTACATGAATCCAAATCCACCATCAAGAACAATCCACAAACCTCAACCTCGCCATCATATCCCACCCCCTCGAACCCTACGGCACCGTATGCTCCACTTGCCGAACCAGAATCATCGGCATGACATTAGAATTATCCTTTAGCAAGATTTCCCAGATGCCTATCAAATCAAAAATCGAACTTTGTGAGTTCAGTAAGATCTAGGTTGGTCAAGTCCGAAACATACAACGTAATGAGGTAATTTTTTAAATTTTGTAATATTTCAAAATTTTAATTCATTCCTTTTGAAATTATTTAAATTCAATATACGTCTCTTATCAATTTTGATTGTATTTTTCTATCTTTTCTTTATGCATTCATTGACTAATAAATAAACAGATCCTCAAGCTGGTTTCAAAAGATAATAATTTTTAGTTTTAATTTTTATCCATTTGAAGGGGTGTAAAAGTCATGGCCCCTTGCTCATATTCTACTTAACACCGGTTGACTCCACGACATCAGTCTATCCAAAAGGAAATTAACACGTATTGATTCTTTTAATTTGACCTGTTTACTTGGTTTTTGATATAAAAACAAATGTTGGTTACGAAGTAAAAAAGTAAATAAAATTTTAGTATATTACCATCTCCGGCCTATTTATAAATGGGAGAATTGTCCAAAAAAATACTTTTGGGATAAATTAATTGTTGATTGCTACCAAACTATAAGCGATCTTCCATTTTGTTCAAACCATCTCCCGTGTGTGCAAAAATCTTCCATTGTGTGCAAAATATCTTCCATTAGGTGCAACAGATCTTCCATGGTAGCATTCAGCAATTAATTTACCAAAAAGGTATTTATCAACAATTCTCCCTTTATAAATGGTTTCTTGTAGATGAGCTCGACCTCTTGAGGAACTACATACGACAACACAATGAAAAAATCCTTATATGAATGAAAAAATAACAAGGTTTGAATAATAATATAAATATTATACCTGTTGCCGTTTTCTTGATCCTTTCTCCGTTCCTTACTTTGTTATATATCAAAAATTATTTTTTAACCATATTATCAAGGAAAGAAAATCCGGACCGGGTAATGAACCGGTCATAGTACAGGTTTAAGGGTTAATAGGTCAACCGGTAGTTGAACCGGCCATAGTAAAATATTATAATTTATTAGTGGCAATATATATATATATATATTAATATATTTTTAAACTTCTATAGATAAAAATGAAGATTTTTAGAAAAAAAATGCTTAAAATCTATTAGTATTAGTTATAATACTTATACTTATTAATGATATCTCCTTTCCTATAATTATTATATCATTTTAAATAAAATTTTTCATTTTTTTTTAGATTTGTTCTTTCTTTACCTACTTTTCTCTTCATCTTGGTCTTCAATCTTCAATTTTCCCCTAAAAAATAGCACAAAATAATAATTAAAAACTAAAATAAAAAAGAAACTAGTTAGACCACCAGTTTTGACTGGTTTTAACCGGTCCAACCGATTTCAAACCAGTTCAACCAGTTTTACGTTTTAATAGCAGATTGAATTGGACCACTAACCGGTTCCCAATTCAACAGGTCGAACCGCCCGGTCCGGTCCCTTTTTTGTTCATTGCATATTACGCCTAATTTATTTTGAAGTTGTGGTTGTAGTTATTACTATTACAATCATTTCCTTATCTTATTATCAACTATGAAGTGAAATTTAAACAATATTAGACGTGATTGACGGTATATTCTACTAACATGATTTTTCTTTCAGCTATAAAATTTGAACTATGAGAATTTCAAGCTGTCTAGAATCTGATTGACTCGCTACAGGATCCATAGAAAGCCGAAGCACCAATATGAACGTCGATTATGTTACGCAGCAAATACACAATTATAAAAAAACACTGAATTTCTTACAGAATTTGTCATAGAAATGAATTTTCGGTGAAATCCATTTTGTTGCTAACTTATTTTTTTATTTTTTAATTTCAAATTGCCACATGGCAGACACCTCATTGCCGTCACCCAGCTCCACCACATATCACTACTCCATATTTCCTAAAAATGCATCACCCACAACCTCACCCGTATGCGAGTGATGCCTTACCAGTTGGCCTAGGATGCTTTAGCATTTTATAATTGCATAATTATATGTATATATATATATTCTTATTATATATAATTAATTATTTATAAATATATATTTGTTTCTTATACATAAATTTATATTATTATAAAAAAAATAAATATAAATTTAATAATAATATAAAATAATTTATATATTCTTATCATTTAAAAAATAAACTAATTTCAAATTAAAAAATTTTACATCTTAAATAAATTTTATATTACTATATTTTTGTCTAATTTCTGAATTTGAATTTTATTTTTAATTAACATTACTTAATAAATAATATATATATGTGTGTGTGTGTGTGTGTGTTATATTATATATTTTTATTTTATTTTATATGCAATATATTATTAAGAAATTACATATAGCATATCATAATTTTAACAATAATTATGGAAAAATAATTTTTGAATATTTATATGGCTATTAATATCATAATTTTTATTTTTATAAAGATATTATTTTAAAAATTAAATTTATCTAAAAATTAATAATTTTTTAATTTTTTTGATAGAATTCCATATTTTGTGACAACAATTTTTGTGGCAAAATTAACCATAGGAAGTTTCGTGGCTAATTCCGTATTTTGTGGCAAATTAATTTCCGACGAAATGTACCATGGAATATTTTTTCGTGGCTAATTCCGTGGCCTATTTTGCCACGAAATAGATTCAGTTATAAACTTTTCTTTTGGAATTTCTGACAGAATTTGCCACAAAAAAAAAATTCTATGGCAAATTCCGTCAGAAATTCAATGTTTTGTTTTGTAGTTTTACTCTCTTCTAAATCAAACAACACACTAGCAATTATCACAGGCAGTTTCTTATCTTCATCTAAATAAGCATACTTAAATGTGCAACATGTTATGCCTGGTTATCTGTGTTGTCTTGTATGATTATTAATTGTATCTTACCATTCTCCTATGATACTACTACACACACATATAATTTTATGATTGTTTTCTTATTATCTAGTTCCACTCACCACCTCATAAGTCATTCAATCATGTGAGTGAGGTGGGTCAGGATTTGTGTTACTAAGACAATGGTCTAATTCCATTACTCTTACCATTTTTCATGTGAGAGTTTCAGAGGAGGCGTAATGGGGAAGGAATCGGAGGCCTAAATCTAGCTCTCCTTCACTTTTAGTTATGTTTTGGATGTTTGTTACATCATGAATATTATTAATCAAACATTGGTAGATAGCCTAAGTCATGGTTAACTTGTAGCAATTACAACATATAAATCGCTACAAAGTTTATGCCACTTGGCACCACCAAGCCGCGCCAGTAATGTAATAGTTTTTTGTAGAGGTTACAACAAATTGAACCGTTAAAAAATGCCAAAGGTCGCCTATTTGTAGCAGTTAGATTTTCATAACCGTTACAGAAATTTAAAGGTCATCACATTTGTAGCGGCTAGGTTTCATAACCGCTACAAAACTTCAAAGGCGATACATTTATAGCGGTTATTTTATAACCGCTACAAAGTTTTGTTGCCCTAGCTTTTTTATAGTGGTTTATGTAGAAAGAACCGCTACAAAGTCTACAACTATAAAAGGCCTCCGCCCCTTCCATTTTCTCGTTTGGCCATTTTATTTTCTGACATTTTTGTGAGATTTTTCCTTTAGATTTGAGCGTTCTGACCTCTATTGGAGAGTTTTTACTGCAGCATTTCTCATTATTCTCACTTGAGGTACAAACAATACATATTTTATTTTTATTATAATTTTACATATAAATGTGACTAATTGGTTTGTTTTTTTTATTTTTGCAGTTGATATTGCTTTAGGGATGGACAAAGGGAAGGAGCCGGAAGTCCCTAGACCGATTCTGCTGGGTAGTAGTAATCATAGTACAAAAAAACCGGACCGGACCGGCCGGTTCGACCGGTTGAACCGGGAACCGGTCCCTGGTCCGGTCCGGTTTGATTAATAACCGGTCAGACTGGTCGAACCGGTCAGAACCGGTTGGACCGGTCAGAACCGGTTAAAACCGATAAAACCGGTGGTCCAACTGGTTGACCCAGTTTCTTTCCTTTTTTTTAATTTTCTAAATTTTTATTTTGTGTTTTTTAGGGCAAAATGGAAAGTTGAAGACTAAAATAAAGAGAAAAATAGATAAAGAAAGAAAAAATCTAAAAAAATGAAGAAAATAATGAAAAAAATTATTTAAAAAGATATAATAATTATAGGAAATGAGATATCTTTGCATAAGTATAGGTATTATAACTAATGCTAATAGATTTTAAACATTTTTTTTCTAAAAATATTTATTTTTATCTATAGAAGTTTAAAAATATATTAATATATATTATCACTAATAAATTTTAATATTTTAATATGATCGGTTCAACTACCGGTTAGACCCCGGTTGACCCATTAACCCTTGAACCTGTGCTGTGACCGGTTCATTGCCCGGTCCGATTTTTCGTTCCTTGGTAGTAATAGAGGAGGGGCAGTGGGAGGGGGCAACATGGAGGGACAGCGACCGCGCCATTTCAGCCCATCTCCCTACAACAGCCACAAGAATCGGCCCTACCACAGCCACCGCTAACAGTCCCCCAGGAGACGACCGCACCAGAGATGCTTGATCTGGGAGAGGGAGATATCAGTGTCAGTGACTATGACGCGAACGAGGACTTCTAGATCCTGATTCTGTTCAGAGACATGGAGCGGTTCCTAGATGAGAAGGAGGCGCAGGACTAGAACAACCCATGACAGTCGTTTTCTCAGTCTACTAGGTTTGAGGTGCAGGTCCAAGGTAAATATATTGTTTTATTTAATAAATTAAATATTTAAATTTGAAATGTTAAATTTGAATTGCAATTTATGTAACGTGCGGTAAATTGTGCATATGAGCAAGGGAACGTGTCCATGAGGAGGCTGGACGTGGCCGGTGGAACAGCTTGGACCTAACACTACGAGTTGTAGTTTCGTGGAATAAAGCCACGGACCAACCCATCGACAATGGGGGTCACTTGTTCAACCGCTTCATGAACGAGCTAGGCTCAAATTAGATGCGGTTTCCCCTTCACTTGAGGACATGAAGGAACGTTCTGAAGGGGCCAAAGGACCTGGCGTGGGACGAGGTGGTGCAGATAATTAATAGTATTTAATTATATTATATTTTCTGTAATTAATTATATTTAATTAATATTTTTTAATTTTCTTATTTGTAATTAGCATATTTAAATATTTTTTTCCAATAGTGCTACAGCTTAGGTTTGTCGTCTGGGACAACCGGAAGAGGTATACGTTGATGAAGATGCGTGATGGCTGGAGGAATATGAGACATCATCTCTTCCACAGTATGGATAAGGATGAGAGGATTCCTCTACAGCAGCTGATCGAGAACATCTTGGATGGTGTCCCGCAGAACGACTGGGCGAGTTTTATTCAGTTTAGGAGGAGCACAGAGGGGCAGGTAATGTATTTATTAGATTATTTTGATTATTAAATTTAGATTATATTATGTAAAAATTTAATATAATAAATTATTATTAATAAATATTAATGTTTTTATTAATTATAAGTGTTTTATATTGTTTTAATACTTTTAATATTGTTTTTTCCAGGCGCTTTCTTAGAGGAATACGAGGTGCCGAGGGTAGCAGACGATCAACCATACGCCAGGATCGAAGACCTTTGCTGTCACTTACAGCGAGCTGGTAACTTTTCACGTTATCAATTACTTTTAGTTGGTTATTTCATATTATAAATTAGGATATTGTTGTTCAAATACTAATTTAATTTTGTAATTATTTTAGGAGAGGAAGGTATAGTAGGAGAACCGTCAGACGGACTATAGGGGTTATTCGCTATCACCCATAGCCACCAAGACAGGACTCCGACCTTTCAGCAGGTAGAGGCGGCCATTGTAAGTTAATTCATTATTATATTGTTTATAAAATTAAACCAACATTATTATGAAAAATAATGTATAATTAATTGTTTCATAAAATGGTAGGAGTGGATGCAGCAATCGCAGGTTGAGCTACAAGAGACCCAGACCTAGGACTCACAAGGGTCTGTAGAAGGACCAAATGGTCAGCCTCCTACTAGTTAGTTTAGGACATTTATATTTTTTTTAAACATTTGTAAATAAACCTGGATATTTTATTTTCAGAACTTAAATTCTTGTTGCGTTTACAATAGTTATATTTATATTTTCAGAGCCTTGTTAAATTCTTGTTGCATTTATGACAGTTATATTTATATTTCTAAAACTAACAAAAAAATTAACATTTATTTGTAGCAGTTTTATTGTAAAACCGCTACAAATATTCAAATTTAAAAATTTTGTAGCGGTTAAATTTTCCAAAATGCTACAAAAATTTTTAGAGGAGAGTGGGAGGGAAATTCAAAATTCAAATGTTGAATATTGATAGTAAAAGAGGCAAGCTTCACCCAAGAGGGGGGTGAATTGGGTGATGTGATAAAGTTTTTCGGTTGATGTGGTGATATAGCAATAGCTGTAGATAGAGTAGAGTTGAGAAGATAAGCACATAGAGAGTTATACTGGTTCGACCAAAAACCCAGGCCTACGTCCAGTCCTCAAAGATCAAGACCTACTGAGATTTTCACTATTCTTCCAAGATTCAGTGGGCTCTCAGAACGCCGCAAGACAACAACCGTCCTTGAAAGGACTACGATCAGAAATACTAGAAATTTCTCTCCCCCTTACGACAAGTCTTATGTGCAGAAAAACAAACCTATGACCTTTCTCTTTTGCTTACGTATACAAGTCTTATGAGCAGCAACATTCTCTCCTGCTTACACCACTGTAAGTCTTACGAGCAGCAACGTTCTCTACTGCTTGTATCTTGTAAATCTTATGAGCAGAAAGTCTTGAGATCAAATGAAAATAGAATTTGAAGTGTATACAGACTCTCTTATAGAGCAAATATGATAAACACTGAAGAACGATATGAATACAGAGGAAATGTGAATAACAGAGACTCATGAATTTGCTTGTGTGAATTCTTGCACTTCGTTGTATTAGATGGTCTCTGGAGCTCTGTATTTATAGACATTTGTTTTTCCTTGTTTGAACAATAATCATTGTGGAGCGGGGCATGTTACTGTGGAACGGCATGCGTATGTTTGAAATCTTTGAACTCGGTAGGTACGTGCTTGGATGGTCGTAATGATGCTGTCTGTCGTTGTTTGACTTCCTTTGTGTCTTTCTAATTCAAACGCTCAAACTCCTGTATCACACTCATAATACATGTTAAATGATGTTATACAATAATAATAAGTGAAAATAAAATGAATAAATATCATTAAACCATATTCGGATTGAACGCTGTAAGATTGGTGCGTTTTGGCTTCTGGCAGAGTATCACTCGAGCACTGTGATGTCTCACTCGAGTGCTGCTTCATTTTACACTATGAGCCACATCTCTGGACAACACTCACACCCTATTTTATCAAGAGTGTGATTTTGCACTCGCAGGAGATGTGGGCCCTCACTCGAGCATACATACTCTTACTCGAGTGAGAAGAATATTCTTCTATAATATACTCTTTGTCTTCAACACTTGCATCAAAAATTGAGAGAGTTAGATTTCTCGCTCGCGGGTGCTGATGTATCACTCGAGTACATGAACTCTCAGTTGGGCATGCTTATGCTTCTCTGTTCTGCATGACTCTCGGCCTAACACTCGTAGTCCCTCACTCGCTAGGACTCGGGTGCAGACAAGAACATCACTCGAGTACAGAAACTGTGCTCGAGTGAAGTGTTGATATCTTGCTTTTGACTTCACTCTCTGTTAAACACTTTCTGTCCAACACTTTCATATGCTCGAGTGCAAAACAACTTAATGCTCGAGTGTTAGTTATAGTGCTCGAGTGCATCAGTAAAATTGACAACAATTGCTCTCTGTCAAACACTTTATGTCCAACACTTGCATGTGTTCGAGTGCAAAAGAGGTTGATGCTCGAGTATTAACTCTGTTGCTCGAGTGCATCAGCAAAACTGACAGCAGACATCTCTAAACTTTGCCATATGCATTTGGTAACTTTGCAATCATTGTCTAAACTTGTAAAAACATACTTTGCACACAATTTCCTTTTGTTATCATCAAAACTTGGAATCTAACATTCTCCCCCTTTTTGATGATGATAAAACCTTTGTGATGAGTTATAAGAAAAATCTTGATTAGGATGAAAATTGTGAAAAACATTATCAACATTTCCAAATGCATATCTCACAAAGATTTAGACTCATTTTCATATTTTTGCGCTTATCCTCATATGTTTCCTGTAACACTTCCAATAGACACTTAACAAACTTGAGAATAACCATTAGTGAACTTGAAAAGTACAATATTAAGCTTGAATCAACATCTACCCATTAAAAACCCATATACAACCATGTCAGCAAAAGTAGAACAAAAATAACAGTAATCCTACCCCAATACAGAAAACCTACCCAATACACCCCATATCACACTATACTAGCTCAGAAACCATCACAGATCCTTCTCCCCAGTTTTTTCAGTATCAGAAGGGGGCTGAGGAAAAGTGAGATCGGATGGTGGGGCAAAGAGCACCATGGCAGTGGAAGGGTCTACTGGTTCTAGCTCAAAGTATGGAGATGATGGCTGAGGAACAGAGGATGTAGGTAGTGGTGAAGGCGACCGATCATAAGAGACATCAACATTGGAATCCAGATTGGTGAACAGAACATAAGTCTATGTTTGAGGAGGTGAAGTCATGGCAGGAGTAGTCTCAGGTGGCACCTCAGAAGACGTAGTCGGAAAATGAGCGCGCAAGAAGATCTCCATATCAGTGATTCTTCTCGACATATCTTCTTAAGTCTTGAACATCAAGTCAAAGTTGGTATTCGCCTTATCCACAAACTTTAAGACTTGTAACTCCATCGTGTTCACCAACTTCTCATACTCAGTCATCAATTCCTTTTTCAAACCAGACACAGCTTGATTGATCACCTCAGTCAGATTGGTGGAAAGTGATGCATTCAGGAAAGATGGAGGTGGAATTGAACCTTGAGCAGAAGATTAAGCCTCATCACCTCTCGATGGAGTGGCTTCTCTGTGAGATGTAGCATTGGTTTGACTCACTAGAAGATTGATACTCATATGTGTCAATTGAGTCTTGCCAAACCTTGGAATAGTTACCCTCTCAGTTCCCTCTAAATACCACACTTTGTTTTTCTTGAGAATGAGAGACACAATTTGTGGATATGGTATGGTGGAGGATTTTGATGAAGAAAATCAAAATCTTCTCATCTCACTAAAGATAATCTCCCCCACATTTCTTTGCTAACCGGCTCGGAAGGAGGCCAGTAAGTAGTAATCTCTCTGAGCAAAATGGGTATAATTTTTGGATTTATTGATAATGCTACGAGAGTATATGTAGTGAAGGGCGCGATTAGAATCAGGCATGTCAATAGGCTTAAAGTTAAGAGGGCCTATTAGGTCATTTGGTCTTAAAAGCCAAAATGCTTCATTAATTGACAGAGTGGGTGGATCAGAGGGAGGTGTAACATATCCAAGTAAATCATTAATGATATTAGCGAATATCATAATAAATTGATCTCTAACAGTGGTTGATACTGCTTCTTCTATCAATTCTCCGATCTTAGACATTATGTTGTGGGATTTCATGTTGCAATAGAAAGTTTTCACAACAGAGGGTGAATAAGGAATATGAACACTCAACCAGGGAGCATAAAATCCAAGAAAAGGATGAAAATCCAAACCACGACTCTTCATCAGATATTCTAAGTCGACATAAACTATAGGACATAATTGTCTATGTGCACACTCAGAATCATATACCTTCTATTTCAATGCCTTCAGTTTCTTAACATTGAAGTCTTCAGGAGGATTTGTGACTTGTTCTTCCTCTGGAGCCTATGATGTGGAAGGAACCCCTGAAGCAGTCGTATTGGACTGGCCAGCTTGATGTGAACTTGAGGCACTGGCTTGTAAGGCAATTTTGCCAACCAATGTGTCAAGCTTTGATTTTTCCATTGCTTGCTGGAGTTGTATATTGAAGGAGTCATCAGAGGAAGAAGATTGTTGTTGGGTTGCTCTGTTTTCTTCTTCTTTCCTCTTCCTTTGACTTCTTTGGATTGAGACAGAGTCACAATCAGTTCTTTAAAAACCACTCCCTTTGGTTTCTTTTACAGAGGTTGATCCTTCTTAGCCATTTGAGGCTTAAGGTGAGGTTTCTTGGCTGGAGTTCTCTTTTTGGTTTTGGGTTTAGGAGGAGGTGTAGGAGTAGAAGACAGAGAAAGTGTAGGAGATAAGGATGTGGCCACTGGAGTCTCTGAGACACTACCGACTGAATGAGTGGTTGAAGGTGAATGGGAAACCACATGAATCTTAGTTCTAGCCATTTGAAAAATGAAATGGAAACAACAGGAATCACAGATTTGCTGAGGATTGAGTGAGAAAGTTTCAGAGAGTTAGGGCACGAAATGAGAAACTTTAAGGATAAATCTTACCTTATAAAGAGGATTAAGGAGTTGTAACGACGATTTGAAGCAAACTGAGATGTTTAATCGATGGGTAACGGTCGGAGGTGAAGAGAGACGCCCTTCGAGTGACCCAACGCTTCGAGTGAAAGGAGGAAGTGTGATAGTCTGAGCTATCGCATAACTGATATAAGTTCTAACACTCAAGTGACAACCCTAGTACTCAAGTGATATTCATACTGTGCTCGAGTGATATTCAGACAAATTTGATAAAACATGTAAAAGCGTACCTGATTTAAATAAGATTCTAAAGAATCCTAGTAGTAACAACTTTTTCATACCACATGCAATCACATAATATGTAAACAAATCATCTCATATCAGCAGCAACACAAATACACTCCACCCTTATCCCCTTTTACCGTCGGGAAGGCACACCGTCCTAACCCGAACCGTTGTTAGCGACTTAGGGACTATTGGCGTGGCAGTGCATACGAATAGCCTTACGGCTCACATATAGCCTTTCGGCTTTCACAAATGGCCCGTCGGCCTTCACAAATAGCCTTTCGGCTCACAATTAGCCTTTCGGCCCATATAATAACATATACACACCCTAACCTCATCCCCTTTTACCGCCGAGAAGGCACACAGCCCTTACCCAAACCGTTGTTAGCGACTCAGGGACTATTGGTAAAGCAGTGCTTCACACAAATTTTCACAAAACTTGCAGCATACGAAACCCATTTCATCACAATGATATAGCACACATACAATGTATCACATAGGATATAAAGAAAGAGTCACTACCTGTATCTTTCTTGACTGGCTCCGGTACCGTGGCCACACGAGGGCAACAGATGTCAAATCCTATATTCAAATTAGGGACAACCAATCAATCTCTTTTCCATATGTATATTTCAATAATACTCTAAGTTGGTTATCATTTAGGACTCTTTAGGTGACCACTAGAGGCCTAAACATATGCCTAAAGGATTGGAAGACACTACCCCAAAGACTCCTTTTTCAAAGGCAAAACACTGATTTTTGACAGCCTCACTCGAGCATTGGTACGGACAGCACTCGAGCACAAGAGAGTGAGAGGCAGCGAGTGAACACCCGAGAGCACAAAGAAGCTTTCAGGAACAGGCTCACTCGAGCACACTGGACCTCACCCCGAGTGAAGGCCAAATGCCTCACTCGAGCACCTGCGAGTGAAGTCCAGGAAGTGAGGACCCGAGAGCATACAAGCTCTCAAGGATTAGGATCACTCGAGCACAACCATATGCACTCGAGTGAACAGCACATACCCGCGAGTGAGAAGGCACACTCGTGCACCTTACCCGCGAGTGACAACCCGAGAGCAACCCCTACTCTGGGCTTACACCATCACTCGAGCAGACCCAAGCTCACTCGAGCATGATCTTCCCTCACTCGAGCACAAGGAAATGCACTCGAGATTCCTTCAAAGAACCCCAACTATCACTCAAGCAGAAAAGGGAAAATTCTCACATCACTCGAGCATAATCATCCCGTGCTCGAGTGTTGTGCATCAGAGACCAAAAACGCAGATCATCTCAGCAAACACCAGATGGTCAATTTTACTCCCAAATGGTTCCCAAATTCTACCAAAAGCTCACACCCACTTGGCACTAACTAGGGAACACATTGGCCACTTAAAAAACACTCCAAAACTAATTTGACCACAATCAAGCTCTTAAGTCTCTATCACAACAAACATCCCATTTCCCTTAACACACTTCCAACATTCCAAACTAAATCAAATGCTCATATATTTCCACAATAAATCATTTCCAATCATCAGTCACAATGAACCTCATATATCCAGAAATAGGCATAATTAGGGCAATTTTCCAGATTTTACCAAATTAACCAAAAATCACAAACAATATATCCAAAATGCACTAAATGTCTACCTCTTTACTTTGCCCAACCCAGAATCTTGATTCTTCAACTTCCAAATTCAACCAACTCACAAATCAACACTATTTCAAGATTCTGAAATTACCACAATGAAGCTCTCAATGAGATGTATATCTTTAGAGAAAAGGATTAGGGCATTAGAGGATCATAACTCACCAAGATTCAAGCTTTTCTTCTTCCTCTTTCTTGCCTCAAGGTCGTCGGAAATATTGAGAAAAGAGAGAGAAAATGGTGAGGATGATGATGATATGCACACTCCTCCCTTTACCCACACTCAACCGAAAATGAGAGAGAAGGGAGAGAGAAAAGTGATATTTTGTCTCTTAGTGCATCATCCAAAGGCCCCCACCATGCCACATATCCCCATCTCAACCACTTCCACTATGAGCTCACATAGACACCAAACATAGGATTTCGACCCATCAAAAATGAATCTCAACCCTTGATCTTAAATACCACACATATTTATTCCAAAATTCACATTACATTAATCCCAATAGTGCTTACTTACTCTAATTACAACAATTCTCATAGTCATTAGCCCTAATCACAAATCGGGATATTACAACAGCTTGCTGTATTGCACATCCACATGAACATATGAACATATCACATATATCACCATAGCTGGGATCTATATAAAACATTTCACAACACGTAGCCCCACGGGCTAGATACTCAAACAGGAATCCATGATTCCATAATGCAGCCTCGGCACTTACAACGGCCGAGGTAGGTATCATGAGCATTGGCCCCTACGACGGCTCACATTGAACTGCTCGCGCTGTAATGCCCTGTGGCCGATAACACATTCGTAATGATAAACATGCATACCAAGTATCATACACAACATGAGAGAAGAGTCACTACCTTAATCCTTCCAGGCGTATCCTGGCACCTGTTTCTCCCAAGTAGGGCAAATGTCAAATCCTATATTCATAATTAGGGATGAAGAGTCAATTCTCTATTCCAATTCTCAATGACTTCTTAATACTTAATTAGTTATCATTATTGCTCTTTTAGAGTCATTAAATATCCCTAACAAAACTCCTAAAGGGTTGGAAGAACTATCCCAAAGATTCCCCTTTTGGAAGCATAAAAACTGATTTTTCACTGCTGCACTCGAGTGAATATAGCCTCACTCAAGTGTTGGTATTGACAATCGAGTGAAGAAGGCCTCACTCGAGTGATGGTATGGTCTGCACTTCAAGTGCTAAAAAATGAGGATAGAAAGTGTTTGCCCGAGAGCACAAGAACTTTCAAAGAAGAGGAGCACTAGAGTGAGGAAGACCTCAATTGAGTAACAACTTAACACTCGCAAGTGTTAAAGTGCACTCTTGAATTTTGGATGCGAGTAACAACCCGAGATGATAGATCATGCTGTCAAATACACCTGCACTTGAGTAAAAGGAGGCTCACTCAAGTGAGAACCCACAACACTTGCAAGTGAGGCAACACTCTTGCCTCTACACACAGAGGTGCAACAAGAACACAGAGAGCAGAAAGGAAGAACACACTAACGCACTGAAGTGATTTCACCCTCACTCGAGTGATATTCATCCCTCACTTAAGTGAACTCACCCTCACTCGAGTGATGTTCATCCCTCACTCGAGTGAGCTCACTCTCACTCGAGTGATTTTATCAGAAACCAAAAAACGCAGCAAAACTGACCACATTTCATAACACTTGCCCAATTGATCCCAATAGACCCAAAACTTCTACCACAACTACTCTCACACGAAAACACCCAAGGAATCCAATGGAATCATCAGAATTATCCAAATCCTACTCCATTATCATGCTTTGGTTTTGGGCAACATAATCATCCAAATTCCAAAATCATCCAAACATACCATTCCCATCCTCAATCAATCTATCTATCCAAAACTCATACCAAAACACCCATTTCTATACCAATAACATGCCAAACTACCAACGACACTATTCCAACGAAAATGGGCCAAAAATCTCATAAATTCAAATCTTAATCATTTGGCATAAAACATAGATAGAAGGATTGGTTTCACTTACCTTATGAACTTTCTCAAAGACACTTCTTGATTCACCAACCTTCAAAATTTTGTGTGGCACAAATCAATATCAATAGGCATACTATACACATCAAAATGAACCTCTCACTCCAAGGATCAACATTAATGAAGTGAGTTTGAGCAAAAGAGGATATTTGCTTACCTTAATCACAAGCTATTCTTCCTCCTTCTTGGGCAACAATGGCCGAATAAGAGAGAGAGATAGAGTATTAGGGAAGATGAAGAATGATGATGGCATACTCCCTCCGCTATGCTCAGCCGAAAAGAGGGAATAAGAGAGAGAAAATATTGTTTTCAGTTGCCATTTGACTTTTCCCCTATCTCTCTCTTTATCTTCAATTGACACATGTCACCTTCATATTGGCTCTCACAAACTAAGTCACCAATTAGCCACTTTGATCCCTCTATTAGCCATTTTAATTACACTTCTCATTTTCCTCTTAGCTAGTAATTAATTTCTCCCTTAATCACTAACTTATATCCAATAATTCCATTCTTTCCATTTTTCAATAATTATGGCATATTAATTAAAAATTGCCATAAAACACATAATAATTCCAATTAATTCACAAATATCCACAATAATTGTTATTAGCCCATAATCAAAATTTGGGGCATTACACCTATCCTATCTCCTTATTTGTAACCTACCAGCGCTTATCTCTAACAACCTCCTCCCTTATTGCTACTCTTGATTCCATTTCCACTCCTACCACACTTCACCAAGCCCGTACTCATCCTGGTTGGTGTGCACCAATGAAAGAAGAATTGATGGCCCTCGAAAAGGCTGGTACCTGGACTCTTGTCTATCTACCTTCTGGAAAGAAGGCTATTGGATGCAAATGGATGTTTGTTGTCAAAACTAAAGCTGATGGTTCCCTGGAGAGATTAAAAGCTTGATTAGTTGCCAAAGGTTATGCTCAAACTTATGGTATTGATTATTCAGAGACTTTCTCCCCGGTGGCCAAGTTAAACTCTCTTCACCTTCTGATCTCTCTCGCTGCTATCCATTATTGGGATTTGCATCAACTTGATGTTAAGAATGCCTCTCTGAATGGTGATCTTCTTGAAGAAGTCTATATGGAGCAACCACCTGGGTTTGTTGCTCGGGGGAGTCTGGGAAGGTGTGCTACCTCAGAAAATCGCTGTATGGTTTAACACAAAGCCCTCATGCCTGGTTTGATAGGTTTTGTAATGTGGTCAAGAAATTTGGATTGAATCAAAGCAAGTGTGATCATGCTGTATTTTACCAACAATCAAATGCGGGCATGATTCTTCTGGTGGTATATGTTGATGATATTGTAATTACTGGGAATAATACTTCTGGGATCTCACAACTTAAAATCTTTCTTAATTCCCACTTTCAGACAAAAGATTTGGGACTATTGAAGTACTTTCTAGGTATTGAGGTTCTACAAAGTAAGAAGGGCACCCTTTTAACTAAGAGGAAGTATGTTCTGATCTCTTAAAGGAGACTGGAAATCTTGGAGCTATGCCAAGCAGCATTCCTATGATTTTGAATCTCTTCTTAGATCTTGATCCTAGTATGTTTGAAGAGCTTCCTGATGATTTGAAGAAGAAGATTGATCCAGAGAAATTGAGGTCGTTTCCGTTTCTTGAGAGATATAGAAGACTCATTGGGAAGCTGAATTATCTAACGGTAACTTGTCCTGATATAACCTTCTCAGTCAGTAGGCTCAGCCAATTCATGGCATCACCAACAGTGGCACAATGGGAAGCTTTAGAACATATCTTGCATTATTTGAAAGGATCTCCAGGTCTTGGTATTCTTTATACAGATTATGGGCACACTAAAGTCGAGTGTTTTTGTGATGCGGATAATGCAGGATCTAAAGCCACAAGACGATCCACTATAGGTTACTGTGTGTTTGTTGGTGAAAATTTGATATCTTGGAGAAGTAAGAAGCAAGGGATTGTGTCAAAATCAAGTGTAGAAGCAGAGTACAGAGCCATGTCACAATAAGTATAAGAAATTATGTGGGTACTTCAACTCTTGAAGGAAATTGGCATTTTCACAACATTACCTACAAAACTATGGTGCGACAATAAAGCAGCACTTCATATAGCATCGAACTCTGTGTTCCATGAACGCACCAAACATATTGAAATGGATTGTCATTTTATTCATGACAAGATTAAAGAAAATATTGTATCTACAGGGCATGTGCAATCAAACGACCAACTGGCAGATCTTCTGACAAAAGCCTTAAATGGGACACAGGTTGAGTATCTTTGTAACAAGTTGAGCATGATAAATATATATGCTCCAACTTGAGGGGGAGTGTTAGAGTATGTGGAATTAGATCTCGTAGGATCAGGAAATGATAGAGTAGGTGAAATCAAATCCCATAGGATCAGGACATTGACTAACGTTAGGAAACCATAGAAAAACGTAAATATCTCATGTGTATATAAACTCTTCATCGTATACTCATAATGTAAGATTTTCTGAACATTTAAAACTCTTCACTTTTCCTCTCGATGAAAAGTTTTTAGTTTTTGATGCTTCAATCGCTACTCTCAATCTGTGCTTAGTTCTTAGACACACGCTTGATTTGTGGCTTTACGGGTTGTTAGCTGTTTGTTTCACTTCTTTAATTTTTTGAAATTTCCTGACAATCATAAACATATTTTTGGCAAAAAGCATTTTCTTAAAGAAATTATGGAGAGTGCACATTAGCATATAATTGCGTTGTTTATCTCCCATATATAAACTTTTATTTTGAGTGTATCTTTATATTTCCTTTAGTATGGTTGAATAATGTTAAAGCTTTGACAATGAGGTAGGTTTCTATTATTTTTTCCACCTTAGGTTGTAATGATTTTTGCATAGTACAAAAAACCGGACCGGACCGGTTGGTTCAATCGGTTGAACTGGTAACCGGTTAGTAGTCCGGTCTGATTCAACCATCAAACCATGAGTCAGTCAGGAATAGGTCGAACTGGTCAAAAACAGGTTGAACTTGTCAAAACCGATCAAAATCGGTGGTTTACTGGTTGGACTAGTTTCCTTTTCATTTTTTTAAATTATTTTTTATTTTTCCAATTATTATCTCGTGCTATATTTTAGGGAAAACTAAAAATTTAAAGACCAAGATGAAGAGAAAAGTAGGTAAAGAAAGAATAAATCTAAAAAAGAAGAAGATAATGATGAAAAAAAACTATTTAAAAGGATATATTAATTATAGGAAAGGAGATATCATTACATAAGTATAACCATCATAACTAATACTAATAAATTTTAAGCATTTTTTCTAAAGATCTTCATTTTTATCTATAGAAGTTTAAAAATATATTAATATATATATTGTAACCAATAAATTATAATATTTTAATATGACCGGTTCGATCACTGGTTAGACCCCAGTTGACCCATTAACTCTTGAACCTGCGCCGTGACCGGTTCATTGCCTGATCCGGTTTTTGGTTCCTTGGATTTTTGAGAAATTTGTATTTATTTCAATATATTTTGAGATTTCTTTCTTTGTAGGAGAATGTTGCAAGGCTTCACCAAAACGGAAATTAAATGAGGAATGATAGGATGAAGGCATTGTAACGGCTCTAATTTTGTTTTTCATTTTGTATTTATCTATTGAAGAAAGCAACAAATGAATCAAAATCAAATTTTTTTCCCGTTTAGTCCGCTTCATCATGGAATCATAATATTTTTCTTATCAATAATCAATTCTTTTCAAGGTATTAAAACTCAGACCGAGCATTGAACCGGTCGGGGTACTAAGTTAAGGGTAAGTGGGTCAGACCGGGGGCAAACCGATGAGAAATTGAAAATTTTAAACTTATAGTATGAAATTCTAAAGAAAAAATTTTTAAAAATTCTTTTTTTTTTTTTAAATATGAACCAGGACCGGACCGGTTTACGGGTCGGTTCACCAGTTTCCAGGCCGGACTGGCCGGTCCGGGTTCAATAACCCTGATTGGTTTGTTAACATGTGACGTGATAACCATACGGATGAGTACGATGACCACATTTTCCACAGTAGCTAGGTTTTAATGGCTACTGGACCTTTGCTTAAATGACCTACCCAAATCTATCAAGTAAGTAAAGTTGATACACTTCATTCTAAACTTCCGCTTAAAACAAAATATATTGATTTGGAAATGTTTGAAAATTTTGGAGTTCAAGACTCTATGGTAATTAAATTTGCTAGAGGCGTGTAATTATTTGTTTAATGAGAATCTTAGTTTTTGACTTCACGCAGGGGAACGGTACTGTAAAAGTGCAATCTTGGTTTCTAATAAGTACAATTTTGGAGGAAGAAGGAATGAGAGAGTTCAGTATAAAAGATTCTTATTCGTATTGTTCACTGTTTAACAACAAAATTAAAACCACCTTAACAACGTGAATCCTAGTTGATCGATATAACAAGGACAAACATTTTTATTTCATCATACACATGAGATGATAAGATAGAACCAATTACGATAGAAGCTGAATTCCTACTCAAAACTCACAAACCAAACACCGTGAATCCTCCATCAACATTAATGGTCTGTCCTGTTATGTAGGAAGCTGCAGGTAAACACAAGAACGCCACCACGGAAGAAATCTCACTTGGCTCCCCAATTCGTTTTTGAGGAATTCCTCTCATGAAACCCTCAAAAACCTTTTCATCTTTGAGGTGCTACAAAAACAATAATGGCAAAAATAATATTGTTAAGAATCACCAATTACTAGTAGTGATGTGAACACTGGTCGAAAAAAAAAAAGATGTGAACACAGGACTACTGGACAACGTGACACATGAACTTCCACAACAAAATGAGAAAACAATAATCACTTGTTCAGCAAGAGGCGTCGCAGTGATGCCTGGCGCGACACAATTAGTCCTTATATTGTCTTTTACCCACTCACATGCCAAGTTCTTGGTTAGTTGGATCACTGCTCCTGCATTTTAAAATTTGGTTGATTAAGTTCTAGATGAAATAATTCTCGCTTGGGCTCTTTATTATACATTTTCCCCTTGTTAATTGATAACTTTTTGTTGAAAGACACTGATTTATAATAATAAAAAAATTGATTACCTTTTGCTGCACTATAAATGGATCCTACATTTAAAGCTGACACACCGGCAATGGAAGATATGAAAACGATGCTTCCAGATTCTGAAGCTTTTAGAAGAGGATGTGCAAGCTGGCTCATGTGGTATGCAGATTCTAGATTTGTACTAACTAGAAATGAGAAATCTTCTGCTGTGTATTCCAGAGTTTGTTTCCTTATGTTTGTTCCCACATTGTTCACCTAATAATAACCCAAGCATACAAATAATACTCAGACATTAGATTGCCAAAATAATTTGATAATAATCACACCCAAGACTTTTAGAATCAAGAGACTAATGATCTAAAGTAATCACAAAACTTAAAAAGTAACGTGTATATATATATCTTGCTTTTTGATCCGCAAAAAATACTTATTGCCAAAGAGGTATAAATAATAAAAATATATATATCAATAATACTCGTTGTTTTTTATTTATACTTCCACAACCTGAGCTCTACAATACACTGACTATGTATAGACGCAGTTAAAACAGAGAGTTGTGAGCTACAATAGGAAAAAAGAGAACACATAGGCATGGGTATACAGAATTCTAGAAACTTACAAGAACCCAACAGCCAGACTTCATAGGTGAGGCCATATATTAGAGCCTGACAGCTATCAAACAATCGACCTAGAAAAAAAAGACGGTGACAAATTTGAAATTTACTTCAAAAGTTTCAAGATGATGTATATGTCCTTTATTTATTTATTTTTTTCGCCAACGTTCATAATGATCTGTCAGATTTGCCTTTAAGCGATGTAAGAATTAAGTTTGTTTTACCAACGTCCGTTTAAGACAATACTAAAATACTACTTTCCACAAAGTGACATGAAAAGCCGTCTCTAAACATAGAGCAGTGCTTGTTAAGCCTAGAGGCCTCTAATATGCTTTCTTTTTATTTGCTTTTTAATGCCCCTTAAAATTTTATAACTTCTCAAGTGTTTGTTCTTTTTTCTTGTGATAATTAGATTCTATATAAAATAAGTAGTATTTTAATATTTTATGGAAAAAAATAGTTAATTTTTGAATTTTTTTATGATTTTTCAAAAATAAAAAAAAGCGCAATTTTAAAGTATTTTGTCTTTAAAAAATTCAAACTTCATCATTTTATGTTCATAAGATATCAAAATGTCACTCATTTTATGTAGAATATAATGATCACAAGAAACATGAACAAATCTTTTAAGAGGTTGGGGCATCACAAGGAGCATTAGAGAGAGGCACCAGGCCCCAAACCTTGTTTGCTATTCCCTTTAGTCTTTAATGTATGACGTAATTGGGGAGTTAATCTTGATCTTAAATATAAGATTTATTTTTCATATTTATTAATTTTTTTTCTAATTTAACCATGTTACCTACAACAATAATCAAGTAAGAGAAAAATAGAAGGAATTAAAAATGTTAGAGTGTTTTATAACAAACATGTTATATTCACTAACTTAATCAACTTTTCATAATCTAATAAAATTAGGTCTTACACTATAAAACAGAGGAAGTATATATAGTTACTAACAAGGATATGAAGTTTGCCGTGAAACACAGAGGAGACTTTAGTTATAAGATCGTGTCTTTGTGTAGGGGACACCATGTCGCATACAGATCCGATAACTTTAAATCCCTGGGCAGTCCATCGCTGTAAGCATTCATTAAGCTCAGACTCGTTCCTAGAGCAAGTGTATACAGCAGCCCCTAGCTGTGCCAGCTCCTCCACAATAGCATACCTAAAAATTGTGTGCATATATATAAGCATTTATTATTCAGTATAAAAATTTAATAATTAAACAAACTGTTGGGAGAGCTCTTGTGAAAAATATGATATTTATTATTTTGTGAAAAAATCAAGAACAAGAAATGAGAGAGAGAGACCCGATTCCTTTGGTTCCACCAGTAACGAGAGCGTTCATGCCGTCAAGAGACCATCTTCGGTTAATGTTTGCCTGACCTGCCATTATTTCTTCACCTTTTAATCCTTTATACTCTCTACAACTCAGCTTTCAACAATAATATTTGGTGATTCTTTACGCTGCTTAAATGGATTATATACGATGGAAAATCCGCAATGGTAGTGGGGAGATGTAAGGAAGGTTTTATCGAAATAACTGAGCCACACAGTGGTCAGCTGGGCCACAATAATTATTTATATCAAAATAATTTGTGATTCTTTCCTATGCTTAAATGGGTTATATATACATGGAATTTTTTTTTTTTTTTTTTGATAATCTATATACATGGAAAATTCCCAGAGATAGGTTTGGAACAAAAGTTCAATCCAAATAATTGGGCTACATAGTCTTGGACAGCTCGACAACAGTGCAATAATTTTCTCCACTTTTTTTTTATGTTATTATCTCTGGTCTTAAATATAAGATAATTTTTTTAAGAGATTAAGGAAGATAAATAAGTTACTTAACCATATCGTATGTTGTGTATGATTAAATTATATATTAATTTATAAATCAGACAAATTAGTTTGGAGAAAAAACAATAAATATAAATATTTTAATGTATTTTAATTAGCTTCTTTAATCTCCTCAAAAAAGTCAACTGGATCTTATATTTAATCAGGTCAAATAAGGTATGACATTGGACAAATGCAGAGGAAGAATTAGGTAAGGTTAAACATAAATAGATAAGGTATATATTTAAAGGACATATAATGATTTAATAGAAATAGTTTATTTATGTTTTAAATTTAATTTTACACATTAATGAAGTATTTAAAAAAATTGTGAACCGATACCATTTAGGAGTGAATTAAGTATAGTAAGTAAATTACAATTAGAATATTTTTAAGATCCTAAAAGATTGATATTAGCAGTATGGAACTATGGATCTATTTAAATATTTATATATAATTAGTTTTTAATGTTGCAATAAATTTTTTAAAAAACAAAGGATAAGGTATGTTCGGTGGGCAGACTCATGGCTTGTAAAAACATAATAAATGCAGGAATTACTAGATCATTTTTCTCATATCCAAATTATTAAAACACTTAAGAGTGACTTAAATGATTTAAAGATTTTTACTCCAAGTCACATATTTGTAGAAATTAACTG
This sequence comes from Inga laurina, assembly GCA_963855925.1. Classification (NCBI taxonomy): domain Eukaryota; kingdom Viridiplantae; phylum Streptophyta; class Magnoliopsida; order Fabales; family Fabaceae; genus Inga; species Inga laurina. The sequence continues at coordinate 24,862,452 of OY979707.1, forward strand.
CCATTAATTTAGCTGTTAAAAATCTAATTGCCATTTCCCCTATACTTTATATTGTATAAAAAAATTATAGTTGATGCGTCCTAAATCATTATCATTCCTGGCTATTCAAAATTTTAGCAGCAGATATGGAATGACAAGCTGTTTCAACAAATTGCCAAAAAGGAAAAAAAAAAAAAAAAAAAAAAAAAGAGGCGTGTGAAGTTAAAAGTTGTGGGGAACGTGCGTGGCTAAAATTATTACACGAGGACGAAAAAGCAGAGAGAGAAATGGATGTGAAAGGCATGGGGTCTATCAGTCGCATGAAGCTAATTGGGCATGGGGTCTATCAGTCGCATGCACACTTCACATCCATGAACATGCGTGCTTCTTCTTATCTTCTTCTTTTATGCTGCTATGTCATCTTTTGTATCACTTTTCAACCACTCAATCTTGTATGTGAGATAGAAAAGGAAGAAGAAAATGATAATTGAGGATTCTATGATTTGAAGATGATCAAGGATACTTGATGATTAATGAGACGATTTTGATATTTGATTTACTGCTGCCTTTTTTTGCAAGACAAAATACCCCCGCGCATGGCATGGACACATAAAACTTAAATTTTAAAGATATATAGATCATTTGGAAAAGATACAGTTAAACACATCAAATCAGACATAATATAAGCATTAACTTCTCAAAAGTTTTGGCGATTCTTTACGATGCTTAAATGGGTTATTAATAATGGAAAATTCGGAATGGTGGTGGGGACGGGAGATGTAAGGAAGGCTTTATCGAAATAATTGAGCTACACAATGGTCAGCTGGACCACAATAATTATTTATATCAACATAATTTGTGAAGGATTTTGGGCATATCTGAAATATAATTGACTCGTTGAAGTATATATAAAATCTGAATATTGGTATGAACTCATATCACATTATATAGCAGATTCATCATATAAGAAGAGAGCAAGAGAGTGTGACTCTCATAAACTGATATAATCCCATCTCTCACGTATATGTTGGTAGTTACCATGATTTAAATTTTAAATCATAAAGATAAAATCCTCCTCATTTGAATCTATGTCACTCTATATTTAAATAATAGATACACTCGAATTGGGTTTGAGCTATAATTTATCAAAGGTGGATCAGATATATTCCAACTATTTATTTAGAATATTTATATTTTCACTGTTTATATGTTTAGCTATAAACTTCTGTGATTCTTTCCTCTGCTTAAATGGGTTATATATACAGTGGAAAATTGCCAGAGATAGGTTTGTAAGAAAAGTTCGGTCCAAGTAATTGAGCTACGTAGTCTTGGATAGCTCGACAACAGGACAATAATTTTCTCCACCTTTTCTTTTATGTTACTAACTTTTTTTAAGAGATTAAGGAAACTAAATTAGTTACTTAATCATATCATATATTGTGTATGATTAAATTATATATTAATTTATAAATCAGATAAATTAGTTTGGAGAAAAAAATAAATATAAATACTTTAATGTATTTTAATTAGATTCATTAATCTGTAAAAAAAAATCAACTGGGTCTTATATTTAGGACAGGAGGAAGTATAATATTTGGTCATCACTGTGACTCTTTTTAAGGAGCTAGAAAGTCATTTGTGATCAAAAGAAAAACTTTAAGAATCAGGTCAAAAAAGGGAGGACATTGGACAAATGTAAAGGAAGAATTAGGTAAGGTTAAATATAAATAGATAAGGTATATATTTAAAGGATATATAATGATTTAATAGAAATAGTTAATCTATGTTTTAAATTTAATTTTACACATTTATGAAGTATTTAAAAAAATGTAAAACGATACCATTTAGGAGTGAATTAAGCATAGTAAGTAAATAACAATTAGAATATTTTTAAGGTCCTAAAAGATTGATATTAGCAGTATGGATCTGCACCGCGCCCTTCTCTCTTTTCTCTCTCACCGTATCCCCTTTCTTCCCATTTCCTTCTTCCTCCTCCTCTCGGTGAAGTTCTTTCTATCTTATCTTCTCTTTTACTTTCTTTGCTCTCTTTCTTTTGGTCATCCTTTAGCAACGTCATTCAGCAAGTATAATTTCTACACTTAATATTTAATTTTGATATAAAACTTTTGTTCTGCAATAGCTAATATATTTAATAATATGAATTTAAATTAAAATACAAGATTAGAGAATTCGAGAATTTTGGGAAATTGGATAGTTCAACATATAATTGGCTATATTTTAATAAATTAATTGAACTAGACGCTTAAGGATCGGAATTCAAAAGAGCGATTGAGCACTAAAAGCCTTTAAAGACTAACGCTCTGTTTGGTTCGAGGGAAATGGAGGGGATGGGAGGGGAGGGGAGGGATTTTGTTCCCCTCCCCTTGATTGGCAAGGGAAAGAATTTAGGAGGGAAAAGAAAAATTTTTGAAATTTTCCTCCCTCCCTCCTCAATTTCCTCCCCCCCTAAATCGGACGGATTTGGAGGGGAAGTTAACTTTTTCATTTTATTGGACTAAAATACCCTAACAATTTTTGTGAAAACCCAACACTACCCTTGCTCATTTTTATTTAAAACCAATCAAGATCTTTTGTAAGAAAAATCTACTTTTCCTTTAAGTTCATATTTTAAATCTTTTTACCTTAATAAATATATAATGTTTAAAATAAAGATAATCTTCTAACTTTTATTTTTAAACACTTAAAAATTTATAGGAAAATTACAATCAGGTCTCAGACAAAAGAAAAAAAATTAAAAAATGGACATATATTTAAGAAATAGTGTTGATTAGTAAAAATAATAATAATTGGAATGGATAGAAATTGACTAAATGTGTTTAACATATGTTAAAATATCTCCCCTTTCCTTCTTTCTAATAAGGGTAAAATTGTCCATGTCAAAATAATTTCCCTCCCCTCCCCTTCTGAACCAAACAAGGTAACATTAAAATTCCTCCCCTCCCCTCCCTTCTAATCAATCCAAACGAGGTAATATTAAAATCCCTCATATCCCTTCCCTTCCCCTTCCCTCCATTAAAATCCCTCCCATCCCTTCCCCTCCGTTGAACCAAACATAGCCTAAAAGGAGAAGGTTTTAGAACCTTTTCTTTTCTTTTTTTTCCTTCAAGTTTTTAGAAACCTTTTCTTATTATTAAGATTTGATTAAAACATATATCAAATATAAAAATTTTAAATAGTTTTTATCAAACCCTAATAATAATATGACGCATGAAACGGCTCATATGCGTATACACACTCATATATGATGGGCAAAATTTTTATTTTCAAACCATAAGGATATGTGTCGTGCCAAATTAAGCAAAAAGAAAATGCGAGCGATCTAACTGTTTTTAAGAAGTAAAAATAAAGTGATTGGGCACATAATAAATCCATTTTCATCTCAAGGTGTGTTTGGATTAACTGTGGTAGAAGTGATTTTTTTTTTTTTTCAATATGACTTTTACAAAATCAAGTTAAAGTAGAAGTTAGATAATGTGATATGATTTATGTTTTGATTTATTTTTAGAAAAATGTTAGTTTGACAAAATGAAATTTTTTTTGGATCATATATTGAAAATTGAAATTAGATGTAAAATGAAAAAAATTGAATTTTATAAAATATACATTTATATGTATACAATTTGATAACTTTAAGAAAAATCTTGAAATTGTAATTATAAAGAAAAAATATTTAATATCTTATTGAAAAAAATTTGTGTATATTAAAAAAATTAATTGGATATATTTATTGTATAAAATTTTATATGAATTATAAATCAAGAATGTCAAATTTTACAAATAAACAATATACCCTCTTATCCTCTTTATAATAAACAACTATTAAAACTACCTGGTTCAAAATATTAGTTAAAAGCAATAAATATATAAAATATATATTTTTTTCAATTATACCCTTATTTATGAGGCTAAAGTATACTTTTAGTCGTTGAAGTTTTACAGGAAATATATTTTTAATCTCTTAACTTTATAAAATATACTTTTTGTCCTATATTTCAAACACCCTTAATATTACTAATGAAAAATATTGACGTAACAAACTCAAGTGATAACTATACAACTGACAAAGTATATTTAAGTTTTAATTTTTTAATATAATATATATAGATTATTAAAATAAAATAAAACGACAAATCGTTGCAAATGAAATCGATGTTTTGCTATTTATATTATTAAACTAATATATTTAGATTATTAAGCTAAAATTTTTTAATACAGTCAAAGTTTTGATATTGACTGCTTCATTAGGTTTTTAGATATTTTTCAATTTACACATATTTTAAATTTAAGATTAAATAGCATTTAATTACACAATCATCACTTAAGTTTGTTGCGTCAACATTTTCTGATAATAACATTAAATGTGTTAGAATTATAGGATTAAAAGTATGTTTTACAAAGTAAAGGGACTAAAAATATACCTCATATAAACTTAAAGGACTAAAAGTGTACTTTAGCCTATTTATAAAGAGAGTACATGAGAGATAATGAGTGAAATATATTAATTAAGTTTTAGCAAAAAAAAAAAAAAGAAGAATATATTAATTAAGGCTAAATTATACAAAATCTTCCTGAACTTTGGATTAGTTGCATATAACCCCTATGACATTTCAAAGTTTTATTTCAACCCCCTGACCATTTACTTTATTTATTATTAACCCATTGTCGTTAACTAACCGTTAACTTGTCAACGAAAAAACTATCACGTCAAATTAAGATATCCTACATGGTATCCTAAACTTTGACCAATTATAGATAAATTCCCTAAACTTTGATCAGTTTACACATAACCTCCATAACATTTCAAAATTCAAATTTAACGCCCATAAAATATTGATTTATCATATTAAATTTCATATAATTACTTTTATCATTTTATTAAACTTGTTAAGATTTTTACTATATTTTGTCAATTAAAATAGTTTTTGTAAGGCAAAAACTAGAAGAATAATATTTTAAAAAATAAGAAAAATACAAATGTCATAATTTATAAAACATTTACTTGTTTTATTGGGGTAATTGAGCATTAATAGTTTAAATATTATATTTGCATTAAAGGACAACTTTTGCCCTAATTAATTCTTTATTATTAATGCTTATTTTTTCTTGAACCAAATGTCCAACATTCATTTTTATAGTTTTAAAATATTATTCTTCTAGTTTTTTCCTTACAAAAAAGTTATTTTAATTGATAAATGATAGTAAAAATCTTACTAAATTTATTAAAATGATAAAAGTAACGATTTGGTTTTTAATCTTATAAATCAAAGTTTTAAGAGAATTAAATTTAAATTTTGAAATGTTAGGGGTTTATTTGTAATTGATCAATGTTTAGTGGGCTATTTGTAAATAGTCAAAGTTTAGGGGGTTTTATGAAATTAAGTAATTAATTTACATAAGATGTCATGTATTATATCTTAACCTAACGTGGTAATTTTTGTTAAAAAGATAATGGTAAGTTAATGGCAGGAGGTTAATAATAAAAAAAAAATGTCAGGGGGTTAAATTTAAACTTTAAAATGTCAGAGGTTATATGTAACTAACCTAAAGGGTTTTGTATAATTTAACCTTAATTTAATGAGGGTATAATGAGTTTAAAATTTCATAAAAAAAAGATTTATTTCTTATATATATATATGACTATTTTTATGAAAGAGATTGTTGCATATAAAAAAAGACTACAAGGAGTATTACGTAACTAACTTAATTTTTTATTAATTATCCCATAATTTTAGTACTATGATTAAAAAAGGGGGGGGGGAAATCTCCACAAAATACCTCTTAAATTCCCAAACCCTCCCCAAAAGATCACATGACCTTACAAAAAGACATATTGGCAAGGGGGGAGGAATATGAGAGTTTAGAGTTTAGGTGTTTAAAATTGCCCATCAATTTAAAAATGAACACAGAAAAATCCCCTTATCGAAGAGCCGCCGCTGCTCGGCTACTGAAGCTCTAGGTTGCCAGTGGCTTAATTGGAGGATTATAATTTTCTTTATTCGGGGGGACCAAGGTGGTGAAGGGGGAATTTGAACCCGCCCCACCTTGGTTCCCAAACGGAGTTGTTTTTTTGTAATTATATTGCATAACGTTATATAATACAATTAAAAAAATGTAATGTTTTACTCCCTAACAATACTTATAACACGAATGATAATATTTATAAAAGTATTTACTATTTTAATAACATCATTTGTTATTATTACTTTTAACAAGTTTCACATTTAGAAAAACTTAAATTATTAAGTGAGGGAATGAGAAATTGACTACGCATGTCATTTTGGTAATGATAAAAATTATCAGTTCTTACTTATAAAAATTGACATATGTAGTTCATATTCCACTTCATCGCCCAATTAATTAGTTGAGTTTCATAAAGGTAGAACTTGTTAAAATAGCACAAAATGAAATTATTGAAGTTAAAACAATATTAATGACAGTTAAGATTCTTTAATTTTTTTAAAAAAGACCATGACTTTTTAGTGAAGTTAAAATTTATTAATTTAATTTTTTTACTCAAAACATGAAAGTTGTCTTTTTTTTTTTTTTTTTGGCCCAATGAAAGATGTCTATTGAAAACATAAAATATGACTAACAAAAAAAGTGAAAAACTCGAATGCTAATAATACGGCAGATGTGTACTAAAATTATTAAAGATGAATGTTGAACAAAATAAAATCAAAAAATTTTAATTCAAGCCAAAAACCATTGCCTTTTTAAGTATTTCGAAATTCCAACATTTTTAGCTGTTATTAATATTTTAGAAGTCCTTAAATATCAATTTTCTCATTTTCTACGACATAGTTTGATATGTTTAAATATGCTAGAAATCCCACTCAAATGGCATGTGCATCTAAGTACACCTAATCCAGACTCCCCCTCGCTAGTACTGCATAGAGGAAAACCTTCAAATTCATCTGTTTTGGAGTTTTACTTTTCTTTTTCTTTTTTAAAAAAACATCTTAAAAATCAAAGGATAAGGTATATTCGGTGGGTAGACTACTGGACTCATGGCTTGTAAAAACATAATAAATGCAGGAATTACTGGATCATTTTCCCATATCCAAATTATTAATTAAAACACTTAAGAGAGACTTAAATGAGTCAAAGACCGTTACTCCAAGTCACATATTTTTAGAAATTAACTGTCATTAAATTAGCTGTTAAAAATCTAATTGCCATTTCCCCTATACTTTATATTGGGAAAAGAGTATCTTTATTGATTTTCTTATCCATTTATTTTTTATTGAGTATATTTATCCTTAGATCAATTTTTAATGATTAAAATTTAATAATATGTAAAAAATAATATTATAATAAATATCTATCATGATAAATATCAACAATTAAAAATAAATCCAATCATATATACACTTAATAAAGATTAAATAAAAAAAATTAATAGAGACACCCACTTTATATTATATAAAAAATTATAGTTGATGCGTCCTAAATCATTGTCATTCCTGGCCATTCAAAATTTTAGCCGCGGATACGGAATCGCAAGCTGTTTGAAAAATGGCCAAGGAACGAAAAACTGGACCGGTTAATGAACCGGTCACAGCACAGGTTCAAGGGTTAATGGGTCAACCGGTAGTTGAACCGGTCATAACCGGTCATATTAAAATATTATAATTTATTAGTGATAATATATATCAATATATTTTTTAACTTCTATAGATAAAAATAAAGATTTTTAGAAAAAAAAATGTTTAAAATCTATTAGTATTAGTTATAATACCTATACTTATGCAAAGATATCTCATTTCCTATAATAATTATATCTTTTTAAATAATTTTTCTTCATTTTTTTTAGATTTGTTCTTTCTTTCTTTATTTTTCTCTTCATTTTAGTCCTTAACTTTCCATTTTGTCCTCAAAAAACATAAAAAAAAAATTTGAAAAATTTTTTTAAAAAAAAAGAAGAAGAAACCGGGTCAACCGGTTGGACCACCGGTTTTGACCGGTCCAACCGGTTCTGACCGATTTATTGACCAACCGAACCGGACCAGGGACCGGTTCCCGGTTCGACCGGTCGAACCGACCGGTCCGGTTTTTTGTTCATTGCAAATGGCCAAATAGGTGTGTGTTTGGATGCACTTAAAAAAAGCTATTTTGAGCCCAAACCATGGTTTGAGAAAAAATCATCCAAACATTCAAAAATTTTCCCAAACCATGGTTTTGAGCTCAAACCATGGTTTTGCAAAAATCATCCAAACACCTCAAATTTTCCCAAACCAAGGTTTTGAGCTCAAACCATGGTTTGGATCTCAAAACCATGGTTTTGAGAAAATCTAATTTTTTTTACTTTTTTCCATATGTGGACCCCACCATCTCACTCTAATTGGTCCTTTTTATTAATGTGGGGCCCACACCACATCTCTCTCTTCTTCTTTTTTTTGAATTTCACCAATTTTTCTTTAATCCTTTTTTTTTAAGAATTTTAAAATTTTAATACTCCCTTTTATCTTATAAAACCTATTTATCTAATTTGATTATATTAGAAAAATTAGTTAATCTACACACGAAGGTCCCATTTGGCAAATAAGTTGGTAATGAGGGATTTTTTCACAATTTTCCTATAAATTATTATTCTACTCATAATCTATTCTCCAAAAACTATTCTGCTCAAAATCTATTTTTCAGAAGCTATTCTCCATTTTTTCTCCAGAATCTATTCTCCAAAATCTATTTTCCTCATAATCTATTTTTCAAAAGCTAATCCAAACACACTCTAAAGACAACAATGATGAGCGCTGGGAAAGAGTACTTGTTTTCAACTTTGTTGGAATTTTAACGTAAAGATGGATGTGTTAAATGGAATAAGTTCTATATTATTTAGGAGAAGAAGAATATAAGTGTATGTATTCGTTTGGAATAGCTTATTTTTAGATAATAAGTATTTATAAATCGTGATTCACAGTATACGAAGTAAGTATGTAAGAAGAATTTTATCTCGACTTGCATAATAAGGATTTATTTTTTAAAAAATCGTGATCCCAAACATACCTTATATATTACTCCTTATGAGATTAGGTTAGTAAATGAGTTAAGAGAAGTGGATTCGTGCGTACAATAACAGACCGTTAGAAGGCAAATACAGTGGAAATGTAGCTGTTTCCTTCACCCCTACGTGTGAGTAAAATATAGACTGGGCAATAATACTTTTTAGATAAACCTAAAACTTATTTTATGGAAAATGGCTTAGAAAAAATCTAAAATTTATTTTATGAAAAATGATTTATTGAAAAAACCCAGTTTTTGAAGCATTTTTTGAGCCAACCTTTCACATCCATTTCTGTCTCTGCTTTTTCGTCCACTTGCAATAATTTTAGTCACACACGTTCCCCACAGCCTTTAACTTCACACGGCTGTTTTTGTCTATTTGGCAATTTGTCAAACCGCTTGCGATTCTGTATCTGCTGCCAAAATTTTGAATAGCCAGGAATGACAAGGATTTAGGACGCATCAACTATAATTGTTTATCCAATATAGAGTGTGGGGGACATGGCAATTAGATTTTTAACAGCTAATTTAATGCAAGTTAAGTTCCACAAATATGTGACTTGGAGTAACGGTCTTTAAATCATTTAAGTCCCTCTTAAGTGTCTTAATAATTTGGATATGAGAAAAATGATCCAGTAATTCCTGCATTTATTATGTTTTTACAAGCCATGAATCTACCCAGTACCCACCAAATATGATTAAACCTTAAAAATACTCATTGGATAAAATATAAACAGTAAACACCCTAAAAAAATACTCATCCAAATTATAATCCAATCGGTTCAAAATGAAGCCGACGTTTACCTCTACATGTTTATGCAACTTGATCGGAAATCCGGTAGTACTCTGGTAAGCGAGACAGCACCAAACACCTCCAAATGAAAATCTAAGACCGTAAAAATGAAGCTTAGGATGAGTAGAAAAAGATTCGTAAAGGGTATTTTGAGAGAAAATGCAAATTTAGAGATGAAATTAGCTTTAGAACTCAAGATCAGTTACTTTTCATCTTCTCTTTTTCCTCTTTCATTTTCGGCTATCTTTTTCTGCTTTTCCTCTCCTTTTAGGGTAGTTGGACAAAATTAATAAGAGGGAGGAGAAATGATTAGCCAATTTGCCTAATTTACCCTTAGTTTGTATAAAAACTATTAAGATGTCATTCAATTGAATTTCAACCATTTAGTTTCTTTTCTCTTTCCTTTTTCTTTCTTCAAGTTGGTTGAGATATAAGGCCTTTTGGAAGAGGATATGATCTTAAAATATTACAATTCCTCCTCCTCAAATAATAATATTTTATTATAATTAATCAAATGTCTTTGATTATTTTATTATTTCTTCTTTCGCTTGGCTAAGAAAGGTTCCACATGACATGATTTGTGTCCAAGTCTTAATTTTCTCTTTCCCCTCTCTTGTTTGGACAAAACTTAAGGTCATTTGGGAAGAGATGTTGATATTCGATAAGTAAAATATTTGTATATTTATTTTTCCTTATATGATGATTTTATGGACAATATTTGAGATTAATGTAATAAATTTAGGTGTAATTGATAAATACAGGATGATTTCGGCATAAATATTTTTATTACTATTATAATATTTATTTGTTTTCTCTTTTGATAGCCATACAATAAGAGGATAAAGGAGACCAAAAAAGTGGATCGATGGGATTGAAAAAAGCTAATTACTGTAACATCGGTACTATTCACTAGGGTAACTATTCATTACGGACTATTCATGATAGAAGTGACTGTAGCAATGGAAGCACTGTAGCAGCACGCGCTTTTCACTATTCCAGACGCGGTTCACCGTAGAAACGCGCTTTTCGCTGTAGCAACGCGTTTTTGGGCACTGTAGCAACACGGTTTTTTTCCCTAATAGAGATCAAGGCCAAGCACAAAGGGAAGAAAGGTAGAGGCTTCATTTCTTAATAGGAAGAGATATTTTCTCTGATAGTTCTGAATAAATTGTGTTATTTTCTATATTTAATTTCATGTATTGTATTATTTTTTGCATGCCTCCTACATGGAAGGCTTAGTATTGTATTAATTTTTGCATGCTTCAAACATGGAAGACTTAGTATTGTATTACTTTTTGCATACCTCATACATGAAAGGTTTTACCTCTTAAATGGACGGCTATATTTCTCCATTTTTCATACATCTTTTGGCTGTATATTTATGTTTGAGAATTTAATATTCAAGTTAATTTATTTTTTATTTTATCATGATCTAAATTTCTATTTTCTTAGGGTGATGACGTAGCTTACTAATGACGGATTGAATCTTAACTTATTAAATCTAGTTTTAATTTTTTCTTCATGATTGAATTTTAATTATTATTCTTAATGCTTTCATTTGATTGGCCATTTTTTGAATGATTTCAATATGTATGTTGAAACCGGAAGGAGATATATGCGTGTAGACTCTATAATTAAAACCATAATTTGCACATGAAATATGAACATGTTCATATGAGTTGTGTAGTCTTACTGAGTTCTATAAATCTTAATGCATAATTAATTGCCTAAATTCATATAAGAATATATTGGATTAGCAGTTAATTATAGAATTGCTTGACCTTGGAAGAGAGAAGTAATTAAATTAGGGAAACTCGACTATCAATCATGTGGAATAAATTGAGCTAGAATAGATAAGTGATTCAATCCATAATTTGTTAAGTGAAATATGACCCCTAGGGCTTTTTCTCATAGTTGCTTGCACTAATATCTAATCATTTTATTTTATTTTCTCAATCACCAACTAATCGATCGACTAAATAGAATTAAAATTACCCATTTTGGTACTAGTGATTAATCCTCGTGGAAACGATACTTTACTCACTTCTGCATTACTTGATTACGATAGTGTACACTTGCACTATTTAATAGATCATCTAAACTCGTAACAAGTTTTTGGTTTCGTTGCCGGGGATTGTTGTCATTAATATCAATACCAAGTAATTTTAATACTAATTTGGTCTTCATATTACATTTGTTTTTCTTTTTGGTGTCTTGTATTTCTTTTCAGGCTTTTGCTTAGTGTATGACCAGATCGAAGGAGACTGAACTATTGCCTTTTGATTCATAGATTGAGAGAACTTGTTGAAGAAATCGAAGAGTTCAAAAACAGTCTACTTCAATTTTAGTCAATCCGATAGCAATTCCAGAGGGAGAAGCAACAGATACCAAAACACTATGTGACTATGCAACACCAACGGATTGAATCTTAACTTATTAAATCTAGTTTTTGGAGATCATGGCGTAGAAATTTTTGGAGAAATACTTTCCTTCAGCAAAAACCGCTAAATTGAGGAATGAAATTGCCTCATTCACCCAGTATGAATAAGAAAACCTCTATGAAGCATAGGAAAGATATAAGGAGTTGCTAAGGAGATATTCTCATCATGGGTTACTAAATTGGTAGCAACTGCAAACTTTCTATAGTGGGATGACGCACATCTCTAGAATTCTTGTAGATGCTGCAGCTGGATGATCTTTAATAGGAAAAAATATAGATGATGCTTATAATCTACTTGAGGAGATGGCAGCTAATGCATACCAATGGCCTTTTGAACGTAATATTTCAAAGAAAGCACTTGGAGTGTACGAGCTGGCTGTCCTTACAACTTTGACTTGTTAAGTTGCGTCTATATCTAAGCAAGTGAGCTCTTTGACAAACCAAACAATTAATATTCCTATTGAAGCCTGTGATCAATATGGAGGACATCATGTGAGCACGCAATGTCAAGAAGGACACTCATTCATGCCAAAGCAAGCTCATTCACTACATAAAAACACCCGATTTCTGATGGAATTTACGACAGAATTTGCGACGGAATCAGCGTTTCCGTTGGAATGGATTCCTTGGGTAATAATAGCTTCACAAAAAAGGAAACTTCTGACCGAATTTGTTTTGTCGCAAATTCCGATGGAATTTTTCGTCGCAAATTTTGACAGAAACCAATTCCGTTAGAAATTTCCGACGGAATCCAATTCCGTTACAAATTTCTGAATGAATTTGTTTTCGTCGCAATTTAAAAAAAAAAACAAAAATTTTTTAAATTTTTTGAATTTAAAAATGCCACATGTTAGCTCCTCAGAGTGCCACGTGTCCTTTCCCCTGGCTGCCACCTGTCCCCTCCTCTGGCTGCTACGCATTGCCTTCTCGTGCTGCCACGTGTCGCCTTCTCATAATTCCTCCAAATGCCTCTCCTCCTGTTCAAACTCGTGACCTCAGGGTGTAGATGCCTTCGCGCCCGAGTCTTTGCCAGTTGCACCAGAATAAACCTATGTTACATTGTTACATATTATTATATATATAATATTATCATATATATATATATAAATATACATACATATAATTAATTAATTATATACATATAATTAATCATTAATTAAATATAATATTATTAAAAATAATAAAAAATTTAATAAAAAATAAAAAATATTTATATATTTAAATTAAATAATTTTTTAATTAAAATTACTTAATAAATAATAATTTAATATTATAAATATTATTTTTAAAATAAAATTATAAATATAATATTAATAACATATATATTAATAAATAATAATATAATTTAAATAATTAAATTTAAATGTAATTATTTAATAATTAATATTTTAATTTTATAAATTTTATTTTTTTAAAAATTAATAATTTTTAATTTTTCAGACGGAATTTTCGACGGAATTTTCCATGGCAAATTGCGACGGAAATTTCCGTTGGAAATTCCATCAGAATACTTTGTGATGGAATTTTCCGTCGGAAAACTTTGCAACGGAAATTTTCGTTGGAATTTGCCACAGAAAAAATTCTGTCAGAAAATTTTCTAAGACAAATTCTGACTGAAATTTCCATTGGAAAACTTTGCGACGGAAATTTCCGTCAGAAATTCAGTCGGAAATTGCCATGGAAAAAAATTCCGTGGCTAAATTTGCCATGGAAAATTTCGTTGGAAAAATTTGCGACAAAATTTCCGATGGAATTTGTCACGGAAAAAATTTTATCTCAAATTTCGTCGGAAATCGAGTGTTTTTTTTGTAGTGATTATGTCGGAAATCAATGAAATGATCCATACTCAAACACTGACAATCCAGGTTGGTGAAATCATCCAAACTTTAGTTGGAGGAATAATCAAAATGTGTTTAGGCCGCAAGGGAATTACCAGCAACAAGCTCTTCAACCAGCAAATCCATCACAGTAAAAATTGAATGTGGAAGATGCACTAGCTCAACTAACCATGAATACATCTCAATTCATGGCTAGGATTGATGCAACACTCAAAAGCCAAGATGCCTCAATAAAGAACTTGGAGATCCAAATGAGTCAAATTGCAAATATGCTGAATTCCAGAAAACCAGGAACTTTACCAAGTGACACCGAAAGAAACCCAAGAGAGCATGTGAAGGCCGTTGCACTAAGAAGTGGGAAAGAATTGAAAGATCCTTTAATTAAAAAGAAGGATGATGGAGAACAGAAACAAATCTGAGAAGAACAGAAGGAGGAAGTACAAGAACAAAAGGATGATGATGTGATACAAGGAAGAATTAGCTTTCTAGTCAATCCTCCTCCATATGTACCACCAGTTCTATACCCTCAGAGACTTGCGAAGGCAAAGCTATACAAGCATTTGCAAAGTTTCTGCAGGTTTTCAAAAAGTTTCACATCAACATTCCTTTTGCAGACGCTCTTGCACAAATTCCCAGTTATGCAAAATTTGTGAAGAACATTCTTTCAAATAAGTGTAAACTTGAGGAATTTGAAACAGTTGCACTTACTGAGGAGTACAGTGCTATTCTCCAAAAGAAATTACCACTAAAGCTGAAAGATCCAGGAAGCTTTTGCATACCTTACACCGTAGGTCAATGTCACTTTGAAAAGAGCACTTTGTGACCTTGGAGCAAGTATAAACCTCATGCTTCTATCTGTCTACAACAAACTTGGTCTTGGAGAGGTGAAACCGACTACAGTTTCAATACTTCTGGCTGACCGATCAATAAAACATCTGAGGGGTGTCTTGGAAGATGTTCTGGTGAAAATGGACAAACTCATATTCCCAGCCGATTTCATAATACTTGACATGGAAGAAGACCAAGAAATTCCTATTATTCTTGAGAGGCCATTTTTTGCAACCGGGAGAACGTTAATAGATGTGAAATAGGGAAAGTTAACCTTGTGAGTTCAAGATAATCAAGTATCTTTCAACATTTTCAAGGTTTGTCCTTTCTAGATGAGGGTGACACCTGTTACAAAGTAGATACATTGACCAGCTGCACAAAAGACTTGGTGAACAAAATCTGCATGGATCAACCATTAGCAATGAGAATGGTAGATATATCAAAATCTACTAATCTAGAAGTCTTAGAGTAGATAAGGTACCTTAAAGAAAATTCCCCAATTTTTATCAAGAAACCATTTGAAGATCTTCGGGAAAGGTCGAGTAAGCCGGTACAATCAACAGAGAAACCACCAGTACTGGAGTTGAAAATACTGCCATCCTACTTGAAGTATGTTTATCTGGGAGGAAATTCAACATTGTCTAGCTAAAGACGTTAAAGAAAGGCGGCTATTTTGGAGGCAACCCAAAACTTCTTTCCTACTCTATCAAACTTCTTTCCTACCCTCTCAAACTTCTTTCCTACCCACCGAAACACACTGCACTGCGTTGAGAATTTTAGTTTCATTAGTTTCATTTTAATTTACCATGGAGGAATCTCTTGCAAAGCTTAAGAACAGGTTCCCCACTCTTCCCAAAGATGTGCTTAGGAAGCTCTATAGCTGTCGACTTGAAAGGATGAAGATATTCAAGCGTTTGGGCCTTCCTGAGGACATACGGTGGATCATTGAAGCTAAGGTATGTTTAGCAGGTGAGTTAAATAAATCAGTTGTTAAACTTTTGCTAGGAATGGGAAGAAGTTCTTACTCCAAAAAGAGAAGAGCTAAAAGAATAAATGTTTGTTATGAATGTGCAAGGTGCACATGTGATCAGCACTGTAGGAGTAAAGGTATAGTTTCTATAAATCGAGAAGATAAAATTAAATTTATAAAGGATGGACTAAGTACGGAGTCCTTGGATGATATCATTCAAACTCTTGAGACGCATTCGAGTGGTGATGTTTATCGTATTCTTCTTGATTTAGTGAACGCATTCAACCAAGAAAAATGGTGCTACTATCTTGGGAATCTGACGAAAAAAGACTCTGTTTTGCATTTTATAAGAAAACTAGATGGGAAGAAAATCCTCGATTCATAGAAATCGTTTAAGCCGTTAATGGATGTAAAACCAAAGGAAGATGTGAGCCAAAATCACAACTACTGTACATAATCATGCTTTTGTCTAATATGTCTTATCTTTTTAGCATCTTTTGTCTAATTTGTTTTATCTTTATAGTAACTTTTGAATTTCTTTCCTTTTTTTTTTAATTTCTTCATGCAATGGCCCATCGGTCATCTATGTTGAAAATTTTTTTCAAACTTCTTGGAAAAAATGCGTGATTTTTATGATTTTGTTGTCGCTGTTTTAGTGTTATATATATGTACTCTTTCACTTGTAAATATGTACTCTTCATTTGTAAATATGCATTCTCCTACTTGTGAACACAAATGGTGTGAGAGAAAAGAAAAGAAAAAGGGTATTATACAAAAATATAGATTTACATCTATCTGCATTTTTGGTGAAACTGATACGAGTAAGGATTTGAGAGTTTATAATGACAGCAAACGAACTTAGAAGTGCATTAGCCGCTAGAAAGATCAACTTTGTATACGGGGGAGGCATCAAGGACTAAGGGGAAGTGTGGTCATTTCTGCATTCATGAATGGAAGTAAGGGTTTGAGTGTAAGGGTAAAAGAGTTGGAAGCTCAAATTTTTTCCTTAGGACAAGATTTATAGGTTTCGAGCTTGCCTGAACGACTGGGACGAATGTTCTGCCATGCTTAAGCTTTCATTGCTTTACCTGGTGGTTTGGAGACGTTGGATGGCATTTCTAGCTTTGCATATTGGGTTAAGTTAAAATTTCACAAAAAGCCATTAGGATTGTTAAATGTTAATGGTTTTTATGATGATCTATTGTCTTTTTTTGATCATGATGTGGAAACAGGATTCATACCCCAAGCAACTTGTCATTCCATAATTTTTGCACCAACTGTTGATTAGTTGCTTGATCAACTGCAAACATATGAACCTCACCCAGATCTATTAGTCAAGCAAATAGGTGGGCAAACTTCAGATATTAGTCAGAAGCAGAACCCAGATACCACTCTTCGGTTGTAACTTTCCTTAATCTCTTGGTTTTACTCTTAGCATTTTGGCCTTACTTTATTGTGTGTTTATGTTCAAAAAAATAATTTCTCTGAGCTATAGAAGATATTGGGGACAATGTTTGATTTAGGTTAGGGGAGGAGAAAAAAAATTATATATTTAGTTAGTTAGTAAAACCATTAGATGCATGAGGTGTGGAAAAAAATGGCAGAGTAAGGAGTTATTTTTAATTCCTAAGACGCAATTTATTAGTTACATTTTTTTTTGTTCCTTCTTTCCAAAAAAAAAAAGAATAAAAGTAAAAAGAAAATCATCATGTTCAAGTGCTTTGTAATGATTTTAAAAAGTATATAAGTTTTAAGTATGGATCAATTGAATTTAGAGATTTCATAGCATGAATGAACAACTGATTGTTACA
Source organism: Inga laurina (assembly GCA_963855925.1). Classification (NCBI taxonomy): domain Eukaryota; kingdom Viridiplantae; phylum Streptophyta; class Magnoliopsida; order Fabales; family Fabaceae; genus Inga; species Inga laurina. Next base: position 24,880,135 of record OY979707.1, read on the forward strand.
ATTAGTGATAAATTTTGAGATTGAATGAGCTGAGTTTGAAAGCCCCTAACCGTGAGCTTTAGAGCCTATAATGATTATTTCTCTTGTGTGTGATATTCACCTATTAAGTTGTCACTCTCGAACTTGCTTTTAATCTGGTTGAAATTACATCTCATATGCATATTCAAAAATGATAAAGACATTCATTTTCTTTAGCCAGAGCTAAATAGCCAACATTGCAATTATATTGTTGCTAAGCTCCTTTGAGCCTAATTAACTGTTTCTTTATTTTCAACCCATTAATATATGTTGTAATGATATATTAAGTGCTCTTACCTTATTCGGAAGATTAGCAGAGCATTTGAAATTTTTGTGAAATGAGTTTTTGATAAGTATGGGGGTGTATATAATATCAACTTTAGAGTTGTAGAGTTTTATGCAAAAAGAAAAGAAAAAAAAAATAATGAAAAAAAAAAGTTAAGTATTTGAATTGTGGGTTGTTGTGATGAGATAAATTTATAAGTAGCCCATTTTTCAATTGTTCTATTAAATTTCTTAAATATAGCCTTTCATATTATGATTTACATTCCTTTTACCTTAACCCCATTACAACCCTTAATAAGTTCTTTTGATTTGAATTATGCATGTGAATTAGGTAGTTTTAGCAAGCCTATGGTAGTGCAATTTTTTTGTTGAATTTGAGAAAAACACTTACCCTTAAACACTTGTGAGATTGAGAGAATGAATTACACTTATGAATTTGGTTTATCCATTTTCAATTAAAGTTACCAATTTATAGTTTTGTTGATTCATGAATATTATGATCTCTTTATTTCTCAATTGTGTTTTTGCTTATGACTTGATACTTCTAATTTTGTTGGAAGCACTTACTAGTCATTCCTTGTCCGAGGACGTCCAAGAGCTAAGTGTGGGGGAATTTGATAAGTAAAATATTTACATATTTATTTTTCCTTATATGATGATTTTGTGGACAATATTTGAGATTAATGTAATAAATTTAGGTCTAATTGATAAATACATGATGATTTTGGCATAAATATTTTTATTACTATTATAATATTTATTTGTTTTCTCTTTTGATAGCCACATAATAAAAGGAGAAAGGAGACTAAAAAATTGGATCGATGGGATTGAAAAAGGCTAATTATTGTAGTATCAGTACTATTCACTGGGTCACTATTCATGATGGAAATCACTATTCATGACAAAAGTGACTGTAGCAACAGAAGCACTGTAGCAGCACGCGCTTTTCACTGTTCCAGACGCGGTTCACTGTAGCAACATGCTTTTCGCACTGTAGCAACTTTTCCCCTATAAATAGAGATCAAGGCCAAGCACAAAGGAAAGAGAGGGAAGAGAGGTAGAGGCTTCATTCTTTGATAGGGAGAGATCTTTTCTCTGACAGTTCTGATTAAATTGTGTTATTTTCTAGATTTAATTTCATTTATTATATTACTTTTTGCATGTCTCCTACATGGAAGGCTTAGTATTGTATTACTTTTTGCATGCTTCATACATGAAAGGCTTGGTATTGTATCACTTTTTGCATGTCTCCTACATGAAAGGTTTTACCCCTAAATGGACGGCTAAATTTCTCCATTTTTCATGTATCTTTTGGTTGTATATTTATGTTTGAGAATTTAATATTCAAGTTTTATGCAGTATTTATGAGGATTTCATTCTAGTTTTCTGTAATGTTAATTTATTTTTATTTTGTTTTTAATTTTATCATGATCTAAATTTCTATTTTGCTAGGGTGACAACGTAGCTTACTAATGACGAATTGAATCTTAATTTGTTAAATCTAGTTTTAATTTCTCCTTCATAATTGAGTTTTAATTATTGTTTTTAATGCTTTCATTTGATTGACCATCTTTTGAATGATTTCAATATGCATGTTAAAACCGGAAGGAGATATATGTGTGCAGACCTTATAATTAAAACCATAATTTGCATATGAAATATGAATATATTCATGTGAGTTGTGTAGTCTTACTGAGTTTCGTAAATCTTAATGCATAATTAATTGTATAAATTCATATAGGAATATATTGGATTAGCTATTAATTATAGAATTGCTTGACCTTGGAAGAGGCAAATAATTAAATTAGGAAAACTCAACTATCAATCATGTGGAATAAATTGGGCTAGAATAGACAAGTGATTCAATCCATAATTTGTTAAGGGAAATTTGACCCTATGGTTTTTTCTCATAGTTGCTTTTATATTATTTGCACTCATATCTAATCATTTTATTTTGTTTTCTCAATCACCAACTAATTGATCGACTAAATAGAATAAAAGTTACCCATTTTGATACTTAGTAATCAATCCTCGTGGGATCGTACTTTACTCACTTATGCGTTACTTTATTACGACCGTGTACACTTACACTATTTAATAGATTATCTCAACTCGTAACAATATTCAAAAATATCACTTGACATATTAATATTTAATTGCCAAATTAACATATGCTAATTTGAGTTTTATGCATGGAATGAAAAACCGGACCGGACCGACCGGTCGGACCGGAAAACCGGCGAACCGGTCCCAAGTCCGGTCCGGTCCGCCGCCTGTGAGGGGAGGAGGGTTGACTCGGCCGGTTCTTGAGCGACTCGGCAAAACCGCCAGGCTAGGCGGTTTGGCCGAGTCACTTGAAATTTAAAAAAAATACAAAAGCAGAATAGAGTGAGACGCGATCTTGCTGAAATGATCAGATTCAAAAAGACCGAAAAGGGAAAGACTAAAACTTGAGCAAGCAATCTCCTCTCGCAGACAAAAATCAGGTGACGGCGAACCTGTTCCCTAGCCCAGCATCCGGCGACGACGGCGACCCTGTACCCAGCTCAGCGTTAGATGACGACGGCGACCTGCAGGAGATGGAAGATGCTAAGACTGTGAAGGTTGATGAAGAAAAGGTGATGACAGGATCTGGTTGCTGAAGATCTCGTGAAAGGATCTGAAGATGATTTTTTTTTTAAATGCAGAGATTGGAAAAGGGAGGATCTGCAGATGAAGATAAAGATGATTTCGGAGAAGAGATAAAAGAAAAAAGAAAGATGGAAGAGGCAATATTGAAAATTCGAAGAAGATGATTTTGCCTCGGACTTCGGAGAATGGTTTTGCTTTGGATTCCTCCCTTTCATTTTTTTATTATTTATTTTTTGAATTTTGTGGCATTGAACTCCTCCCTTCCATTTTTGTATTATTTATTTGTTCAACTTCCAATGCTTTGAAAGTCGTAGAATGATCAGTGGATATATGTAGATATGCGGGCATATTTCTACTATGCGAAAAGTACTCACCTCTCATATGTTATCATTATTTAACATATTTTACATATATAAAATTATAAATGACCAAATTTATTATTTATTTAAATCAAAATTTCGTTTTTCATCTATCTTCAAATTATATTCATCACAATATTATACTTACCTATTTATATTAACATGGTAACATAATCAATTAATTTTATCTACAAAAGTTTAAAAATATAATAATATATATTATTACTAATAAATTGTAATATTTTAATATGACCGGTTCGATCACCAGTTCGACTCCGGTTGAACCATTAACCCTTGAATCTGTTCCTTGACCGGTTCATTACCCGGTCCGGTTTTTTGTTCCTTGGTTTTATGTCATCTTTTCATATTTGAACAAAAATGCCTCCACATGTCATAATTGGGACCAACTAAATATTTCCCCTCTTGTGTCCCTATTTGGATGAAAATTGTATAAAGAAAAGGGAGAATAAAATCTATCTTGCTTTATTGGGCAAATGAACATTTTGCCCTTACATTTTGTAATTAAATTGGGAAGAAAAAGAAAAGTAAAACTCCAAAACAGATGAATTTGAAGGTTTTCCTCTATGCAGTGCTAGGGAGGGGGAGATGAATTTGAAGGTTTTCCTAGATGCATATGCCATTTGAGTGGGATTTCTGGCGTATTTAAACATATCAAACTATGTTTCCCTAAAAACAAAATATCAAACTATGTCGTAGAAAATGAGAAAATTGATATTTAAGGACTTCTAAAATATTAATAACAACTAAAAATGTTGGAATTTCGAAATACTTAAAAAGGAAATGGTTTTTGCCTTGAATTAAAATTTTTTGAGTTAATTTTGTTCAACATTCATGTTTAATAATTTTAGTCCCAAGCTGCCGTATTATTAGCATTCAATTTTTTTCACTTTTTTTGTTAGTCATATTTTATGTTTTCAATAGACATCTTTCATGTTTTGAGTAAAAAAATTAAACTAGATAAATTTTAACTTCAGTAAAAAATCATGGTTTTTTTTAAATTAAAAAATCTTAACTGTCATTAATATTTTTTTAACTTCAATAATGTCATTTTGTACTATTTTAACAAGTTCCACCTTCATGAAACTCAACTAATTGGATGAGGAAGTGGGAAATGAACTACATATGTCAATTTTTACAAGTAAGAACTGACAATTTTTATCATCACTAAAATGGTAATACTTTAAAAAATGTCGTCATTCGCTTTATAAATGTAGTAAGTGATTAAAACATTACATTCTTATGAAAATTGACATGCATAGTCAATTTCTCACTCCCTCACCCAATAATTCAAGTTTTTCCAAATGTGGAACTTGTTAAAAGTAGAAGTAATGAACGACGTTATTGAAATAGTAAATACTTTTACAAATATTGTCATTCGCATTGTAAGTATTGTCACTGAGGAAAACATTACAAATTTTTAATTGCATCATATAGTGTTATGCAATATATTTACAAAGAGACTCCTTTTGGGAACCAAGGTGGGGCGGTTTCAAATCCCACCTTCACCCCCTTGGCCCCCGAATAAAGAAAATTATAATCCTTCAATAGAGCCACTGGCGATCGAAGCTCCTATTGCTGGGGTGGTCAGAGCTTCAGCAGTCGGGTGGCAGTGGCGCTTCGGCTAGGGTTTATTTTTCTCTGCTCGGTTTTAAATTGATGTGCAATTTTATAAAAACACCTAAACTCTAAACTCCTAGATTCCTTCCCCCTCACCAATATGTCTTTTTGTAAGTTCATGTGACCTTTTGGGGGGTTTTGGAATTTAAGAGGTATTTTGTAGGGATTTCCCCGCTTTTTTAATCATAATACTAAAATTCTGGGATAATTAATAAAAAATTAAGTTAGTTATGTAATACTCCAGTAGTTTTTTTTATAAGGAACAATCTCTCTCATAAGAGTCATATATATATATATATAAAAGAAACAAAAATTTTTTTTGTATGAAATTTTAAACTCATTTTTCCACTTTACCCTCATTAAATTAAGGTTAAATTATACAAAACCCTTTGGGTAAGTTGCATATAACACCTGACATTTTAAAGTTTAAATTTAACTCTCTGGCCTTTTATTTTTTTTTATTATTAACCCCTTACCATTATCTTTTTAACAAAAATTGACAAATTAGGGTTAAGATATGATACATGGCATCTTATGTAAATTACTTAGTTTCATAAAACCCCCTAAACTCTAATTATTTACAAATAGCCTTCTAAATTTTGATCAGTTAGAAATAACCCCCTGACATTTTAAAATTTAAATTTAATTCTCTTAAAACTTTGATTTATAATATTAAAGCCCAAGCTGTTACATGATCTCTTACTTGTCAAAAGGTGAAGATTGAACATTAGCGACCACCAGGACTTCTACAGAGTCTGGAAATTCTGGAGTAGAAGTTGGAAAGTGTTATCATGGATTTGGTAGTGGGTTTACGCATAATTAGAAACTATAATGCGATTTGGGTAATTGTCGACCGTTTTACCAAGTCGGCACACTTCACATCCATCAATGCCAGTTATTCTCTTAAGAAATTAGCAGAAATATACATACGAGAGATAATAAGACTTCATGGCATTAAAAAAGCATTATTTCAAACAGAGATCCCTGCTTTACATCAAGATTTTGGAAAGCCTTACATGAAGCTCTAGGTATAAAGCTAAAATTTAGTTCGGCCTATCATCCATAAATAGACGGACAGTCAAAGTGGACTATACAGATACTAGAAGACATGTTGAGAGCATGTGTACTGGATTTTAAGGGAAGCAGGGATCATTTCTGTAATATCTTGAATTTTGGGATTGGAGGCTTGAGAATAAGCCTAAATTAAGCGGACTGCTAAGCCTCGGTTTAGCAGGTGTCTCAAACCTATTTCCTAATATTTCTTATATCTTTGAGGTATTAAAGGGAATAAAATGGTGAATTAAAGAGTGTGGGAAATTTGTGTAAAAAAATGAAATCTGTTGAAGTTGCAAGTGTATGCCGTTTCATTGCTTTTAGTGAAGTAGTGTTGTAGTGCAATGCATTTAGTTAACCAAATGATGTTAAAAAATTATGAAATTTTACATGATAAAAGTAGACATCTTAAGCTTTAATTTGATAGGTCATGGGTAATTTTTGGAGTTGTATTACCCAGTGAAATCAGAATGTTTTTGGAACAGCGTTCAAAGATTGGAATTCTGGAAATGGTAAGATTCCAGTTGGCTAAATGTGATATTTTCCCTTGAAACTAGACTCAATAAATATTCTATAGCCTTTGAAATCACTCCAATTTAATGTCTACAAATTTAGTTAGGATTTTTCAAAGTTTAGACAAAAAATCTGCCAGAATTTGTAAAAAGTCTGAAAAATGGGAATTATGACATAAGCAAGGTCTTAGATGACATAAGCATGATATTAAAACGTTAATCTTTATCTTCTCCTTTCCATTTCTATTGACCAACCAGTATCCATAGAGAGAGAGAGAGAGGGATTTGAGAAATTCTAGAGAGAGAAAGAGAAGAAAACTCAAGAGGTAGGTCAATTTCTTCAGTGAATTCGTACATAACGCGTATAACTCTACTCCTAAGCTCATCTTCTATGTTATTCAAGGTTTGGGAAGCTCCAATTTCCTTATGTGAAGAGCTAGGTTTTCGGCCACATCAAGGAGAGCCAGAAGGAAGAGAAAGGTAACTTCGAGACTTTCGAATATTGATTGTTCTGGCTGTTGTAGTTGATTTAATCAGTAAAATTTTGTTGGATTGTCTTTATTTTTGAAATTGAAAAATGGGTTGTTGGAAGTGTTATGCTACCAAAATTGATACTAAATGGTAGTTATAACATAATTAAATAGTTAATATAGTGATTAGGAGTAAAAAGGAACACGTCTTTGGAGTCGGAATTAAAAAACCCCAATTTTTCCCAAGGAATTGACCATTTCAACCAGGGCCTGTATAAGGGGTTAGAGTTGGATTTTTGATGTTCTAATGATTCCATTGACTTCAGGAGGGAAAATTAGGTAGGGTTACAGTTGGTCACTTTTTCAGAAAAAGCCCAAAAAAGTATAATTAAAAAAACGCCCCTGAGACCCTAAAAGTGGGTCTGCCAAGGGCATGTCTATCTTTTGGTAGTGAATTTGATAATTTTGAGTATGGAAATATATTCTTTGGTCAAAAATATGTTAGAATGGCCCTAGTCAAAATTTAGAGAAAAGTACGATCGGACCGGGTACGGCGGGGCGGGGTCGGGTCTCTAGGGGCATTTTGGTAAATTTTTATCATAGGCTAATATAACCACCATAAACACTATGGATGTGACTAAAATGGCACATGAATGGGTTTTAACCTAATTCTTATACATTTGATCTTTTAGGACTGAGTTGGAAGCCTGAGCTTGGCATGTTTTACGAGGCGAACATTTTGGGGTGAAAGAGACTTAAGGTAGGGACATTATCCTTCATACATCATGCCACAGTTCATATGATTGTGTGGTTGCCATTGTTTGTGCTTTTATTAATCAACATGGTTTGCCTATAAGAGGTAGTTAGTGCCGGAAGTGCGCTTACACCTAGGGGTTGGGTAAGAATCCAACCGTATGACTAGTGGGGCAGGAGCCCTACTCATGTATACATGATGATGATGTTTTATATTGTTCAGTAATTGGTACATACATGGTGCATATCATATCTACTTCTCTCATTTTATATGAACGATAATATGTTGTTACTGGGATTCTTTGGAATCTCACTCCTTTTTCTAAACAAAAATATCACAGCGGGTGCCATTAGCTTGAAAGGCAAGGATTTAGATACGGGAAACTGATGGGCACGTTTCCTGAGACAAAGATCGTGGTTATATATAGTCTGTATTGTGAATATTTTTGGATATTCTATACATATTTGTAAATATTATCAAACCTTGTGGGGTAAAGCTGTGATGTAATCAAATACCACATATTAATAAATCAGTATGTTTATACTATTCCTGTGTTGCTCACTGAACTGCATGCAGGCACTTTGAAGATATAGAAAATCAGAAAGGGTATGACAATTTCCTTCCACTAGCTGAGTTTACTTACAACAATAGCTATCATGCAAGCATCTAGATGACTTTATATGAAGCATTGTATTAAAGAAAGTGCCAATCACCTCTCTGCTAGATAGAATTATCAGAATGGAAACTATATGGGGCAGATTTGGTATATTAAACTATAGAATAGATAAAAACTATCAAGGAGAGGCTACTTGTGGTGTAGAGTAGGCAGAAAAACTACGCCGACAAAAGAAGAAGACCTCTAGAATTTGAAGTAGAAGATCATGTATTTCTGAAGGTATCACTTGTTATCGGTATCGACAGGGTAATAAAAAGAAAGAAATTGAGCCCTCAGTACATTGGACAGTTTGAAATACTGGCAAGAATTGGGCCAGTGGCGTATCGGATAGCCTTACCCCTTAACTTGAGTAGACTTCATGATCTCTTCAATGTTTCACAATTGAAGAAGTACCAACTAGAACCCAAACATGTGATCGAGTATGAAGATCTAGAAGTGCAAGAGAATTCTACTTACACGGTTGAGCCATATCGAATCATTGATAGACAAGAAAGATGGCTTAGACACCAAAGCATACCATTCGTAAAGGTAGTCTGGAAGGGACTGTCCTTAAGGGAAGCAACTTGGGAAGCTGAGGAAGATATGAAGAAACATTACCCGAAATTTATGTCTTAAGTTATGTAACAAGTTTCGGCGACAAAATTTATTGTACGGGGGAAGAATTGTAATATCCTAAAATGTGTATAAGGGCTAAATGACTCAAAATGTTAAAACATATTTGAAGAAAATTTGGTACCATGAACATAAATACTTATATTTCTCTCCCTTTTACTTAGTAATTCGGTCAAGCCAAGGGAGAGAGAGAGAATTCAATTTGAAGCCATATTATATTCATTAACCAAGATAAAAAGCAAAAGGAAAGAAGACAAAGATAAAAATTCAAATAAACTTTAACTTTGATTAATTTGAAAAGTTGACAAAAAGCAAGCTTATAAGAGAGGACTTGGTCAACATTTTTCCTACCCTTTTAGCATGGAATTTTGGTTAGCATAAAAGGAAGAAGGTAGGTCAAAGACTCAACCCATTTAACTAAACCAAACCTAGTTAATTAACCATCACTTTTTCAAGAAGCCCTCACAAATTGACACATCACCTTTTCTTATTTATTTTTGGTATATTTTAGGCCAAGCAATGGAAGTGGCTGAGGATTAATCAATAAAATACTATCTCACTTCCTCACTCACTCATGAAGTCGCCAAGGCAAGAGAAAATAGATAAAAGACGGAAAAACAAAAAAGGAAAGATAAGGGAGAACATTGAAGAACAAAGTGTCAAGGTAAGGGTTTGAGCTCAATTTTCACCTTGTAAATCACCTCTTGAGTTTAAAACCTCTTCATAAACATTGTTCCCCTTGCTAAGAGCTACAATTCTATGATTTTTGTTTCTTAAAAGGAGGTGTCTTGTGTTGTCTACAAAGAGCCAAAGTTGGAGAATCAAAGATCTAGCTTGGGAAAGTGATAAAGGTGGGGCTAAGCTTCAATTTGAACTATATATTGTGTTTATTGGTTGAGTTTTGTGGAATTCTCTTTGCTGTCCTAAATTCATTCAATATGGGTTCTTAGGGTTTCATGATGCCATGACCATATACATGATGTTATATGATATTTAAGAAGCATATAAGACTAGTTTAGTGAGAAATTTGCAAATTTGGTTGATTATTGTGTGGAAGGTCATTTTTTGTTAGAATAGGGCATGTAGAAAGAGTAAGATTTTGGTAAATTTGAAGTCACCAATAGATTCTAATTGAAAAACTATGTTGCAATGGCCTCTGGCTATGAATTCTGGATCATTGGAATGAAATACTGAAAAATGGAATTAAACACTATTTGCCAGTTTAGGGTTCTTGTGAGACAGTGAGAATGAGGCATGTTTTTGAATAACCAAATGTTGTCCAATGAATGTAATATTTTTCATTACAAAAGTAGACATGTCAAGCTCTAATTTGATATGCCATTTGTGCCATTTGGATCTATACGTTAGGAGTTATGAATTTTTGAAGTTAGGCATTCAAAACTATAATGATTATGTGGCAGTGAGAATTGAATTGTGGTTTTGGAATTCTATGTGTAGAATTGACTGAAGAAGATATTTTTTCTTCAAATTAGACTTAATAAGTGTCATGTATAACTTTGAACCACTACCATTGGATATTCCTACATAAAGATATAAATTTTCAAAGATTGGTGAAAATTTTGCTAGCTTTTGGACAACTTGCAAAAATAAGAAAGTTAGGACAAGATGTAATTGTTAGGATCAACAGGCACAGCGGAAGAATTTAAAAAATTTTCACCAATCCTAAGCGAGAGTCTATCAACAGTATTTAAACCGAATTAGAAAGATCGTACCTTTTCAGTTTGGGGTTTTTTTATCTCTAGTAGCCAACACCTCAGGTCCGCTCCCTCTACCGGTATCTACATGAATGCTCTCCAATATAGACTACGTGTTAGCGCCTCTAATGTTTCCTAAGGTTTCCCTTGCGGCTCTAAATTCTCATCCGTGTATGAGTTTTTCTACTTTATTAATTTTATAACCCATGAGGGCTATATTCGAATTTCAAAATTAATATTTATTAATTTTGAAATTAATTAAGCCTTAATTATCCTTATGAGCTAATTAAATAAATTCAATGTAAATTAAATCTGTCCAACAATTTTAATTTAACTTATTTATTTAATCCAAATAAAGAGCCAATAGATTTAATTTATCTTCATAAATTAAATATGAGATACTATATCTTTATCATGTTAGTTATTAAATTTAATTTATCTTAATAAAATTATATTTAAAACTAACATAATATAATAATATCATATAATACACACACACACATATATATGTATTTCAAAAATACATAGATATATATATATATATAAATATAATATTATTAACTTTATTTTCATGAATTTTATATTATAAATATAAAATTCGTCCACCTTAGAGTAAACAATCTCTCATGTTGGGTCATTCTTGTGTGCGACCTGTAGGCCTATACGAAGTTGGCAGTAGGCCAATAACTGTATTAGCCTACAAGTTGCAAGCGGCCTCTAGTAAGAAATTATGACCACCCAATTTATATGTGGATCATTAACACGAAGCAACCTGTCATACAACCATGTCATGTCCCTTTTGTCACATAATATATCGGTCAAGGATGAGACATGGATAGTGTCATCCTCTTGTTCCTGACCATTACTTTCTCGATTCCTGAGTACTCTGACAATAGAAATGGAAACTCCTTTTGATCATAGTATGGCCATACATTTCTCAGATTCACTCATCGAGGGGCCCAATAATATCCCTCTACTAATGTGAGGGATAAATTCCATCTTGACCATTCATATTCCTCTGCATGAAAAACCACCAAGCTCGATCGTAGCCTTTATCATCACCTGGCCAAAAGTGACTATTGACTAGTTCAAAGCTTAGCAACTCTCATGTAGGAATCCATGAAGACAGGTCAAAGAGCATTATGACGAGGTTATACATGAGAAAAGCTTATGACTTGATATATGTAGCTTTCTCATAGTGGGTCGGTCCAGTATCTTGTACTCTTACAAGTTCCTAAGACTTTAATTCGTATCTCCATATTTTATCAATTCATACTGGTTTTGTTTTATCTCTGCTCTCATATAGGTGACTGACCAGAGACATTTTAGGATGATCTTTATGATTTATCCAAGGATACAATTATCACAGTTAACATGCAAATAATATGATAACAGAAAGTAGAAATTTCATTAAATTAATAACGTTCAAAGTATAATGATTGGCTCTCAGGGCATAATTTCCAACATCCTCCCATTTGCCCTAGATACAATCATTAATTTGCCTAATTCCCATTGTCCTAACATGACGCTCATGCTTTACCTGTGCAAGCGGCTTAGTAAGTGGATCAGCAACATTGTCTTTTCCTGCTACTTTGCATATTTTTATGTCACCTCTATCATTGATTTCTCTAGTGAGATGAAATCACCTGAGTATATGCTTGGTCCTTTGATATGACCTATGCTCCTTGGCCTATGCAATAGCTCCGCTATTGTTACAAAAGAAATCTATTGGATTTGAGATACTAGGTACCACCCCTAGTTCAGTAATGAAATTTCTAATCCAAACGGGTTCTTTAGCTACATCTGATGCCGTTATATACTTAGCTTTTGTTGCAGAATTTGCTTACTACTCAACCATTCAGGAAGAATATGTATCCAGATTGCAATTTAGGGTCATCTTGGTTAGTTTGAAAACTTGCATCTGTGCAACCGGTTACACAGAGCTCATTATCCAATCCACCATACACAAAAAATAAGTCCTAAGTCCTTCTTAAGTACTTTAGGATATTGTTGACGGTAGTCTAATGACCCTCGCCAGGATCTTGTTGATATCTGCTGGTCATACTAAAGCCAAATGAGAAATTCGGTCGAGTACATAACATGGCATACATGATGGATCCAATGGCCGATGCATATGTGATAAGTAAAATATTTGCATATTTATTTTCCCTTATATGATGATTTTATGGACGATATTTGAGCTTAATATAATATATTTGGGTGTAGAATAAATAGTATTTAAAAAAATAATAAAAATATAAAAAAAGGTCAGTACTGTAGTGTCGGTCACTATTCATGATGGAATCACTATAGCAGGGCGTTACTGCAGTGGACGGAGGTGACTGTAGCAGACGGAATCACTGTAACAGGTGACAAAACACTATAGCAGTCGTTGAAAAAATACGTAGGTTTGCTGAGAAGTCATGTTCATGCGTGAAAAGAAGGTAAAACACTGTAGCACCTGTGGAAAAAAAGAAGCAACAGACGCACTTCGCTTGCCTATATATATATATGTGTGTGTGCTTCTTTGCAAAATGGAAGGAGGAGGAGAGAAGAAATATAGTGGAGATATTTCTCTGACAGTCAGAGATCCTTCTCTGACAGGGAGAGATATTTTCTTTGACAGTTCTAAATAAATTGTGATATTTTTTATTTTTAATTTTATGTATTGTATTATTTTTTTCATGCCTCCTACATGGAAGGCTTAATATTATATTACTTTTTGCATGCCTCCTACATGGAAGGCTTAGTATTGTATTACATTTTTCATGCTGCCTACATGGAAGGTTTTACCTCCTAAAGGGATGGCTAGATTTGTTCATTTTTCATGCATCTTGTTGGTTGTATATTTATGTTTGAGAATTTAATATTCAAATTTATGTAGTATTTATGAGGATTTCATTCTAGCTTTATATAATGTCAATTTATTTTGGTTTTGTTTTTAATTTTATTATGAGCTAAATTTTCATTTTCCTAGGGTGATGACATAGCTTACTAATGACGGATTGAATCTTAACTTATTAAATCTAGTTTTAATTTCTCCTTCATGATTGAGTTTTAATTATTGTTCTTAATGCTTTCAGTTGATTGGCCACATTTTTAATGATTACCATATGCATGTTGAGACCGGAAGGAGATGCATGTGTGTAGATCCTATAATTAAAACCATGACTTGCATATGAAATAGGAATATATTCATATGAGTTGTGTAGTCTTATTGAGTTTCATAAATCTTAATGTATAATTAATTGCTTAAATTCATATAGGAATATATTGGATTAGCAATTTATTATAGAATTGCTTGACCTTGGAATAGGCTAGTAATTAAATTAGGGAAACTCGACTATCAATCATGTGGAATAAATTGGGCTAGAATTGATTCAATCCAAAATTTGTTAAGTGAAATCTAATCCCTAGGACCTTTTCTCATATTTATTTTCATATCATCCGCACTCATATTTAATTATTTTTCTTTTATTTGTACTCAATCACCAATTTATCGATCGACTAAATAGAATTAAAATTACCCATTTTGGTACTTAGTGATCAATTCTCGTGGGAACGATACTCTACTCTTCTATATTACTTGATTACGATAGTGCACACTTGCACTATTTAATTGATCATTCACACATGTAACAATATGGAACCTTACTCATATGATCTTGCTGATCAGGTGTACTAGGACACAGATCCTTGCTAAGATAGATGCCAAGAGACATGGGCATGTAACTCCTTTTTGAATCTTGCATACTGAACCTATGCAATATCTTATCTATGTATGTGCTCTAACTTAGGCCTATTAGTCTCTTGGATATATCTCTATAGATTCTAATCCCTAAGATGTAGGTGGCTTCACCTAAGTCTTTCATTGAAAAGGACTTTCCTAACCAAAACTTGACACTCTGTAAGGTAGGAATGTCATTCCTAAGAGTAGGATGTCATCTACATAAAGCACTAGAAATACAATTGTGCTCCCACTAACCTTCTTGTAAACATAAGGTTCATTGATGTTTTGAATAAATCCAAACTCTTTGACTACTTCATCAAAACAATGATTCTAGCTTCGGGATGCTTGCTTTAATCCATAAATGGATCTCTAAAGCTTGCAAACTTTACCGGAGTCCTCTGGTCGCACAAAACCTTTAGGTTTTGTCATATACACATCCTCAAAGAGCTTTCCATTAAGGAAGGCTATTTTGATGTCTATCTACCATATTTCATTGTCATAATATGCTGCAATGGCAAGAAGGATTCTGATTGATTTGGCCATTACAACCGGGAAAAAGGTTTCATCATAGTCTATACCATGAGTTCGAGTTAATCCTTTTGCAACCAGTCGTGTCTTGAAGATATTTACATTGCCATCCATGTCAGTTTTCTCCTTGAAAACCCATTTACACCCGATAGTTTTTACACCTTCAGGTGGATCGACTAAGGTCCATACCTGATTGTCGTACATAGATTGCATTTCAGACTTTATAGCATTTAGCCATTTCTCAGAGTTTGGTTCCACTATAGCTTCTCGGTAGGTGGTTGGCTCATTTTACTCAATGAGCAATTCATCACGGCCTTCATTAATTAGAAATCCATATCTCTAAGGCAGATGCTATGTCCTATTATATCTTCGTAGACCTTGTGTTACTTAAGGAGGCTCAACAACTTGTTGTGAGTCTTCTCTGATTTCCATCTATGGTTCTGTACTATCTTGTGACTCTCAAACTTCTTTGAGTGTACCTTGCTCTCACTGGTTGTTTTAGAAATAAACTCTCTTTCTAGAAACTTACCATTTCGAATAACAAACACTTTGTTATTTGTGGGATTGTAGACATAGTATCCTTTAATTTCTTTAAGATACCCCATGAAAAGGCACTTTGAAGATCTAGGTGCTAATTTATCTGAGGCTTGTTGCTTAACGTATACCTCACATCCCCAGATCTTGAGAAAAGATAAACTTGGTTTCTGTCCAGTCCATATCTCATATGGTGTCTTTTCAATTGCCTTAGATAGAACATGATTTAGTGTGAACGTAACTGTCTCTAGGGCATGTCCCCTAAAGGATGGTAGAAGATTTGTTTGACTCATCATAGATTGAACCATATCTAATAGTGTTTGATTCCTCCATTCAGAAATATCATTCTATTGTGGTGTTCTTGGAGGAGTCAATTGTGAGATTATCCCACAACTACTAAGATGGTCAATGAACTCTTGGCTCAAATATTCACCACCTCGATCAGAGCGAAGTGCTTTAATTATTTTGCCAAGTTAGTTTTTTACTTCATTTTGGAATATTTTGAAAAGCAATAAATGTCGTGATTAGGTTATATCACACTGCGAGCAAGTAGTCATGGTAGTCCTGGAGCTTTTTTGAAAAAGACACATTCTTTTTAAAAGAAATGTTTGAAAATTTAAAATATTTAAAAATTTCTGGCCCAATTTTAAAATATTTGTTTCAATCCAGTTTAAAAAAATTTCAGCCCAGTTTCAAAAACACCCAGAACGCTTCTGATCCGAATTGTCTTCCCCATAGTTTTGGATCTCTACAACCCGAATAGAGATCCGAACTTAGACCCGATTCAACTGGCCATGACCTTTAACCAATTTGAAACCAAAACGATGAATTCTAGTTCGAATCCAATTCAGAATAGAAATCGCTACACCAGCAACCAATTGCATGGGTTCAACTTTCTAAAACCGAAATAGATTTCAATACCAGATACATTACGCAACATATCGCATACAATTCAACTTTCTTAAAACCAAAAACTAAATTGGATACATATTCGATTGTCTTCTTATAAGCATACATATATATCCCATATATATCACATGTATAAGAACATAATCTCAATTTAAACGCACAATTGACCTGGCTCTGATACCACTGTTAGGATCAGCAATCATAGTGGAAGAATTTAAATTTTTTTTTCTCCGATCCTAATCGAGGATCTATCAACAGTGTTTAAACTGAATTAGAAAGATTCGTTCCTTTTCTGTTTAGGGTTTTTTGATATCTAGGAGCCAACACCTCAGGTCCACTCCCTCAACTGGTATCCACACGAATGCTTTCTAACACAAACTACGTGCTAGCGCCTCTAATGTCTCCTAGGATTTCCTTTACAACTCTGAATTCTCATCCATGTATGAGTTTTTTTTACTCTATCAATTTTATAACCCATGAGGGCTATATGCAAATTTCAAAATTAATCTTTATTAATTTTGAAATTAATTAACCCTTAATTATCTTGATGAGCTAATTAAATAAATTCAGTTTAAATTTAATATGTCCAACAGTTTTAATTTAACATATTTATTTAACCAAAATAAAGAGCCAATAGATTTAATTTATCTTCGTAAATTAAATATGCGATACTATATCTCTATCATGTTAGTTATTAAATTTAATTTATCTTGATAAAATTAAATTTAAAACTAACACAATATAATAATATCATAAGTCACACACACACACACACACACATAAATATGTATTTCAAAAATACATACATATATATTTATATATAATGTTATTATTTTTATTTTCATGAATTTTATATTATACATATAAAATTCATCCACCCTATATTAAACATTATCTTGTGTTAGGCCATTATTGTGTGTGACCCTGTAGGCCCATATGAAGGTGGCAGTGGTCTAATAACTGTATTGTTAGATCTCTCATATTTTGATGATAACAAAGGATGGTATAGATTTGATAAACAAATAAGTTTGAACAAAGTAATAACAGGGCAAAATCATCACTTGAAGTAAGCATTGGAGTAATGAAGAAAGACCAAGAGAAAAAGCTGAGAAACTTTATCAGTGGCAAGTTTTCTAAAGCGTTACTCGAGTAAGTACTCGAGTAATGGGACAGAAACTTGAAGTAACCAGAGCAACCTTCAAGTACCTGCCAATGTTACTCGAGTAAGTACTCGAGTAAGAAGGTAAATGACTCAAAGTTGCTCTCGGCCTGCCAACGTTACTCGAGTAGCTACTCGAGTAACCATGTAAATCACTGGTAGTTGCTCTCGGCCTGCCAATGTTACTCGAGTAAGTACTCGAGTAACCATGTCAAAGACTTCCAGTTACTCTCGACATTTTCAACCTTGCCAATGATACTCGAGTCTATACTCGAGTTACTCTATTTCAAGAAATGTGTTGCTCTCGGCATTTTCAACCCTGCCAATGTTACTCAAGGAGCTACTCGAGTAACTCACTGTGGTAAGTCAAAACCTGAAGGTAATACTCGAATAACATGAAATGCTTTTCTCACACTTCACTTCAAGTCACTACTCGAGTATGCAGAGTTAGTTGGAAGAGAACTTCAAGTCACTACCCGAGTAAGCTATGCAGAAAATTTATGTTTACTCGAGTAAGTACTCGATTAACATGGTAATCAAACTTGAAGTGCTCTCGGCCTTGAAATCCTGCCAACATTACTGGAGTGAAGCATCGAGTAACCTAAAGTTTATTTGAGAATTTACTCGAGTTGATACTCGAGTAACCTATAAAGTAAAGGGTGCCATACTCGAGTAAGTACCCGAGTAAACAGGTATTTCCAAAGGTTTGAAATTGTGTTTACTCCATACACTATCCGAGTAATGTAATGTTCATTTGTTAACTTGCAGTTTGTCAATATTTTCACAAGGATACTCGAGTAAGTACTCGAGTAAACTTAATGAATACTCGAGTATGCAAGTTCAGAAATTCAGAATTCATTCAAACGTTCATTGATTTGTTTCCCATGTGATTAACCTTTCAGTGTATTAGTATTCTTAGCATATCTACAGATAAACAATGAAGAGATCTTACCAAATAGGGAAAGTTAAATGCAACGTTAAAATGCTACCTACCGCCACCTACCGTAAACAGATATTTTTCAAATACTGGAAAAGTCAATAGTGGCTGCGCACTCTCTAACGGACATGAAGAAAAACGTTCCAACAATCATTACCAACACATCTATATATACGGGAACATCCAAACAGAGAAGACACAACAAGAACACACACGAACGCATTATCAAACTTATTACTCTGTTTTACATTATACTTTTTATTCTATGCTTCAGTGATTCTTATTCACTCTGTGAGAGAGATATTTTATTCAAACTCAATATTTGTTATTAAGGTAACTTAAGGTTATGGAACCTTGAGTTGGGATTGGATTACAACTTGTAAGGGGGAGCGAGTGTCTATTCGAAGGAACTTGCTTGTACTGAGGTGCCAAGAACCCATTGAATCTTGGAAGTTATAGTGAAACTCTCAGAGAAGCTCTGAGGACTGGACGTAGGTCAAAGTGGTTGTGGCTGAACCAGTATAACTTTCAGTGTACACTTCGATGATATTTCTCCTTACTCTTTATTGCTTTATATTCACCGTCAAGTTTTTATATTTGCAACGAAATTTTAGTATCACCCAATTCACCCCTCTTGGGTGAAACGCTTGCTCTAACATGTACTAACCCATAAGTCAGAAGCGGCCTCTAGTAAGACATTACAACTATCCAATTCAAATAAGGATCGTTAACATGATGCAACCTGTCATACAACCATGTCATGTCCCTTTTGTCACACGATATATCAGTCAAGGATTAGGTATGGATAATGTCATCCTCTTGTTCTTGGCCATTACTTTCTCAATTCCTGAGTAGTCTAACAATAGAAATAGAAACTCCTTTCCATCGTTGTATGGCCATACATTTATGAGACTCACTTATCGAGGGGCCCAGTAATATCTCTCTACTAATGTGAGGGACAAATTCTATCTTGACTATTCATATTCCTTTACATAAAAAACCACCAAGCTTGATCGTAGCCTTTATCATGACCTGGCCAAAAGTGACTTTTGACTAGTTTAAAGCTTAGTAACTCTTATGTTGGAATCTATGAAGGCCTCAGGTCAAAGGGCATTGTGATGTGGTTATACATGAGAAAAGCTTATGACTTTATCTATGTAGCTTTCTCATAGTGGGTCGGTCCAGCATCTTGCAATCTTACAAGTGCCTAAGACTTTGATTCGTATCTCCATATCTTATCAAAATCATACTGATCATGTTTCATCTCTGCTCCTGTATAGATGACCGACCAGGGACATTTTATGAAAATCTTTATGATTTATCCAAGGATACAATTATCACAGTTAACATGCAAATAATATGATAACACAATGGAGAAATTTTATTAAATTAATAATGTTGAAAGTACAATGATTGGCCCTTAAGGTACTATTTCTAACAGTAATAAGCTTGAACTTTAAGGGCACAGTTGAGCATTTTGGGCTAGTGTAAACATATTGACTTTTCAATTAGCGTAATGTACTAACCCTAAATGATAGCCAACATAAGTATTATGAGTTACTAAGAATTTGGACAAGTAATTCTTCGCTGTTCATGAATTGTACCCTATAAGATTTGATATCTGCTCAAGACGACCGAGAGATTGGGACAAGTACAAGATGTGGAAAGGCTGTTAGGTAGTAACTCATCTCTCACATATTATGTATTCTTTTACATGGTTGTTTTACCATCTCTAATTTTGCATGAGAAATATGAGATAGGCAGAATGGCCTATTAAGCATTTGGTAATGGAAGGGTAGAAGCCCACAAAATATCGAACACTGTGAGAATGGACTGTATGTCCTGAGAATGTGCATGCTGCATAGAATAAATTGAATGTTGAATGTGTGTTACTTTATTGAGTTGATGGTTTGCCTAACATATCTATAAATTTACATTTTCTTTGAGTGATATTTGTTACTACTGAGATTTTTTTGAATCTCACCCCTTTCCAATAACCAATAATTTACAACAAAGGCGAGCAGCTTTAAGGGGAAAAAGGCAACCACAAATGAGTGAAGTGCATGCTGAATAGTTAGAGTCCCTTTGGTTATCTTTGATTTTGGATAATTGTATAATTTGTAAATGTAACTAAGTAGGAATAGTTGTAGTAGTAATAGTAGCGCTAACCGTATTAGCTATAAACCGTACGTTAGCATATCAAACACTAAAGGCCCATAGGTTAACCACTGTTACATGGGCTTTTGCCAGATAACTCTTTGTTTTAAATAAAAGGATTTGAAACTGATAAGCAATAATGAATTTTCAAACTGGTGTGAGACCACATTTATTTAGAATATAATTTAGATCCCTACCTTGTGCTACTGGAATACATAGAAGAGCTTTACCAAGAAGTTGGTACTGCTTATACTTCCCTGTAGGGATTATAACTAAAATATTTGCATATTTATTTTCCCTTATATGATGATTTTGTGGATGATATTTGAGTTTAGTATAATAAATTTATGTGTGATTGATAAATAAATAATGTTTTTGGAATAAATAGTATTTTAAAAAAATAAAAAAATGAAAGTATTGTAGCAACAGGATCACTATAATAGATGGTTAGACTGTAGCGGACGGAAGTTACACTATAGCGGATGGAAGTCACTATAGCGACGGAAGTACTGTAGAGCCGCCAGGCACTATAGCTGTTGCTGACAGTCACTGTAGCAGCCTTCGGACACTGTAGTAGTACGGTAGCACACGCTTTTTTCCCCTATAAATAGAGATCAAGGCCAAGCTCAAAAGGGGAGGAGAGGAAGAGAAGCAAAGGTTTCCTTCTCTAATAGGGAGAGGTCCTTCTCTGACCGGGAGAGAACTTTCTCTAACATTTTTGAGTTCTTTGTGTTGTTTTTTAGATTTAATTTCATGCATTGCATGCCTCCATCTTAGAAGGCTTAGGATTGTATTACATTTTGCATGCCTCCATCTTGGAAGGCTTAGGATTGTATTACATTTTTGCATGTCGCCTACATGGAAGGTTTTACCTCCTAAATGGACGGCTAGATTTCTTCATTTTTCATACATCTTTTGGTTGTATATTTATGTTTGAGAATTTAATATTCAATTTTATGGAGTATTTCTGAGGTTTTCATTCTAGCTTTATATAATGTCACTTATTTTTATTTTGTTTTTAGTTTCATCATGTGCTAAACTTTTATTTTCCTAGGATGATGAAATTGATTTGGGCAAGAAAGGAGAGTTTATAACAGCAGTAAATGAATTTGGAATTGCATTAGCTGCCAGAAAAATCAACTTTGTGTACGAGGGAGGTATCCAGGGCCTAAAGGGAAGTGTGACCATTTCTGCATCCATAAATGGAAGTAAGGGTTTAAGTGTAATGGTGAAGGAGTTGGAAGATCACACTTTTTCCTTAGGACAAGAGTTACAGGTTTCAAGCTTGCCTGAACAAATGGGACAATGTTCTACCATGCTCAAGCTTTTATTGCTCTACCCGGTGGTTTGGAGATGTTGGATGGCATTTCTAGCGTTGCATATTGGGCTAAGTTAAACTTTCACAAAAAGCCATTAGGATTGTTAAATGTTAATGATTTTTATGATAATCTGTTGTCTTTTCTTAATCATGCTGTGGAAACAGGATTCATACCTCAAGCGACTCGCCATTTCATAATTTCTGACCCAACTGCTGATCAGCTGCTCGATTAACTGCAAACCTATGAACCTAAACCAGATCACTTATCATGCAAATAGGTGGGAAATCTTCAAATAGCAGTCAGAAGTAGGATCCAGACACCACTCTTCGGTTGTAACTTTTCTTAATCTCTTGGTTTTACTCTTAGAATTTTGATTTTACTTTATTGTGTATTTTATGTTTAAAAAAAAACCTTTCTCTGAGCTCTAGAAGACATTGGGGACAAAGTCTGATTTAGGTTGGGGGAGGAGAAATTTTTTTTTCTTTTGTTAGTTAGTAAAACCATTAGATGCATGGGGTGTGAAAAAAAATGGCAGAGTAAGGAGTTATTCTTAACTCCTGAGACGCATTTCATTAGTTGCATTTTATTAGTTGCATGATTTTTTTATCTTTTTCAAAAAAAAGTAAAAAAAGTAAAAAAAATTTATGTTGTTCAAGTTCTTTGTAATGATCTTAAGAAGTATATAAGTTTTAAGTATGGATCAACTGAATTTAGAGATTTTATAGTATGAATGAACAATTGATTGTTGCAATTGGTGATGAATTTTGATATTGAATGAATTGAGTTTAAAAATCCCTAGCCGTGAGCTTTTGAGTCTATAATAATTATTTCTCTAGTGTGTGATATTCATCTATTAAGTTGTCACTCTAGAACTTGCTTTAAATTTGGTTGAAATTACATCTCACATGCACATTCAAAAATGATAAAGGCATTCATTTTCTTTAGCTAGAGCCAAATAGCCAACCTTGCAATGATACCGTTGATAAGCCCCTTTGAGCCTAATTGACTGTTTCTTTGTTCTCAACCCATTAAAATGTGCTTTAATGATATATCAAGTGCATTTACCTTATTCGAAAGATTAGTGGAGCATTTGAAATTTTTGTGAAATGGGCTTTTGACAAAGTGTAGGGGTGTATCTATCATCAACTTTACAGTTGCAATTCAATAAAAAGAAAAGAGAAAAAATAAAAAAAAAAGAAAAAGAAAAAAAGAAGGAAAAAAATAAATAAATAAAAGAAAAAAAATGTTAAGTATTTGAATTGTGGGTTGTTGTGATGAGATAAATTTATTTATAGGTAGCCTATTTTTCAATTGCTCTATTTCTTTAGTCTTTCATATCAAGTTTTACATTCCTTTACCTTAACCCCATTATAACCGTTAATAAGTCCTTTTGATTTGAATTATGCATGTGAATTAGGTAGTGGAGATTGAGATTTTTAGCAAGCCTATGGTAGTGCAATTTTTTTCAGTTGAATTTGAGCGAAACACTTACCCTTGAACACTTGAGAGATTGAGAGAATGAGTTATAAGTATAAACTCGGTTTATTCATTTTCAATTAAAGTTACCAGTTTATATTTTCGTTGATTCATTAATCCTATGATCTCTTTATTCTTCAATTGTGTTCTTACTTATGACCTGACACTTCTGATTTTGTTGGAAGCACTTATTAGTTACTTCTTGTCCGAGGACGTCCAAAAGTTAAGTATGGGGGAATTTGATGTTAGGATCAGCAGGCACAGCGGAAGAATTTTAAAATTTTTTTTATTGATCCTAATCGAGGATCTATCAACGGCGTTTAAACCAAGTTGGAAGGATTCATACCTTTTGATGATTCAGGGTTTTCACGATCTCTAGGAGCCAACACGTCAGGTCCGCTCACTCTACCGGTATCCACACGAATGCTCTCCAACCGATACTGCTTGCTAGAGCCTCTAATGTCTCCTAGGGTTTTCCTTGCGGCTCTCAATTCTGATGTGTGTCGCAGTATATCTGATCTTTCAAGTTTATAACGTATAAGGGCTATTTTCAAATTTCAAAATTAATCATCATTAATTTCGAAATTAATTAACTATTAGTTATCTTGATGAGCTAATTAGATAAATTCAGTTTAAATTAAATCTGTCCAACAGTTTTAATTTAACCTATTTATTTAATCCAAATAAAGAGCCATTAGATTTAAGTTATCTTCATAAATTAAATCTGAGATACCATATATCTATCATGTTAGTTATTAGATTTAATTTATCTTAATAAATTAAATTTAAAACTAACACAATATAATAATATCATATAATATATATATATACATATATGTATATATAATATGTATTTTGAAAATACATATCTATATAATATTATTAACGAATTTTTTTTTATATTACATATATATATACATACATACATACATACATACATACATACATACATATATATATATATATATAAATATAAAATTCGCCCACCATAATTAAACATTATCTCGTGTTGGGCCATTCTTGTGTGCGACCTTATAGGCCCATATGAAGTTGGCAGTGGGTCAATAACTGTATTAACCTACAAGTTGCAAGCGGCCTCTAGCAAGATATCATGACTACCCAATTCATATGAGGATCGTTAACACAATGCAACCTGTCATACAACCATGTCACATCCCTTTGTTACACGATATATCGGTCAAGGATGAGGCATGGATAATGTCATCCTCTTATTCCTAACCATTACTTTCTCGATTCCTGAGTAGTGTGACAATAGAAATGGAAACTCCTTTCCATCGTAGTATGACCATATATTTCTCAGACTCACTCATCGAGGGACCCAGGAATATCCCTCGACTAATGTGAGGGACAAATTCCATCTTGATCATTCATATTCCTCTGCATGAAAAACCACCAAGCGCGATCATAGCCTTTATCATCACCCAGCCAAAAGTGACTTTTGACTAGTTAAAAGCTTAGCAACTCTCATGTAAGAATCCATGATGACTTTAGGTTAGAAAGCATTGTGACGTGATTATACATGAGAAAAGCTTATGACTTGATCCATGTAGCTTTCTCATAGTGGGTCGGTCTAGCACCGTGTACTCTTACAAGTGCCTAAGACTTTGATTGGTATCTCCATATCTTATCAAAGTCATACTGGTCTTGTTTCATCTCTGCTCTAGCAGAGATGACCGTCCAGGAACATTTTAAGACAATCTTTATGATTTATCTTAGGATACAAGTATCACAGTTAACATGCAAATAATATGATAACAAATTGGAGAAATTTAATTAAATTAATAATGTTCAAAGTACAATGATTGGCCGTTAGGGCACAATTTCCTGCAATCACTTGAGTGATGCTAAGGAGGTTTTTATTAGTTGATGACTCTAAAGGTGAGAAAGAATTATTAGGAGAAAGAAAAGGGAGTGTGAAGATGATTTGATAAATAATTAAATTATCAGCATTTTTATTCCTAAGGATTAATATGAGCAAAATTTTGGGGGGTTTTATAATGATTGGGAATAATTATTATTGTCAATAATTTTAATGTGTGGAATTGAGTTATTGGATGATAAAAATTTGATTGGGATAGAGAAATTGTGTTATGGCAGTAAAGTGGGAATTTTGGGACTTTATATTAAAGTAAACAATTTGGAGGTTATAGTATACGAAGATTTAAGTTAGATGTTTGATTTTTGAGTTAGGCTTTGGGTATATATTGATATTTTGATGATTGGAAATGAGGATTGATAATTGGGTTATGTTAATAACGGCTATATTTGAAGTTTAATTGGTTTAGATTGTTAATTAAGCTTGATTTTTCTCAAATAAGTATTTTGAGGTTGTAACCCTAAGTCATAAATTGGAAATTTTGATTGATTGGAATAAATGAAAGCCAATGGTTAGAACCCTAAGCTAATGATTGATTTTTCTCAAAATTTAAGCCTTTAATATTTTGTTATAACCACTCAATTAGTTTGTAAACTAATATGTTGGTGATGATTAATTGTTGTAAACTGATTTGTGGCTTGTGAATGAGCTCTTGGATTAGGAGTATTGTGGTATAACTTTGCTTTGGAGAAAGGTAACCATTTTTCACTTGTCGTAGATGTTATGGATTTTCTTATCAATGTCTTGCTTTTGAGAGATTTTGATATTATGAGATGATAAAATGAGATATGGACTTTATATCTGTATGGTGTGTACGTGAACGCGCGCGCGTGTGTGTATGTATTCTTCATTTGAGACAATTGTCTTGTGAGAATTGTGAATTTGAAATGAATTGAAAAGTATTGAAAAAGGAGGCCTTACCTTGGGTATTGTTTTTGTAAGAGAATGACCATGAGTAATCATGAGATATTCATATTAAATGAATTGTTGTTGTGATGTTGATTGATTATGATTGATAGAAAGTAGTTGGAGAAAGATATAATCATGTGATAAGACCTCTCATTGATGCACATAGGGTTGGTTATTCGTCCCTTTTTTGATAGGCCTAAATGGCTCATTCGTCCCTATTAGGATATGCCTTTGTGCTCATTTGATTCTTTATCCCACTACTTAATTGAGCTTGCTCATCATTTATATGGGCTTTGTTCACAAGCTCATGAGGAAGGGATGTGAAGCTCTGGTGAAGTGAGTATATGATAAATAATCTAGGTTTATACTTAGCAAATGAGACCAAAGATGATATAAGTACAACAAATTTAAGTATTTTCTAGTATTTCTTGTTTTTCAATTATTATTTTTATTGCAACTAATTAATGGTGATTTGATTAAATCAGCCAAATAATCGTTTTCTAAATTTTATTGTTGTCTAAATCATTGGTCAAATGGTTCTCTACTTTTCTAGTGTGTGTGTTTCCCCTCTTGTAATTGATCCTCGTGCTTTGTGAATCTTTATTTTCTTCATGTTATTTGGAATTTATTTCAACTTTGAGTATACACGTCTGGAACATGAAAGAGAGTTAGAAGGAAATGACATAGGGATACTTACCTATGGACAATTTGAGAGGAAAATATTATCCTGAATCCATGAAAAAGAGAGAGTACATATGGGCCTTTAATAAGCAAACCTAAAGCTAACCCTCAAATCTAATTTAATCTAAATAAATCAAAATAACTAAGATATAATATATCCATATTTATCCCTAAGATATATTAAATATCAAACTTATGAATAATATATCAATTAAACTAAATAATCAAAAATAAATGTGTAATGTTCCTACACTCCCCCTCAAGTTGGATCAAAGATGTTAATCATGTCCAACTTGGTTATTCAACTTTCAAATACAGGTTTGAGCAATCCTTTTGTCAACACATCCGCTGCTTGAAGATTTGTCGGTAGATAAGTAAGACATACTACGAGCATCCTTTTCATCAAGATAATAGAGGCCATCAACCTCTTTCTCACTCCCAATCGTCATCCCCATCAACAGATCCTCTTTTGATAGATATAGAAATGGGCTATTTTGGGTGCTACATGTTGCTAACATTTTCATGATTTGCTGAGCTAATCGCTTTAAGGAGATGAGTTATCACTATTAAATGCCTTAGCAATATAGTACTTTCCTCGCCCTTTCTTTGATTTCCAATCAGCAGGTATGCCATGTAAATACCAACATTGAACTTGAGTATGTCCTTGCTTCTTACAATGATCACAAAATGGTTAGCCTTTAGAATTTCTAGATTCTGTGGTGCAAACAACAAGGGCCAAGAACGCAGAAGATGCAAGCGGAAGTATTTTTTAGCACAGATTTGCCTCTGCCTTCTTCATTACAAAGAATAGAGTAAGTTTCACTAATAGAAGGTAAGGTTCTTGGCTAAGGATCCATGCTCGAGTATCACCATAGATCATATTAAAACCAGCCAGTAATTGAAAGACTCTTTCTTCTTCTTGTGCCTTGTGATCTTCAATAGTATTATCATGACAATAATGGACCTTGTTCTTTAAGGAGTTCAATTCTTGCCAGAGAGCAGATTTTTCAAGATTGAAGTCATTGATGGAGTTGTGATCTTGTTTCAGTTGCCATAGTTTTGCCTTAATGTCAAATATGCAGGATTTTTCCCTATTCACTAAATGCCTCTCAAATTGCTTCTAAAATGTCATGGGCTGAAGGATGGAATATGAAACTTTTCCTGATTGATGGTGACATAGCATTGACTAACCATGAGAAGACCAAAGCATTCTCAGATTTCTATACTCGCTTTGCTTTGGTGTCTAATGATGAAGGCATTTTAATTACACCAGAGATATACCTGAGTTTGTCCCTACCATCAATAGGTAAAGGCATGGCTTGAGACCACTCCCTATAGTTGTTGCGGGTAAGTTTCTCGAAAACAATAAGAAACATTTAGACATCACTAAGACCAAACCTTGGCACCAAAGAAGAGACTTCATGATAAGAGGAAGTAGTAGTAGCCATACTGACCAAGTTTTTTCAATGCGCTAGATGATTAGAAACTTGACAAGAAATTGACCTTTGTAATATCCTGGATTGTAATCAAGGGATAATAACTTCAAATGATGTAATTAATGATAATTAAGCATATTTGAAGTATATATTGTGTAATGTGATATCAAGATCATTAGTGATGATTTAATGAGTAATGTATTAATCAGGGGTAAAACGGTAAATTTACCGAGAGATTGTCAGTTACTGGAGAGAAAACTCTTTAGTAATCAAGATCAATGGATGAGATTGAATGAACAAGAGATGTGATCTTGTGCATGTGAGTCTAGGTGAGCTCATGTAAGGGAAGAGGGGGATGGTGACAAGTGGCTAAATGAGAACCATTGGATGAGTCAAAATATTCAAACTCTTCTCTCTCCCTCTCAAGTCGGTTATGAGTGCATGGGAATAAGGAAAGAAGCTGATCATCATCATTCTCTCTCTATGCTCTCCATTTCCAGCGAACAAAGCAAGAAAGAGGAATTAAGGGCTTGAATTTTGTCAAGGTAAATGGTCCTATATGCTTAGCTACCTTTCATTAATGTTGACCAAGAGGTTGAGAGCTTGGTTTCTATGATTTCAGAATTTCCATTGGTGGTGTTTGATTGTGGAACAAATCTGAAAGTTGGTGGAATCAAGGTGTTGATTTCAGCAAGTTGTAGAGGTAGGCTTCTAATGCATTTTGATATATATGTCAAGATGTTTGCCTAATCAATGAAAATTCTGGAAATTTGACCTAATTATGATGTTAATTAAAGGGTAGAGTTTGGTTAGTGGGTCACTGTTCATTTGGTCAGTTTTGACACTTGGGAGTGATTAGAAGTTGATTTGAAGTGGAATAAGGGAAATGTGTTAAGTTGTGGTTTTGGTGGATTTATGGTTTAGAGTGAGAATATGTTGATTGAGTTGAATTTGGGTTGTTTTTGGTTGCCAATGGGTTCCTTGTGTTGAAATAAGTGAGAATGAGCTTTGACACAAGTTTTAGAACCATTGGAGTTCATTTGGGTGAATTTTGGAGAAGTTTATCAGTTGCTGCGTGTTTGGGGCTTCTGATAGGATCTCTCGAGTGAGAAGGGTCTCACTCGAGCACAAGATGAACATGCTCGAGTGAGCATGTGTGTGCTCGAGTGAGGGTGCATAAAACACTGGGGGTGAGCGTTGCAAGTTATCACTCGTGGGCAGTTTGCCAAGAGTGCGCTGGCACTCGCGAGCATTGGGAGATCACTCGAGCACTGGAGTTTGTGCTCGAGTGAATCTGTTGCCTGGGAGTTGGGTTGCTCTCGGGTGGACACTCACTGGACCTCATTTCCTGTGCTCGAGAGCACTGAGGGTCAGTGCTCGAGCACAGGTGTTTGTGCTCGAGTGAAGGTGGAGGAAGATGTGGAGAGATGCTCTCGGGTTGTCACTCGCAGGCCTCACTTCCGTGGTGCTTGAGTGCTTCTGAGATCTCTACTCGAGCACAGCCTCTTGTGCTCGAGTGAGAGTGTAGAATTGTCGCGGGAGTTGCTCTCGGGTAAGCACTTCCTGCGTCTCACTCGCGTGTGCTCGAGTGAGAATGGGGGATCATGCTCGAGCACGGCCGTCTGTGCTCGAGTGAGGGGACCCAAAAATCAGTGTTAGCTTTCCAAAGAGGGATCTTTGGGGATAGTTATCCCAACCCTTTGGGCATATGTTTAGGCATTTAATGGCCATCTAAAGAGTCCAAATGAATACCAACTTAGAGTGTTATTGAATTAAGAACTTGGAAAAGAGATTGACTTAATGTCCCTATTTGATTATAGGATTTGACATCTGCTATCCTCGTGAGCCTACTGTGCCAGCAACCGTCAGGAAAGGATCAGGTAGTGACTTTCCTTTCGTACCATATATGATGCATTGCATGTGTGTGATATCGTTGATTGGGAATGGATTCGTATGCTGTGATCATTGTGGATTTGTGTTAGCACTGTCATTCCGATAGTCCCTGAGTAGCTAACAACGGTTCGGGTTTAGGCAGTGTGCCTTCCCGGCGGAGAAAGGGGATGAGGATGAAGTGTGATATATGTGATATGTGAGCCGAAAGGCTACTTGTGAGGCCGACGGGCCATTTGCGAGAGCCGAATAGCTGTATGAGCTATAAGGCTATGTTTATGCACTGCCACGCCAATAGTCCCTGAGTAGCTAGCAACGGTTCGGGTTAGGACTGTGTGCCTTCCCGGCGGAGAAAGGGGATGAGGGTGGAGTGTGATATGTGCTGCTACTGTATGATGATTTGCTTACATGCTGTGTACTTATATGTGGTATAAATGTTTTGTTACTACTGAGATTCTTTTGAATCTCATTCTTTCCTTGAACTAACCTTTCAGACAGGGCGAGTGGCTCCAAGGAGAAGCGCGTGACCTGGAGCGGGTAGAGTTCCGTAGGGACATTTATTTTGGACATGTTGGTTATACTGTTTAATTGGGGATTACTGTATAACGTTGAGTTGTAAATGGTTTGAATACTTGAACCTGTAATTCCCTCATCAGGATTTGAAACTATATATATGTAGTTGAACCCGGGGGTTGCCGGGATTTTGGATATACACTCTGTCATACGTAAATGTAGATAAACTGCACAGGTGATTATATTCGATAATTGAACTTGAGACCGGAAGAGGAATGAAGTTTTGAAAATTTCGTAAAGTCCCTACTACTAAAGGGAACATTTTATGGGTTTTGAATTATTTGACGGTCTCTGATTTAATTTAATTACCTAATATCGAATTATAATTACGTGATTAAAGGCAGGGTGTTACAACCTTTGTACCGAAGGTAAGAAATTTTGAGAATGTGAGACAATCAGACTCTTGGATGACGAAATGTCCTGTGACAGTTGTGGAAAGGCAGTTGAATAGGCACCAATGATGAATTTCAAGTTTAACGATAACTGAACGGAAGAGCGCCGATTATTTCTCTGGAACCTCTGATACCATGTGGACAATGTGACAGAAAAATATTATTCTGAATCCATGAATTAAAAAGAGTACACATGAGCCTTTATATAGGCAAATCTAAAGCTAACCCTAGAATCTAATGTAATTTAATCAAATAAAAAAGATATAATATATCCATATCTATTCCCAAGATATATTAAATATTTAGCTTAATAATAAAATAACAATTAATCTAAATAATCCAAAATAAATACACAATATTCCCTTATTCCCCTTCTTAACTGTTTAGATCTCTATAGTTGTAAACTTAAAAGCAAACCCCTTGAGCAACAAAGCAAAAATTGTTATTTTTTTCCCAGAAAAAAATGGTATTTCACGCAATCGCCCTCACAGTATTTTACACTTACTTTTATCATTGGTTCAATGCAAAATAACAAAATTAACTATTTGTAATTAATATTGCATGTGAAAGGAGGTGTAAAATTGACATGAATTTAGTGTTATGAAAATATCAATATCAGAAATTATGATGCCATATATAGGAATGTACAAATAAATAAAAGTGAAGCAAAAGACTACGAGAACGGGCAATTTGTTTTTAACATGGTGATTTTGAAAGAAAACAAGGGCAAGATTTTTATTGGGCATTTGTTTTGTCTATTGATGGTTCAAATTTTAGGGAGCTCCATACTACTCTTACAATCTATTTCATAATTGAGAAGCTAAGGTGATATGACCATGAAAGCCAAACTTTATGTTTTAGTTTTATCCATATTTCTTGTTTGAATGATTGCATTCACCCGAAAAAGAAGGAAGGCTATGTAGGTTATTTTCTTACCATATTACATATTACCCGATGGACAATGAAAGGCTTTTCTCTTGGAGTAAAAGTACACTGAAAATAGTTAATAGTAGATTTCAAATTAGATCAAGTTTATTTGGTGTTTAATCTTCACATGGAATAAATTTAACAATATAAATGATAATTTATCTGTTCGTCCTCAACATCTTCTAAGAGAAAGAGCAACAATTAGTACTGGCAAATTAGGAGTACAAAACCACGTCATTGATTTCTTTACTTTCTAATGATCCGATAACTACATAATTTTTTGTGGTTATTTGTACTGAGCTTGAGGATATGTATGCATGTAGTAAATTTAGACATATTCACATCTTGAAAAATATTTATTTTATTAGGGAAACAACTTAATTTTAGTGTGCTCAATGATTTTTTTTTATTTACTTATCATGGAAACCTTCCTTAGGTGACTTTTTATCTTGTTGAATTGACTTAAAAAATAGCACAAGATTCAGATTCTTGTGGCTTCCCAGGCCAGAATAGAGGTTAGCACTCACCCATTAGTGGGACAAAATAAGTATACATCATATTAGCATGATTTGGGTTATTCTTATTATTGGATATGTTCTAATATACACATTTTAATTGTTGTCATTCAACCAAAAGTAATTTAAAAGGGCCTTTTGTAGGAATTTATCTCATTTTGTGATGCAATGGAGCTTGTACCTGAAGAGGAGTTAGAACCTTATATTCAAGGGGTGCCAAAATCTGGTGCAAATCAGAGGGCTAGAAAGGTTTCATTTATTTCCTTTTTTATTTTAAAAACATTTCTTCATAAAGTTTAGATATTTCAAGTTTACATCTAAACCTTCTTTATCTTGTGAATGGAAATAGGACTACCAAACTTTAAATGAAGTGCTTTGTGCTATGTACTGGAGAACAAAAGCTTACAATTGATTGTTTCTAATTTTGGATTCTATTCTATAGATTGCTCGTTTGATACCCCAAATTTTGATTAAGAGCTAATGACGTCTATTGAGAATATGATTATTTGAGAAAACACCTTTTGGGAAATAAAGTTAATTTATGACCCGGATTTGTAGTAGAAAATGCCCAAACCCTGTATTTAAATTTATTTATGTGGTAAAATTTTTATTTAACTTAAATAAGGGAGAATGGCGCATGGAGAAGGGAAAAAGAATAAAAATGTGTGGCATGTGGCAATTCAAGTGAATGTGCCATAATCAGGGGCAAAATTTAAAGAATGGAAAATTTACCGGTTAATTAGTCAGTAATTAATGAAAAAATTAATTACTAACTAATAGAAATGAGGAGTGTGATTAAATGGCTAAGGAAGTAATTACAGTAACCATGTAATTACATACTTTATGAGGAGTCATGCGATTTGAACAAGTGATATGATTTGATGAAGAGGGAGTGGTTGGATAAAGTCAACATATTATGTTTAAGCATTTTTTCTTCTCTCTCTCTCTCCGCTTATTCTCGCTGAATGGGAATGGGCAAGGAAAGGATCATCCTTCCATCAACTTCCTCCCTCTTATTTCTCTCTCTTGCTCTCTCTAAGTTTGGCTGCCATTATTGGAAGGAAAGAGAAAGAAGCTTTAAGAAAGGTGAGCTATTTGGCCTTAAAAATGGCTTCTAGTGCCAAAACTCTCTTATCTAATCTTGTTCCTTGAGTTGAGAGCTTCATT
Organism: Inga laurina; assembly: GCA_963855925.1. Classification (NCBI taxonomy): domain Eukaryota; kingdom Viridiplantae; phylum Streptophyta; class Magnoliopsida; order Fabales; family Fabaceae; genus Inga; species Inga laurina. The sequence goes on from OY979707.1 coordinate 24,913,994, forward strand.
TCTATGGTTTTAGAATTTCAAGAGGAGGTGTCTTTATGTTTGAGAAAACTTTGAGATTGAAGAATCAAGAAACAAGTTTAGGAAAGTGAAAGAGGTGAGTGATAACTCCCTTTTGATCTATATATATATATATATTGCGGTTACTGGTTGAGCATTGATTTTTCTAAAATTTTTCCCTGATTTTCGTGTATTATGGATTGTGAGAATTGAATGATGTGTTGTGATAGAAATAGTGTTTGGTTGAGTCATATGAATAATGGTATTTGTTTGGAGTCTTGAATGTGGAATTTGGCAACTTTAGGTTTATGTTGAAAATGTATCCCAAATTAGAATATATCAATGGGATGTGATTTTGAATGTTTTGATGTTGCCATTGGATTCCTTATGAAAAATTGTGTGGGATTAGTTTTTGGTGTGCATTTTGGAAGCTTTGTGAACATTTGGTGCAAAATTGGAAATTCTGGAAAATGTCAAGTGTGAAAATGCTTTGCAAGGGACCAACTTTGCATGGTGATTTGAAATAGAAAATGTTATTTAAATATTGTGAAACTTTCTAGTTTTGTAGTTGACATTGCAAGCCTTCTATTGATATAAAGTTTGGTTAATTTTGAGTTCTGTGCTTGGAGTTATGGTCAGTTGAAAGCAGCGAAGAATCAGGACAATTCTTGGTTGTGGCTAGAGGGGTGCTGACTGCGGCCCAAAACACTCGGACCTGATCTTGGCCACGGGCCAAGGGGTGCTGGGTTGACCGCAGTCCAAAACCTTCTCACCATATATTGGTCGCAGGCTGGTCGCGGCCAACCCCTATTTTTTAGCACTTGTTTTTTTGAAATGTGCTTTCAAACCTAGTGTTTCCCAACCCTTTAGGGCTTTTGTAAGGGACTTTAATGATAACCAAATCTAAGTGTTTTGAAGTCATTGGAGTATTGGGATAAGTGATAACTCATCATCCTTAATTATGATTTTAAGATTTGATATTTTCCTGGATTGTAGAATGCCTATGGCTGAACTCGAACAGAAAGACCAAGGTAGTGACACTTTCTCTTATATCATGTTTAATGCATTGTATGTTTGTATTTATCATTGATTGTACGATTGGGACATGGCAGTTAGCCCGGCCTTGAATGTTGCTGTTGCTGATTGAGTCATGGTAGTTAGCCTGGCCTTGAATGCTGCTGTTGCTGATTGAGTCGCTGCGGGTAGCCTGGCTTTGAATGTTGCTGAATTGTGATATATGCTTACATGTTTTGTATAATTATGCATCATATACGTGAAATGTTACTACTGGGATTCTTTTAAATTTCACTCTTTCCAATTAATAATTTTAAGCCAGGGCAAGTGAATCGAGGGACAAGCAAGTGAACAAGGGCGACTAGGATTGCCAGTGGTAGTCTTAGCTTTTTGGTTTTTGGTTATCATATTTTGGACAATTGTATAACTATGTTGACTATAGAATAGTATTGTTGTGTAATCCCTGTTAGTGCAAGCGTTTCACCCAAGAGGGGGGGTGAATTGGGTGATACCAGAAATTTCTTTGCGTATAAGAAAATTGACAGAATATTTAAAGCAATTGAAAGTAAAGAGAAATATCACCGAAGTGTACACCGGGAGTTATACTGGTTCGGCCACAACCACTTTGACCTACGTCCAATCCTCAGAGCTTCTCTGAGAGTTTCACTATATTCTCTTAGATTCAGTCAGTTCTTGGCACCTTAGTACAGAGCAAGTTCCTTCACCTGGACACTCACTCCCCCTTACACGTTGCAATCAAATCCCCAACTCAAGGTTCCACAACCTTAAGTTGTCTCAATAACAAATATTGAGTTTGTAATGAAAAACTCTCTCACAGAGCAAATATATAATCACTGAAGTACAATGAATGAGAATAAGAAAACAAAGCACAAAGAGTATGTTGATCGATGTGTGATTGCTTGTTCTCAGTTCTTGTTTTCTACTCTTTGAATACTCCATATATATAGATGATTTGTAGTGTCTGTTGGAAGCAATTCAAACATGTCCGTTAGAGTCCCGTAGCAATGGTTGACTATTCTTAGAATTTGAAAACTATCTGTTTGCGGTAGGTAGCGGTAGGTGAACGTTCAACTTTTATTTGACTTTTCACTTCTGGCATGATCTCTTCATTGTTTCTCTACAAATATGCTTAGAATACTAGTACATTGAAGAGTTAATCATATATATATATATATATATATTAAATCAATAATTATTCGATTAAAGAAAGATTTCTAGACTTCATTACTTGAGTGGCTAGTCAAGTGATCATGCTTGTTACTCGAGTAGTCCCTGGAGTAAACCTATCAAAAATATGGTAGTGAGTAATTCAACATTTTTCACAAGATATTACTTGGGTAAGACATGAAGTGATATATATCATAAACCTTAGAAATACTTGATTACTCAAGTGCTTACTCGAGTGGCCATGTCTTCTCTTCACACATTACTCGGGTGTTACCTCCAGTAAGCTTATTACTCGAGTGGCATATCTTTTCTTTACATCTTACTCAAGTGACCCCTCGAGTGAATTCCAAATAACTTTACAGATTACTCGATTACTCACTCTAGTAATTGCATCAAATTCTTGGCCGAGAGTACTTGTTCTTTGTTTACCAGATTACTGGAGTGCTCCCTCGAGTAAAGCCTTTTCCTCACATGGTTACTCGAGTGGCTACTCGAGTAAAGTGTTACATTTCTTGGCTGAGAGCTACTGGAAGATTTTTGACCTGGTTACTGGAGTAGCTACTTGAGAAATGCCTTTTCTCATGTGTTACTCGAGTGGCTACTCAAGTAATGGTTCATATAACTTTGCAGATTACTTGAGTGGCTACTCGAGTAACGTCTTCCAAATTTTGGCAGTGCCTCCGAAAACATGTTCTTTCAACATTACTCGAGTGCCTACTCGAGTAACAATGTTCTTTACTCGAGTATTCACTCGAGTAAACATAGACAAAGACTGCCATTGAGGTTTTTCCTTTGTTCTTTCTCTCAGATCTTCTTCATTACTCCAGTGATTACTTCAAGTAATGCTTTGCCATTTATTTACTTTGTTCAAATTCATTTGTTATCATATCCTCTTATATCATTGGTCCAATCTTTGTTATCATCAAAGCATATGGTATCTAACATTCTCCCCCTTTTTGATGATGACAAAACTTGGCGATTTTGAACAAAGTTTTTGAAATTGAGTTTTCAAACATATGCTTCTTAAATACTTTTCATATGAAATCTTTTGTTCAATTTAAACTTGAAAACTCTTTTGAAATAGCTTATTAGAGATCTTTTCAAAATTTTTGTTCTTACTTACTTGTTCACCTTGCAAACACAATCAAAAACTCATTAGTCCCACAATGCAATATAATTTCAATGAAATTTAACTTTAATGGTATAAAGGAACAAATTGTATAAAGAAGAATTTAATACATAATCAAACTTAGAATTCAAAGTTAAAAATGCTCTAAAGCCCCGTACACCCAAATCTCAATACATTAACTCAGCCATTCATCTTAAAATCACTCAGGCTCTTCTCCCCCTTTTTGTCTTTTTCACAAAGGTGGAATCAATCATGAGGAGGAGTAGGTGGCTTGGCCACTGAGATAGGAGTGACAGGAAATGCCAATGATTCATATGAACTATCTCAACTTAAAGGATCTGAAGATGATGGTTCAGGGTCAGGAAGGTTTACTGGGGGTGTTTGAAGATTCTCTAGAGGATTCACCGGAGATGATGGGTAAGGAACCAGAGAAGTAATTTCTACTTCCTCTGTAGCAACCAGTGAAGACTCAAGTAGCTCCTTAGTACGTGTAGGTGAGGCAATGGGAGTAGATATGGGCTCTGGTTGAACAGGCTGAGGTGGATCATCAATAGTGATATGGATTGGCTCGGATGTGTCAGGGTCAGGCATAGAGAACAAGACATTACTGGGTCCAATCTCAGAGGGTCTATGCTCAGTAGGTATAGAGGGTCCAGGTTTGGTGATAGGTATGGGCTTAGGATTAACAGAAGGACCAGGGATACAGGAGCCAGATGTCATAGCATTAAGTTTGGCAACAATAGATCTCAGAAGCTCACCGTGGGCGCGTTGTTCAGCTAACAACTCTTCATGCCTCTTATCCATCCTCTCCATAAGTTGTCCCATCTTCTCATTCATATAAGTTACCAACTCTGCATTGGTATTCACAATGTCGATATGAAAACTCTTCAGAATGTTCTCTATGAATGTTTGCATTGTGACACCAAAGAAAGATTGAGAAGATGTGTTGACTAGAGCAGAAGACTGTGTGTCATCCATTCGACTAGTTGCTATGTCAGTCTTCTTCTTTTTCTTGGGAATTGCTTCTAGAGGAGTCTTCAAAGGAATCTCAATGTTCAATTTTCTAATTTGATTCCTTCTAATTGGTGCTTTCCTCTCAATCGGCTCCTTACTCTCCAAGTACCAAATCTTATTCTTCTTGAGGAACAAGGAAATAAGTTGAGGATAAGGCATTGGAGTAGTAGGTTTTTCTTCATACCTATACCTCTTGATCTCAGCAAAGATATATTCTCCCAAGTCCTTTTGTTCTTTGAGGATCAATGAGGTGAATTTTCTGAAGTCCCTCTCAATGAAATGAGTGAAGTTATTGGATTTGTTCACTATGGCTCTAGAATAAATATACCATAGGACTTGATGAAAATCACTCATATCACTTGGATTGAAATTGAGAGGTCCCACTATCTCACCAGGTCTTAGGATAGAAAACAACTGGTTTGAATCATAAATAGGATAATCATCATAAGGAGGGTTCTCTATTCCTAACCAGTTATTGATTCTGGAAGGTGAGATTAGAATTCTCTGTCCTCTGACCTTAGAAGTCATTTCTTCTTCCACAGACTTCCTAATGGGATCATTTATAGGTTCAAGGTTATAGTGAAAATGCCTCACGACTTTAGTGTAAAATGGGGTTTAACAGATAGCCAGGGCATATAGGAATCAAGATAAGGACTCAGGTCGAATTTCAATACCTCTTGAAGAACCTTATAGTCAATGCAGTGCATCTTGCACTCATTTCTCCTTGCAAAGTGACTCAAATACTTTTGAGATTCCTCAAGCTTGCTCACATTGAATCCTTTTGGAGGAAATGTGATTTCTTCTTCTTTCTCTTCTGTTTGCCTTGAAGATTGCCCTTTCTTTGCTTCCTTAGATTGAAAAGCTTCTTCAAGTATGCCTACCATGACTTTGGTAAGCTTATCATCAATCTTGGGCTTTTTCAGAGGTTTAGGAGAAAAAGTGAGTGTGTCGGATGAATTAGAAGAAAGAGGAGATGGCTCTTTTGTTGCTTTGCCTCTTTCTGTAGGTGAATTCTTCTTGGTTTGAGCTCTTGTGGCAATGGACTCCTTAATGACAACCCCTTTCACCTTAGGCTTAGCTTACGGTTTGGCTTTGGTTTTTAGTTCTGGAATGTTGAACAGGATTCTTTGCCAAGCTTATTGTGCTAGTGTTGTCACAGTATATCGGTGTCTCTTTTAAATAAATACCAAGATCCTGGAGTTATTGCTTTAGCCATATTACTTGTGCACAACAACTTGATACTGCAACATACTGAGCTTCCGTTGACAAAAGAGACATTGTAGTTTGTTTCTTGCTAAACCATGACACAAGTGATCCTCCAAGAAATTGGCCTTGTCCACTAGTACTCTTTTTGTTTGTCTTGTATCCTCTATGATTAGAGTCTGATATGCAAATAGATATTCACTTCTTCCTTTGGGATACTAGAGACCCAATTTTGCCATGTCAGCAAGATAATCGGAAGATACGTTTGACAGTTTCAGCATGTGACTCTTTTGGTACTGATTGATATCTTGCACACATGCCCACACTGAATTGAATATCAGGCCTACTTGCAGTGAGATAGAGTAATGATCTAATTATTCCTCTATATTTTGTGATATTGTAATCTTTTCCCTTGACATCCGCATCAAGCAATGTGGTTGAGCTCATGGGTGTGTCCATTCCATTTGCTTCATCCATCCATACTTCTTCAATAACTCTTATATATTTCGTTTGAGATATGAAAATTTCATTCTTTCTTTGATTGATTTGCAAACCGAGAAAGAAGTTCAATTCTCCTATCATTGACATCTCAAACTCCCCCTACATTGTCTCAGAAAATTCTTTGCACATAATATCGTTAGTAGCACTGAAAACTATATCATCAATATATATTTGCACAATTAATATATCATCATGTTTTCGTTTTGTAAAATGTGTTGTATCAACTTTTCCTCGTACAAAACCTTGATCAATAAGAAATTTACTGAGCCTTTTGTACCTTGCTCTAGAAATAGATTGACCATTTTCTTGATTTAAAACAACTTCCTACTCATCATCAATGGTTTTGTCAGTGGATTCAAATTCATCAAATACAACATGAATTGATTCTTCGATAACACATGTTCATTTATTGAAAATTCTATATGCTTTACTTTGGTTAGAATAACCTAGGAAAATTCCTTCATCTGTTCTAGAATCAAAATTTCCTAAGTTATCTTTACCATTATTTTGAATGAAGCAGTTACAACCGAAGATGTGTAAATGAGCAAGGTTCAGCTTCCTTCCTTTGTATAGCTCGTAAGGTATCTTTCCAAGTTTTGTTCTAATGTAGGCTTTATTTAAAATATAGCATGTTGTGCTTATTGCATTGGTCTAGAACAATTGAGACATGTTCTTTTCATTCAGCATTGCTCTAGCCATTTCAGTGAGCACTCTATTCTTACGTTCCATGACTCCGTTTTGTTGAGGTTTCCTTGGAGCAGAGAAATTGTGATCAATACCATTAGTATCACAATATTCTTCAAAGGCTTGATTTTCAAACTCTCCACCGTGATCTGTCATGATACCTGCAATGGACATACTTTTCTCATTTTGCACTTTCTTGCCAAAAATAATGAATTCTGCAAAGGTTTCATCCTTTGTTGATAGAAAAATAGTCCATGTAAATCTAGAGAAATCATAAAGAATGACCAATGAATATAAGTTATCACCAATGCTTTTAACTCTTGCTAGACCAACTAAATCCATATGTATCAATTGAAGTGGTCGATTTATTGTAATTTCATTTTTCAACTTGAAAGATGATTTAGTTTTTTTACCCTTTTGACATGTGTCACAAATCAAATCATTTTTAAAACTTACTTTGGGTAATCCAATAACTAAATGCTTTTTGAGTAGTTTGTCTAGTTGGTGCATGTTGACATGAGCTAGTCTCTTATGCTATAACCAACTTTCATCGACATTACTCAGAAAACAATTTTCAGAGTTATTTCTATTGATATCAAGTGTATATCAGTTACCTTCCCTTTTTGCTCTGAGCTTTACCTTGATATTTTTCTTATCAAGTTGTAAGTCGTTCTTGTTGACAATTAGACATTCCTCTGAATCAAATATTATCCAGTTGTCTTTATCTGCACTTTGACTTACGCTCAGGAAATTATGACACAAGCCTTCAATGTAATATACATCTTTGACTTGTATTCCTTTGTCATTTTTGATTTCACGAATTCCTGCTATCTTTCTAGATTGATTTCCTCCAAATTTTACCTTTCCACCTTCCTTAGGTTGCAATGTGGTAAAACTTTCAAAATCTCTGGTCATATGTCTAGAGCATCCACTGTCTATGTACCATTTGTTGTTTTTGGATGCTTTAAGACATATCTTCAATCAATTACAATTAAGTCTTAGGTACCCACATCTTTTTGGGTCCTTTTGGGTTAGTACAAAAGATTTTAGGAACATTTGAACCTTTAGGTACCCATTTGTAGGTTCCTATCTTTCTTTTCTTCTTATGAATGCATGATGATGTATAATGACCTTTTCTATTACAATAATTACAATATGCAAAAGGATTTAATGTATGCATAGAATACTGAAAATAATTCAAATATGACTTGCCTCCTGTTTTCTTTCTTCCTTTTCTTCTATTTGATTTTAGATCATATCCAAGACCAGATCGATCATTTACAAAACATTGAGCTTTTAAAATCACATTTAGCATCTCACTTCCTTTAGTGAATTGTTCAAGAGTTTTTGTGAGATCAACATTTTTCTTTTTCAAAGAAGAACAGTTTTCACAATCTTTCTCAAAATTCTCTTTTAGTTCTATTTCAAGAACTTTGTTTTTCTTTTTAAAGAAAACTAGTTCTTTAACTACTTCGATGAATTAAGAATATAAAGCATTATATTCAGAAAGTAATTTATCATAGGTAGGATCAGAATTAGTTACCTCTTCTTCTGTTTCCTCTTGAGCAACTAAACAGATATTGGCTACTTCCTCATCATCGCTTTCTTCGTCAAAAGAATTATCTCCCCATATGACGGATACAAAGGCTTTCTTCTTATTGTAGAATTTGTCTTTTTTCTTTTCTTTATTCTTCTGAATCAGTTCTTGACATTTTGATTTCAAATGTCCTGGCTTTCCACATTCATAGCAAATGATGTGTTCTTTATTGCTTGTTCCTCCTTTCTGAAAGTTTTTGAATCCTTGGCCTTTCTTTTAAAATTTCTGAATCATTTTATGATTAGGCCCATTTCGTCATCGTTAAGCTCTTCATCTTCATCTTGTTCTTCTTCTTTTACTTTCAGTGCTAGACTTCTTTTCTTCTTGTCACCAATATCATCTAGTTCTCGTTTGAACTTGAATTTGCTTTCATATTCAAAAAGGCTTCTGAATAGAGAAGCAACCCATCACATTGATTCACCTTTTGCTTCCTCAATTGCAGTGACTTTTGCCTCCCAGTCTTTAGAAATAATATTTAGAATCTTTCGTACTTGGGTATGTTGATCATAGACTTTTCCAAGTGTTGCAAGTTAATTAACATGGTGAGTATATCTAAGTTGAAATTCTGCTATCGACTCACTTGATTTCATTCGAAGTAAATCAAACTCAGTAACTAGAGTATTGATCCAGTTTTCTTTTATTCCTGAAGTTCGTTCGTGAGCTATTCCAAGGCTTCCCATATTTCTTTAGCTATTGGGAGTGTGTAGATTCTGAAGTACTCATTTTAACTCGAGGTACTTTGAATCATTAGAATTGCCTTGCTGTTGAGTGTGATGAGTTTCTTGTCATTTTCATCATATTCTGCTGGTGTCTTAGGAACTCTCTGTAAATCTATGATCTTTTCAAGTTTGTAGTTTCCACTCTCAATCACATCCCATAGCCTATATTTAGTAGCTATTATGAAGACTCTGAACTTTGCTTTGCAGAATGAGAAGTGTTCTCTATTGAAACCCAGAGGTCTTGTGATAGAAGCTCTATCGAGAAGAATGCCTTCACCCATGCTTGCCATTGGATCCTTCTTAGGCTGTTAAACCTTAACAAGAAGACCTACGCTCTGATACCAAATGTTAGTGCAAGCGTTTCACCCAAGAGGGGGGGTGAATTGGGTGATACCAGAAATTTCTTTGTGTATAAGAAAATTGACAGAACATTTAAAGCAATTGAAAGCAAAGAGAAATATCACCGAAGTGTACACCGGGAGTTATACTGGTTCAGTTGCAACCACTTTGACCTACGTCTAGTTCTCAGAGCGTCTCTGAGAGTTTCACTATATTCTCCAAGATTCAATCGGTTCTTGGCACCTTAGTACACAGCAAGTTCCTTCACCTGGACACTCACTCCCCCTTACACGTTGCAATCAAATCTCCAACTCAAGGTTCCATAACCTTAAGTTGTCTCAATAACAAATATTGACTTTGTAATGAAAAACTCTCTCACAGAGAAAATATATAATCACTGAATACAATGAATGAGAATAAGAAAACAAAGCACAAAGAGTATGTTGATCGATGTGTGATTGCTTATTCTCAGTTCTTGTTTTCTGCTCTTTGAATGCTCCATATATATAGATGATTTGTAGTGTTCGTTGGAAGCAATTCAAACATGTCCGTTAGAGTCCCGTAGCAATGGTTGACTATTCTTAGAATTTGAAAACTATCTATTTGCGGTAGGTGAACGTTCGGACTTTTATTTGACTTTTCACTTCTGGCATGATCTCTTCATTGTTTATCTATAAATGTGATTATAATGCTAGTGAAATGAAGAGTTAATCATATAGATATTAAATCAATAATTATTCGATTAAAGAATGATTTTTGGACTTCATTACTCGAGTGGCTAGTCGAGTGATTATGCTTGTTACTCGAGTAGTCCCTTGAGTAAACCTATAAAAAATATGGCAATGAGTAATTCACCATTTTTCACAATATATTACTCAGATAAGACATGGAGTGAGATACATCATAAACCTTAGAAATACCTGATTGCTCGAGTGGTTACTCGAGTGGCCATGTCTTTTCTTCACACATTACTCAGGTGTTACCTCCAGTAAGCCTATTACTCAAGTGGTTACTCGAGTGGCATGTCTTTTCTTCACATCTTACTTGAGTGACCCCTCGAGTGAATTCCAAATAACTTTACAGATTACTCAGTTACTCACTCGAGTAATTGCATCAAATTCTTGGTTGAGAGTACTTGTTCTTTGTTTACCTAATCACTCGAGTGATCCCTCGAGTAATGGATCAAATAAGTTCGTAGCTTACTGGAGTGCTCCCTTGAGTAATGCCTTTTCCTCACATGGTTACTCGAGTGGCTATTCGAGTAAAGTGTTGCATTTCTTGGCCGAGAGCTACTGAAAGATTTTTGACCTGGTTACTCAAGTGGCTACTCAAGTAATGCCTTTTCTCATATGTTACTTGAGTGGCTAGTCGAGTAATGGTTCATATAACTTTGCAGATTATGCGAGTGGCTACTCGAGTAACTTCTTCCAAATTTTGGCAGTGCCTCCGTAAACATTTTCTTTCAACATTACTCGAGTGACTACTCGTTTGTCTTTCTAGGGCTATGGCAGTAAGTCCCGACATAATCCCACATAATGATCGAAAAAACTAAAGAGACAGAAAGGGAGAGAAGTAGAGACCAATTGGAATCGTTAAATTATTAGATGCAGAATGATAATATATGCATAAGAGAGATGAAGATTATAAAAATTGATATATTATTGAATTCAAAATACAAACATAAAGGAATTACAAAGAAAACAAGAAAACACACAAAGGTTTATCAACCTTGGAGGAGGAGGGGAGAAAGAATTGAGTTGTCAACACAACTCGGGGTGCCTAACAACTGAATTGAGATGCCCTTTTATAGGCGTTCAAATCAGTTACTATGCATTTTGTTAAAATTACTTTAACCAGAGTAGAAAACATGTTACTCGGGTAAAAGTAGTTTTACTTTTGCTTTTACCTAAAGTAAAAGGGAATTACATTATTTTTTCTGCTAAAGTAAAACAAAGGTACAATTTTTACAAAAGCAGAGAATCTTTTGAGTCAGCAAGTCTTGGACTCTTGTGCCGACAGTTTGCTTTAGAATCAATCTTCACCAAGGCTAATGATCGCATCATCTGATTTGTGTCTAGAGTATTGGGCCGGATCTTCAGTGTCTGATTCATTTGAGGATGGACCGATGGACTGGATTTTGGTTCTTGGGTTTGGAGCATCCCAAGGATTTCATGTAGTTGTTTGGCTAAGGCCTGTTTGTCAATTGTCGAGGCCAAGCATGTTGTGATTTGAGCCTTTTGGTTGAGAAACACACTTGATTCGTGGTCTCCTGCCCTTAGGAATTTTGGGTTTTGTCTGAACTACTTCTTGAGGTTTGTTTCTGATGCATTTTTATTGTGAGGAAACTTCACCCACCATTTAATAGAAGAAGTCCTTTGTAACATTGGAAATAATTTCTGGAACCTCGAAGGGCCATATTTGTAGTTCTATTTGAATACCCAGGCTAAACCAAATTTTGAAAAATAATGAAGATCTGCTGGGAAGGGATCTTCACTAAGATTGACCTGACTCTTAAAATAGTCGAACCCAATTTTCGCTGTGGTTGGTAAAATTTCTTGGATAGGACCAAAGTAATCCCACCATTGATTGAACCACAATCGAAATTGGTATTTTATTTCTAAGTCATACGAGAACATAAAAAGCCAAGTATGACTTAAATTTGGGTTTTAGTACCAAAAGGTACACCACCATGCATCCAAGTAGTCCCAATATGTGAAACCAATTGGATTCATGTTTTCTATTGAAAATCATTTTCTTTTGTTGAGGTCTTGACCCCAATCTTTTGGTGATAAAAACTTCTTTATCCTGAAAGTAGAATAACCATGAATGTTTTTATCATCAGGATTTTGTTTATCTGGAAAATGCCTTATTTCTGTAGATTGAGTATCTACAAGAATAAACTCATAAAATTTGTGTTTTTTCCAGAGATTTTGGGGTAAAATGAAATCCTTTCGGATAAATTTTGGCTACCAATACAGCAGGGACTTTGTCACAGAAACCTGGTTCTGTGTGGAAAAGGTTTAAGACCTTTTCTGGTTTTAACACAAAAGTGGTTTGTGTTGGTTGGGAATAAATGGCTAATTCTTTTGAGGTTGAACTAGACTTTGAAACAGTTTGGGAAGTTTTTTGGATTGCCAAAGTAAGTGACTCTGGATCCAAGGTAAATGGGGTTAAGGCTTTGGGCTGTTCCATTTCGGTAACATCAGCCCATGTTTTGGTAGGCAATTTGGCCAAATTTTGATTAGCCGGTAAGGCTAAAAGGGTTTCAATTGGAAAACCATAATGAGAAGGGTCCATTATGGTTCCAATAGTTTTTGGGGTGAATTTTTGAGTGGGTTTGGTCCCTAAAGGGGAACCCTTTTGGTGGATAGAAGATCCTTGGGTCAATGACCCTTTTGACATTTTGATTGCAGCCTTAAGTTGGGCTACTTCTTCTTTTGCGATCCTTTCTGGATCTTCTTTTGTTTGGGCTTTGGCCCTTTGCTTCTTTTTGTTTTCTCTGTCACTCATTTGGGTCACCTTATTTCACCTGCAAGAACTCTCTAGTTAGAAAGTCTGGTAGGGAATTTGAAATTCCTTTGATAAATTCAATTTCAAAATCAAAGACACTTAGAATTGCTTGCCATCAGGCAAAAATTTGTTTTGGTGCAAGATTTTTAACATCCTTTTGTAAAACATCCTTTGCATCTTTGCAATCAACTCTGATAAGGAATTTTTGATTTAGCAAATCACTTTGAAACTTATTTATGCATAAAACAATTGCTAAAATTTCTTTTTTAATTGTGGAATAGTTCTGTTGAGCCCTATTCCAATGTTTTGAAGTAAATGCAATACAATGCTACCATCAATTTTTTGTTTGAGAATGCCACCATAACCAATGTCAGAAGCATCTGTCTCAACAATTTTGAATGCTTGCGGATATGGGAGATACAAGCATAGAAGATTTTTTACCAAAGTTTTGATTTTGATAATCACATTAGTATGATCATTAGTCCAAGGAGGAGGAGTTTTTGAAAGACGCTCATGAAGAGGCTTAATGATATTGTTTAGGTTAGGAATGAATCTCCTACATAATTCAAACAACCTAAAAATCTCTGAAGTTGAGTTTTGTCCAAAATTTAGTCTGGAAATTTATCAGCAAAATGAATTGCTCGATCAATTGGAATAATAGTTCTTTGGTATATATAATGGCCAAGAAACTGAATTTTTGTCTGGAAGAGACTAATTTTGGTCTTAGAAACTGCTAAGCTATTAAACCTAGCAACATCTACAAAGATTTTGACATGTTTAAAGTATTGATCAATCAATTCTGAAAACACTAAAACATCATCAATGTAGACAATAATGAATTTTGTAAAAGGATTGAAAATTTCATTCATAACCTTTTGGAATTCTGAAGGTGCATTTTTCAACCCGAAAGGTATAACATTCCATTCATATTGCCCAAATGAGACTGTGAATGCAGTCTTATACCTATCCTTTTCTGAGATTTGGATTTGCCAAAAGCCAGATTTCATGTCAAATTTTGAGAATATTTTGGCCTGATGAAGACGATTTAAAAGATCTTTTTTGTTAGGTATTGGATACCTAATGCATTGGAGCGCCTGATTTAGAGGTTTGTAATTGATTACAAGTCTCGGGGTCCCTCTTTCAAGTTCAACATTCTTTTTAACATAGAAAGCTGCACAAGATCAAGGACTTTGGCTCTTACGGATTAAACCCTTGGCAAGTAAATCTGTTATTTCATTTTTGCAATGTTCCAAGAGTTCTTGGTTCATTTGGATAGGATGAGCTTTTGTTAGGATTGCTCTTTCATTGAAATCCTTTTCATAAGGTAAATCAATTATGTGTTTCTTTCTTTCCCAAAAAGCATTTGAAAAGTCAGAACAAATTGTGTCTTGAATATTTTTCAAAACATTTTGAATTTTCTGTTTTAGAAAAGGTTTCTCCAATTGATTTTCAATTGTTTTGTAAGAAACTTCTTCTTTTAGAAAATTAATTTGATTTTCCTTATACTCAATTTGATTGATAAATTTTTTATAAGGTGGACTAACAAATTTGAAGAAAATTATTTTTCCTAAAGCATTAGTTTCAATCCACTCATTAGTGGTTAAGAAAGGTTTTAATCTTTCGATGAAGGGAGATCCGATAATTACATCCTGACCTAAAACTTTTGCTAGGATAAAAAGTTCTTTGACTTGAATACCATTATTCTCAATTACTGCAGTTGAAAGTTTGTAACTGACATCTAATGGTGACTTATTTGGTCCACAAAGATTTTCTGTGTTTTTTTCAAAAAAATTTGTAGGTATTAGATCTTCTCTGATACAGCTCAGAGCTGCACCAGTATCAAATAATGCTATTGTTTCTAATACAAAAGTATTAGCAACAATAATTTTTACTGGCACATGCCATTATTGGATTGAAATTCTTGATATAATGTTCAAGAAATTCTCAGAAGGCTTTTCATCATCTTGTGATGAATTTTTACCTTCTTCGACTTTCTTTTATATATCAAGACTTTCTTCCTGAAGTTAATTTAAAATAAGAGAATGGAATTCCTGAGTATTTTTCAGGTTTCTTATCTCTTCTTTTAAATTTTTTATTTCATTCTGAAGGTTAGAAATTGAAACAGGTTTTGGATTAGACTGAAACCTTTTGATTATTTTAGAAAAATCATATCTTGTTTGCAAATTCTTTTACAAATATTTTTGGTTTGGTTTTGAAGAAGAAGAAGAAACAGTATTTTCTCTTAGTTTATTGAAAAACTTAACCTTTTTCTTCATTAGTTGTAAGAGAGTTAATGATTTCAAAAACCCAATCTTCTTCAATAACATTTATTTGTAAACTGCCTATTCTGGAACCAGTTAAGACCGATTTCTTGATTGGGTCATCAAGTACGGGATTTTTCAGACTCTCAGAAAGCTTATCAAGACAGTTTATTTAAAAATCATCTTCTTCAGATGAAGATGAAATATCATCAAATTGAAGTTCATTAACTTTTTCAGAAGATGGTACTTCATTTTCTTCTTCAGAAGAGGTTTCTTCAATCAAATGATTGTTTAATTGTTGAAGAGTTGATTCTTCAAGTTGCAGGGCATTAATTTTTTTATTAAGCCTGCAATATTTTGCCATGTGGCACTCTTTGCCACATAAAAAACAAACAAATTTTCCTTTGGGAAGATCTATAGGAGTTTTTGATTTGAATTCATTTTTTAAATTTCTGGGTTTCTTTGTTTTTGATTTCTTCCAAGGTTTTTGATATTTTTTGTAATATCTTTTAGCCTTGAATTCTTTGTCTTCATGCTTGTGTTTAGGTTTTTTAGACCCTTTACAGGCAGGAAAACCAAATTGTTCACAAAAGGTTCCTAAATCCTTCCGATTTGATGCTTTTTCTTTGGCAAGTTGATGTTGGATTTTATCTTCCTGACAAATTTTTAAAGCATTTTTTTGGACAATTGCGATTAACTGTCCATAATGTAAATTTTCGTAATGGATTTGACCATCACCAGTTTGGTTTCTGATTTTCTCTCTGATCTTATCTCCTAGAGACCTAGGAAGACCAGCAAGGAATTTTTCTTTCCAAATAGGATGATTTCCATCCTCTTTAGCCATAACTCTCAGGAGGAAGTTATCTCTATACCATCTAAAATTGGATAGAGTTTTACATTTCAAATTTGACAGAAGATCTGCTGATATGTCCCTCCATAGTGCTGGATCACCAACAAAGTGAGCTATAATGTTAACTATAAGACAGTTAATAGCATTAGATATTGGTTCACCAATACTTTCTCTGAGAATTATACCATCTTGTGTAGTTTTTATGGCTTGCAAAATTTGATATTTTTTTGTTCATTTGTGAGATGGAAATCCCACCAACCTCTGAGTTACCTAGTAAAGCCAGAAATTAATATATGAATAACATCTTCCTCTGGACAGTTATTATATATTGCATAAGCATTACTGACCATCGTCATTTACTGGCATATATCCTAAATATTTGTTTCAGATTGACCATCTATGTTCCAAACATAGATGTTGTTTGCATTAAATTGTCGAAGAGCAGAATCTCCTTCTTTGAGCATTATGTCAGGAGGAGTAGCTCTTGGATAATATAATTTTGTTGGATTTTTCTAATTTTCTTGTTTTATTTCATGAATTTTTGGACAATCCTCACTTTCACTCGTTTGATTGCCTTTTACAACATTTATTGTTAGTTTTGAGACCGTAGCTTTAGGAGAAGGTGTATCCTGCACGGTTATCTTTTTTAATTCTTCTTCAATTCTTGCTTGAAAATTTCCTTTTCTCACACTAGTTGCAATATTTGCAGGAATAGTGTAAGGTTTGAAAACTGGCTGCGTACTGGTGGAGCTTGATAAGATGGTCTTACTAGTTTCACTAGTAACAGATTTTTTTCAAAATATGTTCTCCAAGAGTTTGAAGATAAGAATTTGTATAATTATTTTGTTCAATGATATTTTTAATATCATTCAAACTTATTTCAGTTTTTGGATCTTTAATTTTGAAAGGAGAAGCCATAACAGTAACTTCACCAATTTTTGTGCCAGGGACCTGGTAAGATTGTTTTGGAGGAAGTTCATATTCAAATTTTTCTTCATTTTTCAAAATCCAAGAAGCATTGACTCCCTCAAATGGTTTGAAAGGATAATTCTTTATATTCTCATCTTTCCATAGGCTTCAAACCAGAGAAAGAAAGGAATATAAAGTTTATACCTTTCAAGCATTTTGTAAACTTTTCTTGAATTAGTTTTCACAGTTCTTCAGTTTTATATTTTTGAAAAAACCATTTTCGTCTTTCAGAATTTTAATTAGAATAGAAATCTCTTCTCAAGAGTTCCTTATCTAATTCAAATTGTTGCTCAATCATATTCATGTCAAAGTATGTTAGAGATTGGCAAGTTGGGTTTCATCTTTAGTGTTTTAGTCTAAATTTTGGTAGACAGGTTTAACAACACTGGCTGACTTACTGAGACCTTGCATTACTGAAGGTGAAACAATTTGATCTTTGACAGAGGTACTACAAGAATGTCTAGAAGGTTGTTCTAGAGCAGTCCTAAAGCTTTCTGCAATTGATGGAGTTCTAGAAACACAAGAGAAAGAACTTCTGGATCTATCAGATGTAATTCTAACATCTCCATTAATATTTTGAATAATATTATAAGAATTATTTGCAGGTTTTAGTATGACCGGAGCAATTTTAGTCATTTCCCAATCATCCGGAAGAGTGATGTCTTCCCATTTTATTGGTTTTGGAACATTAACATTTACTCTAGTAGCATCTGTTAGAAATAGACATGTTTCTTTTCCTTGAGGAAGCAATTTAACATTTGAAATTGACGAATTCATAACTTTGTACTGGACCTTGTAAACCAAAGCTACAGGTGAACTCCAGGTTTCATTTGGAATCCGTTCAATTTCAAACTTAATTTTAAACATTCAGTAATAGGATCATCATGCAATGAAGCTGTTAAATTTGGAAAACAGTTGAAAAAGATTGGTCCTTCGTTGAGACCTGCTTCAACCATTCCAAAAATTGATCTTAAAAAGATTTCATGTCTACCATCTCTAACACATACTAATGTTGAGACATCAAGACCAGCTTTTATCAAGGGAATGACAGCCACTTGAAAACATCCAATATGTATAAATTTGAATTTCTTTTGGTGTTTATGGATTGAACTTTCTGATAAAATACACATATCAGTTGGTTCTTCTTTTAGAGGAATAGTTTCTTCAACTGTTCTAATTATATAATCAGAAGTTTTGAAAAACTTTTTATCCTCAGGTTTGTATAAATCATTTTGGTTAATGACTGGAATAGTCCAATCACTAAATTTTTGGTTAATATCTTCAAAATGAATTTCATTATTGAAAATATTATTTTGGAGGGAAGATTTCCTAAAACTTTTGTTGGTCATTAAACCAGATTATTGTATAGAAGAAGAAGGAGGAGCAGAGGAAGATGAAGAGGAGCGAGATGAACGAGAGGATTTGGAGCGAAAAGAGCTAAATCTGAACAGGAAAGCCATAATTAACTTTACTGCTGATACCATTGCCTTCCAGTTGGTAGAGTTGTCCTATATAAGATGAAATTTCTGGGTTACTTATGGAGTTATTATAAACATTTCCTTTTATGATTATATAAAGATAAAAAATTGCAAATATTATTATCACTTAGCCAATGCCTAAAACGCTGAGCCCTAATCCCATATGAATCTTCAGCAATAGGCATCTAGACTTATCTGCCCTGTCCGTCGGGACTTACTGCCACAGCCCTAGAAAGATGAACGAAGTTCATATGTTATCATAAGCTCAACTAACTTGCATGCTATTAGATAATAATAATATTAAGCAGAGACTTAGCTTTAGACAAACATGTTTCTGATGTGGAAGATCAATCGAAGTTGCGACCATAGAGCATACTTATCCAGAAATGTTCATAAGAACTTCATAAATTTTCCAGAACTTCAAACCATCTAATACATCCCTACTTCCCCTTATGGCTCTGATACCAGCTACTTTGCCTTATGGCTTTATCTAATACATCCCTACATTGTTACTCGAGTAAACATAGACAAAGACTGCCACTGAGGTTTTTCCTTTGCTCTTTCTCTCAGATCTTCTTCATTACTCCAGTGATTACTTCAAGTAATGCTTTACCATTTATTTACTTTGTTCAAATTTATTTGTTATCATATCCTCTTATATCATTGGTCCAATCTTTGTTATCATCAAAACATATGGGATCTAACAATCTCCGGTATAGGAAACTAAGATGTGCAATGATGCCCTGTAAAACCTTTTGATTAATGGATATATCCTAGGTGAATGTCAGGAATTTTATTAGCACTCTGATATTGTGTATGAGACAAACCGAACAGGCCAAATGTTTTTATTTAGAATTGAATGGAGATCATGTTATACAGGTTTTGTAAAAATTTTTTTATTATCCTCGATCTCTCATTCAAGTATAAAATGTGTTTTAAACACTAATAATGGCCTTGATACCGATGGGGCTTACATTTGTTGTATCAGAGCTATAGTTCCTGGTAAGGGTACGATTTGCTAGGAGAGTGACCATAGTTCTTTGGGTTAGTGATAGAAGATAACCCATAACTGTTTGTGTATACACATGAATATTCCTTTTATTGATGGTATATGAGCTTTAAGGAATATGTGTATACATTGATTGTGATTACTAACATGATGAATCATTTGTAGAGTGAGATGAAATAATGGTTCACCCCAGAGGGTGACATGTCTACCCAAAGATGGAGGAACTTAATGACAACCCACCTGATCCTACGCATGAGATGATGGACCTAATAAGGGAATAGAGGGACATGATCATTGAGTTAAAAGAAGAGCTTAGAGAAGTAAGGGCAAAGCAAAACGTGGATAGGGTTCAGTCTACTCATGATGAAAACCAAGAAGAGATACAACCTGAGGGAATTGCAGATGGGTCAATACGAGTGTAGGGGTCTAAGCCTCATACTACACTGAATCAAGAATCACTGGGGGTGCCAGCTCTAGAGGAAAAAGATTTGCAATTCTAGGTCTCTAAGTTCAGTAACCATCTACCTCTAGTGTTTAGTGGGAGGTTTGAACCTCAAGTAGCTGAGGACTGGTTAAACCGGTTGGAGAAGATCTTTGAAGTCTTAGATTGTGCAACTGAGGTAAAGGCACGCTTGGTCGTGTACAAGTTAGAGAGGGATGCTAACTGTTGGTGGCAAAATATCGCCTTAACGATGTGAAACGGTAATATGCCATTGACCTGGGAGCTATTTCAAGAAAATTTCAACGACAAGTATTTTCCCAAATCAGTTAGGTTTGAGAAGGAATATGAGTTTCTAGCCATCAAGCAGGATGATAAGGAGACCTTCAACGACTACTTGTCTTGATTCATCCAACTGGCTAGATATTCCTCTTATCTGAGGTATATGAATGATGAGGAATGGAGTTCTGACATACTGATCTAAGGCTTGTGGCGTGAATTAAGGAAATGGTTAGCCACCTACCAGTTTACAGAGTTTAGCAAGGCTGCAGAAGAGTGCAGAATCACCAAAAACAACTTAAGAGATCTGTCCCAGCTAAGGGTGTTAGCAGCTGAAGTAAGCCCAGCAAGGGAAATTCTCCCCAGAAGCGTAAAGGGCAAGAATCCTCATCCATAGTGGGTGATAAGAAACCCTACCGACCTGAGGATCATGACAATTAGAGGCCACCAGTGACATGGATATGTCCTAGTTGTGGCAAGGCGCATAGTGGCAGAATATGTTCAGGTTAAGTAATCTGCTTTATCTGTAGGTAGATGGGACCATTGCTAGTGAATGCCAGATATAACCGGTGGAGTAAAGGCCAAGAAATCAGAGTAGGGTGTTTGCTATGACACATAAGGAAGCATAGAAGTCCCTCGATCTGATTTAAGGTACAATTTTCTATCAATGGTAGTTTACTATGAGTTTAAGTTGATTTAAGTACTAGTCATCCCTTTATTGCCTATGAATTTGTGAAGCGCTTGGGATTACGTGAGTATAAACTACTATTTAATGCTATTGTGTTGACATTGAGGGTTGTCGAGGCTATGACTGTTAATGTTTATGTGAATTACATGGTAACCGTTGAAGGGCATAGGCCCATGGTTAATTTATGTTGATTGTCATTTTTCCAATTATAAGCTATATTGTTCTTTGCTTGGCTAATGATGAGTTAAGTGTTCTAAATTTCGAGAACAAAAGATAGTACTAAGAATCTTGTGTGAAAAGAAAAGGAACTTTATGCCAAATTGTGCAAGTACGAGTTTTGCTTTTAAAAGTGAAAACTTCTAGGCCATGTCATATCACGAGAAGGGATTTTGGTAGATCCCAGAATAGTTGAAGCAGTGCTAGTCCAAAAGGATCAATCTTTAAGTGGGATGAATAATATGAATGATTTGTATGTTGTGAGAAAAGCTCACAGAGTTTAGGTGAATTGTCGAAGGTGCTAATGTTGAATATTGCCAATCCCAGTTTGATTTTGTTGAGTATCATAATGTGAATAGGCTGGGATTGGGGTGTGGCTGTGTGCAGTAGAGTAGAGCTAGTTCAGTTGATGGAAAATTCAACTGCATGATCGAGGGATTCTCACTTTTGAGGGTACTTACCCCGACATGGCCAGCATGGCTAGCTACCAAGCTAGTTGAACCAGTGTTGACCCTAGGCCAAAAGGCGGTGCGTAAAACTTGAGTCTGCTGTAAGTCAGTAGTGCCTCTTTCTCTTATATTATGTATGATGCATGTCTATCTTTGAATAATCATGTATGTGTATGTTGTTGTTATGCCGTTGTAAACTTGTGATGAATGTGTATGCTGTTGTAATTCTGTGTAAGTGAATAGGCGAGAGGAAAGCGTAAGAGGTTCGCTTATATTTCTTTGAGTTGTACTACCATGCCAAGAGTCCTCCGGTAGCTAACAACAGCTGTGGTGACAGCTGGTGAAAGAGAATAACGGTGGGGAGTGACAAGTCCACAACCGTTAGTGAGGGCCAAGATAGAGCCGTGTGTGTGGCTGGTGGGGTGTGGCAACTTTTGTAATGCCGTGAAAGTGAAAACAACAAAAGCAAAGGTATTATTACAAACAGCAAAAGATGAGGTATTGTTGCAAACAGTGAAAGCTGAGGTATATGTGAATACAGCAAAAGTTGTCATTTATGTGTAGTGAATCTGTGATGCTTTGAGCTATTCTCAAAAGGGGTGACTAGATGGAGCAGAGTGGTGGCCTATGCCTCCTAACAGCTGAGGTCTTATGAAATGAGCTAGCCCACTCATGAACTGGAGCTTATGACGATTATGTTCGTGTAGTGATGGTGTTTTGTAGCAGTTGTGTATAGTGGCAATTATAGCTTTAGGGCAATTATGTTGTGTTGATATGTGTGTCAAAGTTATGGTGCCATTGCCTGTATAGGGTAACGGTAGAACAGTAGGGCGGCTATTAGTGTCCCAAGTATCCTGGAGATCAAGTATCATCCAGGTAAAGTTAATATAGCGCGGATGTGTTTAGTTTGAAGGCGATATGGATTATTGCATAATGATAGAGCATTTATGAGATTTAGATCTCTTGAACAATATGGTAAGTGTTATGTAAGTGTACCCCAAGGGGAAAGTGACTTGATGACAGAGATTGAAGAGGCTCAAGGTTGGGATGAACAAGCGCAATTCAGTTGAATTGTGATCGAGTGAAGTGAAGACCTCTAAATTTTAAGTCAGCGATCTTGTATTCTTGAGAGTGTCTCTGGTCATGGGAATCAGTAGGGCGATCAAGCGAAAGAAGTTGAGCCATGATGCATTAGTCCATGGAGATTCTTGCCATAATCGAACCTGTAGTGTACCATTTATGGAAGTGGCCTAGAAGGGATTGTACCCAACAAGAAACAATTTGAGAAGTGGAAGCCGTCATGAAGAGGCGTTCGAGGTTTATGTCCCAAGTGGTGTAACAAATTTCGAGGATGAAATTTATTGTACGGGAGGTGAATTGTAATGCCCTAAATTTTCATTAAGAGCTAATGACGTCTATTGAGAATATGATTATATGAGAAAACACCATTTAGGAAATAAAGTTAATTTATGAACCAAATTTGTAGTAGAAAATACGCAAACCCTATATTTAAGTTTATTTATGTGGCAAAATCTTTATGTAACTTAAAACAAGGGGAATGGCGATGGAAGAAGGGAAAAATAATAAAAATGTATGGCATGTGGCAATTCAAGTGAATGTGTCATAATCAGGGGCAAAATTTAATGAATGGAAAATTTACCAGCTAATTAATTAGTGTTAGAGCAAGCGTTTCACCCAAGAGGGGGGGTGAATTGGGTGATCTTAAAAATTTCGTTGCAAATATAAAATTTGACGTTGAAATTAAAACATGAAAGAGTAAGGAGAAATATCACCGAAGTGTACACCGAGAGTTATACTGGTTCGGCCACAACCACTTTGACCTACGTCCAGTCCTCAGAGCTTCTCTGAGAGTTTTACTATATCTTCCAAGATTCAGTGGGTTCTTGGCACCTCAGTACAAGCAAGTTCCTACACCTGGACACTCGCTCCCCCTTACAAGTTGTAATTCAATCCCAACTCAAGGTTCCACAACCTTAAGTTACCTCAATAACAAATATTGAGTTTGAATGAAATATCTCTCTTCACAGAGTAAATAAGAATCACTGAAGCATAGAATCAAGAGTATAATGAAAACAGAGTAATGAACTTGGTGATACGTTCGTAAGTGTGTTCTTATGTTGTTCTCTGTTCAGATGTTCACATATATATAGATACGTTGGTAATGATTTCTGGAACGTATTTCTTCATGTCCGTTGGAGCGTGCGCAGCCATTATTGACTTTTCCAGTTTTTGAAAAACATACGTTGTGGTAGGTGACGGTCCGTGACATTTGAACGTTTCATTTGACTTCCACTACTTGATATGATTTCTTCATTGTTCATCTGTAAATAGGCTAAGAATACTAACACAATGAAAGATTAATCATATAGAAAACAAAATATTCAACGTTTGAAAGGTTTCTGGATTTCTGGGTTTGCTTACTCGCGTAGCTACTCGAGTATCACATGAAGTTTACTCGAGTACCTACTCAAGTAACATCGGGAAACCTTTGATTAACTATAAGTCAATGAATAAATACAAGATTACTCGGGTAGTGCATGGAGTAAACTAAATTTCAAACCTTTGGAAATAGTTATTTACTCGGGTACCTACTCGAGTAATGCACTCACAACTTTATGAGTTACTCGGGTACCAACTCGAGTAAACCTTTATAAAAACTTTTGGTTACTCGATGCTTTACTCCAGTAATGTTGCAGGATCTCAAGGCCGAGAGCACTTACCTGGTTACTCGGATACGGACTCGAGTAATGCATTCATTTTTGCATAGGTTACTCGGGTACCACCTCGAGTAACTGTACTTTTTGTGCTTGACTTACCCGGGTAATGACTTGAGGTTTTCCTTGAAATTTTCTCTTCATACTCGGGTACCTACTCGAGGAATCCACTTAAAATAGATTATTGAATACTTGCATATCAGAGTAAGGACTCGAGGAAATGAGTTAAAAATATGTCAGGTTACTCGGATACCACCTTCAAGTTTTTCACTTACTGTAATGCGTTACTCGAGTACCAACTCGAGTAAATGTTGCAGTGGTACAAAATGCCGAGAGCATCATTTTTCAAAAACAGAGTTACTCGAGTAGCTCCTCGAGTATCTTTGGCAACCTGATGGCAACTGGAAGTTTTTCACATGGTTACTCGAGTAGCGCCTCGAGTAACATTGGCAGGCCGAGAGCAACTTAAAAATACTTACACTATTACTCGAGTAGCGCCTCGAGTAACGTTGGCAGATTACTGGAAGTTGCCTCTGATTACTTCAAGTTTTGTCTCATTACTCGAGTAGCGCCTCGAGTAGTGCCTTAGAAAACCTTCTTCTGATTAAGTTTCTCAGCTTTTCTTCTTGGCTTTTCTTCATTACTCCAATGCTTACTTAAAGTGATACTTGTTCCTGTCATTACTTTGTTCAAACTTGTTTATTAATCATTTCCTTTTCAAACCATTCTTTTGTTATTATCAAAACATGAGATCTAACATTCTCCCCCTTTTTGATGATGACAAGACTTGGTGATTTTGAACATGGTTTTTCAAATTGAATTCTCAATTAAATATGTCTTATTAAGTTTGAATTTCATAGCATACACACCTTGCATACACAATAACTTCATTAGTCCAAACATGTATTATAATTTAAAGCTTGAATGAACTTAAAATAAAATTATAACTTAAACACACTTGCATTTAAACTTAAAATTTTCAAATTACAAGATAAAGTTCAAAGAAATTTAAAATGCTCCCTAAAAACCCACATACAACCAAATACCCAAAATGAACTAGGACATATCCACAAAATCACTCTCAAGCTCTTCTCCCCCTTTTTGGCTTCATCAATCAAGTGGAGGGCTATGAGGCTTGACCATGGAAATAGGCTTCACAGGAAGCACTAAACCATCATCTGAACTAAAAGAATTGGAAGAGATAGGTTCAGGCAAATTAAGTGGAGGGATATGGATGTCATCTTTTGGAGGAATAGAAGGAGGTTGGTAGACAATCATAGAAGTGGTTGCTACCTCTGGAGTGGTCTAAATCTTAGGGGTGGTCTCAGCCTCGAGAGTAAGATGTTCAGAGGAGGATGAGGAAGGAGAGATTTCCTCTGTGGGGGCAGGTGATGAAGTCGGTTTAGGAGCGGTGTCTGGCTGAGGTTTGGGAGGTGAATCATCAATAATGATGTGAGTGGTCTCATGGGTTTCAAGATCATCCACTGTGAATAGAATATCTTTACCTTGGGGCTCAAGTGGATCAGAAACCAGAGGGGTAGATGGTTCATCCTCAGGGATAGGAGTGTCAGAAGGAGGGTTTACTGGAGGTGGTGGTGGTGCAGATGAAGATAGACCAGCAGAAGGTCCGGGACCTAAGGAGTCCAGTCGTGCCAGAATCAATCTCAAGGTTTCGCCCTGGGCACGTTGCTCAGCTAGCAACTCTTCATGCCTTCTGTCCATTCTCTCAACCAAGTCCTCATGCCTCTTGTCGATTTTCTCAACCAACTCTGCCATCTTGAAGTTTGTGTTGGTGATCAACTCGGTGTTTGTGTTGGCGATATCCACATGGAATCCTCTGAGTATGTTTTCCATGAAGTGCTGGAGAGTGGCATTGAGGAAAGATGGCGATGATGTGGTAGCAGTTGGAGCCGATGACTGAGTGTCATCCAACTTGCTGGTCTCTGCCTCAGTGGTCTTCCTCTTCTTCTTGGACCTAGACTCCTAAGGGCCTTTGAGAGGGATGTCAATATTCAATTTCCCTATTTGGTTTCTCCCAACCAGAGTCAACCTCTCAATTGGCTCCTTGCTGTCCAAATACCATATTTTGTTCTCTTTCAGGATTAGAGACACAATTTGAGGATATGGCATTGGTGTTGTAGCCTTCCCATCCACCTTATACCTTTTCATCTCCGAAAAGATATATTCTCCCAAATCCTTTTGTTCCTTAAGAAGCAGTGAAGCGAACCACCTAAAGTCCCTATCGGAGAAGTGGGTATAGTTGTTGGCTTTGTTCACTAGGGACCTAGAGTATATGTACCAAAGGACCCTATGATGATCACATATATCACTGGGCTTGAAATTTAGAGGGCCAACTAGCTCACCAGGTTTGAGAATAGTGAAGATTTGGTTTGGCTCAAGTTCAGAATAGATATCATCTGGGGGGTTCTCTATTCCTAACCACAAGTTAATTCTAGATGGTGAAATTAAAATCTTTTGGCCTCTCACAGTTATGGTCATCTCTTCCTCAAGTGAGGTTCGGTTAGGCTCATCTATAATTTCTAAGTTACAATAAAAATGGGTAATCACTTTAGTACAGAATGGTAATCTAATAGATAGCCAAGGCATAAAGGGATCTAAATAAGGACTTAGGTCATGCTTCACTACCTCTTGAAGTAACCTCAGATCAACATAGTGTGTCTTACACACTTTCCTTCTGGAGAATTGGGTCCGATACTTGGGAGACTCCACCAATTTGTTGACATTGAACCCCTTTGGTGGATTGATGATCTCTGCTTCTTTGGTCTTCTTAGAGGATTGTCCCTTCTCCATTTGACCAATGATTCCAGCCATAGCCTTAGCCACATTCTTGTCATACTTTGGCTTTTTGAGTGGCTTAGGAGTGAAAGAAGGGGTAGAGGAATCCGAGGGAGGAGGTGAGGGGGATTTGGTGCTCTTCCCTTTTCTAGATGAAATGCTCTTTTTAGATTGAGCCCTTGTAGCAATAGGCTCTGTAATCACAACACCTTTGGCTTTCGGTTGTGATTGAGGTTGAAGAGGGATTTTAGCTTTTGGTCTCGGGGTTAACTTTCTTCTCTTTTTGGGAGGAGAAGAAAGAGGATCAGAATGTTGTTGAGACTCAGAGGAATCTAATGGAGTAAGGTTTTTGGTTCTCATTTTTCAGAAAGATTGAAAAACGAAAAACTCAGAAAAGAATGAGAAACTATCGCAGGTTAGGGCACAGAGAATCTGAAAGAAATAGAGAGTTTCTGGAACTGAAATCTCTTGGGTTTTGACCGAAATGGATCAAGGAATCACTTGAGAAAAATTTTTGTGAGAGAAAATAGTGATTTACTTGAGGAGATTCTGTGGAAATGACCGAGTTTGCGACGGATAAAGACCTAAAACCCGACATTACTCGAGGCCTTACTCGAGTAAACTTCATCTTTACTCGAGGCCTTCCTCGGGTGTTCATGCAGAAAAATTCTAAAATAATTCATTTAAATTGCGTACCTGTCATGAATAATATTGTAATTATCCATGGATGTTCCCTCGATCATTTTAAACCAGTTTGCAACAAGTTTGAGTCAATTTTTAATCAATTTGATATTCTGGACTTCCAGTTACTCGAGGTCTGACTCGAGTAAGGTTCAAGTTTACTCGAGGCCTTCCTCGGGTAACTTGAATTTTCAACTTGTGACTCTTCAATTCTTTGTAACTGAGCCGTTATATTTGAAAATCAAGTAACTTGATCCGTTACTTCCAGTTTTGAAGTCTATTACTCGAGTATGTACTCGAGTAAAGTGCTTCTTTACTTCAAGTTGTTCCTCGGGTATTGCTTCTCTGTCACACATTACTTCAAGTTGGTACTCCAGTAAAGATGTCCTCTGATCACCTCTGTTTTTGTTTCACAAAATAGAGTTTCAACCTTCCTGCAAAACAAATTTCTATATACTCCGATGCTTAAGTTAGTAATCATCAAAACATTATTAAGTGACTTCATCTAATATTATGAGATACTTGAAATAACTTACAACTCATTGGGATTTACCATTCCCAATTCTCTTCTAATGTATAGAAATTGATCTTTTGCAAGAGGTTTCGTGAAAATATCAGCTAGTTGAAGATGAATAGGAATGAATATCACTTTTACATCTTTCTTTTGGACATGGTCTCTGATGAAATGATGTCTGACATCAATATGCTTGGTTCTAGAATGTTGAACTGGATTCTTGGCCAAGCTTATTGTACTAGTATTATCACAATAGATTGGTATTTCTTTGAGATAAATACCAAGATCTTGTAATTGTTGTTTTAGCCATATCACTTGTGCACAACAGCTTGAGACGGCAACATATTCGGCTTTCGTTGATGAAAGAGATATAGTATTTTGTTTCTTGCTAAACCATGATACAAGTGATCCTTCAAGAAATTGTCCTTGTCCACTGGTGCTCTTTCTGTTTGTTTTGTACCCTCCATGATCAGAATCTGAATATGCAACAAGATATTCACTTCTTCCTTTGGGATACCACAGACCCAATTCGGGTGTGTCAACAAGGTATCTAAATATTCGTTTGACCGTTTCCGCATGTGATTCCTTTAGTGCTGATTGATATCTTGCATATATGCCAACACTAAATTGGATGTCTGGTCTACTTGCCGTGAGGTAGAGTAATGATCCAATCATTCCTCTATACTTTGTTATGTTGTAGTCTTTTCCTTTGACATCAGCATCAAGCAACGTAGTTGAACTCATAGGCGTGTCCGTGCCATTTGCTTCATCCATTCCATACTTCTTCAATAGCTCTTTTAGATACTTTGTTTGAGATATGAAGATTCCATTCTTTCTTTGTTTGATTTGCAAACCAAGAAAGAAATTCAATTCTCCCATCATTGACATCTCAAATTCTCCCTGCATTATCTTAGAAAATTCCTTACACAGAGATTCATTAGTAGCACCGAAAACAATGTCATCAACATATATTTGAACAATTAAAATATCATTGTGTTTTCGTTTTATAAAGAGTGTCGTATCAACTTTTCCCCGTACAAAACCTTGATCAATGAGAAACTTACTGAGCCTTTCATACCAGGCTCTAGGAGCTTGTTTTAAACCATATAAAGCCTTTTTAAGTTTGAAAACATGGTCAGGTTTGGTAACATCCTCAAAACCTGGAGGTTGTTCTACATACACTTCTTCCATGATGTAACCATTTAGAAAAGCACTCTTTACATCCATTTGATAGAGTTTGAATCCTTTGATGCATGCAAAGGCTAAGAGTACACGTATAGCTTCCAATCTAGCCACTGGAGCATACGTTTCCTCATAATCAATCCCTTCTTCCTGATTATAGCCTTTGGCCACCAATCTTGCCTTGTTTCTGACAATAATTGCGGATTCATCGAGTTTGTTCTTGAATACCCATTTAGTAACAATGATCGGATGATCTTTGGGTCGGGGCACCAAATCCCAAACTTGATTTCTCTCAAATTGATTTAGCTCTTCTTGCATTGCTTTAACCCAATCGTTGTCTAATAGGGCTTCATCAATGTTAGAAGGTTCAATTTCAGAAATGAATGCAGAAAAACTTACTTAATTGAAAATCCTATTTCTAGTTTTGATCCCTTCATTCACATCTCCTATGACTTGATCTAAGGGATGACTTTTGTTGTATTTCCAAGCTTTAGGTTGTCCTAGGGATCGTTCTTCTTCCTTGGTTTCATCAACCTCTGGAATAAGAGATTTAGAAATAGATTGATCATTTTCTTGATTTAAACCAACTACCTGTTCTTCATCAATGGTTTTGTCAGAGGATTCAAATTCATCAAATACAATATGAATTGATTCTTCAATAATACATGTTCTTTTATTGTAAATTCTATATGCTTTACTTCGGTTAGAATATCCTAGGAAAATTCCTTCATCTGTTTTAGAATCAAATTTTCCTAAGTTATCTTTACCATTATTATGAATGAAACACTTACAACCAAAGATGTGTAGATGAGCAATGTTTGGCTTTCGTCCTTTGTACAACTCGTATGGTGTCTTTCCAAGTTTTGTTCTGATATATGCTCTATTTGAAATGTAGCATGCTGTACTCATAGCATCAGCCCAGAACACTTGAGATACATTCTTTTCATTCAACATTGCTCTAGCCATTTCTGTGAGCACTCGATTCTTTCGTTCGACGACCCCATTTTGTTGAGGCGTTCTTGGAGCAGAAAAATTGTAATCAATACCATTAGTATCACAATATTCTTCAAAGGCTTGATTTTCAAATTCTCCACCATGATCGGTCCTAATTCCTGCGATGGACATACCTTTCTCATTTTGCACCTTCTTGGCAAAAGCAATAAATTCTTCAAAGGTCTCATCCTTTGATGATAGAAAAATAACCCATGTAAATCTAGAGAAATCATCAACAATGACCAATGAATATAGATTGCCACCAAGACTCTTTACTCTTGCTGGACCAACTAAATCCATATGAAGTAATTGTAATGGTCTATTTGTTGAAATCTCATTTTTCAATTTGAAAGATGATTTAGTTTGTTTACCCTTTTGACATGCATCACAAATCAAGTCATTTTTGAAATTAACGTTGGGTAATCCAAGCACTAAATCCTTTTTGAGTAATTTGCCTAGTTGATGCATATTGACATGAGCCAATCTCTTATGCCATAGCCAACTTTCATCGGTATTACTCAGAAAACAGTTTTCAGATTTATTTCTATTAATATCTAGAATATAACAGTTACCTTCCCTTTTTGCTCTGAGCTTAGTCTTGATATTCTTCTTATCAAGCTGTAAGTCATTCTTGTTGATGATTAAACATTCTTCTGAGTCAAATATTACCCAGTTGTTTTTATCTGCACTTTGACTTACGCTCAGCAAATTGTGACACAAGCCTTCAATATAATATACATCTTTGACTTGTATTCCTTTGTCATTTTTGATTTCACCAATTCCTGCTGTCCTTCCGGATTGATTTCCTCCAAATTTTACCTCTCCACCTTCTTTAGGTTGCAATTTGGTAAAACTATCGAAATCACTGGTCATATGTCTAGAGCATCCACTATCAATGTACCACTTGCTATTTTTGGATGCTTTAAGACATTCCTGCAATCAAATGACTAGGTCTTAGGTACCCACACCTTTCTGGGTCCTTTTAGGTTAGTACAAATAATTTTCTGAATATATGAACCTTTAGGTATGCATTTGTAGGTTCCTATCATTCCTTTCTTCTTATGAATGCATGAAGAAGTATAATGACCTTTTCTATTACAGTAATTACAAAATGCAAAAGGATTTGATGTATGTACAGAATGCTGGAAATAATTCAAATATGACTTACCTCTTGCTTTCTTTCTACCTTTCCTTTTATCGGACTTTGGATCATATCCAATTCCAGATCGGTCATTTACAAATCATTGAGCTCTTAGAATAACATTTAGCATCTCACTTCCTTGTGTAAATTTTTCAAGAGTTTTTGTGAGATCAATGTTTTTCTTTTTCAAAGATGAACAATCTTCACAATTCTTTTCTTTAAGTTCAATTTCAAGAGCTTTGTTTTTCTTTTTGAAAACAATCAATTCTTTAACTACTTTGATGAATTCAGAATGTAAAGCATTATATTCGGAAAGTAATTCATCATAGGTAGGTTCAGAATCATTTACCTCTTTTTCTGTTTCTTCTTGAGCTACGAGACATATGTTAGCCACTTCTTCCTCATCACTTTCTTCGTCAGAGGAGCTATCACCCCATATAGCATATACAAAGGCTTTCTTTTTGTTGAAGAATTTACCTTTTCTCTTTTCTTTGCTCTTTTGATTCAGTTCTGGACATTCTAATTTGATATGTCCTGGTTTTCCACATTCGTAGCAAATGATATGATCTTTGCTGCTAGTTCCACCTTTTTGAAAGTGTTTGAATCCTTGTCCTTTCTTGTAGAACTTTCTGAATCGTTTTATGATTAGGCCCATGTCATCATCGTCAAACTCCTCGTCCTCATCTTGATTCTCTTCTTTTACCTTTAGTGCAAGACCTTTCTTTTTCTTGTCACCAATGTCATCTAGTTCTCGTTTGAACTTTAGTTTGCTCTCATATTCAGAAAGACTTCCAAATAGAGAAGCAACTGATCTAATTGATTCTCCTTTTGCTTCTTCTATCGCAGTGACTTTGGCCTCCCACTCTTTAGAAAGAATATTCAAAATCTTTCGTACTTGGATATGTTGATCATAAGATTTCCCAAGTGCTGCAAGTTGATTAACAAGATGAGTATATCTAAGTTCAAATTCAGAAATTGATTCACCTGATTTCATTCGAAGTAGATCAAATTCAGTGACTAAGGTGTTGATCCGATTCTCCTTTATTCCCGAAGTTCCTTCATGAGCTATTTCCAGAACTTCCCACATTTCCTTTGCTGTTGGAAGTGTGCAAATTCTGAAATACTCACTTTGACTTAGGCACTTTGTAACATCAGAATTGCCTTGCTGTTGAGAGTGATAAGCTTCTTGTCATTCTCATCATATTCCGCTAGCGTCTTGGGAATTTTCTAAGAATCTACAGTTTTTGTAGGTTGATAATTTCCACTCTCAATCACATCCCATAGTCCATATTCGCTAGCCATCATGAACACTTTGAATTTTGCTTTCCAAAAGGAAAAGTGTTCTCCACTGAATCCAGGAGGTCTAGTGATGGATGCTCCGTCGGGAAGAATTCCTTCGCCCATGCTTGCCATTGGATCCTTCTTAGGTTGTTATACCTTAACAAGAAGACCTACTCTCTGATACCAAATGTTAGAGCAAGCATTTCACCCAAGAGGGGGGGTGAATTGGGTGATCTTAAAAATTTCGTTGCAAATATAAAATTTGACGTTGAAATTAAAACATGAAAGAGTAAGGAGAAATATCACCGAAGTGTACACCGAGAGTTATACTGGTTCGGCCATAACCACTTTGACCTACGTCCAGTCCTCAGAGCTTCTCTGAGAGTTTTACTATATCTTCCAAGATTCAGTGGGTTCTTGGCACCTCAGTACAAGCAAGTTCCTACACCTGGACACTCGCTCCCCCTTACAAGTTGTAATTCAATCCCAACTCAAGGTTCCACAACCTTAAGTTACCTCAATAACAAATATTGAGTTTGAATGAAATATCTCTCTTCACAGAGTAAATAAGAATCACTGAAGCATAGAATCAAGAGTATAATGAAAACAGAGTAATGAACTTGGTGATACGTTCGTAAGTGTGTTCTTATATTGTTCTCTGTTCAGATCTTCACATATATATAGATACGTTGGTAATGATTGCTGGAACGTATTTCTTCATGTCCGTTGGAGCGTGCGCAGCCATTATTGACTTTTCCAGTTTTTGAAAAACATACGTTGTGGTAGGTGATGGTCGGTGACATTTGAACGTTTCATTTGACTTCCACTACTTGATATGATTTCTTCATTGTTCATCTGTAAATAGGCTAAGAATACTAACACAATGAAAGATTAATCATATAGAAAACAAAATATTCAACGTTTGAAAGGTTTCTGAATTTCTGGGTTTGCTTACTCGCGTAGCTACTCGAGTATCACATGAAGTTTACTCGAGTACCTACTCAAGTAACATCGGGAAACCTTTGATTAACTACAAGTCAATGAATAAATACAAGATTACTCGGGTAGTGCATGGAGTAAACTAAATTTCAAACCTTTGGAAATAGTTATTTACTCGGGTACCTACTCGAGTAATGCACTCACAACTTTATGAGTTACTCGGGTACCAACTCGAGTAAACCTTTATAAAAAATTTTGGTTACTCGATGCTTTACTCCAGTAATGTTGCAGGATCTCAAGGCCGAGAGCACTTACCTGGTTACTCGGATACGGACTCGAGTAATGCATTCATTTTTGCATAGGTTACTCGGGTACCACCTCGAGTAACTGTACTTTTTGTGCTTGACTTACCCGGGTAATGACTTGAGGTTTTCCTTGAAATTTTCTCTTCATACTCGGGTACCTACTCGAGGAATCCACTTAAAATAGATTATTGAATACTTGCATATCAGAGTAAGGACTCGAGGAAATGAGTTAAAAATATGTCAGGTTACTCGGATACCACCTTCAAGTTTTTCACTTACTGTAATGCGTTACTCGAGTACCAACTCGAGTAAATGTTGCAGTGGTACAAAATGCCGAGAGCATCATTTTTCAAAAACAGAGTTACTCGAGTAGCTCCTCGAGTATCTTTGGCAACCTGATGGCAACTGGAAGTTTTTCACATGGTTACTCGAGTAGCGCCTCGAGTAACATTGGCAGGCCGAGAGCAACTTAAAAATACTTACACTATTACTCGAGTAGCGCCTCGAGTAACGTTGGCAGATTACTGGAAGTTGCCTCTAATTACTTCAAGTTTGGTCTCATTACTCGAGTAGCGCCTTGAGTAATGCCTTAGAAAACCTTCTTCTGATTAAGTTTCTCAGCTTTTCTTCTTGACCTTTCTTCATTACTCCAATGCTTACTTAAAGTGATACTTGTTCCTGTCATTACTTTGTTCAAACTTGTTTATTAATCATTTCCTTTTCAAACCATTCTTTTGTTATCATCAAAACATGAGATCTAATAATTAGTAATTAATGAAGAAATTAATTACTAACTAATAGAAATGAGGAGTATGATTAAATGGCTAATGGAGTAGTTAGAGTAACCATGTAGTTACATACTTTATGAGGAGTCATGCGATTTGAATAAGTGATATGATTCGATGAAGAGGGAGTGATTGGAAAAAGTCAACATATTATCTTTAATCATTTTTTCTTCTCTCTCCCCCCCTCATTCTCGCTGAATGGGCATAGGCAAGGAAAGGATCATCCTTCCATCATCTTCCTCCCTCTCATTTCTCTCTCTTGCTCTCTCCAAGTTCTGCTGCCATTGTTGGAAGGAAACAGAAAGAAGCTTTTGAGAAAGGTGAGCTATTTGACCTTAAAAATGGCTTCTAGTGCAAAACTTCTCTTATCTAGTCTTGTTCTTTGAGTTGAGAGCTTCATTTCTATGGTTTTAGAATTTCAAGAGGAGGTGTCTTTGTGTTTGAGAAAAGTTGGAGATTGAAGAATCAAGAAACAAGTTTAGGAAAGTGAAAGAGGTGAGTGATAGCTCCCTTTTGATATATATATTGCGGTTGGTGGTTGAGCCTTGATTTTTCTAGAATATTTCCCTAATTTTCATGTATTATGGATTTTAAGAATTGAATGATGTGTTGTGATAGAAATAGTGTTTGGTTGAGTCATATGAACAATGAAATTAGTTTGGAGTATTTGCAGTTTTAGGTCTATGTTGAAAATGTGTCCCAAAATAGAACATATCAATGGGATGTGATTTTGGGTGTTTTGATGTTGCCATTGGATTCCTTTTGAAAAATTGTGTGGGATTAGTGTTTGGTGTGCATTTTGGAAGCTTTGTGAACATTTGGTGCAAAATTGGAAATTTTGGAAAATGTCAAGTGTGAAAATGATGTGTAAGAGACCAACTTTGCATGGTGATTTGAAATAGCAAATGATATTGAAAGGTTGTGAAAATTTTCTGTAGTTCACATTGCAAGATTTCTATTGATATAAATTTTGGTTAATTTTTAGTTCTGTGCTGAGAGTTATGGTCAGTTGAAATCAGCCAAGAATCAGGACAATTCTTGGCTGCAGCCAGAGGTGTATTGACCATGGCCTGAAACTCTGGGACCTGATCTTGGCCATGGCTCAAAGGAGGCTGACCGCCGCCCAAGGGTGGACTGGCCATGGCCAACCCCTATTTTTCAGCATTGTGTTTTTGAAAAGTGGTTTCAAACCTAGTGTTTCCCAACCTTTTAGGTCTTTTGTAAGGGATTTCAATGATAGCCAAACTAAGTGTTTTGAAATCATTTAAGTATTGGGATAAGTGATAACTCGTCGTCCTTAATTATGATTTTAGGTTTTGATATTTGCCTGGATTGTAGAAGGCCTGCGCCTGAACTCGAATGGAAAGACCAAGGTAGTGACACTTTCTCCTATATCATGTTTAATGTATTGTATGTTTGTATTTATTATTAAATGTATGCTTGGGACGTGGCATTAGCCTGGTCTTGAATGTTGCTATTTCTAATTGAGTCATGGCAGTTAGATTGGCTTTAAATGATTGACTGGGTTATGGCAGTTAGCCTGGCCTTGAATGCAGCTATTGCTGATTGAGTCGCTGCGGGTAGCCCGGCTTTGAATGTTGCTGAATTGTGATATATTCTTACATGCTTTATTTAATTATGTATCATATACATGAAATGTTACTATTGGGATTCTTTTGAATCTCTTTCTTTCCAATTAATAATTTTTAGCTAGGGCAAGTGGATTGTAATGACCCAATTTTAGATTAAGGGATAATGACTCTGATGTTGATTGTAATTAGTGTAATTAAACATTTTTGGATAAATGTGATGCGAATTTTAAATAAATGTTCATAGTGATGATTTAATAATCATAGTGAAACTAGGGGTGAAATGGTAAAATTGGAAATTTACCGACCAATTGGTCAGTTACCAAAGAGGAAACTCATTGGTGATTAGAGATCAAGGGTTGAGATCTATTGCCTATGGGTCAGAATCCTATGCTTTGCATTTGTGTGAGCTCATGGAGAGAGGAATAAGATGTTGACAAGTGTCATTGTGTAGACCAATTGATATGGCACAAAAGACAAAAACTCATTTTCTCTCTCTCTCTCTCTCTTCTCTCTCCTATGCGGTTTGTGTGGGGAAAGGGTAAGGAAAACACATCATAATCATCCTCACCATCTCTCATCATCATCATCTCTCTCTTTCTCCATTTTTTCCAGCGATCAAGAAGAAAAGGAAGAAGAAAGGCGAGATTTTGATGTTTTAGTTGATCTCTAATACCCTAAACCTCTTCTCTAATGTTGTGCACCTCATTGAGAGCTTCATCTAGGTGATTTCAGAATTTTGAATAGTGGTGATTTGGATGTTGGAGTAATTTGGAAGTTTGAGAATCAAGATTCTGACTTTGGCAAAGCGAAGATGTAAGCATTTGATGCTTTTTGGTATATTATGGTGATTTTTGGATAAGTTTAAGAAATTCTGGAATTTACCCTGGTTTATATCCATTTTTGAATGT
The DNA here is from genome assembly GCA_963855925.1 of Inga laurina. Taxonomy (NCBI): domain Eukaryota; kingdom Viridiplantae; phylum Streptophyta; class Magnoliopsida; order Fabales; family Fabaceae; genus Inga; species Inga laurina. The sequence goes on from OY979707.1 coordinate 24,951,379, forward strand.
ATGAATTTCATAGTGATTGATGTTGGAAATGGTATGTTGTGAGGTTATTGGAGTGTTGGTAATGGTTTTCAAGATTTGGAAGTGATTTGACTGAAATTGGGAGTTGTGTGTGTTATGGAGACCCAATAGCATAGATTGTGGTTAAAATGGTTTTTGGATGTTTTTGGAGTTTACTAATGTGTTCATTAGGCAATTTTAAGTGGAAATGAGCTTTGCGTGAAGTTTAGGAACCATTGGGATTAATTTTGGTAAAGTTGGGATTTTCTATCAGTTGCTGCGATCTGGCAATCTGATAGCATCACTCGAGTGAGGGAGGAGCTCACTTGAGTGCTGCCGTGTATTGTCCCTTTTCTCTTTGTGTTTCGCCTGGGTTCTCATGAAGGAGGCTCGAGTGCACTTCTTAAACCGTGAGTGAAGTTGGTGATCACTCAAGTGAGCAAAGGGTTACTCGAGTGATGGCGTGTGTTCAAGGTTAGGGTTGCTCTCGGGTCATCACTCGCTAGTCAAAGTTCAAGAGTGTGTTTTGACACTTGCAAGTGTGGGCTCCTCACCCGAGTGCCAAGGGTGGTGCTCGAGTGAGCTCTTCCCTCTGTTGTTGCATGTGCTCTCAGGTTCTCACTTTCTGTGTTGCAATTCCGGGGACTCGAGTGGAGTTGGAGTCATCACCCGAGTGCAAAGCCTTATGCTCGAGTGTTGTGAGAACTTTTTGGCCGAGGTAGTTGCTCACTGTCAAACACTCGCGAGTGAGATTCGTTCTCACTCGAGTGCAAGTCTCTCATCACTCGAGTGAGGTCATCTTCACTCGAGTGAGCCAGCTGAAAATCTGTGTTATTTTTCTGAAAAAGGGGTCTTCAAGGTAGCTTCTTCGAACTCTTTTAGTATGTGATTAGGCCTCTAATGGTCATCTTAAAGAGTTTAAATGATAACCAACTTAGAGTATTATAGAAATAAGCATTTGGAAAAAGAGATTGATTGGTTGTCCCTAATTTGATTATAGGATTTGACATTTGTCAGACTCGTGAGCCCACTGTGTTGAAGAACATCAGGAAAGATATAGGTAGTGACTCCTCTCTTATACTTTGTGTAAATGTACTGTATGTATGCATATCATGCATTGTGTTATTGCTGCTACTGCCTTATGATGCATTGAGACGCCGTATGGAGCTTTATGTTGCTTTGTGCCTTGTGGAGCTTTGTGCCTTGTGATGCTACTGTATAGTGATTACCGCGGAAGTGGGTATAGTGACTATAGCGAAAGCTGGCATAGTGATTACAGCGAAAGCTGGCATAGTGATTACCGCGAAAGCGGGCATAGTGCATTCTGATAACAGCCGTGAGTGCTGTCGGTTATGGCTCGAGCCATGACTCATAGTGTTATTGCTGAACATGATGAACTTACATGTTTTGTGTTTATATATGTTGGAAATTGTGCCCTAAGGGCCAATCATTGTACTTTGAACATTATTATTTTAATGAAATTTCTCCATTATGTTATCATATTATTTGCATGTTAACTGTGATAATTGTATCCTTGGATAATTCATAAAGATTGTCCTAAAATGTCCCTGGTCGGTCATCTTTGCGGGAGCAGAGATGAAACAAGACCAGTGTGAGTTTGATATGATATGGAGATACGAATCAAAGTCTTAGGCACTTGTAAGAGTACAAGGTGCTGGACCGACCCACTATGAGAAAGCTACATGGATCAAGTCATAGCTCTTCTTATGTATAACCACGTCACAATGCCCTTAGACATGAGGTCATCATGGATTCCTACATGAGAGTTGCTAAGCTTTGAACTAGTCAAAAGTCACTTTTGACCGGGTGATGATAAAGGCTACGATCAGGCTTGGTGTTTTTCATGCAGAGGAATATGAATGATCAAGATATAATTTGTCCCTCACATTAGTAGTGAGTCTGAGAAATGTATGGCCATACTATGATGAAAGGAGTTTCTGTCTCTGTTATCAGGCTACTCAGGAATCGAGAAAGTAATGGTCTGAAATAAGAGGATGACAATATCCATGCCTTATCCTTAATCGATATATCGTGTGACAAAAGGGACGTGACATGGTTGTTTGACAGGTTGCATCGTGATAACGATCCTCATATGAATTGGGTAGTCGTAATGTCTTGCTAGAGGCCGCTTGCGACTTTTGGGTTAGTATAGTTATTGGCCCACTGCCAACTTCATATGGGCCTACAGGGTCGCACACAAGAATGGCTCAACACGAGATAATGTTTAATTTAAGGTGGATGAATTATATATATATATATAATATAAAATTCATTAATAATATTATATAGATATATATTTTTTCGAAATATATATCTTATATATATATATGTATATATTATATTATATTATATTATATTATTATATTTAATAATATTATATAGATATATATATTTTCAAAATATTATATATATATATATGTATATATATATTATATGATATTATTATATTGTGTTAGTTTTAAATTTAATTTATTAAGATATATTAAATTTAATAACTAACATGATAGAGATATAGTATCTCAAAATTAATTTATAAAGATAAATTAAATCTAATGGCTCTTTATTTGGATTAAATAAATATGTTAAATTAAAACTGTTGGACACATTCAATTTAAACTGAATTTATTTAATTAGCTCATCAAGATAATTAATTGTTAATTAATTTTGAAATTAATGATGATTAATTTTGAAATTTGAAAATAGCCCTCATAGGTTATAAACTTGATAGAGCAGATATATTCATATGCACATGAGAATTGAGAGCCGCAAGTGAAATCCTAGGAGACATTAGAGGTGCTAGCACGCAGTCTCAGTTGGAGAGCATTCGTGTGGATACCGATAGAGGGAGCGGACCTGACGTGTTGGCTCCTAGAGATCGTGAAAACTCTGAATCATAAAAAAAGGTATGAATCCTTCTAACTTGGTTTAAACGCCGTTGATAGATCCTCGATTAGGATCGGTGAAAATTTTAAAATTCTTCCGCTGGGTCTACCGATCCTAACAATATATTGTATGAGTGATTTGTTACTACTGGGATTCTTTAGAATCTCACTCTTTCCAAATGACTAACATTTCAGACAGAGCAAGTGGCTCAAAGGGAAAGCGGCCAACCCGGAGTGGTTAGGATCTCGTAGGGACATTTTGATTTTGGACTGTTGGTTATCTAATAGGATTTTGGGATTACTGTATGTATATGAGTTGTAGATAATATTTTTGGATATGTAATCTGCATTTTGGGAAACTTTGAACCCATTGTGTATATATACAAGTAACTCGGGGTTGCCAGGATTTTAATTACGTATTCTGATATTTATTATGTGATTTAACTGCACAGGTAGTTGTATCCGAAGGTGAATGTGAGACCAGATGAACTATGTTTTGAACTGTTTTCGGTATACCCCATCTTGAAGATGAGGGATTATAAATGTGTTTTTGTCTTATTGGTCTCTATTTCACTTAAATTTCATAATTCGGATGTAATTACGGTGAGGGGGTTACATGGATTGAGGGACAAGCAAGTGAACAAGGGCGACTAGGATTGCCAATGGTGGTCTTAGCTTTTTAGTTTTTGGTTATCATATTTTGGACAATTGTATAATTATGTTGACCATAGAATAGTGTTGTTGTGTAATCCCCGGTATAGGAAACTGAGATGGGCAATGATGCCTTATAAAACCCTTTGATTAATGAATATATCCCTAGTGAATGTCAGGAATTTTATTAGCACTCTTATATTGTGTATGTAACAAACCGAACAAGCCAAATGTTTTTATTTAGAAATGAATGGAGATCGTATTATACAGGTTTTGTAAAATGTTTTTTTATTATCCTCGATCTCTCGTTCAAGTATAAAACATGTTTTTAACACTAATAACGGCCTTGATGATGACGGGGGGTTATATCTCGATTTAAATATCAGAGACCTATAGAGTCTAGGTTGTTGGAGATAAAGGAGCGACGTGGATGTTTTACAAAAGTAGCTTCATTGTCCACTCCTATTGAGGCAGGGGAGGAAAAAGTACTGGATGATGATGGACAAGAGAAAAGGGAGGTTGGCATCTTGATTCTTTACCCGCTATTTGGATCCCACCAATTGGTAAGTGCTCTATGAAAGAAATGCCTTATAGACTAGTTTGAAATAATAATATTTGGTAGCATTTTGAATAATGTTTACTTTATGTATTTGTAAAGCCTAACTTTTATTGGATCCTTCTTTTCTAGGTTTTATAATTTGTTAAACAAAAACCATATAACATGTCTGAGGATTTTTTTTTTTACTTAAGTAATCACATAGCATGCAAGTAAATCATCAAACAGCACATACACATATTGACTTCCTGGCATTGTCTTCCTGACATTCACATTTACAAACACACATTGCCTTCCTGCCATTCACATAAACACATTACCTCCCTGGCATTCACATTTACATAGCTTTGCAACATCTAAAATCATCACAAAACAATGATAAATAAAATATACAATGCATTACATAAAGTATAAGGGAAAGTGTCACTACCTTATTCTTTCCAAGCGTGCTTCAGCATAGGTTGCTCACGTTCAAGGCGGAAATTGAATCCTACAATTCCAAATGCACGATTTAGACACTTCCATAGTGTTTATGGGGGTTATATGAGTCTATAATGAAAATTTACAAAAATGCCCTCGGGGACCCGGCCTAGACCTGCCTTACCTGGTTCGCTATATTTTTCATGAAATTCTAACTGGGCTATTTTGACATATTTTCTCCCAAAAAAACCATTTCCGGATTCAGAATTACCAAATTCACAGCAAAATTACAAAAATACCCTTGACAGCCCTGCTTTAAGGGTTTCAGGGGCGTTTTCGTAATGATGCTTTTTCGGGCTATTCCAAAAAAGTGACTAACTGTAACCCCACTTAATTTTCCCTCCTAAACACAATGGAACCATTAATTTTATGAAATTTCAACTCAAACCCCTCCAAAAAGCACTGGCTGAAATTCCCAATTCTCCGGGAAAAATTAGGGTTATCCAATTCTGACTTCACAGATATGTTCCTTTCTACTCCTAATCACTTTATCAACTATTTAATTATGTTACAATTACCATTTAGACTAAATTTTGGCAGCATAACCCGTAGACCACCACTTTTCCCAAATTCAAATTCAAAGCAAATCAACTTTTATATCATGAGAAAGATGAAGGAAATGATATGTCATTTTACTATATGCTTATGTCATAGTTTCTAATTTCCCAAAAATCCAAATTTGAACTTTTTCTCTTATGTACATGTAAATGATATGGATCCAATTAACATGTAACAATATTTCCCTCTTCTTGGCCTATGCTAAACACGTCCTAACATGGTTTTTCTCATTTATCAAATAATTTCAAAATTTCCATCCCCTTTTTTCTCATTTTCGGATTTATACCAATTCTGGCATATTTTCTTTCCTAACTTTGAAAAATCATAACTAACTCTAGAAAAATCGAAATGGGGGGATCCCAAAGCCAATAGAAAGCTATTTAAGTCCTCTTTATTGGAAAAATATGTTTCATTGCAGTTCATAACCACAAAAATATATAATTGCACAAAAGTCCAAACTGCTCCAAAACAAATTCCAGTTTCAATCCTAAACTTTGGAAAATCACAACTCTTAGCTCACAAATCGAAATGACTTGAATTATATGTCCATTTTGAAGTTTGACATGTGAACTTTATGAATGGAAATTTTCATATTGTTTAGATACCATTTTCCCATTAAAAACGTCAAGACAAACCGACTGCCCTGTACAAACTTTCAATGGACAGAATTTTCAACTTTTGCACAATTGTTCCCAATGGTTCCAATTTCACCATAAATATTCTCCCCACATGAATTTTCACAAAGAAGCCATTGGAATCACTAAAACAACCAAATTCTCATCACATCCACACATATTCAATTTTAAACCATAATGCAACACAACTACCAAATTGCCCAACTTTCTATTTCACCATAATATGTGCCCTCCCTCTATTCCAGTTCAATTTAGATATTAATCCAAAATTGAACTTAAATACAGGGTTTAGGCATTGCCCATAACACATTTGAATCAAAATTCACATTATATTCTCCAAAAGTGTTTATTTAACAATAATCACATCTATTTTTGAAGTCGTTAACCCTTAATCATCTTTTAGGATATTACATTTTCTCCTCGTAAAATAAATTTCTTCCTCGAAATTTGTTACTCAACTTAAGCCATAAACTCCGGACGCCTCTTTATGATGGCTTCCAATTCATGAATTACTTCTCATTGGGACGGTTCCTGCTAGATCACCCACACAAACGGTACGCTATAGGTCTGATTCTCGCAAGAATCTCAACGGACCAATGTGTCGTGGCTCAGCACCTTTTGCTTGATCGCTCTACTAATTCCCGTACCCAGAGACATTCTTATGAGCATGTGATCTCTGCTTTCAAACTCTAGAGGCTTTTACCTCATTCGATTGTAATTCGAACAGACTGTACTCTTTCAGTCTGACTTTGAACGTCTTCAATCATAATCATCAAATCACTTCCCCCTTGGGGAACACTGTACTTAATACATACAATTGGATTCAAGAAATTTAAATCTCGAAAATCCTCCATCATTATTGCCACAATTCGAATCGTTTTCCGACTAACCAATTCTATGACAACATCTACTTTATCCTAATGATACTTAACCTCCAGGATACTTGGAATACTAATGGTCACCATATTGTTCTACCATCACATCATACAAGCAATAGTGTCACATCTTTGGCGTGAATACTAACACAACACATTTGCCAAACCAATGCAATCGCCACAACGTACGATTGCCACAACACACTATTCTGACACAAACCCAATTGTTGCAACCAGTTGGGAGGCATAGGCCACTACTCAACTTAATCTAGTCACCCCCTTCTGAAAGTAACCTAACGTACCACAGGTTCACTACACATAAACGACAGATTCTACTGTATTCACATATACCACAGCTTCCACTATTTACAACAATACCTCAGCTTTCGGTGTTTTAAATAATACATCAACTTTTGCTGTTTGCAAAAATACCTCAGCTTTTTCCGTTTGCAACAATACCTCATCTTTCGTTGTTTGCAATAATACCTCAGCTTTCGTTGTTTTCACAAATACATCAGCTTTCGCTATTTGCAAACATACCTCAACTTTCGTTGTTTGCACTTCCACAACATTTCCCTCACCTATACACCTACCAGTGACTCCGCTAGTAGTAACAGGACCTTTGGGCGTTAACAACTACATCACCTTACCGTATCAACTTCCACAGTGCTACCCTCACCCGTACACCCACCAGTCACTCCGCTGGTGGTAACTGGGACTTTTGGGTATTAACAACAACATTAGGCCACTCCGAAATCTGAATCTCTTCTATCCAGGTGGCTGGCTGGGAGTCTCAATCTCCCATTCCAAAGACAACTAAAAGTACACAAATTCATAGCAAAATCACGGCAGACTCACAGCAAACTCAAGTTTTATGCACCGCCTTTCTGCCTAGGGTCAACCCGGTGCAACCAGCCTAGTGGCTGCCATGCTGGCCATGTCAGGGTAAGTGCCCTCACCAATGAGAAGCCTCCGATCATGTAGTCGAATTTGCCATCAGCTGAACTCGCCCTGCGCTACTGCACACAACTATAGGTTAATCCCAACTTATTCACACATGATGCACAGCACAAGTCAAGCTGGGTAGGACATACCCCAACCCTTGCTTGTTCACAACACATCACAATATACACAAGATCAAGCTGGGATCGAATATATTCAACATTAGTGCATTCGACCATTTCACCTTCAACTCCACGAGCCTTCCTCACAACACACCCTACTCATGGTTGATCCTTTCACTTGAGCTTGGTCATTGGCAAAACAATCCCAAGAAATTCTGAAAGAATTCTCTGATATCAACAGTAAGATTCGTAAGATTGCGTATCTTAACATCAGCTTCTATCTTCTTTCGGACTAGCATTGCTTCTACTATAGTAGGATCCTCTGAATCCCTTCTCACGATTTAACATGGCTTAGAAGTTTTCACTTCCAAAAGCCAAACTCACATTTGCACAATTCGGCATAAAATTGATTTTCCCTTTTACAAGATTTTCAATGCTATTCTCTCATTTCTGTAATCCAGTAACCCACGAATCGTCACCAGCTAATTGAAGCTCAATATAGCTTCTAATTGGGAAAGCAGTAATCAACACAAATTAATCATAGGCTTAAGCCCTTCAATAGTTATCATGCAATCCACGCAAATATTAGTAATCTTAGCCTCGACATCTATTAGCGTCAACACAACCACATCATATTGCACTTTATTCTCACACAATTTCAATCATTTCTCAAAGTCATAATCAATGACTAACACCTGAATAAAATGAAACTCATAGTAAACTACCAGTGAGAAAAGTTATACCTTGAATCAAATCGGGGGATTTTCGTGCTTCCTTATATGTCATAGCAAACACTCCACTCTCATTCCTAGGCCTTTGCTCCACTGGTTGTCATGGGCATTTACTGGCAATGTGTCCGTCTGCCTACAGCTAAAGCATATCACTTTCCCCGAACACGTTCTACCACTATGCACTCTACCATAACTAGGACATATCCAAGTCGCTGGTAGTCTTTGATTCCTACTATCCTCAGGTCGGTAAGGTTTCTTATCGCCGACCATAGATGAGGATTCTTGCCCCTTACGCTTCTGGGAAGAAGTTCCCTTGTTGGGCTCACTACGGCTACTGGTACCCTTGGTAGTATACAAATCTGTTAGATTATTCTCAGTGATTCTACATTCTTCCACCGCTTTATTGAACTCGGTAAATTGGTGGGTGGCTAATCTCTTTCTCAATTCACATCGCAACCTATGAATCAACATATCCGAACTCCATTCCTCATCATCCATACATATTAGATAAGAAGAATACCTGGACAACTGAATGAAACAAGACAAATAGTCGTCGAAAGTCTCCGTGTCACCCTGTTTAATGAATAAGAATTCAGTTTCCTTCTTGAGCCGCACTGACTTAGGGAAGTATTTTTTGTTGAATTGTTGCTGGAATAACTCCCAGGTTAGTGGCACGTTTTGATTCCACAGCATTAGGGCGATATTATACCATCAACGATCAGCATCTCCCTCCAACTCTTGCACAGCCAATCGTGCCTTCACCTCAGTCATGAACTTAAGGACTTTAAAGATCTTTTCCAGCCGGTTCAACCAGTCTTCGGCTGCTTGGGGATCAAACCTCCCTCTAAACACCAGAGGTAGGTGTTTATAGAACTTTGTGACCCAATATTGAAGGTCCCTTTCCTCTCTAACCAGTACCCCTTGTGATTCTTGGTTTGGGGTAGTGTGAGGTGGGGATTCCCGTAAGCGATTTGACCCCTCAGTAGTTTTCTCATTTCAAGTCTCCTCCTAGGTCTCCTCCTGTATGGATTGACCCCGATCCTCATTACGTCTTGCCCTTTCCACTCTGAGCTCTTCTCTCAGCTCAATAATCATATCCCTCTGATATCTAATTAGACCCATCACCTCTGCATTAGGTCCGTTGGATTGTCATTAACCACCTCCACCTCTAGGTCTACTTGTTGTACATTGGGGCGACCCTTTATTCTCTTCATTCAACATGTAACTCACCACATCAATATCATAAATAAGGTATAAACATATGTCAACAAATCTCATATATATCCATAATAGCAAAACATACATGTATATACAATAACCATTCATAAATCATCTTCTATTACTAAGGCCAAACTAAGGGAGCTATCTTAGCAAACTCTACCCTTTGTCAGGAACTACTACTCTGATACCACAAATGTAAAAATGTAACCCCCTCTGTAATGATGATTCAAAATACGTAATTTAATGGATTAGAGACTAACAGATAATCAAAACTCATTCTACAATCCCATCCTTGAGATAGGGTTTTCTCAAATGACTTTCAAAATCCAATTCATTTGATCTCATATTCACATTTCGAACAACACTACCTCACATAGCTAAATCTTATTCATATATATCAGAGTGTAAAGCAAAATTCCTGGCAACCCCTTGGGCTTCACATTATAAACTAAAGGGTTTACAAGCATATTTACCCCTTACAATTTCCCATTAAGGGGATTACATATCCATATCCAAATAACATTTACAAATGTGCAATAATCCCATCCTAGATATGAAAACCAACTAACAACTAAAATAAAGAACTATCTGCCCTTGGTTGTCTGCTTCTCCTTTAAGCCGCTTGCCCTGTCTGCTAGTTAGTTAATGGAAAAAATGAGATTAATAGAATATCAGTAGTAACAAATCACTCATACAACATGTAATCACATAGCATGCAAGTAAATCATCAAACAACAATACACATATTGCCTTCTTGGCATTACCTTCTTGACATTCACATTTACAAACACACATTGCCTTCCTGGCATACACATATACACATTGCCTCCCTGGCATACACATTTACACAGCTTCACAACATCCAAAATCATCACAAACAAATGATAAATCAAACATACAATGCATTACATAAAGTATAAGGGAAAGTGTCACTACCTTGTTCTTTCCAAGTGTGCTCCAGCACAGGTGGCTCACATTCAAGGTAGATATCGAATCCTACAATTCCAAATGCACCATTTAGACACTTTCATAGTGTTTATCCCCTTATATGAGTCTATAATAAAAATTTACAAAAATGCCCCCAGGGACCTAGCCTAGGCCCACTGTACTCGGTCCAGCTATACTTTTCCTAAAATTCTAACTGGGCTATTCTGACATATTTTCACCCAAAGAATCTATTTCCATATTCGGAATCACCAAATTCATTGTCAAATTACAAAAATACCCTTGACAGCCTCGCTTTAAGACTTCAGGGGCGTTTTCATAATTATGCTTTTTTGGGCTTTTCCGAAAAAGTAACCAACTGTAAGCCCACTTAATTCTCCCTCCTGAACACAATGGAACCATTAATTTCATGAAATTCCAACTCTAAGCCCTCCAAATAGCACTAGCTGAAATTCCCAATTCTCAGGAAAAAAATTGGGGTTTTCCAATTCTGACTCCACAGACGTGTTCCTTTATACTCCTAATCACTTTATCAACTCTTTAATTAGGTTACAACTACCATTTAGACTAAATTTTAGCAACATAACCCCTAGACCACCACTTTTCCCAAATTCAAATTCAAAGCAAATCAATCAACATTTCACCAATTAAACTACTCACATCAGCCGGAACAATCAATATTTGAAGTTTCAGAAGTTGCCTTAACTTCTGTCTGGCTTTTCCCTTTGAGGACCAAGCCCTCGCCTCTTCCAACTCCAAGATTTTGCTTCAATAACACCTTAAATCACATATAGGAGAAGCTTAGGAGAAGGAGTACACACGTTAGGAGCTAATTCACTAAAGAAATCAAGCTTACCTGACGAAATTGCTCTTCCTTCTCTCTAAAAGTCACACAAGCTCTCCTTCTCTTTCCTTTAGCTTATGGCGTCGGTTTTGAATGAGAAAGATGAAGGAAATGAGCTTTTATAATATGTTTATGTCATTTTACCATATGCTTATGTCATATTTTCTAATTTCCCAAAAATCCAAATTTCAACTTTTTTCTCTTATGTACATGTAAATGATATGGATCTAATTAACATGTAACAATATTTCCCTCTTCTTGGCCCATGCTAAAGACGTCCTAGGGTGTCTTCAATCATCCCAACATGGTTTTTCTCATTTATCACATAATTTCAAAATTTCCATCCCCTTTTTTCTCATTTTTGGATTTTTACCAATTCTGGCAGATTTTCTTCCCAAACTTTGAAAAATCATAACTAATTCTAGAAAAATAAAAAATGGGGTGGTCCCCAAGCCAATGGAAATCTATTTAAGTCCACCTTACTAGAAAAATATGGATCACTACAATTCATAACCACAAAAATACATAATTGCACAAAAGTCCATACTGCTCCAAAACAGATTTCAATTTCAATCCCAAACTTTGAAAAATCATAACTCTTAGCTCACAAATCAAAATAACACGAATTATATGTCCATTTTGAAGCTTGTTATGTGAACTTTAAGACTGGAAAGTTTCATAATTTTTAGATACCATTTTCCCATTAAAAACACCCAGAAAATCTGACTGCCTTGTATAGAGTTTCTATGGAAGGAATTTCCAACTTCTGCAGAATTGTTCCCAATGGTTCCAATTTCACAACAAACACTCTCCCTACACGAATTTTCACAAGGAAGCCATTGGAATCACTAAAAAACCAAATTCTCATCACATCCACACATATCCAGTTTTGAACCACAATGCAACACAAGCACCAAATTGCCCAACTTTTTATTTCACTATAATATGCGCCCTCCCTCTATTCCAGTTCAATTTATATGTTAATCTACAATTGAACTTAAATACAGGGTTTAGGCATTGCTCATAACACATTTGAATCACAATTCACATCATATTCTCCAAAAGTGTTTATTTATCAATAATCACATCCACTTTTGAAGTCATTAACCCTTAATCACTTTTTGGGATATTAAACTAGATACTATAGGTGTGGGCATTGGTGCTGCATCAAGTATTCCAAATTTTTGAAGAAGATATGGAGTATATTTTCCTTGGTTTAAGTAAATACCAGAACTGTCTCAAAAAACCTCAATGCCCAAGAAATAATAAATTGCACCAAGGTATTTTAGAGAGAACAAACAGTTCATTTTACTAACAAACGAATTCAATTATGCTTTACTATTTTCAATTACCAGTATATCATCAACATATATCAAGATCCTTCTTTAACACAAATAAGGAGCTGTCACTCTTAGTTATTTTAAAACCCCATTGAATCAAGGTAAGTCTTAGACGATCACACCAGCCAAGCGGTGCTTGTTTAAGTTCGTAGAGTACTTTATCAAGTTTACATATATGAGTAGGTCATACATGAGTAGGTCATGATTGATCCACAAATCCCTCAAGCTGCCGCATAAACACATCTTCTCTGAGATACCCATTCAAGAAAGCATTATTGATGTTGAGTTGCCGGGTATCCCAATCAAATAAGGTTACAGTAGTAAGAATGGTGTGAATTGTTGTTGCCTTTATACTAGACTAAATGTATCATGATAATCGATCCCCTGAGACTGTTAAAAGCCTTTAGCCACAAGTTGGGATTTCTTTTTATGAAGAGAGCCATCGGATGAAATTTGTTTTTGAATACCCACTTGCAATCCATTATTTTCTAATCCCATTGTATGGAACCAGATGCCATGTCTGATTGCGTAGGAGAGCTGTAAATTCCTCTACCATGGATTCTTTCCAATCGGAGGAAGATAGGGCTTCTTAGATAGTCACAGGTTCAGTGATGCATTTTAAGGAACTTTTATCTTCTAATCATAAAAGCCCAACAAATGGGTATTTGGGCTTATGGATGACAATTTTGGCCCAAGTGGTCATTGGATATATGTTTTTAACCAGTGATGAGTCTAGAATTCCTGATGAAGAAGACGAGTCTAGACCTGAGCCTGCTTCAGTCGAACGAAGAAGAGACTCAAGATTACCTAGAAGTGTATGATTCAATGAAGCCATATTGTCCGGTGGTGTGGAGCTATTATTACTGTCAATAGCTTGTACCAAGGAAGAAGAACTCGGTAAGCTTAAGGCAACCAATGAGGGATTAATAGCCAGAGGAATGGCTGCTGTATCATTCAATCTATTTCTTCATTGAAGAAAACCATTAGTAAAAGGAAATACCATTGTGTCAAAAACCACATGTCGGTAGACGTATATATGGCCAGTAGAACTTTGACACCTGAAACCTTTTTGTTGAGATACATACCCGAGAAAAACATATTGTTGTCTATAGAATGAAAACTTGTGATTGTTATATGGCTTCAAACATGGATAGCAGGCACAATTGAAGGGTTGAAAATTTTTGTACTCAGGTTCTATTTTATATAACTGAAATATAGGCATTGATTTTTTCAGAACTGGTATAGGCATTTGGTTGATTAGAAAAACTGCAGCCTAGAAAGATTATATCCAATAATTAAGGGGCATCTTAGCTTGAGCTAATAGAGTCAATTCATTTTCCACAATATGCCTATGCTTTCTTTCAGCTCTTCCATTCTGTTGAGAAGTATAGGGGCAAGTATAGCACATCTGAATTCCATACGAATTAGCAATGGGAATAAATGGTTTAAATTCAGTACCCATATCACATCGAATTGCTTTAATTTGAGTGCTAAATTTATTTTCAATGAGTGCCCTGAAATGATTGAACGCTATAATTGCTTTACCTTTATGTTTAAGAGGATATAACCAGGTGTATCAACTATAATCATTAATTAAATGAACATAAAAATGGTGTCCAGACGTCGACTGAATAAGGGAAGGACCCCATAAATTTGTATGGATTAAATCTTGAGGAGCTAAAGCATGAGATTGAGATGAAGGAAATGGTTGATACTTAGATTTTCCATATTGACAAACTTCACAAAAAACATGCTCATTATGCTTAAGCTTGACATTACATTTATTTAGAATGTGACTAAGCACTTTTTTGACTAGGGTGTCCTAACTTCCGATGCCATAAAATAAGATCATGACTGGATTTAACAGAAGCAAACTGAACTTGATCAGAGCGATCATTACTATTAGATATGATTAGTTTTGATGATGTCAAATATTAAGAGCAAAAAGTTTACATAACATACTTATCTTCTACATTGACTAACTACGATATTTAATGTTGCATATCTTATAGATTAGTCAAGCAAAGAAGAAAAAGGTTGAAGATATTCAAGAAGATATCTAGTTGGGTTATGAAGAATGATCATCAAGAGGAAAACAAGAAGAAAGAGATTAAAGAAGGAAGAACTTGCAAGATCTAATGAGAATATCAAGATCCAAACTCTTAGAAGTAATACTGAAGATTTCTATAATCATATGGAGGTTGGAATGGGTCAATTCAAAGCTAAGATAATTTATATGGAAGAAATAAAACTTCTTCAAGGTGTTCCCTTAAGTATTGGCTCTCTACCAAGTTTTGGAGGGCATCACTCGAGTGATGAACATTCTGTTGTGCTCTGTTTTCTAGCAGCATGATAGAGCTTCAATGTTTTAGTCATATCTCTCTAACCATACATCTGATTGATCTGAAACTAGTTTTATATGAAACTAGACTCCCAACACATTAAATACATACTAGAATCACATTCAAAAGAGTTTAGATGAGAGAGATATGATCTTTGGAATATTCCACTCAAATCAATGTTATATTCTAGAATAGCTTCGATATTTTGGACATAACTCTCAAACTACATATCGAATTGAGATGAAACTAGTGCCATATGCAACTAGACTTAAACAGCTTTTTATGGATAGGTAGTTTGTTATATTTAAAGTTATATGCTAAGAGTTATGCCTTCTGGAAGTTGACACTTATGAATTCAGAGACTATCTAGTGCAGTTGTCATTACTTGCATAACTTTCTAAATACAATGAGTTTGGAGCTAATTCTTATTGCATTGGAATATAGAAAGCAAGAGCTTTCTGATAATATGTAATTTGCCATGTTTTGAATCAAAATGAAGAGATCGCTCGAGTGATGACCTAGGATCACTCGAGTGATGCTACAGACAACGTATCATAACATCAAAAAATCATGGGAATGATTATGAAACTCACTCTTATTGCTTCCAATCACTCTAACACTTCATTGTATTAGTATTTAATATATTTCTCTAGGAATACAATACAGAGATGATGTAAAGAGACAAAAGTTGACTTTACAGAAGTGAAACATCCACCGAACGTAACGACTAGTTTTTGAAATATGAAGAATGGTCAAACTTAGCTATAGGACTTTAACGGACAAGTTGAAATGCTCAAATGGTCATCAATCTTCATCAACTATAAATAGCAAAGCATTCAGAGTTCAAAACAACGAGAGCTCAACAACGCCAACATGATTATATCATGAGTCATCCACTCTGATCCAACCACTCTCTGTTCTTATCTATTTTCTATATCAAGTATATTTAAGAGAGTTATTTGTATTGTACTTCGTGAGCATTTTATCTACTCTAAGAGAGAGTTTGTTAACACTTGTATTTCTAAATTGATCTCAAGGTAGAGGGACCTTGAAAGGGTTGATTTTCTTATGGGAAAAGCTATAAAGAGATTTGCCTATAAGACTTTTTGCTCGTAAGACTTATAAGGTGCAAGTAGTAGAGAATGTTGCTACTCATAAAACTTATACGGGTATAAGTAGCAGAGAACGTTACTTCTCGTAAGACTTGCACAAGTAAACAGGAGAGAAAGGTATTCGGGATTGCTCTGCTTGTAGGACTTACCATAAGGGGGAGTATCTCGGTGAGAGATTTGTAAAAGGCTTCACAAGTGCTTGGCTAAACTTGCAAGATTATAGAGGCTTTTCTTGTGCCTGGATTAAATAAGAAGATAGTGTATTTGAAAATTTCAGGAGGAGCCTAGGGACTGGACATAGGTCATCACTGATCGGACCGAACTAGGATAAATTACAGTTTGCATACTCTCTTCCTTAAGCTCTTATATTTTCCAGCATATATTAACTGTGATTTATGATTCATTACTTTCATATTTACTGCTTCTACTAAGACGTGAAAAGATTTTCAAAGTTCTTAAGTTTTTTATCTTATACCCAATTCACCCCCTCTTAGGTGTCAGCTAGTTTTAACAATTACTTCTTCAAGCATTATCACTAATCACCGAATACAGCCCCTGCTTTGGTTTCCCTTGCTCCAGAAGTTGTCCTGTCACTTGATCCTTCACATAATAACCAGTGTCGTTAAATTCAACAATAACAGGATTATCCTTAACCAATTAAGACATACTCAAGAGCTTCTTAGTAGAGGATGGCATTACAAAAATCTTATTAAGATTTATTTTAGATGACAATGTCTTGAAGCCAATAGCTTTAACAGAGGTCCTTTCACTAGTAAAAGTACTAAGATGACACTTACCAATGGCAAATGCTTGATCAATATATTCAGGAGAAGGGGTTACATGATAGTTAGCTCCACTGTCCATGTATGACACTAGATCAGTAACACTGCCAGTAGAAGAATAATGCACTTAAGCTCAATCATTGCACAAATAGTAGCATTTAGATATATCATGACTAGGACGCTTACAATAGTGACAGTAAGAGCATCCTCGGCTGCGGCCACAAGAAGAATGAACACGTCCTTGAAAACTTCCATGAGATCCTTGACCTCCACGCCAGCTTCTGTGCACAGGATCAGAATCATTCCAGGATGAAGAATGCTAGCACGGAGCAGCACGTTGTGCTGTGTTTACAGCTGGTTCAATGCTAAGGTAGTAAATTGATATAGTTGTTCAAGTTGACTTTTGAAAGCAAGTAAATGAGCCTGAATATCAACCCAAGAAAGATGAGTTTGGTTAGTTAGTTTAACAACCATTTAAGGTATGAATAATAAGTTCATCATTTAGTAATGATGCTCCATCAAGTGTTAGCTGATCAGCAATGGATTTTATCTTGTTCAGATAATCTTCTATCTTCATTCCTCATTTTCTTGTTCAAAGAAGCTCTGATTTATACACCATGACTCTTGCTTTGGTTGAAGCACCAGTAAGGGAACTTGCCTCAGCCCAAATCACCTTTGCAGTTTGGCAGTGCAAGAGTTGAGCTCCAACTTCAACACTTATGGTGTTCTGAAGCCAGCCTACTAGAAGATGATCTGTAACATTCCAATCTTCAAAATCTGGGTTCGTCTTTTAGCTTATTTCACTCAATAATAGGTAAAACAATTGATTCGCATAGCAGATAATTACCATGGTTCAACTTGACCGAGTTACCTGGTTAAATAAATTAAAAAGAGGATTGGTTTTAGAGACATTATAGACAGTGATGGTAGTTGGTGTAACAATGGTATGAGAGGCGTCGTGTGAGGCAGTAAAGGAGGCAGACATTTTGAGGGATTGATAAAGAAACCCTAGGGCTCTGATACTAAGAAAAAATCAGGCACTAGGGACAAATATTTTCAATAGCCTCAATGAATAATTAGGCCTCCTATTCAATATCTATTTATAGAATAGTACATCCAATACATTTTGTACATGTGTAAAGGTGGAATAACAGAATGACTAGCAAATACAGCTAATACACTATAACCCCCTAACTTATTATCTATCATTATAATTCGAAAATACGTAATTAAGTTGAATTAGAGACCAACGTATAATTTGAAACTTATTTATAATACCATCTGTAAGATAGGGTTTTCACAAATTTCTTTCAAAACCTTATTCATCCGGTCTCATATTCACATTTCAAATATAATTAACCTGCGCAGATTAGTTACATCCATACATCTCAGAGTGTAAACCAAAATTCCCGGCAACCCTCAGGTTTCATATGATAACTAATGGGTTTACGAGGCATTTCTACCCCTTACAATTTCCCATTCAGGGGATTACATATCATTATCCAACAATATACATTTACAGAATATACAGTAATTCTAATCAAAATATGACAACCAACCAACAAACTAAGAAAAGAACTAGCCGTCCTTGGTTGCTTGTTTCTCCTTTAAGCTGCTTACCCTGGTTGTAGGTTAGTCAATGGAAAGAATGAGATTTAAGA
Source organism: Inga laurina (assembly GCA_963855925.1). Taxonomy (NCBI): domain Eukaryota; kingdom Viridiplantae; phylum Streptophyta; class Magnoliopsida; order Fabales; family Fabaceae; genus Inga; species Inga laurina. The sequence continues at coordinate 24,970,076 of OY979707.1, forward strand.
GAATCCCAGTAGTAACAAATCACTCATATAACATATAATCACATAGCATACAAGTAAGTCACTAAGCAGCAGCAACATACATATAGCCTTCATGGCATACACACAGTCTTCATGGTATACACATAACCTTCGTGGCTTACACATTGCTTTCACAACATACACATAGTCTTCATGGCTTACACATTGCATTCACAACATACACATAGCCTTTACGACTTACACATAGCTTTAACAGGAGCAAACTTTACAGCATTAACAATAATCACAATTCAATGATAAGACATACATATAATACATTACACATAGTATAAGAGAAAGTGTCACTACCTTGTTCTTTCCGGGTGTGCTCTGGCACAGGTGGCTCACATGCAAGGCAAATATCGAATCCTATAAACCAAAATCAAGGATGTAGTGTTTCTTCCTTTTCCAAATTCTTAACTTCAAAACACTTAAGGTTACTTATCATTTGAGACTTTTAAGTGGCTACTCAAAGCCTAAAAAAATGCCTAAAAATTGGGAAAAACTTAACTGAAGACCATCTTTCGAAAGTTCAAATTTTCATTTTTGAAGCGTTGGCAGTGGCCAAGCCATCTATTATCCGCGGCCAACAGATGGTCAAAAAGTTTGGGGCTACAACCAAGATCCTTTAGCTGAGAACAAAAATAGGTCAGAAACTTTTGGACCGCAACCAACATCCTTGGGCCACGGCCAAAAACAGGTCAGAGAGTTTTAGGCCGCAATCAAGAGCTAGTCAGAAGGTTTTGGGTCGCGGCCCATATCACTGGCTGCGGCCAATCATAGATCTGTCTCCTGGCTCTTTTTCAAACAACCATAACTCTTTGTACAAACATCAAAATGACCCAAACTTCATATCAATGGAAAGCTTGCATTGTAAACTACAAGTCTGGAAAATATCACAACATTATGACAACATTTTCTATGTCAAATTACCATGCAAGTTGGTCCCCTACACAACATTTAACACTTAGCAATTTTCTAGAATTCCAATTTTTCACCAAAGTATCCAATGGCTCCAAAATCAATAACCAAACCTATTCCCATACAATTTTTCATAAGGAAACCATTAGATTCACTAAAAAACCCAAATTCGCATCACATCCACACATATTCTATTTTTAACCACATTGCAACACAAAACCACCAAGTGGCCAAACTTTTCATTCAATGCTCTAAATCAATCCAAACCAATTTCATTGTTCAAATTATACAACAAGACACCAATTCCACCACCAAAACACCATACAATTCATAAGACCCTAATGACACAAAAAATAAGGATAAAATCTAGAAATTCCAAGGTTCAACCAGTGGTCACAATATATGTATCAAAAGATAGCTATTTCTTACCTCTTTCACTTTCCAAAGATTGTTCTTTGATTTCACAATCATAAACTTTTCTCAAGTACTTAAACACCTTCTTTCAAAAATCTAAAACCATAAAGATAAAGCTCTCATCAAGGTGATCAAGATTAGTGATGGTTTAAGCATTTGAGCTCAACTACAAGGTCAAAATAGAAGGAATTACCTTGTTTTCTCTTTCTCTTTCCTCCCCTTTCTATGGCCAAAAATGGGAGCTAAAGTAAGAGAGAACAAGATGATGATGATCAGATTTTCTCTCACTTCCCATGCCTTGGCCAACTTTGAAGATGAAAAAGAGAAGAGAGGTGTTGAAACTTTGACTTGATCATTGGCCTATGTGATGACAAGTGTCCAAATCTTCTGCACTCTCACAAAAGTGATTTCCTTAACTAATTACACTAACCAAGTTCATTAGCTCACTAATCACCACTCCTACTATTTTTATTGTTGGTGAATTTCCTTTTCGGTTACTAACTAATTGGCCAATAACTTTTCTTTTTCCCATTTTACCCCTAACTATGGCAATTTCTATTGAATCACCACTTAACACATTTCTCTCATTCCATAGCACCATACCATGCACCCTCCCTCTATTTTAATTCAATTTAGGTGTTAAAGCACAATTGAGCTTAAATACTGGGTTTAGGTAATGATTGTAACATATTCAACATACAATTCACATTATATTCTTTGAAAGTGTTTGTTTCACAATAACTTCATTCACTTTTGGAGTCATTAGCCCTTAATCACATTTTGGGGCATTACACACACATACTCTAGAATATTCTATACATTATACAATATATATTTATTACCTAACAAGAAGAGCAAATGTTTCCCTGGCGCATGATCACAAACACCAATCGCTAATATTTAGACCTACCAACCATGTGAATAGAAGCCTGACAAGTGAGAGGGAAAGAATGGCAACTAGGGTTTTCTAGCCAAGTTATAGGTTTAGATTTATGGTCTTTTAGACAGATTAAACGTGTATCTTAGTGCTTAAAAAAGCTTAGGAATAAAGATATTAAAGAATTTTAAAACACATAATGCTGCTAAAGAAATGCATTGCTTTTGGTGGAAGGAGAATTTATAGCCCCATTTTTTTCATATGGTTGAATATCTTATCAGGATATACTAGAGAAACGATGTGAATAATCATAGGAGTCTTACAAAAAACTTCTGTGAAACATAGTTGTTTTAGGTTATGTATAGGTCTTTATGTCTTTCTGGATGCTCTCGGCTCTTTTTTGAGATGCTAAGTCAAATATTTTATGGAAGGATGCCATCCATGAGCATTGAGGAAGCTAGGCTTAGAGAAATGGAGATAATGAATAAATGGCAAGAGAGAAATGCCAGACTCATGGAAGAAGCCAATTCATCTTGGCATAATGATAGGAAGTCAAGGCTAGTGGAAAAAGATAAAGATGAAGATGAAGACGCTACCCAAGAAAAGGTAAGAGCCTAGGATAACTGGAAGGATGATAATCCTCAAGGTGCAAGCAATAAGAAGTCTACCCCATGTGGTTAAGGAGGTTGTATTATACATCTTTGATTGTATTGAAACCAGATTTTGTAGTTGCCTAATTAGATGCTTACTAAGTTCAATATATTTGTTTGAATATAAGCATATCCATAGTCTTTATAATGCAAGGGTCTCCATCGTGTTTTCTAGTTGCTTCTTCTGTATGATTTTTTATGCAAGTAACTTGGTTTGGATTTTGCTATCATGGCTCTGCTTTTCAACACAAGAGATGACAATCCATATAAAGCTTCAAGGACTAATTTTCTATCTTGAATGTACAGTGTATTTAAAAGATTGTGTGTCTCTTTGGGGGTAAATAAAAAGGCGTGGCTACAACACCACATTTTGGATGGCCAGATCATGAAAGAGCACGATGTTCTAGTTCTTTCACATACTATCTTGCTAGTGTTTGTTTAGATCCCTGTATGAGCTAAATTTGAAGAAAGGGTAGAAATAGTATATGTTAAAGATTATATGTAAATTTCATGCATCATTACACACACACACACACATTGATATGCATGTAGAGGATTTTATCAGATATTAATACTAATTCAACTTGTTGTAACAAAAATGAAAAGGTGAGAAGTAGATGGAATAGTGTGTTAGGTCAAGGATATGAGCAAGAACTTAGAGCTGGGGTTTGGCAAACATTTGGAACATAGAGTTGTGAATTTTAAGAGAGAAAATGTTTAATCAAACAGAGAGAGTTCACTTTCATTCCATCCAATGTTTAGCTACTATAGTCCCTTGTAGGGTGTAATACCCCAAATTCTAACACTTGAGGCTAAACAATAAGCATGAGATTAGTGAATTGCTAAGCCTTGGCTTAGCAGGATCCCAAATTATGATTAAGGGTTAATGACTCCAAAAGTGGAGGTGATTATTGATACATAAACGCTTTTGGAGAGTATGATATGATTTGGCACTCGAATGTGATTCGTATGTGTTGTGAATAGCGCCGAAACCCTGTATTTAAGTTCAATTATGGATTAACCTCTAAATCGACTTCAAATAGAGGGGAGGGCACATTGTGAAAGAAAATTAATGATATGATGTGTTTTGTGGTGATTCAGTGAGAATTACCGTAATCAGGGACAAAACGGTAAAGTTACTGACCAATTGATCGGTTACTGAAGAGGAAGCTTATTGTAACTCAAAGATCAATGGTTGTGATTCATTGTGATAAGATTATGAGGGGTGGAATCCCATGTGTGTGAGTCCATGTGTGTCTAAGAAGATGAAATAAGAATGTGACACTTGGCACAATTTGGACCCTTGGATCTTGGTCAATTTGTCAACTCTTCCCTCTCTCCTCTCTCCCCTCTCCCTTATTTGGACGGTCTTTGGGCAAAAAACTGCTGCCCATCTTCATCTTCATCATCTCTTATCTCTCTCTTATCCTCCATGGTCGTCCAAGTTCAAGGTGGAGAGAGAAAGAATAAGTTCAAGGTATGGTGCTCTAATTAGCCTCTAATGCTTAAATCATCTTCATTAATCTTGATCATGTTGATGAGAGCTTCATCTCTATGGTTTTAGATTTTTGAAAGGAGATGTTTGGTGGCTTAAGGAAAAGTGGAAAGATGAAGAATCAAGGAATTTGTTTGGGAAAGAGTAAGAGGTGAGTGATAGCTTTTCTTTGACCTAACTATTGTGATTGTTGGTGGAGTTTTGTGATTTGTGGAATTTTTCCTGATTTTTTGTAATATTGGAATGGATGAATTGGGTTGTGTTTTGTGTTGAAAATGGTGTCATGTTGTGGTATTTAGTCATTGGAATTGGTTTGGGTTGGATTGGACACATTGGTTGCAAAACTGGAAATGTTGTCCATTCGAAGTCTGTTCTGGGCAATCTGCTCGTGCAGATGCTTTGACTAGGAAAATGATGTCTAAAAATTATAAAACTTTTCATTCTTAAATTTCCCATCCTAAGCTTCAAAATGGACATATAAATTGTGTCATTTCATGTTGTGAGCTGGGAGATATGACTGTCCAAAGTTTAGGATGGAAACTGGACTTTGTTTTAGGGCAGTATTGAGTTTTGGGTGATTCTATACTTTTGTGGTGATTTCTGGTAAATGTACATATTTTTCCTATGAATAGGACTTAAATAGCTTTCATTTGGATTTGGAGTCACCTCATTTCGAGTTTTTTGGAATTAGTTATGATTTTTGGAAGTTCAGCCAAGAAACAGGATTTTCTTGGCCTCGTCCAGAGGTTCTGGGCCATGGCCCAAATGTTTCTAACCTGTTTCTGGCCATGGCCAGTGGATTTGTGGGCTGCAGCCAACCCTTAAAAATGACATTTTGGACTTCTGAAGATGGTTTTTGATATAGTTGTTGCCCAAGCCTTTAGGCATGTGTTTAGGCTTTGATTAGCTACCTAAAGGTGATGAATGATAACCAACTTTAAGTGATATGAAAGTAAGGTTTTGGAATAGAGAATAACCCTATGTCCTTGCTTTGGTTATAGGGTTTATGTTCACCCTGATCGTGGTTTGATATTTGTTGTGTTCGTGAGTAGCCGGTGCTGGAGCACAAGTGGAAAGAATAAGTGTAGGGAACTTACCTCTCCTGCATGCTCTGATAACTGTATTAGTGTATTGATGCATATTATTGCTTTGCTTGATTATATGATACATGTATGAATGATTTGAAGCTATGTTTTAATGTATGCTATGGCCATGAGTATGTTGTTCAAAGCATTGAGCTTACAGATTTGTCATTGTGTGAACATGAATTATGTGATGCAAGCATGTCATGCATTAAACACTTATCTTGCATGTATATTGGTATCTGTTTCCTACTGAGATTCTCTAGAATCTCACCCTCCCCTACCAACATTTTAGACAGGGTAGGTGGACCGAGGATGGAGCAAGCAGCCAAGGGCGGCGAGGATTTCCTTCGGGAAGAGCATTTGGTGTTGGTTATCATTATAGTTGGGATGTGTATTTGTATATTTGGATGAGTATTTGAGTATGTATTTTAATGGGTTTGTGTAATCCCTATTTGAGGAGTTGTATAGGCTAATGTGCCCTATGATTGTTAGCGAAGATATAAGACCCGAGATTACTGGGATGATTATGTTGTGCACTCTGATATTTGTATAAATGAGATTTATCTTCGCATAGTAATTGTATTCGAAATTTGAATATGAGACCAGGTTGATTAGATTTTGAAAGGCATTTATGAAAACCCTATCGTGAAGATGGGATTTTAAAATAGTTTTTTTATTATTGGTTTCTATTTCATTTTAATCGTTTATTTTGGATATAATTACGGAGGGGGTTACATGGAGGCTATAATCTATCTGTATGATCATGGAGAAAACAGAGCACTAATTTGGAATGATCCAATAGTTTTTATGATTTGATAAAATATGGAATGTTGTTTGTAGGGTGGATAGAGAGAAGGACATTATTTTTAACCCTAAACATTTAGGGTGGCAGCGTCTCCATAAAGTGTTGCATCTTATAATACCAACATTTCTTTCTTATATTTCTCTTTAGTCTGCTCATTTTGGTATTTGAGTATGGAAGAAAGCTTCTAAAAGGTGTGATCAAGCCAGTAAGATGGGTCAATTCCCATTCCTTTTTATTCTAACACGTAATTATGCTTATTCCTCTGCATATAACAATTATGTGAAATAACTATTCTCTATATCTAAATGTTTCTTATAACTGTAGGTAATTAATTGAACATTTGTCATCCCCAATAACTGCCAAATATAGAGAATTAGAAATGAGAGAAAATGATTTTAGTTCTATTGAATCAAATCTGAATATTACAATATAGTTTGAGCCTTATATAAACCGAGACTCACATAACAGAGTGTGATAATAGTTCTAACAACTTGACAAGTGTTCTAATAGACTGACACATAACTACTTGATTAGTTCTAACTAACATCAATATGATATATATCTAATATTCCCCCTGGGAACACAAGAACTAGACATACTTTGGAAAAAAACAACTGTGCTAGGAGTAACTGCATTATTCATCATCAGCGACATCGCCAGTATCATCAAGAACAGAACTATCAAGGGATGTAACATTGAGTCCAGTCCTACAGTAATGAAAAAGTCTAGAAGACTGAGCTTTGGTAAAAATATTAGCCATATGGTCAAACAAAGGAACATATCCAACAGTGACTAGGCCAGTCGTAACTTTTTCACGAATAAAATGGAGATCAAGTTCAAAGTGTTTGGTTTTCTTGCGCATCACTGGATTGGCAGCTAGAGCTATAGCCCTAGAGTTATAACACCAGATAGTTGGTGTATCAACATTGGAAATGCTCATTTCCTTTAACAAAGCCATGATCCATAAGACATCAGAAACTATATCAGCCACACTTTGATATTCTGCTTCAGTAGCTGATCTGGAGGCAACTTGTTGCTTATGAGTTGTCCACGTGATTGGATTGGGATCGAGATAGGAACAAAAACCACCAGTCGAGCATATGTTAGATTTGTTGCCACCCCTATCAGTATCAGCAAAAGCTTGAACTCAAAAAATGATAGCCGGTTTGATGAGAAGACCAAAACTACTAGTGCCTTTGAGATAACGAAGCAATCGGTCAATACAATTCCATCGCTCAAGTGTGGGCTCATGAATAAATTGGCTCAGCTTATTAACCGTGAAGGCAATATCTGGGTGTGTATAACACACATATTGAAGAGTTTCCAACACATTGAGATAAATTGAGGCATCAGGACACAAGGCACTACCACCAAGTTTGAGATACAGATTGGTGGACATAGGTATGGAGTAAGATGTATTGAGAAACAAATTCATTTTTTCAAGCAACTAAGTAATATATTTGCGCTAAGTAAGAAGTAAACTAGCTATTGTGCTAGTAAATTCAATACCCAAAACAAATGAAAGTTCTCCAAGATCTTTTAATGAGAACATAACATCCATTTTAGTAATAAGAGTGTTGTTAATAGTCTCAGTGTAACCCCCTGCCTTGAAAAGCATAATTATAATTCAAAAATGAGCAATCAAAATGGGTTAGAGACCAATGGAAAATTAAACTCATTTCAATCCCTTCCTAACGGCAGGGTTTTCACAAATTCTTTCAAAACTTCATCCCTTCCCTGGTCTCAATTTTCATGTTTTGAATATAATTACCTGTGCAATTAGTCGCATTCAAATATGTCAGAGTATACAACAAAGTCCCGACAACTCCTGGGATTCATTCACTAAGGGTTAAAAGCTTACCATACAGGGGATTACAATATTGTTCCAAAATATTATTTACATCTCAAAAATAATATACAGTAATCCCAAATCCAAATAGATAACCAACAACCTAAAAGTAATTATCCCTACAGGGTCCTACTCACTCCTGGTCGCTCGTTTCTCCTTGGAACCACTAGCCCTATCTGTAAGGTTAGTCAATAGAAAGAATGAGATTTAAGAGAATCCAGTAGTAACAAATCACTCATACAATATATAAACACATAGCATGTAAGATCATGTTTAGCTGCAACACAATGAAGTATGGCTAACGCCACACACGACAGCACTCACGGCTGTATACACAATGCTACAGCTTTCACTGTAATCTCTATGCTCAATGCGACAGCTTACACTGTTATCACTATGCTCAATGCGACAGCTTAAACTGTAATGGCAGCAGTATCTTAAAGCATCACAAAGTATCTCAATGCATGACAACATACATACAATGCTTCATACACAGTACAAGAGAAAGAGTTACTACCTTGTTCTTTCCTGACTTACTCCGGCACAGTTTGCTCACGACCAGGGCAAATGTCAAACCCTATAAACCAAAGTTAAGAATGGCGGATTAATCTCTTATTCCAACCTCTTTCTTTTACAATACTTAAAGTTGGCTATCACTTGAACTCTTTAGGTGGCTATTAGAAGTCTAAACACACACCTAAAGGGTTGGGAAAAACTACCCTGAAGATCCCTTTTTGGAAGCAAAAGCATTGATTTTTGGCTGAGTCACGCGAGTGAAAAAGGCCTCACTCAAGTGATGCCCCCAATCGTACTCGAGTCTCAGTAAGTACGACACAGAAAGTGTGTACCCGAGAGCACCAACACACCCTGTAGTGGCCAGTTTACTCGAGCACTCTTCTGGGCACTCGAGTGATGACACATAGTCACCCGAGTCCCATCGAGTGATATATGGGAAGTGACAACTCGAGAGCAACTAAAGAACCCCAAAGTGACCAGTGCACTGAAGTACTAGCCCTAGCACTCGAGTGACTTCCCAATACTTGCAAGTGCCCACGTGCACTCTTGACAATTTTCCTGTGAAACATGAGACGCACGTCCATAGTGCTATATGCACATGTACTCGAGTGATACCCTAACACTTGAGTGATAACGCATACCACTCGCAGATGAAGGAGTGCACTCTTGCCTTTCGCCTGAAGACCCCACTGAAGCGCTAAAGAGAAAGGGAAATATCATGCTGCACTCGAGTAAGACCCTACCTCACTCAAGTGAGGCTTATCATAAGCCAAATCGCAGCAACTAATATAACTTTCCAAACTTGCCCAATTTACTTCAAATGGTTCCAAAACTTCTACCAAAACTCATTCTCACCTAATATGTCATAAGGAACCTATTAGAAACCTCAAAACAACCCAATTCCCATTTAATCAACACATACTTTTTTTTTAATCAAAATACTACACAATCCTCCAAATTATTAAATCTCTCAATTAAACTCCGACTACATCCATTGGCATCAAGACACCATTTGACATCTATTCCACCTCAAGATACTAGCTAAATCATTCATTTCAAAATTAGGCCAAAATCAGGGTAATAATCCAAAGTTCTCAAAACTTAACCAATGACCCAAACAATTATACCAAAATGCATCAAATACTCATCTCTTCCTTCTCCCAAAGTTAGCTTCTTGATTTCACAACTTTCAAATTTCTTTAAGTGCTCAAACACCACCTTTCAAAAATCTAAAACCATGAAGATGAAGCTATCAACACCAAGATCAACTTTAATGAAGAGAATTTCATCATTCAAGGTCAAATAGAGCACTTACCATAAAATTCCTTCTTTCTCTTTCCTCTTCAAGTTGAACGGAAATGGAGAATAATGAGAGAGAATGAGATATTGATGAAAAAGCAAATTTTCCTCTCTTTCCCATGCACATAGCCGACTCTAGGAGTGAGAGGGAAGAGAAAATGAGTTGAATCTTTGACCCTCATCCCATGGCTCACAATTTGCCACTTGTCTTGATCTTATGCTTCCTTCCATGATCTCACATACTCACATACACACTTAATTCCACTCCAATAATCATTCAAGAGCTAATTCTAACCATTGATCCTTAAGTTACCAATGAGTCTCCTCTTCGGTAACTGACCAACTGGTCAGTAAATTTACCATTTTGCCCCTAATTATCACAATGTTTATTAAATCATCTTCCAACATATTTATATCACAATGCAAATCATATTCTTCAAAAGTATTTATTCATTAATAATTACATCCCTTATGAAGTCATTAGCCCTTAATTATAATTCAGGATATTACACTCAGAGCTTCTTGTAACTAGTATATCATTGACATATGCCAGAAGGTAGATGACGTTAGCACCTTCTTGATAAATGAATAGAAAAGACTCAACCTTAGATTGATAGAAGTCAAGTGATTTTAATGATGTAACAAGTTTTTAAAAACAAGCTCTGGGAGCTTGTTTAAGTCCATAAATTGTTTTATTAAGCCTTCAAACAAGAGGATGACCATCTGAGGCATATTGAACAAAACCCGAAGTTGTTCCATGTAAACCTCCTCCTGTAAATCTCCATTTAAAAAGGCATTATTAAAATCCACTTGATGTAAACACCAGTCTTGTTAAAATGCACTTAATGTAAACACCGGTCTTTTGTAATGGCAACTGTAAAAATGATACGAACAATAACAACCTTTACAACAGGGCTAAAAGTATCTGTATAATCAGTACCAATTTCCTGCACATAACCTTTTGCTACCAATAGACCTTTATACCTAGATGGTATACTATATGCATTTAACTTGGTTTTAAACAACCATTTACAGCATATAGCTTTTCACCCATAAGGTAAAGGAACAATGTCCCAAGTGTTAAATTTAAGCAAAGCATTATATTCATCTTCAGTAGTAGATTTATAATGTGGAGAGAGAAAAGCTTCCTCAATAATGGATAGAGGAGAGACATACTCTATGGCCATGAAGACCTGGGGTATAAATATGACAGCTTTCCCACAAGTGACCATTGGATGAGTGTTAAGAGGAAGGGAAGCAAGAGGTAGGGGAGGTAATTGGTCAAGAGCAGACATAGGTGTAAGTTCGGCAAGGGAAGGAGAAGAAGATGAGGAAAGAGGATCAGGAAAGGTAAGAGGTGAAGAAGATGAGGAATAGGATTAGGAGAGGTAAGAGGGGAAGGTTGGGAAAGAGGGTTAGGTGAGATAAGAGTGGTTGTCTGGAGGCAGAGGAGGTAGAAATATGAGAAGAGGGTGGCATGAGTGTATAAGTAGTAGACTGAGAGGGTGGAATAGAATGGAAAAAGGGTGGTTTAGGTAGATGAAATGGAAGGAAGTAAGACGGGAGGAGGAGGACAAAAAGAGACAGAATGTGTATCAATAACACACTGCATGGGTATAGTGGACAGAACATCTGTAGTCAATTTGGGAAAGATATGTTCATTAAAACGTACATGCCTTGAAATAAACACCCTACCAGTTTGAAGATCTAAACAGTTGTAACCCCTATGTTGGGAGCTATACCCCAAAAATATACACCTAGAGGAGTGAAAGTCAACCTTGTGTTTATTATAAGGCTGGATAAGAGGGTAGCACTCACATACAAACACCTTAAGAATTGAATAATTAGGTGGAACACTATAAATATTTTCAAAAAGAGATAAACCGCCATTTACAGAGGAAGTCATTTAAGAACACAACAGTATAAAATTCATCACTCCAATAACAGAGTGACAAACCAACCTGAGTGAGAAGAGTGAGACCAGTTTTGACAATTGAACGATGTCTTCTTTCAACCAAACCGTTTTGTTCTTAGGTGCGTGGACATGTGAACCGATGTTCAATTGCACAGGCTGTAGTGAAGTATTTAAAAGCCAAGAATTCACCCCCATTATCAAATTGCACAAACTTGATTTTGGTAGTATACTTATTTTCAACTAACACCTTAAATTCTTTAATTTCAAAGGTTTATTGTAAACAATAGATAAACCAGAGAAGGGAAGCTTATGTGCTTTCCTATATTGACATGCTTGATACAAAGGAAATACATGAGAATTAGCAAATGAAATGCCAATATTATGTAAAATTGACTTGATAGTATTGAAAGTAGGGTGACCCATGTACTAGTGCCACAATTGAAAAACATTTATTGATGATGAAGATTGCATATGATGGAACTGAGGAAAATTAGAAATAGGAGCAGATCCTTCATATGTAGGATATATCCCTATCATGTACATTTGATCTATTTCAATTCCATCCATGAGAATTTTCCCTATCCTTAGATCCTTGACAAAACTAGCATGAGGAAAAAATTCAATAAAGACACCATTTTCTTGAGTAATTTATGCAACAACATCAAGTTATTGCACATAAAAGGAAAACAAAAGACATGATTCATGTGTAATTTAGAATTGGAAGACTTAAGAGTCAGATGGCCAACATGAGCAATGGCTAAGCGAGTACCATTACCAACCATAACTTTACCTTTTTCAACGGAACCGGTTAGTTAAAGATCAGTAGGAGAGGTGGTGATACGTTGAGTAGCTCCAGAATCAGCATACCAAGCATCATTAGCAACAACATTAGGAGTGGCATGAAGGCCTGTGCTATAAGGGCACCTGATGTAATATCCTGGATTTTTAATCAAGGAATTATGACTTCAAATGATGTAATTAATGTTAATTAAGCATATTTGAAGTATATATATTGTGTAATGATTTAATGAGTAAGGTACTAGTCAGGGGTAAAACGGTAAATTTACCGATCGATTGGTCATTACTGATGAGAAAAACCCCTTGGTAATCAAGATCAATGGTTGAGATTGGAAGATCAAGGGGTGGAATCTAGTGTGAATGAGTTTATATGCACTCATAAGTGGGAAGGATGAGATGGTGACAAGTGTCCAAATGAGAGCCATTGGATGAGTCAACATTTTCAAACTCTTTCTCTCTCCCTCTTAGTCGGCCAAGTGCATGGGAGGAAGGGAAGGAAATGATCATTATCATTCTCTCTCCATTTTCTTCCATTTCCGGCGAACAAAGCAAGAAAGAGGAATTAAGGGCTTGAATTTTGTCAAGGTAAATGGTCCTATATGCTTAGCTACCTTTCATTAATATTGATCAAGAGGTCAAGAGCATTATTTCTATGATTTCAGAATTTCCATTGCTGGTGTTTGATTGTTGGACAAATCTGGAAGTTGGTGGAATCAAGGTGTTGATTTCAGCAAGTTGAAGAGGTAGGCTTGTAATGCATTTTGATATATATGTCAAGATGTTTGCCTAATCAATGAGAATTCTGGAAATTAGACCTAATTATGATGTTAAGTGAAGGGTAGGCTTTGATTAGTGGGTCACTGTTCATTTGGTCAGTTTTGACATTTGGGAGTGATTAGAATTTGATTTGAAGTTGAATAAGGGAATTTGTTAGAATGAGGTTTTGAGTAGTTTGGTGATTTTGAGAGAGAATGTGTTGAATGGGTTGAATTCGAGTTGTTTTTGGTTGCCAATGGGTTCCTTGTGTTGAAATAAGTGATAATGAGCTTTGACACAAGTTTAAGAACCCTTGGAGTCCATTTGGTGGATTTTGGAGAAGTTTACCAGTTGCTGCGATCTGGTTTCTGAGGTGATTTCTCGAGTGAGGGAAGAACTCACTCGAGCACAGGATGAACGTGCTCGCGAGTGAGCATGTTTGTGCTCGAGTGAGGGTGCCTGAAATCACTGGGGGTGAGCGTCTCGGGTGATCACTCGTGGGTGGTTGCCGAGAGTGCGCTGGCACTCGCGAGTATTGGGAGCAAGCATTGGGAGATCACTCGAGCACTGGAGTTTGTGCTCGAGTGAATCTGTTGCCTGGGAGTGGAGTTGCTCTCGGGTAGACACTCGCGGGACCTCACTTCCTTGTGCTCGCGAGCACTGGGGATCAGTGCTCGAGCACAGGTGTTTGTGCTCGGGAGAAGGTAGAGGAAGAAGTGGAGAGATGCTCTCGGGTTGTCACTCGCAGGCCTCACTTCCGTGGTGCTCGAGTGTGCTCGGGGTCTCTGCTCGAGCACAGCCTCTTGTGCTCGAGTGAGAGTGTGGAATTGTAGTGATGTTTGCTCTCGGGCAAGTACTCGCTGGGGTCACTCGCATGCATGCTCGAGTGAGAGCGGGAGTCATGCTCGAGCACGGCCTTCTGTGCTCGAGTGAAGAGTCCAAAAATCAGTGGTTAGCTTTCTAAAGGGGGATCTTTGGGGATAGTTATCCCAACCCTTTAGGCATATGTTTAGGCATTTAATGGCCATCTAAAGAGTCCAAATGAATACCAACTTAGAGTGTTATTGAATTAAGAACTTGGAAAAGGAAATTAACCAAATGTCCCTATTTGATTATAGGATTTGACATTTGCTATCCTCGTGAGCCTACTGTGCCCAGAGACATCAGGAAGGGATCAGGTAGTGAATTTTCTTTCGTACCATATATGATGCATTGCATGTGTGTGATATCGTTGATTGAGGATAGATTTGTATGCTGTGATCTTTGCGGATTTGTGTTAGCACTGTCATGCCAATAGTCCCTGAGTAGCTAACAACGGTTCGGGTTTAGGCAGTGTGCCTTCCCGGCGGAGAAAGGGGATGAGGATGAAGTGTGATATATGTGATATGTGAGCCGAAAGGCTATATGTGAGGCCGACGGGCCATTTGTGAGAGCCGGATAGCTGTATGAGCTATAAGGCTATGTTTATGCACTGCCACGCCAATAGTCCCTGAGTAGCTAACAACGGTTCGGGTTAGGGCTGTGTGCCTTCCCGGCGGAGAAAGGGGATGAGGGTGGAGTGTGATATGTGCTGCTGCTGCATGATGATTTGCTTACATGCTATGTGCTTATGTGTGGTATAAATGTTTAGTTACTACTGGGATTCTCTTGAATCTCATTCTTTCCTTTGAACTAACCTTTCAGACAGGACGACTGGCTCCAAGGAGAAGCGCGTGACCTGGAGCAGGTAGAGTTTTCCTAGGGACATTAATATGGTTTTGGTTGGTTATTCATTTTGGATAGGGATTTCTGTATAACATTTTGAGATGTATATAGTCTGAATACTTGGTTTTGTAATTCCCTAATCAGGAGATAGAACTCTATATATATATATATGTAGTTGAACCCGGGGGTTGCCGGGATTTTGGTATCGCACTCTGTCATACATAAATGTAGATAAACTGCTCAGGTGATTATATTCGATAATTGAACTTGAGACCGGAAGAGGAATAAAGTTTTGAAATTTCGTAAAGTCCCTACTACTAAAGGGAACATTTTATGGGTTTTAAACTATTCGACGGTCTCTGATTTACTTTAATTACCTAATATCGAATTATAATTACGTGATTAAAGGCAGGGTGTTACACCTGAAGTAGTAGACAGCGGACCACTGGGAGCCACAAGGTGTGACATAGTAGAAGTAGTAAAGCTCAAAGAATGAGCAGTAAGTAGAGGACCAACAGAGACAGGAGCAATTGCAGGATATTTAGTGTAAGGTGAATAATGAGGTCCAACAGTAAAAGAAGGAGGAGCGTCATAGCCAAAATCATCATAGTAAGCAAATTGAGTATTACCATGAGGTATGGATTAAGAAAAATCATACCTATAGTAGTAGCGAGTGGCAGTGTAACCAGAACAATGACAGATCTGGCATGAAGTTACACTAAAATAGGAGGGAAAACCAAGATCAGATCGGCCAAGACCGCGCTTCACGATAGCTGGTAGAGTATGTGTGGAACTAGGTGGATGCGGAGGTCCTCGTCCACTACTATTATGAGAGTAATATGCCGACTGAGTATGAAAAACTTGAGGAATATCATCTAAAAGATAGTCCCAATGTAAATAAGCAGCTAGATTTGCGTGAACAATAGTATTCTAAATAATGGTTGTTTGCCGAGCCTTAGAGTCAATAAGCAATTGATGAACAGTATCTAGATCAAATCAAGTAGGAGAAGCATTGATGACTGCAATTACTAGTTCAAACTCAGTAGTGAGACCACTGAGAATATGCGAGATATGTATCGGTTTTGGTATTGGTTCCCCAAGGAGAACAAGATAATCACAGTATGATTTGATCTTAGAGAGGTAATCTCGTATCTTCAGTTTGCCTTTCTTTTGATTAGCAAGAAGATTCTTGTAGTAAAGAATCCTAGAAGTAAATTTGTTATAGTAAAGCCGATTTAATTTGGTCCAAATCTGAGCAGAGGATTTAAGCCCAACAAGCTCAGGGAGGAGAGATTGACTTACAGACGAAAGAAGCCAAGAGGCTAGGGCTGAATCTGTAGCTTCATAATCCTCGAATGTAGGATTAGGACCAGTACTACCATTAGATCCTTGAACAATAGGAGAAGGGATAGGAATAGAGACTATGAGATAACTCTGCACTCGATGTTATTTCACCATAAATGTGACTGCTGTTACCATTAGAGATTGTTGGATTCATCGAGTTTGACGGTGATCTTTTTATTGATGAAGCTGTGAGTCATCAAAAATGAAGATTCTAACGAAAGAACACTAAAAAAAGTTAAACCAGAAGATACCATCGTTTATGTCAACGATCAACCCAAAAAATTGGAGATCAGTCAACGCCGATGGTTACTGATATTTTTAGGCTAATAGTGATCGAAGTACTTGCCGGAAGTAGGTAGCTCTGATACCATGCCAAATACAAAGAATCAGAAATGAAGGAAAATAATTCTGGTTCTATTGAATCAAATCTAAATATTACAATATGGGTTTGAGCCTTATATAGACTGAGACTCGCATAACAGAGTTTGATAATAGTTCTAACAACTTGACACGTGTTCTAATAGACTGACACATAACTACTTGATTAGTTCTAACTAATATCAATATGATATATATATCTAATAATAATGACATCATAGATGTAACCAGCAAAAATAAGGCTCATGCATGAAGGGGAAAACACAAGGTTTTCCCAAGTTTCAGTGGCTGAGCTTGGATGGAATCCTTTTAGGCCCTTGATTTAAGTCCTGGCACGAAACTAATATATTCTTTCATTTTCTTCAAAGCAAATTCCTTAGGCGTTGTAAATAGATGAAGAGGAAAAAAAGGCTGGATGACATACTTTATCTGTATACACTACTTGAATATATATATATATATTTGTATACCACAAAAGTACAAAACATATCACAGTACCTTGAAAGACTATATACTATATTGTATGTTATGATCCCACAAGCAAAATACAAACATGTTATGTTTCATGACTTGAAAAAAGATAGAAAATAGAAGTTCATACTTTTGATGGCAGAATGGGAATCCCAAGCTTAAAAACGTTGCAAATATGAATAATCTTCATGGATATGATTTTATGGTGGAAAATCCCTGTTTAGAAATTTTATTGGCAAGAATTACCTTGTATGTTTTTTATGTGTGCAAAGTACTAGTATTATAAGGACTTCATACACAAAAAATATTAGTACTCAAATTTAGGTCCTCTTGGCTTGTAAAGTTTAATTTTCAAACAAGAACTTTTCACTGATTTTTTTTCTTTTATGGCATCTATCCTTGAAACTTAGGAAAAAATAAGCATATGGTCCTTAATGTAAAACCTAATTAACTAATTTGATTAGATTAAGAAAGTTAGTTTTGTTAGCTAATATGACATGTTATTTTCTAAAACACCATTAATTCCCTCTCTCTATCTCCTTTTTTTCCCCTAATGTCATTTGAACTCGTGACATATGGGGGTGAGGAAAATGTTCCTCTCAACCAACCGACATTACACTCAAACAATGACCCTCTCTTTGTTTCGTACTTGATTCTTGTTGAAGAAATGTCAATAGAGCTAATTTAAGGAAAAAATGAAAAATATGAAAAATATGTTTTAATTCAATATATATATATATAATATGTTCCCCCAAGCCACCTCTTAAATGGCTTATGATCAGCTTCAGACACATATTACTATTCACAAGCCGAATGGTAATTTAAATGAATAAAAAAAACTGCCTTGGACTGCATTTGAGCCAAAAAGCCACTCCTAACTCCTCCATTTTATAATTGAAATATTCATGTAGCATTATCTTTTTATTTTTTTTTCCTTCTTCATACATTAGCCCATGTGCGACTTTGATGCCTCTTCTCTTTTTCTCTTCCCCAAAAGCCTTTCCTCTCTCATGTTTCATAATCTGAACTATGTCTCAATTATACGCCTCCTTCTTTTTCTTCTCCCAATATTCTTCTCTCCTCAGACGTTGTAATCGCCTTTCGTCTCCCACATCCTTCCCTATATTCAAAATTCAAAATCTTTCTGCCCTAAATAAAGGTGATAGAAATTGGTAGCCTGTGTGTGTACAGTGTGCTTAAATGATGACCACGGAGGCAATGAAGAATCTCCAGCAAGGACGAGGATGCGATGATGAAAAAGGCGGGATGTGATTTTCCAGGCAAGGAGACTATCATATCTCTTAGCAGAAGGTTTTCCATATTCTAATCCCCTCCCTTGGCACCTCTCAGGCATCCTCCACCAAATTTTCATCAATTTCTTCAAGGATTAACTTTACATTCATTTCTAAATGTTGTAAGGTTCATTTCTCATTGAAATAGGGATTTCTTGGTTGCACAGATTCTTTGAACCCATCTCTCTCTCTCTCTCCACAGGATTGATCTACCCTTCGCTGTGGGAGAATCATGGAGATTATTAATGGTGTTTGCAATTCAAAGAGAAGAAGCATGGTAGGACATTGATTTACTTCGGTAATAAAATTTCTTTTAGCAACTTACATTGGTCCTTATTACACCACCTGATTTAGTTATGGATTATTAAAGCATTGGTGTTAATGACTCCTCTCTTACTTTCTAATATGGATATGGTACTTAATAGTGTTTCTCTCTCATGCCTACAAATGTTGATATAGAGGACTATAATTTTTTTAAAATCTGATTAAGCACCAACAGTTTAAATAAATTTCATGGTGTTTGTTTCCGGATGCATATGCTATTTCTCTATTTATCATAGCTCTCTATAGTGTGACGTACAGATCAATCTCTTTAATTTACTCCATTCTTCATTCCATTTTAGATTAATGAAAAGGTTCTCCATCTTGCTCTTTTCTTTTCGTTGTTTATACTCTGTCAAAAATTTTGCTTCTTCCTTATGTTATTGGAAAACTGGAATTTACATATATAAGCATATGTAGGAAGTTACCTCTCAATGATTTGCTAGTATAAGTTAAGTGTTGTATAACTTTTTGCTTAATACATGGTTTTCTTTATTCTTTTTGACCTCATTATTACATGTTTGAGTTTTATGAAAGTGGATTCATCCTAAATCTTGCAATAAGCTATAGACTGGAGGCTCTGAGCTTATTTGTTCCTTTTCTATAAAATCTCTTTCAACATGTCACTCTAGAAAGGTAAAAGTGGTTAGACAACCTTTTCTACTCTCTCTCCCTCTCTCTTCACCAATCACTTTCAACTTGTCAGCTTACGAAGCTTCTTGTGTCCATATTGAGAAAAAACTAAAGTGATTTAGTCTTATTTTCAAGCAACAAAAGTGATTTTGTAGGTGTTTGAGCAAGTACATCCCTTAAAAGTAAAATGATAAATCCTCTATGATACCATTACAGATAAGGTTCATTTCTTGATATGCAATTCTTATATCAGTCTAATATTAATGGCTGCTTGATTTTTATTACAAGCATCAAGTATGATGTATTGCCAACTGTTAGCTTCACTCCCCATATGGACTAAGTTTTTGAATAAAGTCAACAATGTGTTATCCTGACAATTCTAAATTACAGTTGAAAGAGGTTATAATATAGAGGAATCAAACCTTTATGTAGATATATTACTTAAGTTATTACCATCTTAATAGCAAACTTCATAAGGTCAAATTTTTAAAGACAGAGAGGTTACTGAAATGTTGCAGAATTTATCTTTGCCTAAATGAATCAAGATGAAAGCAGGGGTTGCTTTTGCCACATTCTGTTTTCTAGAAACTTGCATTTAATCTTACGTATATTGGTGTATGTTTCCTAATATACAGTTATCATGTTAATAGCAACTGTGGATCAATAGTATTTTTAAATTCACCTTTTTTTATATTAATAATATGTCTTTCACTATATGAAAGGTCATATCTAATCTGCAAACTAAGTAAAAGGTCATGCATTTGACTTATCTTCTTCCAACACTCTTTGCATATGATACGTCTATTTTTTCCTTCTCCTGCCTATTTTGTGTTTTGCCTATGCTGATTACACTCACATATATAATCATTCAGGTTCGACTTGCTTCTTCACCTTCCAGTCTCAAGCTAATCTGAATTCTCACAACACAAGTATGTTACAATATTACATTCTTTTGTTCTTTCTTATCAGATTTTATACATTTACTTCTTAGCATCCTAATTGAATTTAAGATGTAAACCTTTGTTTTTCAGACACCATCATGGGCTGACATTCTTCAATTGAGGAATTGCATGATGGTACTGATTGATAGAGCATAGTTATTAGAGTTTTCAAAAAATGGAATGTTTACCATTAAGACAGCCCCTTCAGATGTGATTTGCATTTCCATGGTTTTAATTGATGAAGAGGTCAATACATGCTTATGTGTTTC
Organism: Inga laurina; assembly: GCA_963855925.1. Taxonomy (NCBI): domain Eukaryota; kingdom Viridiplantae; phylum Streptophyta; class Magnoliopsida; order Fabales; family Fabaceae; genus Inga; species Inga laurina. Next base: position 24,990,827 of record OY979707.1, read on the forward strand.
TTGCATTTTGACTTTATTAGTTTCATTGTCTATCCTAGGTTCTTAACTTACAAACTGCTTGTGTGAGTATTAAATTTCAGGGATCAAGGATACAAACGAGTGTGCTAAACGAAGCACTCCATGAAAAATTCAGAAACTCTATCAAGAAAGGACACCCTTATTTGTTTACTAATTTTGTAATTACTCCAAAAGTCAGTCAATATATAGCTACAAAGAATGCTTTTAAGTTAACTTTCATTCCACAAATATATGTTATAGAACATGTAATCAAATGAAGAAAAAGATTTATGTTAACAAATGTGATGGAATGAATGTTTGAATTGGTTTAAAAGTACAAGCACCCCGTGCAACACGCGGGGGAGCGCAATCTAGTTTAGGATCAATATTAACTCCCCAATTAAGTTGTATATTAAAAATGAGAAGAGTATTCATCTAGGAGAAGCTTGATTCATCTTTCATTTTCCATTAAATCCCTAACTTTCAGGTTTTACCATTTTAGATTTGATTATCACTTCAAAAAAAAAACTCAGTAATAAATCGATTTCTCAACTCGACTTGTTCATGCAAAATTTATTCAATATAAAACATGAAAAAAGAAGAATATCAAACAATTATTATGTAGCCAAAGGACAAGCTATTTGTGACTACGAAGATGCGAAAGCACGCAACATATGCACATGTAATTATGCAAGAAACCATACAATATAAAAATTAGATCATCACTAAAGGTCAGAAGCTGAAACCTCAAAAATCCACAGACCTGGATTATAAAAATAATCAAATGATGAAATTTTTTTATCATCCTTAATTGCAAAAGGTCACAAGAGAGCCATTTTAATAAGTAGGATCATGAAGTGGTGACAAATTTGGACAGTAAGCACCCAATTCAAATCTAAGCAACTCTTAGGTACAATAGAATACTTTAAAATCAAGGGTTAAGGTACTAAAATAATCTTCAACTTTTATCAAAAGTGCAAAAGTAATTATAAACTATTTTTTAGAGCAAAAGTAACCATAAACTTTCAAAATTGGGGCAAACCATTAAACCCAACTAACTTCCATCTATTACAATAGGGGAAATTAATCTTTTGGCCCTTAAAGTTATAACTCACTTATAACTCAGTCCCAGAACTTTGGACTTGCTTGCAACTCAATCCCTGATATTTTTGAGTCATCCTATGTGGCAAAAAAAATTTAAAATATTGTTAAAAATTGCTTAGGTAGATTTTACATAAATTAAAAAGTAAAAAACAACGTCCTTGTCCCCACCAACTTGCAGCCACCTCCACCTCTGTTTTCTAAAAACCTCGCTAGGCACCTGCGGCATATGTGATAAATCCTTCTGAAGCACTAAGGGACAGTGAATGACTTAGATTGAAGAACAGGTTGAAGCCACTTATTATGGTTTTAACTTTGATAAAGCACCCAAGTATGCAAGAAACATTTCTTAACTTATGAATGATAATTAGAAAAAGTTGAAGCACACCCACTTTTCAGTATACCTAGCACACCATCTCTTTTTTTAATAACAAATAGAGCTATAGATTCTTTACATTATGCTCATAATTTTGAAGGCCTTTTTAATATAAGAAAATTGATCTGACCTTATGCTTGAAAGGAGCCCCTAAAGGATCTATCATAGATGCTGCATATATCTAGTAAGGTTTCTGAAAAACAAAGACAGAGGGGATGCGAGTTGGTGGGGAAAGAGGCACTGTTTTTTCTTAATTCATGTAAAATCTATCTAAGCAATATGTAATAGTATTTTAACATTTCTTGCCATATAGGATGACTTAAAAACATCATGGACTGAATTGCAATCAAGTCAAAAGTTTAAGGCTGAGTTATAAGTGAGTCATAATTTTAAGGGCTAAAAAATTAATTTTCCCCATTCTAATAGATGGAAGTTAGTTGGGTTTAACAGCTTTGACCTAATTTTGAAAGTTCATAGTTACTTTTGCTTCAAAAAATAGTTTATAGTTACTTTTACACTTTTGATAAAAGTTGAAGTTTATTTTAGCACCTTAACCCTAAAATCAATTAACAAACGTGATTGAAATTGCTTGAAAACCATCGAAACTTCCAAAACAATATAAATTCAAACTCATGTGGATGAAGTACCAAAGCAAAATGTATTGTTCTAACAAACTGAAGAAAGAATCAATACTGTAGGAATTAGTACTGCTTTAGTTATATTGGGCCTAGTATATTATGGAGGCCTAGGTAAGTTTGCATAGGAAGTAAATGTTGTATTGTGTTCATATAAATACTGAACGTGGTCTACTTTTATATAGACGTTTTTCAATCATCAATGGAATAATCAATTTGGTCCAATAACTGGGTCAATTATCATAGTACCAGAGCAGCAGAATGCGAGAAGCCCAATACTAGGTTTCTAAAGGCCTAAATCAAGAAAATTCTAATATGGCACAATTGGGAAAGCAAGATTGAGACATAATGAGTGTTTGGACAGGCATTTTGGGCCTTATAAGGCTGATTTTATAGCATATAAGCCCAAATCAGAATGGATTTTTTTCAGATGTTTGGATGAGCGTTTTTAACATTGTATCATGGGTTGAAAATGTTGCTTATTCAAAAAGCTCTGAGCTGCAACTTTTTCAGTTATGATAAGGCATTTTTATTCCCTTTCTCTGTGCTCGTGTTTCAGGGCCCACGTCGCTCTCAATCATGGCCCTCTCCCCTTATTTCCTATAAATTCAACTCATTCACAGTTCCAAATTCCATTGTATTTGTGTCGCCAAATCACAACCTTCAATTCTATTATCCTATAGTTGTACCCATTTTTCATCTATTTAATTAAGATAACATAACAATGTGAATGTATGAGGGACAAGGCCATATGTGAATGCAACAGTAACATTATCCTTTTTGTGTTAAATATTAAATATCTTATTTTCTTATAATTATCACAAAAGCACTTATGTAATCGTCAATCTAAATAAGTTTTGACTTTTAAAAAGCACTTATACAATCGTCAATCCAAACAAGTTTTGACTTATAAAAAAGCACTTATTCAATCGCTTATCCAAACATAAATCATATTACACAAACTAACTTTTCTATAAAGTCATTTTTTATAAGTCGTATTCAAAATAAGCCATTTTTCCCACCGTTATCCCAAACACACTTGTAATCTTTGTAGAAGATGCGATCTATGCAATTTGGGAAAGCAAGATTAAGGCGCCTTAAGAGTCACAATTTTCTTCTCCCTTCCAAATTGCGATCTCCTACTGAAAATTCCTGTTGACATCGTGATTATTTCTGCATATAATTTGCGACTTCAAATCCAAATTTTTTTGTTGAAGTCGTGATCTCCTTTGTTTCTAGATCACAATCTCATATTCAAGATTTAGATTATCTTCATCTAAAAGAAATTTTCAAAGACATATCCATCTCTATGGTAGAAAAGAAGACCGCAGCCAACAACCTTTCCTCCACCCATTTGTTATATCTTCATCCCTCTGATACTCAATGCACAACAATCGTTCCAAAAATTCTCAACGGTAACAATAATTACAAAGTGTGGAGTATGGCAATGATAATAGTACTGAGAGGAAAGCACAAATTAGGCTTTGTAGATAGGACATGCAAGAAAGATTCTCAGGGGGAAGGATTACAAGATCAATAGGAACGTTGTAATGCAATTATTCTCTCATGGATACTCAATTTGATTTCAAAGCAAATTGCAAATAGTGTGATATGTTTCCAAGAAGCATATCTTGTATGGACAGACCTCGAAGAAAGGTATGATAAGATGAGCAACTCTAGAATTTTCTCACTTCATAGAGAAACGAATTCTCTTAATCAAGGTTCTCTATTCGTTTCAAGCTATTACACAAAAATGAAGGAAGTATGGGTGGAACAGTCAGCTTTAGTTCCATTTCCTTCATGCAAATGTGACGCATCAAAGATTTATGCTAAAGTCACTCAAAAATAGAAACTTCTTTAGCTTTTATGGGTCTGAATCCAAAAGCCAAATTCTCCTAATGATGCCCCTTCGAAGTATTAATCAGGCGTTTGCAATGATCTCTAAAGATGAAGTGCAAAAGAACATTGTGAATTCTACTAACGACGCCCCAATTGAAGGAATTGCAATAGTGACAAAGGGAAGGGGGCATGGTCGAGGAAGGGAAAGAGGAGCTATGGGCCCAGAATAGGGGCACTGTGGAGGAAAAGGGCACATGAAAGAAGGCTGCTAGCACTTAATAGGTTTCCCAGCCGACTTCAAAGGGAACAAAAGTAAGAATAATCAAGATGGTGGCAACTCTCTTCGAGAGAATGAAGGACCAGGACACACAAAAAATATGGTCACACCCATATTTACTCAAGAGCAATATGAAAAATTGCAGGAATTCTTGAGGAAGGAGGAAGATGCAAACTTCACTATTCATGCCCTTACTAGTACAGGTTTGCTTGATTCTTCTTCTCAAACACATTCACACATAAAATGGGTGACAAATTTTAAAGCTACCACACATTGAGTTAGTAAGTTGTCAGTTTTAAATAATTGTGCATGATAAACAAGACCCATTAAGACTATTAAACTACCAAATGGTTAGAGGGTAAACGTGACTCAAGTAAGAATAGTGAATTTCTCTAACAATTTTGAATTAAAACAAGTTTTGTATGCCCTTAGACTCCAATTTAATCTGATTTATGTCTCTTGCTTAACAATGGAACAACATTGTATGGTGGCATTTTCCCTGATTTTTGTCTAATACAAGGCCTTTAGGGTGGCAGATTGAAGGCAATTGGTAAATTAGTATGTGGACTATACATTTTACAATATAAACATTATAGTGATAGTGTTAATACGGTTCATATTAATTCAAATATTTGTTATATTTCCTTGTTGCACTCTAGACTTAAGCATGCGCCCCTCTCTATATTGAAATATTTGGATTTTGTAAGTAACAAATGATGTTCTATGAATAAAATTTGTGACATTTGTTTTCAGGAAAAGCAAATGAAACTTCCCTTCTCCCCTAGCTTTATTAAAACTCAATCTTGTTTTGAATTATTGCACATGGATGTGTGGGGTCCTTATAGGACTCTTACTGACTCTGGCTCTCATTACTTCCTTACCATTGTTGATGACTTCTTTAGAGCTACTTGGGTATTTCTTATGAAACATAAGTCTGAAACTATTTTTCATATTAAAAAATTTCTTGCATATGCCCTTAATCAGTTTGGTTCGTCTATTAAGAGGATTCAAAGTGATAATGACACAAAATTTACTAATTCTGATCTTCACAACTATTTCTTTAGCAAGGGTATAGTGCATGAGACTTCATGACCCTCTACACTTGAACAAAACAGAATAGCTGAGAGGAAAAACATAACATTAATGCAAATATCTAGAGCACTCATCTTGCGATCCAAAGTCCCAATTCGATATTAGGGAGAATGTGTAAAAATGAATGCCCATTTAGTGAATCGCATTCCCTCTAGGATTTTGGGCTATCAAACTCCCTATGAGAGAGTTTACGGTAAGAAGCCTGATTATGATAATCTTCGCATTTTTTGTTTTTTGGCATAAGCCGTCAATTTGCAAAATTCTGATAAATTTAGACCTAAATCTATTCCACATATGTTTCTAGGGTACCCCAATAATCAAAAGGGTTTCCTTTTATTGAATCTATATGATAAACAAAGTGTGGTCAGTAGGGATGTTGTCTTTCAAAAAACCCACTGACCAAGGGGGAGTGCATAAAGATTTAAGAGACTTGTTTTTGTTTGATGTTGATAATAATATGTCTAATAATGATGTAAACATGCATGATAAACACCTAGATCCTGATTATGATGCAATTAATGTGCATGACAATAGTAATGTGTATGATTGTGATAATAAAGATGAGAACTACATAAGATATCCAAGTGAAACAACAGTGCATTGTGCAAGACCAAGGAGAGATAAAAAGGCTTTAATTTGGTCTCAAGACTATGTTTGCAATCTACTCACTTCTAGTTCTTTTAAACCAAAAGGTAAATGCTTGTATCCTATTGAAAACTATATCACTTATGGTAATACCCCTTCCTCTTAATGTGTCTATTGTGTAATGTTGATACTATCTGTGAGCTTACATCATACGGGGACACCATGAATGGGTAGTGAATGCATAAAAGCAATGAATTTGGAAATAGAAGCTTTGAAAAAGAACCAAATATGGGAAGTTGTCTCTCTTCATAAAGTTAAGAGACCCATAAGGTGTAAATGGGAGTACAAAATTAAGTATAAGACTAATGGTGAGATAGATAAATATAAAGCAAGATTGGTTGCTAAAGGATACACTCAAAAGAAAGGAATAGATTGTCACGAGACCCTTAGTCCTATCACTAAAACGGTTACCATTAGGATTATGCTTAATTAGCTGCTATAAATGCATGGAATTTGTACCATATAGACATGCACAATGCCTTTTTGCAGGGTAACTTGATTGAAGAGGTGTACATTGTTATACCACCTGGGTTTGATAGCAAGGGGAAGAATAAAATATGTAAGTTAAAGAAATCCCTTTATGGGTGAAAAAAGCCTCAAGATAGTGGAAACATAAATTATCCACTGCCTTGATTAAAGGGGGTTTCAAACAGAGTAAGTGTGACTACTTCTTGTTCTTTAAATACTATAATGTTGGTGTGATAGATATACTTGTATATGCAGATAATCTCTTGGTTACAAGTAGTAGTGAGCAGCGAATAAAGGAAGTAAAAACATTTCTGCACAACAATTTTTAGATCAAGGATTTAGGTGAGATGAAATATTTCATTGTTATTAAGTTGACAAGGTCAAAGAAGGGGATAGTATTATCCCAAATGAATTACATATTGGACTTACTCTCCAGCACGGGAATGAATGGCTGCAAGTCACTAGATGTGCTTATGGCGCAAAACGTGAAATTTCTGGTGTATGAAGAAGGAAAGGATAAGAAAGAAGACTTGATAAAAACCCCCCACAGCGATACAAGACCTAGTAAGATTGATATATCTAACTATGACATAAATTGACATTTTCTTTTCTGTGCAAGTCTTGAGTCATTTCATGCAAAGCCCTCTAAAGTCACATATGGCAGAAGCACTTAATATGGTCAGGTATCTAAAGCAAAATCCAAGGCAAGTTGTGTTGATGAGTTCGACTAAGAACTTGTCTTTGGATTGCTTTTATGATTCTTATTAGGGGGCATGCAAGATGACGAGAAGATCTGTCACAGGTTACATTTTGAAGCTAGGAGGATCATTTATTATGTGGAAGATGAAGAAACATAGCATCATATTGCATTCCTCGGCTGAGGTGGAATATAGAGCCTTAGGCTCAGCTGTTTCAGAGTTGTTTAGGTCATGGGTTTATTGAAAGAGTTGAAAATTATGCATGCTACACCTGTAAATGTGTTTTACGATAGTAAAGCTGTAATTCACATTGCTTCTAATCATGTATTTCATGAATAGACAAAACATATCGAACTAGACTGCCATTTTGTCCTAAAAATGGTGCAAGATAAGTTGGTTCAATTAGAGCATGTGCAGTTGATGAATCAGCTAGCAAATATTTTGACCAAAGCAGTGAGCAAAGAGACACTCAACAAAATTCTCGACAAGTTAAGAGTATTTGATATATTTAGCCCCAAACTTAAGGGGCGAATGTAAGAATTAGTATTGCTTTAGTTGCATTGGGCCTAGGATATTATGGAGGCCTAAGTCAGTTTGTATAGGAAGTAAATGTTGTATTGTGTTCATATAAATACTGGACATGGTTCACTTCTATGCATACATTTTTCAATCATCAGTGGAATAATTTAATAATAATCAGTGGAATAATTCTAAGTTTTATCAATTTCAACCACTGATGATTCTAAACATAAGCCAACACAATTCATTTCCTAGACAAATACTAATTCTTCCATTTTTCAACCAACAGTGGCCCAGTGAAGTCAACAACGCCTAATCTTCTTAATCCATCTCCACCTCCTGCCCAAGAAGAGGAGGGTGATCAAGTATACAAAACATATCTACCATACAATGAGCGAACGTTGCTAGCTCTACTTTTAATATGATGTATGTGACTTTGTGTTCAACTTTAATGCTTGAATTTGGTCTTTAGGGGTCTTGATTGTGAAGCTATATTTGTCTAGGAAATGAATTATGTTGGCCTATGTTTATTTTCTTATCATATTACCAAGAATCAACACCTTATTTCAGTTCTGATGTAATTCTTGCATGCACGATTTGCATGAACTTTTTGTCTCCTTGTCTAACAGGGGAAAAAATCATACCTTGGTATTTTAAGATATTGCAAGTATATTGCATAGCTTATTCTCATATTTTTGTAACTCATTTACTTGACTATCCCATATGACTGAAGTTTTCAACCTTTGTTTCTTTCTTATGATTTTGATCCCTCTTTGATGTTTAGTTCGAAGTTGCTTTGCCTTTCAAAGCAAAGAAAAATGTACTCATTGATGCAATTCTAGTCATAAAGTTGTGCGAATCCGTTTATTGTAGGTTGGCTTCTTGTGATGAACTTTGTTATTTACATATGATATTGCAAATTTCTAAACATGTGACTTATGTGCTTTGGTTTGGCCTATGTGCTTAAATTGGTGCTAACAAGTCTATGTTTTAAAAGAAAAGTTATATTCTTACTCAATATTTAAGATGCCACTTATATACTTGAAGAGAAATATGAAGACTGAATTGATTGTATTAAACTGAGAGGATTTACATGGTATTTATAGGAAAAAATATAGACAAAGTAAGAGTGATTAGTGGGAACAAAATCAAAGAGTAGTTGAGGAATAGTCAACAAAATGCACCACCGACTTGCTTCTTCAACTATCTCATGCCACTGTATTAATCTGTGTTCACAACACTCCCCCTTAAGTTGGACTGTAGATATCAATCAAGTTCAACTTGCCAATCAGATAATCAAACCTGTCCTTGGGCAGTCCTTTAGTGAGGATGCCTGCGGTATGTTCTCTAGAAGGAATATACCTTAGATCAACAATTCCCTCATCAACTTTTTCCCTTATAAAATATCTGTCTATCTCGACATGTTTAGTTCTGTCATGTTGAACTGAATTATGAGCAATGTTGATTGCAGCCATGTTATCGCAATAGACCTTGATTGGTAGATTTATAGACTTCCTCAAGTCTTCAAGAACATGCTTTATCCATATGCCTTCACAGATTCCTCAAGTCTTCAGTTTCAGCACTGCTTCTCGCAACTACACTTTGCTTTGTACTTCTCCATGTGACCAGGTCACCCCACACATCGTACAATATCCAGATATGGATTTCCTGTCATCTCGATCACCTTCCCAATCAACATCTGTAAATCACCCTACAATCCGTTTGTCAGTTTTCTTAAATTACAAGCCATGTCCTGGAGATCCCTTCAAGTAACGAAGGATCCTGTAGACTTCATTCAAATGTTTCTGTTTAGGATCATGAGAATGCTGGCTGACCACACCTACTGCAAATGCAATGTCTGGTCTAGTATGAGACAGGTATATTAGTTTGCCTACCATCCGTTGATAATTCCCTAAGTCTACTGCTTTACCGAGATCTGCATCTTTATCTATTTTATCTACCCGTATAGGTGTGTCACTTGGCCTGCAACCTATCATCCATGTTTCCTTTAGAAGGTCGAGTACATACTTACTTTGGGAGATATAAATGCCTTTGTTAGATCGAGCAACTTCCATTCTAAGAAAGTACTTCATTTCTCCAAGATCTTTAATCTGGAATTCTCGTGCCAGGGCTGTCCTGATTTGATCGATTTCCACCTTGTCATCTCCTGTAAGAATTATATCATCAACGTATACAGCCAGAACAGCCATCTTACCCTTATGATGTTTGACAAACAAAGTATGGTCACTCTGCCCTTGAGTATACCTATATCTCTTCAGAACCCAGGTAAATCTGTCAAACCAAGCACGCGGAGATTGCTTTAACCCATATAACGACCTCTTTAACTTGCAGACTTGGTCACCTTTTTTTCTTGCAAACCCTGGAGGTAACTTTATGAACACTTCTTCTTTGAGTTCTCCGTGGAGGAAGGCATTTTTTACATCGAGTTGGTGTAGATTCCAATCTAAATTCACTGCAATAAATAAATGAATCCTGATCGTATTCATCTTTGCTACTGGAGCAAAAGTTTCTGTGTAATCTTCCCCATATTTTTGTGTAAAACCTTGTGCAACCAGTCTAGCTTTATATTTCTCGAGTGTTCCATCTGCTCTATACTTAGGAGTGAATACCCATTTGCATCCAACAGCCTTTTTTCCTTGAGGTAAATTTACTACATCACATGTCTTATTTCGCTTGAGAGCCTCCATTTCTTCTAAAACAGCTTGTCTCCACTCAGGTATAGCCATAGCCTCATCAATCATGTCTAGTATCCTGATTCTATCAAGATGAGAGGCAAATGTATTGTACTTAGATGAAAACGCCTTATAAGAGACAAATTTCTCTATAGAATATATGGTGCTTGATCTGGGTTGTCTAGGTTATTTTCACATTATAATGGGAAGATTAAGATCAGAACCTTCTATTTCTCTTGGATCTACCTCTAGTACTGACTCCTGGTGAGTGCTAATAGGCTGTGGTTCATTACCTCTTTTGTGTCGTCGCATGTAGGTATTACCCCACATATTTGTGTCTCCCCCTGGAATTGGCACATTATCAGAGGTATCAAGGTTATCAGGAATCTCAAAGTTGTTATCAGGTGTATCAGAGGTATCAGGAGCAGGTTCTATGTAGGTAGGTATATAAATTATGAATGTCTGGTCATTCTTTGGTGTTTCATTTATCTGAAATTCACCAATTCTCTCCCCCTGAATTGCAGACTAGGCATAAAAAGGTGTATTTTCAAGGAAGGTGACATCACAGGTGACAAATAAACATTTGGAGACTGGATCATAACACTTGTATCCTTTTTGAGAATGAGAATAGCCAAGGAAGACACACCTAAGGGCTCTAGGGTCAAGTTTTTTGGTGTGATGGAGATGAACGTATGATGTACAGCCAAACACCCGGAGTGGCAGAGTGTTTTCAAGGTATGGGAGATTATAGTATTGGTGGAGAAGTTGAAGTGGCGTTTTGTAAGACAGTGGTCGGCTTGGCATTCGGTTAATGAGAAATGTGGCAGTTAGGACAGCATCATCCCAATGATATTTAGGAACAGTACTACTAAACATAATGGCTCTGGAAGTCTCAAGAATATGGCGATTCTTTCGTTCAGCAATACCATTCTGCTGAGGTGTATTAGGACAAGTACTTTTGTGAACAATGCCATTTTCAGCCAGGAAGGTAGAGAGGGCCTGATTGAAATATTCAATCCCATTATCGATGTGCAGGATCTGGATTTGGGTTTGGAATTAAGTTTGGATCATGTAGTGGAAGTTAAGGAACGTTTGATACACCTCTGTTTTATCTTTCAACAAGTAGACCCAACTGACACGTGTATGGTCATCAATAAATGTGATGAACCATTTTGTTTTTGATCGGTTTGGTGTGCGGGATGGTCCCCATAAGTCACTGTGAATTGTGGAAAAAGGTTTTGAGGCTTGGTATGGGATTTTTGGGAATGAAGTACGATGATACTTAGCCTTTTCACATGAATCACAATGAAAATCCGAGGTGCTTTTATTAGAAACGTGGGGTGGAAACATTTGAGACATGTAATTTAGATTAGGATTACCTAAACGTTTGTACCATAACTCCAAGTTACTAGTGCTAGGGAGAGACACTTTATTACAAGATTTAGTTTGAGAACGATCACTTTCATTAAGGTAATAAAGACCATCAAGCTCTTTAGCACTCCCAATCGTCGTCCCCTTCAGCAGATCCTGAAAAATACAATAGGTAGCAAAGAAGTTAGCTTGACAATGTTCATCATTAGCCAATTTGCTTACTGATAGTAAATTACACTTCAACTTTGGAACATGTAATACGGAGTGAAGAGTAAGTGCAGCTGAGATTTTGATGGAACCAATTCCAGTAACAATAGGTTCAGAATCATCAGCAATTCGTACAGTTACACTCTTGGTGATAGGAGTATAGGATGAGAAGAGAGCCTTATTGTCAGTCATATGATCTGAGGCACCTGAGTCAACAATCCAACAATTCCCTATACATTGTTCTTTTATCACAGCCAAAGCTTGGAAGAAATTACCTCTCTTGACCACTGTGGCAGTAGGCTTGGTCGTAGTCTGTAGTGTGGCTAGCATTTCCATGATTTTGTGTAGAGGATCACTTTGGAATGATTCCTTGGAAGTTTCAGCCACGTAACCTCTTCCTTTCCCTTTCTTCGGCTTCCAGTCAGCAGGTTTACCATGGAGGTTCCAGCAATTGTCCTTAGTATGCCCCTGTTTCTTACAATGATCACAGAATGGGTGACCTTTAGAACCTTTTTGTTCCGTGGATCGAATAGTAAGTGCTAAGGCCTCAGAATTAGCAGCAGAATTATTCAGAGTTTGAAGCATTGATTTACATCTATCCTCTTCATTTCGTAAGAAAGTATAGACTTCACGTACAGACGATAAGGGTTCTTGACTAAGAATTCTAGCCCGAACATCATCATAAACCACATTAAGACTAGCAAGCAACTCATATACTCTCTCTGCTTCTTTTGCTTTGCGATCTTCTTGAGCATCTGCCCCACAATGATAAGTTTGATTCTGTAGGGCATCAAGCTCTTGCCAAAGTGAGGATTTTTCTAGGTAATAATCACCGAGTGGTATGTGGTCCTGCTTTAGCTGCCATATCTTTATCTTGACATCAAATATGTGGGATCTATTTCCCACAGGACTGTATGTTTCACGAAGAGCTTCCCAAATTTCTTGAGCTGAGGGAAGGTACATAAAACTCTTCTTAATTGAGGATGACATCGCATTGATTAACCAAGAGGATACCAATGCATTTTCGGACTTCCATTTGCAAAATTCCTTGGTTTCAGAAGTTGGAGGTCTTTTTACCTCACCAGTTATGTATTCAAGTTTGTCCCTTCCATCAAGAGCGAGAATCATGGATTGAGACCATTCTTGATAATTGTCGCTGGTAAGTTTCTCAGAAACAATAAGGACAGTGGAGATGTCATTTGAGCCAGATCGAGGTACAGAGGAAGAGGCATCTGAAACTGTAGACATAATTATGGGAAAAAAATTGACAGAGTGGTTTTTCAAATGTCAGAAATACCAGTTTGGTCCTTCGAATTTCCAAAATGACAATTTGATACTTCCAATTTGAAGAATGCCAATGTAATCCTTGACCCAATTAAATAATTGAATTGGGCAGATGTGGAGCTATTCTGAGATTTTTGAAAGCTCCAACTCACGGCACTCTAGGTCTGGTGAACGATTTCCGGTGGCTATCGAGACAAAGGTCGCTGGTCAGTGTCTCGCCTAGGCGCTCCAACTGAAACTGAAGGTTTGAAAATCGACTGTCAAGCTCAAGCTCTTCTGTTCCTCCGTCGAAGCCCAACTCAGACTCTCCTCTGGTTCGTGTCTATCGCTCTCGGATCTGTGATGCAGTGAACCGAACGAACTCGTAGCCTTGATCTAATTCCCAATCTGAGAGTGAGAAAAAGAAAGTTAACACAGTGTCGTCGTAGAGGAGACTGAACACCAACGACTGTAATCTGAGATGAGGATACGGGAGGAGGACGAAGAAGAAGGGCGCCGATGGTGATTGACGGTGGGCGGAGTAGTTGCTGTTGGACAGACAACAAGAGTGATAGGCCGAGCAACAGCTGAGGAAGGTAGTGGTGGATAACCGTGAGCCGTCGGTGAGATGGGAGACGGGGGCGCTAGGACACGCCAACAACGTCAGAGACAGAGTCACCGATTCTGGTTCTGATATTGCATAACACAACGGTGAGTGTTTGTGGATTCAGTCTCGATTATTTTCTTCTCTAATTATCTTATACCATGAAGAGAAATATGAAGACTGAATTGATTGTATTAAACTAAGAGGATTTACATGGTATTTATAGGAAAAAATATAGACAAAGTAAGAGTGATTAGTGGGAACAAAATCAAAGAGTAGTTGAGGAATAGTCAACAAAATGCACCACCGACTTGCTTCTTCAACTATCTCATGCCACTGTATTAATCTGTGTTCACAACAATACTGTTATAACTACTATATATAGTGACCTTGAAGTGGATTTTGGGTCTGAAGATAAAGCTTTCATAGTATTTGCCACCTTAGCTGTTGATAAGGAGGTGACTATTCGTAGATATGAACTTTCTGCTGCTTTCTTGATAGCATTTAGTTTTCCAACTAGAATTTGATTCAGTTTCATGTCTTTTGTAGTTGCAACCAGACAAGGTAAAGCGTGTCTTGACAGTTTCTGAAGGAAAGCTTTCAGTGTGAGTATTCTCTCTGATGTGGTAATACTTGGATGTTCTTGCAAATGAGTGCTTGCTTACTCATGGAGTGCATCATTTCATACCACCTCCACTCCTTAATACAAGATCTACTTAACTAATTTGGATAGATTAAGGAAATTAGTTAAATTAGTTATTTGTCAAAATATGTGTTGATTTCTCTAAAATACCCTCTTAAATCATTCGTATTAAAAAAACCACCCTTAATGCAAACTTCCTTAACATATAAAATCAACAAGGATAGTATAGGGGAAAGAATGATAAATATAGAGGACATAATGTATTGAGATCTTATATTATATTTGGGGTCAAATTCAACCAGTCAACTATATCTTATATTAGAGTCCATAGATAGAGAGTATTTAAGTGGATGCAAAAGATGCTAGTAAATGAAATTTGTATTGATGTTGTAATGCAAGTTCAACTTTTGATCGCTATAAAGTTATCGTTCAAGTGTTTTTCTCAACTTTTAATACTCATTTCTCACACCTCAAATTCGTTTATTTTAGGCACTTTGAGGCAACAGAAGCCAGATTTCTTCAGGCATCATTTAGTGCTTTTGTGTAGCCAAAAAAACAATTGAAGAGTTTGGTCAAGGAATGGAGTTGTTATATGTACTTAAAACTTGTTAGGCTCTTCATATGTATTGTAATAGTGTAATTCAAACTGTGGCATAGGCATATCTGTCTTTTGTTAAGATTTTCTTATAGTTCATCTGTACTTTTTAATTCTATTGTTATATTGGATTTTTTTTTTTTTTTTTTTTGGATTAGCAAGCAATGGCACTGTTAGGATTTTAGGTATTGTTACTGGTTATTCTTGTTTTGTACTTTTATTTGTACTCTTCTTTTCTTGAACTGCATAACTCTTGGGTAAAAAAGAAATAAGAATGAAAGAGTCTCCAAAAATTTGAGTGTGCAATTCTCTTATGTAATAAATGATTTAGCATAAGAATATTGCTTATAGAAAACAAATGCCTACGTGAATAGAAAATAAATTTTATATTCATAATTGAAAAAAAAAAATTATTAAAAAAATACTAAAAGTATAATAAACAATCCATAATTATTCAACTGAAACTGATTACTCTTTCATTGATACCAACCAAACCAAAAGAGAGAAAGAAGCTGAATACATATTTGTGAGAGTGTAATTCGTTGTAACACAGATGGTATTACAGTGAAACGCCACACAAAATTATTCTGGGAATCTCATTAGATCATGAAGAATTCCTCTCATAGCTAACATTTAAAACAAAACGAAACCAATAAAAAAACTAAAATTATGGTATAAATGTTCATTCGAAGGACACAAGAAACAATCAAACCAAAAGGGCTTTAAAAAAATGGCAAGCAAAACTCAGTTTTTTCTATTCTCATTTTCTTTGGTGTCTCCATATTTCAACTAGCTCGAAGCCAATCAGTATTCATCCAAGTAAGTCACATTTATAAATAATTTGTGTGTAATTTCTTTTGGATTAAGGGGGTAATTTTGCCCCAGAAGTTGTTATCGAAAGGCAATTTTGCCTCGAAAGTGTAAAAAATGGAGGCCGTTATCCCAATTAATTTGACCGTTAGTTTACAAAATATGCTAAGATGACAGTCCACATATTATCCACGTCATTTTTGTTAAGGTGTAAATTTATCCCAAAAGTTCTAAATCTAACTTTGAAAAAACATGAAGTAGATTATATATAGACTTTCGGGGTAAATTTGCACCGTAGCAAAAATGAAGTGGATGTTGAACTGTTAACTCAGCATATTTGGTCAAAATTAATTGGGACAACAATCAGAACAAAATTGCTCCATTTTGACACTTCCGAGGCAAACTTGCCCCTAAAAAACTTTTGTTTACCCAAGTTTTGAAAACCGACCGAACCGGCCAATTCGAGCTGGAAACCGGCCAACCGGTGGTCCGACCGGTCCGGTCTGGTAGTTAACCCTAGTTTGACCGGGTTATATGCGGTTCAACCGGTTTTTGAACAGTTCAACCGGTTTTTTAATATTTTATTCAGAATTTCATATAAATAATCCTGAAATCTTCACTTCCTCACCGATCTAGCCCTGGTTTGACTCCAATCTAACTAGTGACCCCTGACTCAGTACTCTGACTAGTTCAGTGACCAGTTTGAATTTCAAAACCTTTCTTTTTACTTTTCCATAAAGGTATGTTTGGTTCAACGGATGTTAGGTTGGGTAAAGTTTATTTAAGTTAGGTTAGAAGATGTTATAATTTTGATTGGTTCAAGAATAGAGCAGGGGAGGTTTGGTATCTTGTTTGGTTCAAAAGGGGAGGTGATGGGAGCTAATTATAAGTTGACAAAAATACCTTTTAACATATTTTTCTTCTGTTTTTACAATATATTTATTAATAATTATTATTTATAAAATCATTCTTTAAATTATGGGGGAGTTTATTGCTATTCTATCCTAAACAGACTGCCAATTATTGAACATTTATAGGCACTAGCTTCAAGCAAAAACATGAATTCCAAACGTAATCGAACTTTATTTGAATTTCTAAGCCCAAGTGAAACAGTGATATCAGAAATGATCTTATTTAAAAAGGAAAACCTCAAACTGTTTAGAATAGAGTGTTTAAACAGATACCAAGAAGCAAGAGGAAGCAAGCCAAGTCCTTCTCTAGTTTTCTCCTACCTTTCTAACCACAATCACTTAATATTATAAGGGTGTTCTCTAGTCTTCTTATAGGGAATGAATAGCTATCAGAAATAGTGATCCAATGGCAGTCAGGCCGCCTGCGGAGGTGTTATTCGTGACCAGCATGGCACATGGATACGTGGATTTCAACAGAAGATAGGACATTCATTCCCAACTGCTGCAGAAATCCATGCAATCTACAGAGGCCTTCACCTGTGCAAGCAGATGGGTTTAACCAAAATCAAATTGTTCATTGATTCCCTCCAAGCTATTCACTTATTATGGTCTACTTGCCCTACTTCCCACCCATTATATGACGTTATCCTAGCCACTAGATCTCTTATTTTTTTCGGACTGGGACTTGCAGATTTCCCACTCTTATAGGGAAAGTATTCGTTGTGCTGATTATCTGGCAGGGCAGGCTCACCTGAACAGCCATGACTACGTCGAACTTGGAACTTCCCCTGACGTTTGTACTCTTCTTTTTGCCCAAGAATGTGGTGCAACACCACAGGATTATTTTGTACGGCCTACTATATAGGTCATGACACTTACAAGCTCTGCTTGCCTTTGTAATACAAAAAGAAAAAAAGAAATAGTGATCCAATTCTAAATTTTGTGGAACAGAATTCAAATGGATCCAGATCTTCCAGATTATAGAATAAGGATTTAAAGAGGATCTCTATAGACAAAGCATACCGGATTGAATTAGGAAACAAGAAGCAGATAAAGCCATGTGAGTCTCCCTATCAGGTACAGACAATGAAGAGGATGAACCTCATAACAGGGTCCAAAGGGAAAGAAAAAGAAAGCTTAGATCTACGACCAACCAGCAAAGAAATCACAGAGAGGCCAAAACGGAAGATTGTCTCTTGATGACTCTCCTTTTTTCTATTAGAAAATGTTTGATTGGATGAAGGAGCGGCAGCAGCTGGTTTCAGCTGGAGGCGGTGGCCGGACACGACATTGAAATACCGAGCGGCAGGAGGAGACGAGCTTGGAACCGGAGAAATGGCGAACGACAGAGGGAAAAACGGTTACAGTGGGGAGGGTAGTGTTGAAATATTCAAAAATTGTCGTGAACAATTTAGTCACTATGTAACACAAATTTTTTCACCCTAGAAAAAACCCCAAATTTAAAAGTTTCACAAAGTTGGGAGGTAACCACTAAATGACAAAAAATCTTCTCACCCCTCATCTTCCCTCCTTCCAATCAAACACACATTTTTTATCCTCAACCCTCCCTTACGCTCACCCAACTTACAGAAACCTTCAACCAAACACAAAATAAAAGTCTACCTTAATCTCTTAACTTTATACAGTGATTCAGTTTGGGTGGAAGCTTAAAACCTGAGTTTAGATAATCATAAAATGGGTCAGATATGCATGAAGATAAGTAGCTCTGGCTCACAGTTCTGTCGATTTTCAAGATGCTACTATTTATAAAAGATTGGTAAGGAACAATGGACATTTTAGTAATAAACTTAATCAATATATTCTATAATCTCTTCCAACCAAAGCTATTGAACAATAACTTTTTTTTTTTTGCCAAGTGAACAGTAATTCTTTTTAACATGCAGAATAGAGGTAAAAGAGTGAAAAAAACTCTGGATACGTTTTTTGGTAAATAAAAAACTCTAGATACTTTATAACTCATATTAAGGGCCAAGAAAATTACTCCTATATATTGCCTCTAAAAATAAATACAAAAATAAAAATTATGAATATCACATAGAAAATCCCTTTCCCATTAGAAAATCCCTTTCCCAACTCCCTATCAAAGGTGCCTTAGTTCTATACCTAAGGAGTAACCATTCTAGCATAGAACCATAAACAAGGTAGAATGGATTGATAACTTTGTTGCCTGGTTGGATTACCTTCTAAACAGTAAAACCTGCAAAGCAAAGCATATTGAACAAGATACTTGAGGAAAGAAAATTAACATAGTCACGGGAAATCCCCATCCCTTTTGTTTGAGAAATTGACCGCATGGACATACACTATACTATAATCAACCCCCAATAATGTCATTCTTCATTATTCAGAAAGATTTGTGAGATCTTATATGTAGATTAGACCATACAACCATTTCAACAATCCAAGTCCTCCTCACCTATAGAAGAAGATAAAGAGCAGTTTCAGACAAAAGACTAGAGCCTATAGAATGTGACCATTTACAAAAAAAGATGACCGATTTACATAATATTCTGCTAGAGAAAAGCCTTAGTTGTTCCCGGAACTAGAATCATCTTTCTGAAGAGCAACATAGTTCACTGGTGCCACTTTATTGACCCTACCACTTTCTCTACGTTCCTTGGCACTCAAGGATCCAAAACGGCTTGAAGGAGTAAGGATTCGGCGCCCAATGGGCGTCCCAGTTATGTTGTTATTATTTGCAGTCTGACCGAATGGTTTCTTCGTTGTAGACTTTGAACCAAAGAGTCCCTCTTGTTCCACTAGTTGTTCTTGTTGTCGTCTCAGCTCCTGCGAAGATCATAACCAGAAATTAGAAAAACATTAACCATTCAGGAAATTCACACAAAGTTGGTCAAAAACAGCCAGTCAAATATTAAGGCTTGAAAGTTGAAACATAAAAATGCCGAAGTTATCACAACACGTAGCAACTACTGCAGCCAACTTTCCAGCAGAAAAAGGAGCTTAGATTTTTTGAAATTTGTGGCTCACCCAAAGAAAAACTAAAAATTTATATGGATTAATCTTTCAAACAATTTTATATTATTGAGTTAATTTGATTCACTTTTATGCATTTCTTGTATTAACCCTCTAAAACAGAAACGGAAGGAGCAAGACCAAAAGAACAAAACAAAGTAGAGTTGCAGTAATACTAAAAGAGCTAGATAGTTTGTTGATTTTTACGTGTACTACAGGGTGAATCTCAGCATTAATGATTTAAGAATGGTGCGAGTTGTTATAAATTATATATTTTATTTTCACCAAAAAAAAGTATGTATTTTATATTGATTAATTCTATGACAACTCCCATGGAAGATAAGGTGTATCTCTTATCTGCATATAATGATTGTAGAATACACTCATCAGTGAAATAATATTGTTGTCCAATTAGTAACAACATAGTACCTCCAGGCCTATAATTTGTTTCTTATAAATAGGGCCAAAGGTGATAATAGATACCGACACAGCTTGTAGTATGAGGAAAATTCAAATGTATTTTGCGCCCTACAAAAAAGGGACTAAATTCTTATTTTCTGAATGATATAGACTAAAAATGAAAAACAAAATGTTCAAGGAAAACAATTATGACAGCATGCAATACCCGAGATTTGCGCTTCTCTTCTTCTCTCCGCTGTCTCTGCAAATTAAAGTCATTCAAGCTTTGTAGCAACGGAACCTGAAAAAGAAATGAATTATTGAAAAACTAAATTATCTCTCCCTTTCAAAATAGGAAAAGTCGGCTCATTACCTTGTCATATAAGAAAGGTATTCCTTCTTCTGTCTCCCAGGCCATTACTTTTGCAGTCAAATTCTCGACTATTGCTGGTCAAAAATAGGTATCAAGACAAATAATGTTAAACCAACGAAACAAATAGGTATTACGAGTTATTAGGTGGAGCTACTTTGTATAACGTATGCATTTTGGATACATATTTTCATTCATGTGTCCTCTTTCAATGCCATCGCATGCTGGTATTTATTTTTAAAAAAAAAAAATGTTGCATGCATGCTGCATGCTTGTACTTAAAACCAAATAATGTGAAACAAGATTCAATTAGCCAATTCCGGTCAGTCAGCAGTGTGCAGAAAAATTAGATTTGACTAATTAACAGGGCTTCCGTCCCAAGTCATGCTGCTTCATATATATCATCAAGAGGAGAGATCTATGGCCAAATCAACAATCTAAGAATATAGCAGCCCACAATTTTCAGCCAAGATTCAGTAGAATAGCAGGCACCAAGTAGATATAATATCTTAAGAGCTGTTGGATTCACATTTGTTAGTTAATCAAATCCGGAACCCCATATGGAACCTACTACTTATAAAATTAGAATAAGTTTGTCAAATGATGGGGAAAGAACTAAATCATCTTATTTTAACATATTAGCACCCAAATCTTAGTCAATAATCATGTTTTTCTCACTGACATACTGGTTTTTCTCCCAAAACGAAACTGGCTTCCAGCATAACATCTTAGACAATTCACTGGTCAGAAGTGGTATCAGTGACTTCCTTTCAGAAGCAAGACAAAGGGTAAATACTTCACGTGCAAACAATTCTGAATGGCTTACAATAGCTCAAATTTCTTAACTTCTTCCGTGGGTCTTCGATCTACTATCTCTATTTGTTCTGTATTCCGATTTAGGTACCACTAACATGATTGCTAGTTTCTATGGCTTTCATACACTTTCGTGATTCAAATTTCATGTATAATTGGTTGCTAGTCTATATGGCTTCCTTATTAGCATGAGTGTAGTCTCATCAATCACAAAAATCTCAAAAATCATGAACTGAAAAGCTGAACAATATGAAATCTTACATGGTATTTTGTTTACTAGGATCCGAGCTTTTTCTGCACGTTTCAAATTTTTGTGTGCTCCTCTTACTGCACTATATCGATTTTCATCCTGATAAGAGAGTCAACAAGGTAAATGATGCTTATAAAGATAAAATTTCTTGTAAGCTTCCAAAAATTGAATCCACAGAAATACCACAACTAATGTGTATTTGATCATGTTTACTGATCAATATAATCTTACACAATGACAGTCACTTGAGATAAATTCAAGTTATCAACCTGAATGGGCAAAACTCTTCCCGTGCTTCACATGTTAACATGGTCATCTTGTTTAAGACATGGAAATGATCCCCCAAGTCAAAACATACAACAAATGTTAAACCTTATCATGTACAATCCAAATTTTCTAGGGAACCCTGAGCACCTCTTGCATGCTATGTTTATACAAGATAATGAATTGCTAATCATCAGTCAATTCTGACAGAACAAAATCTAGGCATTCCCTAAATTAGAGTTCCTATAGGATTTTTACGCCCATGTATGCTCGTGTGTGTGTGAAAATCCAATCATCTGTCAAACTGAAAAAACATAAATGAGGCTGCGACAAGTATGCTTTTTACTCCCTTTTAGCAAATGGCAAAAAGGGTTACTCTAATAAGTCCCCATATATGCTGAAAAATATTGTGTGTGTGGAACAAGTAGCTGAAAATCCAATCGTCCACTAATCTAAAACCAACATAAATGAAGATGTCATAATTATGCTTTTTCCTCCCTTCCAGCAAAAGTTTAGTAAATGGAAAAATGGTTTATCATATACCGGGTTACTATGATAAGACCCATTATATGATAAAAAAAATATCGAATCACGTTAAATTTCCTAGGCTTAAGTGCATTCCTAATGTATGAACTTGAACATCCCCCCCCCCCCAAAAAAGAAAAGAAAAAGTAATAAAAGAGAAACTTGTGCCAAAGGCATGTAAATAAATCCAAACTAAAATAGTTTCGCATGTCAAATAATCAATCACCAATCATTAATATTATTCCTTGTTATAAAAAAATTTCACCTGCTTTATTTTGGCTTTCTTTTAAGATAGCAGATTTTAAAAAAAAAAAAAAAAACATGAAATGATAATTACCCTTTCATATTCATCCAGCCAATTTTCCTCCTCAGCAGCTAAGTGCCACTTCTCTACCTTATCCAAGATATCCTTCCTGCTTAGAGCTTCCTCTTTGGCTTTTCTTATTTGATCATCCATGCTCTGAAGCAAGTCAGAAAGACTAATACTACCTGCAAAGGTATAAATTGAACACAAATGGTCTATTACAAAAATTACACAAGTTTGCCAGCAAACCAAGAAATTATAGACTAAACACAAGTGCTTAAGAGGCAGATATGAACTAAGTAAATGGCCGTCAAAAATTTGCATAAAATTTGAGGAAGAAAAATATTAATAACTTAGGCTTTACTAAGAGAGAAAGAAGTATTGGTCAAGAACCAGATTCTATGAGGCCAGTCAGAATCTGTTTAGCTTTATCACTATCCACATCCATGTGAACTCCTCTGTATATGTCTTCTAGCTCATTCTGCCTCTTAAACACCAAATCCTTTAGCTTAGTTCCTTTCAGAATTTCCAAGCGCTCAACTTCAAGCTCAGCCTAAAAGGTATTAAAACAAATCAATAGCAGAAAATTAAATATCATGCCAAGGGTTCTTACCAAGTGAACAATTACAAGAAAAGCTCAAGACAGAGAATTTTCACCTGCTCAATGACATCCGCAGAAAGGCACCCTTGTTTTGACACTTCATCAACTGACAAAGGAATTAAGCTAGTAACATGGCTAAAGTCCTTTTGCTCATCACTTCGTATTTCCATGAGATCCCATAGCTCTATTAAGGACCTAGCAAGCTCTTGGAGCTACGCCAAACCAATATTGCATTAATGAACCTTTATGAAGCTTCTCAAAATATAGTACCGCATTTTAAAATTCAGGCACAGCAATTGATAATTCGGTAAACAAAAACCGTTAAAACCTAGTTTTTATCTTCATGGCTAGGCCTAATTACATGTCAGATTTGGGGAACACATTAATGGAAACCCTTTTTGATACGTTCAATTAATAGGGAAAGTTTGGGGAAATTTAAGGATTTGAAAGGAAAAATTGATAAGGTCTAACACTTAGAACCAATGCAAACCTTTCAACTAGCTTCTATATTTAGCATTGAAGGGAGAAAAACTATTGCTAAGGTAGGAGTACATAAGGTATGCACAGACACATGTATTCATTACCATTTACCACTATTTCATCAAGATCATACTTACTCACCTTTTGCAGCCTTTGTTTCTTATCCTGCTTTAATGAATGAATAACCTCAGTTAATCTGGCAAGTGTGTCGTTGCTGATGCTTTTTAGTGTACCCTCTGATGAGTCACCCAAGCTAGGATTTATTCCATTCAATGTCTTCAAAAAATCAATTGACATTACTACTGAAAGCTCATGAATAGTACTGACATGGCTATTCACCTTCTGAAGGCGCAAGATCTGCATGTAGATATAAAGGAAGTAATACTAAGAAAATATAGTTACAGAACTACAAATAGTTTATTTATAATGCATGTGGTAGACCTTTTCATTCTGAAGTTCTTGAAGATGAGACTTAAGTTGCTCCAACTTCTTCAATGTCAAATTATTAACTTCCTGTTCTTTGCCTTCGTCAGATGGTCTGCTCCCAGCTATTTCAGCACTAATCTGAGAAATCTGGAACAGTATCTTTGAAAATTCTTTGATTCGTTGCTCCTTCCTTGACCTCAACTCCTCTAATACAGGCCTAACCACAGCTATTTGCTCCTTAAGAGTACCCTTTCCCTTTAAATAGAGATTTGAATTAGTTGAAGAGAAAGCTTGGTAATATGATTAGCATAATGCTAATTATGCAGAGTAATACATATGAGATAATCATACAGGAGATAGTTGCAATTATAAACAGAAAAAGTAGATAAAGAAGAAAAAAAATAGTGGAATTCTTGTAATAAGAACTTATGGAAACTATAGAAAATAGTACAAGCAAGAAAACAGAATTCTTTCCCAAAATATTATTATAGAATTGTTAAACAAGTCAGCAACATATATGCCACCAGCAAATACCCTATTAATTTGCTAACAGTCCTCTTTAACACAAAATCTTTTGCAAATTATGGTACAAGAACAAAGCAAAATAGCAACAAACCCGTGAAAATGAGGCACACTCCCCGAGGCTAGATAGAATGTTAGTGATTTCAGCTTCTGCATCACTTAATAACTGGTACAGGTCAGCCTTGTAATTTCTTGTTTCTTCAACCTTTCGACGATAAATATCAAGGCATTCTTGCTCAAGTTGAAGAAGCATCTTGTCTCTATCACTATCACTTTCGCCAATTTCATTCCATATTATCTAGGGGAAAAAATAGCGGATCATAACTCCGTACTTGGGTATCTCACATATCACAACAAAGAGCAAAAATTAATTCATCACAGGTAAAATCAAACTCAAAAACCACAAAGACACGAAAGGCAACCACGTCAATAAAGCCTTGAAAATTTGAGAACCTGCACCAATTCTACCATCATTAACAAACAGCTTATTTCCGAAAATATTAATTCAACAAAAGCCACAAAAACTCGAACTCCATAAGATCACCGAGAAATAAGGAAATTATCAGAACTCGAACTCCATAAGATCACCGAAAAATAAGGAAATTATCAAAAGAGTAAAGTGGATATAAGCCTTTCTAGTTTAAAAAAAGAAAAAAAATTCATTTCATGTCAGACTTTCGTCGTTTCTTTCAATTTAGTTACCACCAACATCTGGCAACTGCATAACTTCATGAGTGCACTAAACCATTCATCATTTTAACAAAGCAAATGAAAAGAACCTGCAAATGATTCAGTAGAGAAGCGCAAGTTGTGCGAGAGGGCGAAATTGGAGGAGCAAAGTCTGCCATTCTCGGAACAAACAAACGTAGAGCAGAGAGAAATCCAAGCGCTAGGGACAGAGAGAAACCCTAGAAATGAGAGAAATCAAATCAGAATCGGCGAGCGTTACAATAATGAATGAGCGTTTGTTTTGTAGATATGATTTCCTTTTTCGTTTCCGAATTCATAATTGCTGGCCAATTGCTGCTTCTGGGTAGAAGAATCGCAGAATCGCTTTTGAAATGAGACCACCGACCTCTGCTTTCGGGTTTTGGCGCCAAAATGTAGTTCTCTTTTGTTTTCTTTTTTTATTTTTTTCCCCCGTTCAGTGTTTGTTTTCAAATTTCAAGGGTCACTTTGACTGGAAAAATCCTTAGCGTGTCAACTTTGTCATAGAGAAAATATCTCACTTGTGCAATTTTTTTTAATATTTATATACTAATAATAAAGTCCCATGCTAGAGAATATATGACTCAAAGATCCCTTGAAATTTAAAATTTGCAGTAATGCCTTGTAGGACTTTTAGGTAATAAATTCAAAATGTAAAAAAACCTAAGTACCTTTAGTGAATTAGAGAAAAAGGTGGACAAACTAAAAATCCCCAATTCTTCTTCCTCTCTCCCTGTTAGCCCCCAACTTCGTTGACTCATCTCGGCTCGATAGCCCCCAAATTCGTCAACCCAAGAAGCTCATATCGTCACCAACAATTAAAGTGGCCATCATTTGAGTAGGGAAGATCAAGAAAGCAGAAGCGACCTCCCCCCCCCCCCCCCCCAAAACCAAGCCAACATCAAATGATTTGTTCTCTCGACCTTTCTTTCCAGATTCCCTATCTTGCCTTTTTCTTCTCCTTCTTCCTCTTCTTGCTCACAATTCTCTACCTCATTTACTACTCTAACCAACAAGAGCACCAGAAGGAGGAAACACTCGCAAAGACCTTCTGGGTGGAGTGGTTGCACACATAGGAGGATGAATCAGCTGAAGCGAAGATGTGACCTCCACTCCCACCATCAACATTCAACCTCATTGTCCCATAGCTATGGTACGAAATTGCTTTATGACTCCTATTTTTGTAGGATTTTAGAGTTTGTGCTCTGTTTTTCGGTTGAGTGTGCTCTGTGTCTGCATCATAAGTGGGAAGGAATCAGCATGGGTGAAAGTTTTATGGTTACAACACCTGGTGTGCAGAGAAAAAATGTTTTGTTAATAGGTGCAACGATAGTTGTTAATATGGGTGATGAACTTGTTAATATTCAAATGTTTTCTATATTTTTTGATATATTATTCTCTGTTTGTTTAGTAAAAGTAGGAATGAATGAACATAGAGCGAAATTTTTGTGGTTGGAACTACTAATGTACGAAGTCAGAATGTGTTGTTAGTAGAAACAAATATAGTTGTTAATATAGGTGATAAGCTTGTTATTAATAACTATATATTGTGAAAGTTGAGAGTAGTGCTAGCTAGTACATCTAGGAAGAATATACTATATTTCTTTTATATAGGAGGACAATTTGTAGTGGAGCATGTGATATAACATATGTTGGGGGTATGGTGACATTTGGCTATAACTCTTTGTCTTCTTATTTTCATGTACAATAATGTTATCTTTGTATATTTAATTGTTTCACTTGGTTTGTTTTTGTTAGAAATTTTCTAATCAAATTTTCTCTCACCATGAGTTATGTCACCTTCTATCTTGGTTACAGGGTTGGAACGAAACTAAGCAAGGTGATGACAGCTACACTATACTTTACTACTCAATGCAAGATCTCCATGAATTGAAGGTTGGATGCTTGTGGTGGCTTGTGACTCATTCAAACTACATCATGGTGATAAAGTATTGCCTTTGATACAAGAGAGCAGTTAAACAAAGAGAAAAAATAGGCAACAAGTTTGATTGTAACCAAGATTAGTCATGAATATTCATGAAATGTATTTTGTAAATTAATTTATTATCAACCTAGTGAATCATTATATTTACATGATATCAATGGTAAATTAAGATTATCCAAAATTTTTGTATCTAAATGGTTATTATTGTAACAAAATTTGTAAACTTCTATTCTCATTCACTTTGTCCAGATTATGTAAACATACTTGAAGATACATTAACAAGTTCATCGGCGCTCATTGACAAGTCTATGCACTTGCGTTGACAAGTCAGGGGGCTGACGATGACAACTCTTTGGTTTGTCAAAATAATGTCCACATAATTAATACTCCCTCCGATCCTTAATATAAAACATATTTACCTAATTTAATTATATTAAAGAAGTTGGTTAAATTAGTTAATAGAATGTAACATATATTTTCTAAAACACCATAGCCATCTTCCTTAATTCCCTCATTCCCTCTCCTTCTTGATTATTGTTGAGAAAACATCAATAGGGATAAATAAGGAACAGACAAATATGAAAACTATGTCTTATATTTAAGACCAAGATCAACTCCCCAGATACATCTTATATTAAAGATTCAGGGAGTATGAAATTTTAATAACAAAGGTTGTTTATCAAAGTGATTGCACTTTGGCCACATCATGTAACATACTTGAAGATATAGAAACAAGTGCAGGGGATTGCATTGACAAGTACATGAGTCCACTGATAAGTTCATGGGCATACATTAACAAGTTTGTGTCCATCCATTGACAATTGCATTTGCATCATAATACAAATTTTCATATAAACAGCATATTATATCCAACTTTCCTTTACATCTTCAAATGCATCCACAAGGTAGTAACTCCATATTCATTGTCCATCCAAAAAAATCATATGGACTCTTTCTAGTTACCCCTAACTTTAAATGTGTCTAATGTCATTTACAAAAAAGGAAAAAGAAAAAAGAAAAAAAGAGAGCATGGGATGCATTTTCCAAACAAAAAATACACAAGAGACCAACATTGAAAAGCTTGGATTTGGATTCTTATAAGTCTTGGCAATGTGACCAGCCTCATTGCATCTATCACAATGATAAACCAGTATGAATTTTTCATAATTTGTGCCTTCCTTAATGGTTTTTGTTCTCACCATATGATAGAGCTTAATATTTATATATTTTTAGTAATTAATATTAAGCTTTTGAGGGACTTAATTGAATATTTTAGACATAATTAAGTGTTAATGTGAGATTTTAGTAAAAAGATAATTTGGGAATTATAGTAGTTAAATTGTTATATTTTTAATTAATATTTTTTATTCTCATTATTCCTTAATTGTGAGCAAAAGATATTACTTTTGTGAATTTAATTTTGTAGGTGATGATGTGACACAACTTTTATCAAGTGTTCAAGGTTAAATATGTCATTTTGGAGCTTAATCCAGAATTTGAAGATACAGGAGGTGAAATTGAAAAGGGAAAATGGGTTTTAGAGTTCTACAAGTTCTATAACTTCTAATACTTTCAAGGTGGGCTCAAAATCAGTGGAAGATTATTGGCTAGCTATTGCCAAGGTGGAGGAAGTGCTATCCTCTATAAGTTGTTGCTTGCTTTTTCCCTTCTAGATTAAACTAATGATTTGATTTTGTTTTGTTTTTGCTTTCCTTTTGAATTCAATGCTATCCTCTCCTTCAATTCGCCAAAAGGCTAGCTTCTAAGGGCGTCAAAGCCACCGTCACCACCCCCAAATACATTGTCAACTCCATTGTCGCCTCAACGTCACCGTCGAGCCCATCTCTAACTGCTTCGATGAGGCTTGAGAACATCAACTTGTTCCTCAAATCCTTTAGAAACAATGGCTCAAAGATGCTTTCTCAGCTTATCGAGAAGTTCGAGCACTCCAATTTCCTAGTCATGTGCGTCATTTACTACTCGTTCTTGTCGTGAAGATGGAGGACCTGCCCTATTCCATTCCAATTCTTCCTCTGTTGAACTGTTCAGATCTTCCGTAGGCTTGTGAAATTCTTATATGAACTTGTGAAAGCCTTATCCAAGAATTGAATTTTGATTTGCAAGTTATGAAATTTTTATGAGAACTTGTGAAAACCTTATCCAAATTTATGAACCCTTTACCATAGCTTGTGAAACCCTTGTTAGAGTTGAATTTTGATTTGCAAGTTGTGAAAACCGAATCTAAACTTGTGAGATTCTTTCCAAAACTTGTGAAAACCTTATTCAAACTTGTGAAACCTCTATTAGAACATGTGAAAACCCTTATCAAATCTTGTGAATTTTGATTTGCAGCTTGTGAAATTCTTTAAGGAAGTTGTGAAATTCTTTTAAAAACTTGTGAAAACCTTATTCGAATTTGTGAAACATTTATCAGAACTTGTAAAACCCTTATCAAATATTGTGAATTTTGATTTGCAACTTGTAGAATTCTTTTGAGAACTTGTAAAAATCTTATCTGAACTTGCGAAAACTCTATCAAATTTTGTGAAATCCTTATCAAATCTTGTGAACATTTGTGACTTGTGAGATCACAAGTTGAAAAAATTGTCTTCTTAAAAATCCAGATCTTCCTCAGGGATTGTGTGAAGCTTGGGAGTACCAGAAGACCTATGAGGGGATTCCAGAAGTGAAGGTACTGCCTCTACCCATATCTTCATGCCCCTTTGTTGCTAGAGCAAGCCGCCATTGCCTTTCATCGTTGCTAGAGGAGGTTGAGGCCTCCATCGTCGTTGTTGAAGGAGGTTGTCTCAGCTGCCATTGCTAGATCCTCATAGTATGGAACCCGAAGAAGAAGAAAGAGAGAGGGGGAAAAGAAAGTAAAAACTGAGATTTAATGAGGGCATTTGTGTCATTTCTTTTAAATTTCAAAAAAGACAAATTAGGTACTAACACTTCTCTAGGATTATGAATATTCAAAACACCTTTTTGTCTTTTAGGATTTGAAAAGTTCTTTATTATGGATTTTTCTAAAGATAATTGTGTTGAGTGCTCATAGCAAAATAGTTTATTTCTAAATTTGTAGCTTCTCCCTTCTAAAAATATATTGAAATAATAGAAAGTGAAAAGACTGGTAGGACCCATAGTGAAAAACCTAACGGAAGTTAACCAGGGTTGACGGCGTTGCCATATATGCTACCTTAAAAAATGTTTATGTCTATTTTTCCACCCACTAAAAGATAATTGTATTGGGTGCTCATAGCAAAATAGTTCTTTGCTAAATCTGCACCTTTGCCCTAAGATATAATACGTGCATCAATTCTTAAAAAATAAATATATTACTTGTTACCAATGAATTAAAAATAATTGAAAATAAACTACAAGGTTATGAAGACTCATAATTTGTGTCAAGCCAATTCCTCAAGGTAGTTCCATAAGCTTCTTCGATTTCTACATTTTCAAGATATCTTTAGTTTTGGGAAATTAAAATTGAGTTGTAATTTATATGATCATAATAATACATTGTCATTACTAACAAGCCGTTGGTTAATATGGGAAGGAACCTTACCCCCTAAAAAGAAGAACACAAGTTCGAATATCAAAAAGATAATAATACAGTATCATTTCCTCTCTTTTTTTCCCTACATAACAATATGACACTTTAGGGTATGTTTGGTGTGAGGGATTTAGAAAGGGGCGAGAGGAGGGAAAATTTTTATGAGTTTGATTTTTAAAAAATTAAAAAAAATGAGATTATAAAATTTTAATAAAGAGTTGTAAGATGAAAGCATAAGAAAAATTAATTAAAAACTTTTAACTCCTCTTCTCTATTTTTTTTAAATCCAACTCAATCAAAAATTCTCTTCCTCTGCTCCCCTCCCCTCCTATCAAACATGCCCTTCTTCTTCAGGTGTGAGATTTGTAAGTTGTCCAAACATATATAAGGTGTTCAGTGATACCTTATTTAGTTAGCCTCAATCAACACTGGCATATATGGTAAAGGCATAACAACAAGACAAGAATTAAAAAAACAAAGTAAGTTCAATGTATAATAATAGGGCATTGGTCAACAGTATGTAAGATTTGTAAGGTGTCCAAACCTTCACAAGCATTCTCAATTCGTTTTGTCTTTCATATTCTTTGCGTCACTAGTTAGAAATCCTTCTAACTATATGTTGACTAGCCTTTAAAATTCACTAAGTAATTCCACTGTCCAACGACAAGAAGTTAAACATAAAGCCCAGAACACAATTTAAATACAAATTTTACCTACATTGATTGATGCGGTCTCATTTCAAGTTCAATATACAATAAGCTTTCATTTCCAATTTAAGAAGTTATATAGTAAACAACAAGAAAGATGCAGCTTCCAATTTACACACTCTAATCCAATTACTGAACTATATAAATCAGAATAAGTGAATTTTAAATCCAATAGAGGATTTAAAGAAGGGAAAACAACTTCTAAGAGAATGGATAACTAAAGGCCTAAGTGCTTCGCTTATGGATTTGATGACTTTGATCACCTTCGAGGTCTCTAGTGGTGTCTGTGTGATTGTATTGGGGATTCAAGGGTGGGAGTGAGAGGCAAAATTATAAAGGCACGAGGACGATGACTGACAGGGAGACGAAGGACAAGGACGATGTTGACAAATATTGGAAGATAATGATCAAGCCCCAGTGAACAACTATGGCAATGGCCAAGCAAAAAATGGTTAACTTCAGGTTGGGGCGTCAGCTGCAACTCAAATTCCCCTCCTCTTAAATATTTTTTTTTTATATTTCTTTTGATTACTCAATTATATATAAAATAAGTGACATGTTGACAATTTATGAGAAAAATGGTGCAATTTTTAATTTTTTTAATGATTTTTTAGAGACTTAATATGCTAAAAATGTCACGTATTTTATGTAGAATCTAATGACCAAAAGAAATATGAAAAACGCTTGGAGGAGAATTGAAGAGCAGCTAGAGGCGCAACTGAGGTTGGCAAATGACTATCCAACGGGTCTGGATTCTCTTAGAATTCTTTTTTTCTCTTTTTCTTCTCAGAATCTCATCTCCACCGTCAGATTTAAAAAAATGGATGGTCTAAATTTAATATTTTATAAAACTATTATTTTAAACATAAATAAGTAAGCTTACACTGTTAAAACATGATCTACTCAATTCATAACTGTAATACAAACATAAGTAATGAAAAACTTAATTTATAAAACACTATAATCATAGTTTTAGTAAATATTAAATATGAATCACTCATTTTTTGATTTAAGGGGTGGAGATGAGATTGTGAGAAGAAAAGAAGAAAAATGATTCTGAGAGTATCCTCTCCCGATAGGGCTTCTAGTTTTGGAGAGATTAGGATAGGAAATACTACCAACAAAATGAAGACAATTTATTTCTTTTTAAAATCTTTTTGACCTATTGGTAGACTCATCCGGTTTTTGTAAACCCATTCCGGTTCACCGTACAACAATGGTTTCTCACCCAATAACAACCAAATCACAATCCAAACGCCTAAACAACCCATGGCTTACCAAGTCACTACTTGAATCGAGTCAATCAACTAATTGACCGACGGTTCGATCAATGAACTGCCTTGTTCAATTCAATTATGCTCTTAAAGCCCCATGATTATGTTTGTTTTCGTTAGTGTGTTTGTATTCACTTGTTATTGATGGTTGATATTGTTGCCTCGTTATTGAGCTACTTTCGATAATTCCATTATGTTGGGATTTAGTATTTGGGACATATGTTGTTACATGTAAACTTGTTTATACTTATTTTCAAGATAAGTAATAATTTCA
The DNA here is from genome assembly GCA_963855925.1 of Inga laurina. Classification (NCBI taxonomy): domain Eukaryota; kingdom Viridiplantae; phylum Streptophyta; class Magnoliopsida; order Fabales; family Fabaceae; genus Inga; species Inga laurina. The sequence goes on from OY979707.1 coordinate 25,023,980, forward strand.
TATATGTGTGTGTATTTCTTATATTTATATCATTATATATATATAATATTATTTTTACTACTTATTAGTTAACAGTTCAACTGTCGACAACTTTTCAAGAGTTTTTGGAATCTCTTTCTCAACTAGAATGGGGAAATACCTTGGTACTTGGCTTGATCCAGGCAGTAGTCAAGTTATTATCTACAATCAGGTGATTGAATGGGTTGAAAACAGAATGACAGCTTGGAAAGCCAAACTTCTTTCACATATAAGAAGTTTAGTCTAATCTGTCGTGTCTGCTCTTAATATTCATATTTTTTCATGCTTAAATATGCCAAATTCCATTTGTGATAAGATTGATGTAAAAAGCATAGATTTCTTCTAGGTCTTCTCTGATGATAAGAAAAAGATTCATCTCCTCAATAAGAAGAGGCCAGTTGAAAATGGAGGTCTTGGCACCTGTCCTTCAAAGGTAGTTAACCAGACTCTTCTTGCAAAACAGGTTTGGAGAATTCTATCTTCCTTAGAACCTTCTCTTCTGACTTCTGCCCTGAAGATCAAATATTTTGACCTCTCAGACCTAGGAATTGTCAAAATCCCATATAATGCATCTTGGATTGGAAAAGATATACTCCCTCCGGTTTTAATTATAAGACAAAGTTAACTTTTTTGGAGAAATTAAGAAAGCCAATTAAATAACTTGAGAGTATTTATATTTTTAGTATCTTTGGATTATATATTAGTTTATTAATCAAATTACTTAGTTTGAAGAAAAAAATATAAATATAAATATTCTAAAATGATTTAATTGGCTTCCTTAATTTCTTCAAAAAAGTCAACTTTGTCTTATAATTATATATATATATATATAATCTGTACTGGAGAATAGGCAACAGAAATTCAATTTCTTTAAGCCACCACCTTTAGTGGCCAATGCAACAAGACTATAGTCAGCTAATCTCTCCTAGCTTTGTATCTGATCTTATGCTGCACTCTTCTTTCAATTGGAAGCCAGCTAAATGGAACATTCCACTGATTCGAAGCCTTTATCCAGAAGATACAACAAGGAAAATTATCAGCATCCCCCTTTCTTTTTTCAATCCTCAAGACTCTTTGATTTGGAATGGCCAATTTTCAGGAGCTTATTTAGTCAAAGATGGGTTTCAACAATGCCTTCGGGAATTCCATCTAGGTTTTGGACCTTATGACCCATTCTGGAAATTCCTATGGTCCATTTCTCTTCCAAAGAAATACTCCTCCGGTCCTAATTATAAGATAAAGTTGACTTTTTTGGAGAAATTAAGGAAGTCAATTAAATTACTTTAGAGTATTTATATTTTTATTTTTTTTCTCCAAACTAATTAATTTGGCTAATAAACTAATATATAATCTAAATATACTAAAAATATAAACACTCTAAAGTAATTTAATTGGTTCCCTTAATTTCTCCAAAAAAATCAACTTTGTCTTATAATTAGGACCGGAGGGAGTATCTTCTTCCCATATGGAAGCTTCTCAACCAAGCATTTCCCTCTGCTGATGTACTTACAGCTCACCATCTAGAGGTAGACAATCTTTGCCCTTTTGAATGTTTTATTATACATTGTTTCTTAATTAAAATTTTATAACCCCACTTTTCCAATTTTTCTAAATCCAAATCATAAAAATTTTTCTTCCCCTTCTCTCCCCTCCAAATCCCTCATACCAAACAGGCCCTAAGGCAATCTAGTTTGGAAGCCTATTTATCAGATTTGTTCATTTAAATTTTTCTGATTTTATAGTTTGGTTAAAACAAACTCTTTTGAAATTGGGGGAATGAAATGAATCAGATCTGCTGAAAGGAATTATTATCTTAGTCAATTTCATATGGATTCAAAGAAATTCTTTGGTTCACAAAGGAAACTTCAAATCTCCAGAGTTGCTGATGCAAGATATAAAAGGCCATCTCTGTTTCTCAAATATGACATTTGGCAACAATGCAACCCTTTTAAATGATCAATCTTCGCCAGATCCTTTTCTCTTTAGCCACAATTCAGCTATACACCTCTCTAAGGACTGGACTATCATAGTGCACATCTATAAGGTAAGGAGGTGGAAATATGGGCAAGTTGTCATCTATTGCTTTGATAAACCATTCTTCTCTTTTATTTGGAGAAAAGGTAATGAATTAATCAAAGACTTTCCCATGGCATGCCTCCGTGCAAGTCTCACATGGTTACATCAAAATGACTTTTTTTATCATACATCAAAACCATCATTGGAGATCATTTCGATAAGGAAGCAACGATTCAATCTTCAAAGATTTTCCTCTCCAAATCAGAATGCTACCTGGTATGACATTAGATTTGGTTGATCCTTCTTTTCATCTATCTCTTCTTTCAAAGGGCTGATCCAAAATAATTATTGCCCTGTATCGTTTGGCACTTTGTAAGTTACTATTATGAATATCATTTTGGCTTTTCTCAAAAACAAGACAAAAAAAATTTCATCGGTTCGACCATGTACATCATGAACCGTTGGCCTATTTGGTTGATCCTTCTTTTTATCTATTTCTTCTTTCAAAGGGCTAATCCAAAATAATTATTGCCCCGTATTGTTTGGCACTTTGTAAGTTACTATTATGAATATCATTTTGGCTTCTCTCAAAAACAAGAAAAAAGAAAGATTTAATCGGTTGGACCATGTACATCATGAACCGTTGGCCTCTCTTATTTGACATTAGGTCTGCCTTCTAAAATATTACTTCAAAACCAATTCAAAAATTAAGCTCCAAAATAATCAATATAACAAAGATAGTCGGGCTGAAACACAAGAAGTTCAACACCCCTTCAATCTCATTGAGTATTAGAAATTTGTAGGCTTAAAAAACCACGTTAGGTCCTTATTAATGGATATCATAATTATTATAAAATTCCAAACTAATCATATATAACTAAGGTGAGAAATTCATATTACATTGAATGCTTGTCAATTCCCAATTATTTCAGCCACGACTTTTTATTTTGTTCAATATTGTTTAATAGACATTTTGCCGTCACCCCTCCCTCATTTTTTTTGAAAGGCGCCAAACTTATAAAAGTGGGTATTAAAAAAGACTATTATCTACCAACAAGCTATTGGTTGAAGTAGTAAACGATCTCATCCTCACAAGGAGAAAAACACAAATTCGAATCCTGATAAACATACTTGTTAGAAAAGGCGAAAGCTCTTTGTCCTCTAAGTCTCGAAAGGAAAATTCTTAATCAAATAAGATAAATGACTTGTATCTAAAAACATGCTAAATAAATGTTTTTTTTTTTTTTGCTGTTTTAACTTTTTAGTCCTTCATTATACAACAAGCATACTCTAAAAATTGATTACAAATGACAAAAAGGATTGGGTCCAATTATTAAAACAAGAGACATAAGAAATGAATAGAAAATCTCTCCATCATGAACTTACAAACCGAAAATGCAAAGTAACTCAAGGCAACGTGAGAATGATACTCCCCATTTTAAATTAAAAAAATCATATTCCTCATTTTAAGATGATATTCTTTATTTTTAACTAAAAAAAAAAGTAAAATACATTTTAAAAAAAAACTACAAGTGGCCCTTGCAGTACCACAGGGAATTGATGCATACTATCAAAAGTCAGTATAATGCAAAGTTATTCTACAATTACAATCATGGTAATTATATACTCCGTATGATGATTTCTGAATTTATTTTGCTTTCATTAAAATATTTGTGCCTTTAGCAAGGTTATCCCCTACCGACAATGATCCATTGAAGACCTAATAGTGCACAAAGCTAACAATTCAAAGCTAAATTTGCTACATGAGAATCTGTACTAACAGAGAAACCAGAAAATAAATCCATATCTTCTTAGGGCCAACAGTTAGGGCCATTTTTTGGATATCATGTGGCTAGACATCACAACGCCTCTAAGAATTTATTCTTCTCACATGAGCTTGTCACTTATATTGGGATTGATCCTTTCAAGTGAAATATTAATAACACTATTATTCTAGTTGCATCTCACTGTTTTTAAACTAAAAGCTACCACCTCCTGTCCTTAATATAAGACCTCATTCCTAGTGTATTTCTGGAGGTAGTATACATTTCGCAGTTGACACTGGTGATTTATTTGTCAGCACTACACTATGAACGAGATCTTATATTAAAGACCGGAGGTAGTATAATTTCACTGTTGACACTGGTGATTTATTTGTCAGCTAATATTCTAATGTACATTCTTAATGGTAGATTTACTTTTAGACTGAAAATAAACTCTATTATGCAATTAAAATGATAGTATCATGTGATATCTTCCCAGGAAAGAATCCTGATCCATGATCTTGCCATCACAAGTGATCATTACTTACCCTTCCTCATCATAATCTTCCTCTTCCTCTTCTAATCGTCTACCAAGCTGCACAAGCTGCTTAGAATCAATGGCCATCTTGTCCACGCCAAAGACAGACCAGCCTGGGATTTCTTCAAGCTTGGTCTCAGTTGCAGGTTCAGGCACAGTGGCATGAGCAGTTGAGCCAGCCATTTTATTGACATCTTCATTTGTGTTAGAATTCAAATCAATCTTAGTGAGAGACTGAGATCCTTCACCCGGAACTGCAGTATTCTCCTTTGGCGACTCCTTTGACTCTGAACCATTTTCTTCTAACACACTTGTGTTTGGATTATGGTTGCTGTTGTGTTGAACAAAGGTGCAAGGCTCTGGTTCAATCTCCTGATGATAGTTATCTCTTTCAACAGTTCGTGCACCTCGACCTCGACCTCTTCCCCTTCCCCTTCCAGTACTGCCAGTGTGGTTCAACCCATGCTGCCATGAGACAGACAGTATTATACAAATGCAAAAAACGAACAGAATAAAGGGGTAGGAAACATTATTCCTACGACACTAGCATGTTCTTCAAGACCATGAATGGCAGACTATATAATAGAAGCTATAATTGCTGTGCATGTACTAGATTTGTGTTTCAACAGAGAATTGTTGATGGGAAATGGAATAATATTGATGTTACAAATTAATGTATACGTATTTATATGTATAACTCAAGAATGAATTATTATCATTAACAGAAGTACATTAGGCTAATAATAATCAAGAGGTATAAAAGCCCATAAAATTTCCAACCATTATTTTTCTTCTCCCATCCTATTTTTCTACCCTGAAACCTGTAAGGACACTACGTTTTCCATCTCAGTCATCACACCCACTAGACCAGTCATTCTCTAGTAATATTGAGATTATGACAATTATCTATCCATCCCGTTCCCCCTTTATCACTCAATGCTTCCCCTGGGCATGTTTGGCATAATGGAAACATTGAGATGAGAAATGCCGGTGGCTTTACTAAAAAGACAATAACGTGGAGAAGCAATGTTTAGTAGTGAAAAAAGGGAATAATAGACATTGCATAAAAAAGTATTCTTATTTTCCATGATTACATCCCTCTTTTCTTCCACCCTGACCAATAATAGCCCTGTTCTTTCTTTCTCCCTTCCCTTCAGGCCTTCCTCCTACGTTACTGGGAGTTCCAAACATTGAAACATCTGAAAAGAATTAGATTACATCTTGTACCAATAAACAACGAGTTTGATAAATAAAATAAATTCTTGTGCAAAAATATTAGGGACTTTACCGTGTCAGAAACAAGTTAAATACAACTGGACATTATTTCTATTTATATATATTATCATTTGTTTCAAACATTAGATTCTCAATATTAGAGACATTATTGCGTTGGTTATTACTAGTGCATAACAGAGTGTTTGGGAGCCTAGAACTTAGGTAGTCTTAAGTCAGAGAAAAACACAACTCAGTTATAACTTATGAACCATCATCATAGAAAATAGTACGGCTAAAATGAGTTTATATACTTGATTTGACCTATCCATCACATCTAGAAAGAAAGCAAAAGAATGTATTTTATTATGATATTATAATATACTTGATCTTATGATATTATCATAGATAACAATGCCATCATCACAAAAAGTGCAATTACCATCTTGCTCCTCTTAGATTCCTCGTCACTGTCACCGTAATTATAACCAGCTGCTTTCCTGCTAGAGCATAGGATTCTTAGGCAAATAAATAAATCATGATCAATCAAAAGGGAAAGGACAAAAAATTTTTAACTTCAAACCTTCTCTTCGAAACAGCCTGGTCAACAGCACCAGATTCAGAATGGCCATGCCCATACCCATGACTATAGTCAGGAACCCGGCTCACGACACCCCTCAGAAAATCAAAAACATTGTAGCGTTGTACACAATGCTTTCTGCAATATAGATTATCACTGGTTAGACTAGATATTCTGCTACATACTCAATAGAAAATTTACATAGGAAAGTAAAAAAAAGTCGAATGTCAAAATCAAGAAGGTCCATAGCATTACATAATTCAATAAATCAACACAGGAAAATGTCAGATCATAAATTATGACTTCCAGGGCAGGGCTTGATCTGCCATTCTTTCGACATAGGCTTCCTAGGAGTTTTGGGCAATGGGGCATCATTTAGGCAAAAAATAATTGTCATCCACGTAAATAAGGCTGATAGTCTAGAAACACAAAAATAATTGAGTGTTGTCAAGAATGACAATAATTTATTGAACAACTCCTTACAACTCGCAAGTCAACCAGATATTGAAGAAGTTAATTTTCAAAACAATCAAAGCTTCAAGTGTATTTCATTTATCTTACAGTCCCTACAGTTTGGTGGGTATTCAAGTGGGGAACTTTGCCCCCAAAAAACTAGCTATTGGGGTAGGATAACTAATAGAGTTCAACACCCACTTCAGGTGTATTCTAGAAGAAAACATGTGAATTAAGGGTGGTTTTCATGGTATCAGTTATTTTTAGTCTTATCCTAAGTTATTTAGCAGTTATGTGCTTAGTTTGTCTTAAGTTATTAGCAGTTGTGTGTTTAGTTATTTCCTACAGTACTGGCAGTCTATAAAAGCCTTTGTTGTAAGACAGTTTATTGTCAATGAAAGCACTATTCAGGAAACTGATTCTCGCTACCTCTAGAACTTCAGATTCTGGTTCTCGAGTTTTTCTTCCCCCTCTCAACTCCCTTTCTTCCCTCTATTCTCTCCCTAATCCTTTATTCTAATTCAGGTTCTATCAATAACCAACTCACTTAATACCCTCTAGTGCATCCCATACCACTCAATGACGGACATACACATCCTATACTATCAAAATTTTGGTGAAAGTTTAGATTATTTATTACATAATCCTACGTGTCCTTCAACATACTGGTCCACCTCCCCAGGTAACACTTTGAACGGTCTCTAAGATTCTTGACAAGAAACATAAGAAGAAAAATCATCCTAAGAGAAGACTTCTGAAACAAAGGAATCAGCTGGCTAAAACTCATTCTAATCAATAAACTCACTTTGAGCTATATCCAACATCTGTTAAAATCTCTAAAATGCAAAGTATATATAAAAAGTAGAGATAAGGGTATGAGTATCAGATACAACACAATATAATAAGTGAAAGATGAGTATACGACAGTTTCTAAAATTTTAAAATATGGGTATGAAAGGTGTATAGACCCACACAAAAATAAGATAAGTAAAAAACATAAAAGAAAATTGAATTTTAAACAAGCATTTCATTTTATTTTTTTTAAAAATGATTATAGAAAGCCACTTACAAGAGTATTAAATACCTTAAAAATAGTTTCAAGCCAAATTACATGTCAATTTTCATCTCCATTTACATCACTTATATTCTCCATATGATTTTCTGTCATTTTGAAACTTTTCAAAATGTTTTGAAACGTAGAGCAAAAACACAATACAGATGCTAGATTACGATATGCATATCATATCAAATAAGATAGAGCAATCCTCTTTTTTGAAGTATCAATGTGAAAAAATAAAAAATGCTTGTACTTCATCTACCAATTGAAAAGCAGACATGTAAATCAATTAAATCACCAGCAAAAATAGAGAACCATGGGCAGAAAATCCAACTTCTGCGACATTATTCAATGTTCTTGAGCTAATCCAATTTAATAGCAAGAGAATTTCTTCATAATATATATCATTTTAGTCCTTGACTTACAGATGCAATGCACTCACGGTCTTTGCTCCTCTACGAAGAGTTATTCATATCAAAGATCTTGCAAAAATAGCTCTAGGGCTTTTGCTGCAAAGGGTCAAGAGTATTGTCAGCCATATATAACTGATAAGGACTTGAAGGGATAACTAGACAGTAAAGTGAAGAAACTCACAGACTAAAACAGGCACTGCTCGTGCTATTTTTCCAATATCTTCATCTGCTTGCATTCTCTTCTTTATTCGAGCCTGCAGGTCAATGCTTTCATAGTGAAACAGTTTGCTTGTACAAGATCTAATTCCTTATATAATGTAGAAGATGGAAGGATCCAATAGAATCAAAATTACAGCTTAACAACTCCATTCTGATTGGGAAAAACTTCATAAGAATGAACAATAATTTTATCAGACATTTAATCTAATCTATATCCCCATCTTTCCTCCTCTCTCCTTGCCATACCTTTTGAGATATTTTTACTCGTCACTTGGATCTCTGATAACTAAATCATAATAGAAGCCAGACAGATAAAAATTCAGTTTGATAAATAATGTGAAAATGTGTTGGTCTTGCTGCAAAGTTCCTTTATAGCCACTAACAAAACTAATTTCCATACTAAATTTCATCGTAGAACCCAAAGCAGGCCAATAATCTAACAGAAATATCATAGAGCTTCTCAGTGCCCACAAGACAAAAGAACGAACCATTTCAATTATAAAGATTTTCCCGAAATGGTACGAAATTATAATATTACTGATCGATAACTCAGCCCAGGATGTTCAAATTATGCAAAACAGTTTAAATTGCAGAACTTCTTGCTTTTTTAATAAATTTCCAAGCTACCGAACAACATTACACAATTCAAAAGCCAGAGAAAAAAATTAGTAAGAGAAGCAGGATTAACTTACCGCAGGAAAACGGGTATCAAGCTTCTTCCTCATAGGTGCAGACTTATGTCACTAAATTAGAACCAAGAGATGAGAGAGAAAATGGAACCCGCAACAACAGAGGATGGGAAGTTCAGAACAAAATGATTGCTAACATCGTTCGAACAAACACACAAAATAAAGGAAACTCATCTCAGATCCGAAAATACTCGGTAAACACAGCGAGCTTTTGATGAAATTGAATGGCTAAACTATGCATTTGAAGAACGAATATAAATTACGATAAAAAGGAGCACAAGAAAATTGGATTGACGGGCTAGTCATGAACAAAAAGACAACCCAACAGTAGGAAACTTTTAATAATAATAATTGGAAAAAAAATATTGAACTTCAAAATGTTAAATTGATTTTGCTGACAATAAGACTAATGAAATTAACAAAAAAAATATATATAATAATTGATAATTCAGATTTTTAAAAAATCATTGATTCAGGATTTTAAAATTCAAGTAGTATTTATTTATCTTTTTCCCATAATAATATGATGCATACGTATTCCTAATCTTAAATAAAGGGAGAGGTTGGGAAAATTTCCCATTAAAAAAATGGGAAAATTCCTAAAAAAGAAATTCAAAATAGTGAAAGTACAGAAAAGTGATTTGAATATGCATATTCCAATAGAGATGTTAGTGCCTGAATCGGCATTTTCAAAATTTAAATGAAATTACACATTTGGCCCTCAAATCTTCCTTCTCCCTCCTTCCTCTTCCTCTTCCTCTGCCGCCACTGACGTCGTCGTCTTCAAGCGAAGCAAATCCACAACCAGACCCAAAAGAGGTATGCTCTTAGATGACTCAGGGGATAGTCCTAGAAAGAGAAATGGGTTCTAGTCTTTTCTTCATCTTTCTTCCAAGTCATCCTCCTCCTCTGTTTCTAAGACAAAACCGAAGGCGAAGAGCTTTAGAGACGAAAATAATAATAGCCCCTTCTCTAGCAAGAAGAAGGAGAAGTGCGAGGATTATTAATCATCTTTGGTAAGAAGAATATTGATTCAAGTTATAAAGTGTGCTTTATAGAAATTGATAGCATTTGTCGCTTTTCTGGGTTTGCTAATATGCTGGAAATACACTTGTGGAAGGGGAAGTGAAGAGGAAGGCGGTGGTAGAGAAAGAAAGACAATTATGAAAGCCTTATCCGAACTCGTGAAAATCTTATATGAACTTGTGAAAGCATTATCTAAACTCGTGAAACCCTTTTCAAAATTGAATTTTGATTTGCAAGTGTTGAAAACTTGATAAGAACTTCTGAAATTATTTTCAAAACTTGTGAAAACTGTATCCGAACTTGTGAAACCTCTATCAGAACTTGTGAAAACCCTTATCAAATCTTTTGAATTTTGATTTGCAACTTGTGAAATTCTTTAAGGAAGTTATGAAATTCTTTTCAAAACTTATGAAACCCTTATCAAATATTGTGAATTTTGATTTGCAACTTGTGAAACATTGAAGTGGGGTTTTAGTTTTGTTTTTCTGAACTGATGAAATAGAAAAGTGGTGAACTGATACTTTGTTGATTTATTTGTTGCAGGGCACTTAGCAAGTTGTGCAAAAGAGTTGTTTTGTTATTTTCATGAATATACTGTCATGACCTTCGTGTCAGTATGTAATTGCATACCCCATTATATTGTAAGCAAAGTATAGGGTGGAAGAACAATGATATTGTCGACTTATCATTTAATATGATAATACAATTCTACTGTCATGGCCTTGCTGTTGTTTAGATAAGAAAGTTGCGAAAGTACTGAAGCAACTTGTGAAATTCTTATGAGAACGTGTGAAAACCTAATCCTAAATTGACAAACGCTTATTTGAATTTGGGAAAATCAGTTTAATCTCTGGGGAATTTTGATTGTAACTTGCGAAAGCAACTTGTGAAATGCTTATGAGAACTTGCGAAAACCTAATCCTAAACTGACAAACGCTTATTTGAATTTGGGAAAACCGATTTAATATCTAGGGAATATGGATTCCAAGTTGCGAAAAGTACTGAAGCAAATTGTGAAATTCTTATGAGAACTTGTGAAAAGCTAATCCAAAATTGATAAACGCTTATTTGAATTTGGGAAAATCAGTTTAATTTCTGGGGAATTTGGATTCCAAGTTGCGAAAGTACTGAAGCAACTTGTGAAATTCTTATGAGAACTTGGGAAAAGTTAATTCAAAATTGACAAACGCTTATTTGAATTTGGGAAAACCAGTTCAATCTCTAGGGAATTTGGATTGTAAGTTGAAAAAGTATTAAATTATATATAGGGAGATCAATCTTGTTCTAAAGCTCCGAATCTGAGCATATACTAAAGAAGAAGAGGTTCGTTAGTGACAAACCTGTGTGTTCTTCAACCAACTTTCAAGGAGGAGCTTAGGCCTGAGAATCATCGTAGGCGGAAGAACATTGATGTGGGAACTACAGAAATTGTAGAAGATGCAAGCCCTAATTGATGGGGGAGCTGTATATGGTGGTAGAGATCAAAGATCTAAAGGCCGTTGTTGCTAGAGGAGGTCACTATCACCATTGTTGGAGGAGAAGATGATCTTGTCGAAGGATGGAGAAGATGATTTTGCCAAAGGTGTTGGTATAATTTTCTTTTGATTTCAAAAATGACAAATCAGGCACTAACACTTCTCTAGTATTATGAATATTGAAAGCACCTTTTTGTCTTTTAATATTTTTAAAGTTATTTATAAGGGATTTTCCCTTAAAAATTTTAGAATTGCATTAATTTGTTAGTTGAGGTGATAAGCAATTTCACCCTCTTAGAGAAGAGAACACAAGTTTGAATTCAAGAAGATGTTAAGGGAGGCAAAAACTCTTCTTCATCACCTCAACCAAAAAACAAAATTATTGTTGATAAGGACCTACCATAGAGCAACATTACTTTGTATATGCAAATTTAATAAAGCAAAATTATTTGTTTGAGTAAAAAATATTTGTAGACGCTCACCAATAATATTTTCATCAAGTCCTCTTTGAAAATTTTATTACAGAGGAGAACCTATGCGAGAGCAACGTTGCCCTATGGATTCAAGTTTTAGACAGCAATGCTGTTTTTTGTGTATAAAAAATTTCCAAGCCCTTCTCACTAATAAATTTTCAATGGGGATCCATCTTCTCTCAATAAATTTAGTTTAAATTAAATACAGTTTTTTATAGGGGTATTCAGAATTTTTCCATCCCGGTCTGGAGCAATTGGGACGTGAAAATTAAAGATCGGGAAAAAGTTTTTCAGGATTGGGAACCTGATCTCAAATATATATATATATATATATTTAAAAAAATTACGTAAAAACTATATTCTATCTGTCTGTAGTTTTATGCTTGGTTAAAAAGGTATTACTATTGGGACTAATTTAATAATCATGACATCCATATTTCTTTTCCTGCCAGCCTGTTAGTTTGTTTTTGCGTTTTGCTGCTCTATCATTGGACTTTTGAATGAATAAACAAGATTTCAGACCCAAATCATTATATTTATGTTGCAAATCAAGTGAGGAGTTATTACAATTTTTGAATTGATGCTGGATAAATTTTGGATTTCATATAGATTCTGGAGCATTGCATGCTTTGAGATTTTTCGGGAATTTCTGATCCTGACTCTAGAAATCCTAATCTCCATCGGAATGGGAATTTTTCAGGACTGGGATTGGGAATGATTTCCCTTCCCGAGTCTTCTTCGGGATCGGGATCAGGAATAGGGTTTCCTGATCCCGTCCAAAGAACACCCGTAGCTTTTTATTTTTATATTTTAGCTTTTTTTAAAAAAAGTAGTCCCTTCATCATTATTTACAAGGTCTCATTAACCAAATTGGGTTATTCAAGAAAGAAATGAAATTAGTTAAAAGTAATAAATATATAGGAATAACATTTTTTCCAAATATAGCTTATTTATGAGTGGGTAAATGAGAAAAATATGATGAAAGAGAATGTATGAAGCAAAATGACTATGAAAAAAAATGTACTTACAGACAAAGTCAAAGACAACCTTAATTATAAAAAGGACAGAGATCATTTTAGGAAAAAAAAGACCTCATAAATGGGGATTGATGAAGCACTTTTATTATTTTTTTGCAAATCACATGGGAGCTAGCCTTTTGTTGGAAAAAAAATTAAAAGAAAATTAAAACAAAGGGAAAATGACACCTAGGTCCCACGCTACAGAAAAAATATCAGAAAAGTCCTTTTGAAAAGTCAATGGTCAGAAAAGTCCCTAGGGACTTTTCTGATATGAATTCCTAATGTCCATTTAAACAAATACCCCCACTGAAATAACAACAAAAAAAGCACCAGAGGAGAGGAGGGAACACGCGTTTTTGGGATTAAGGAGAAAGAGAGAAGTGGACAGACGAGATGCGCATGCGTTGGAGGTGCAACATTGAAGGGATACAACATAGTGTTAATGTCGTTGGGAATATCTTCTTCTGCATCGTCCATCTACGGGTAGCGAGGTACAACATCAAAGTGATTTTTTTTTCTGTTTGTAAGTTGGTTGGATTGAGATTGAGGGGTTGGTCAAAGGTTGGAGCTTGGGCTCAAAAATGGAGTAAGTGGTAGGTGGTAGATAAGAAATGCTAAGAATTTGCCACACATATGATCTTGATCATTGAAGTTGGGGTTTAACCTTGGGGTGGGTTGTGTTTATATTAGAGCGCTTTGTTTTTGTGGCATGGTTACAGAGGAGCTGCTATTTTTTAAGTGAGAATGGTGAATGTAATTGTTCTTCTTTGCTATGAAAACGCTAAAATGTAAACAAAAAATTGTTGTAAATTTGTGTAGATGTAGTTGTTAATATGGAAGTTGTTGTTATTAATACAGAACCTCTGTTGTGCTCTGTTTTTGGGCAACCAAACAGAGGTGTGATGTACATTCTCGCTGGCATGATGATAAAAAATGCTAATATGATGATAAAAAAAAGTGTTGTTGACGTGTTGTAAATTTGTGCATATGTAGTTGTAAATATTGTTGTAGAAGTTGTTAATATGAAGTTTGACCTGTGCTATGTTTTTGGGGAAGCAAGCAGAGGTGTGAGTGTGGTTTGTGTTATTAGAAAATGCTGATATGATGATAAAAAAGTGTTGTTAACATGTTGTAAATTTGTGCAGATGTAGTTGTAAATATTGCTGTAGAAGTTGTTAATACGAAGTTTGACCTGTGCTCTGTTTTTGGGGAAGCAAACAGAGGTGTGAGTGTGGTTTGTGTTATTAGAAAATGCTAATATGATGATAAAAAAGTGTTGTTAACATGTTGTAAATTTGTGCAGATGTATTTGTAAATATTGCTGTGGAAGTTGTTAATACGAAGTTTGACTTGTGCTCTGTTTTTGGGGAAGCAAACAGAGGTGTGAGTGTGGTTTGTGTTATTAGAAAATGTTGATATGATGATAAAAAAAAGTGTTGTTAATGTGTTGTAAATTTGTGCAGATGTAGTTGAAAATATTGCTGTGGAAGTTGTTAATTCGTACAGAACCTTTGCTCTATTTTTTGGGAAGCAAACAGAGGTGTGCTGTCCATTCTCGCTGGCAACCAACAAATGAAGAGAAAGAAAGACATGTAGCATTTGAGATGTTATTTTGTAGTATAGGCTAGTTGTTGTGTACATCTGTTGATATTTTGTAGGAATGCCTTGTTGCAAAAAATGCACTCATGTACTACTCATGTAATGAGACGTTTAACAACATCATGAGTTATTTTGGCAACTTAATCAGTTATTTTCACAACATGTAATTATGGAATGATTTGCTTTCAAGTTTGCCAAGTGCGGACTTTGACAACACATTATGCATATGTTTATAATATATTTAGTCATTTTTATAAGTTGTTTAACAAGTCAAAGAAACAACTTCTTTACACACCAAGGTGACCACTCCACTTTTTTTTTGGTTTACAACTCGATATGCATGTTTTCACAATACTAAAAGTCATTTTAACAATTGTATTCTTATGATGGTGACTATAGCAAGTTGCATTGTTTACAACAGCGAACACTTATTTTACAATATGATAAATCATTTCAACAACGAATAAGCATGTGTCCAAATGAAACTACGATTAACACAAAAAATGGGATTGTCCACTACTTTGTGTAGTTCTAACAATAGCTTAAGTTATTTTTTCAACTTCTGAAGTTAATTTTACAACTTATATATGCCATTGCACTAGGAAAAGATATTGGTCCATAGCAAGTTTAACTCTATGGATGGCTTGCTTACAACTGCTAGCTCTTAGTTTACAATAGGATGAGGCATTTTAACAACGTCTAAGCACGTACGTGGCCACATGTAAAGCCGCTGAACACTGAAGATGGGAAGAGTTAACTATTCTGTGTAGTGTTTACAACATCTTTAGTTATGTTTACAACATGTTTAGTTATGTTTACAACTTATTAAGTTATGTTTACAACTAATTTCTATCGTTGCACTAGGGCAATAACTTGGGCCATATCAGTAAGTTGCACACTATATTGCTGTCACTTCTGTCATTATTTACAACGTTTAATGCTTCTTTCACAACATTAATAGGCATTTTAACAACTTCCTCTAGCACCCTTTCATCATCTACAAGATCCATAAATGTTGATGTATCAAGGGTAACTTTGAACTTCATTTGGATTTCATTATTTTCATGAGAATCTACAACACAAACTTCGTATTAACAACTTCCATAGCAATATTTACAACTATATCTGCACAAATTTGCAACACGTTAATAACACTTTTTTTTTATCATCATATCAGCATTTTCTAATAACATAAACCACACTCACACCTCTGTTTGCTTCCCCAAAAAGCAGAGCACAATTCAAACTTCGTATTAACAATTTCTACAACAATATTTACAACTACATCTGTACAAATTTACAACACGTTAACAACACTTTTTTTTATCATCATATCAGCATTTTCTGAAAATACAAACCACATTCACACCTCTGTTTGCTTCCCCAAAAATAGAGCACATGTCAAACTTCATATTAACAACTTCTATAACAATATTTACAACTACATCTGCACAAATTTACAACACATTAACAACACTTTTTTTATCATCATATTAGCATTTTCTAATAACACAAACCACATTCACACCTCTGTTGCTTCCCCAAAAAATAGTACAGGTCAAACTTTGTATTAACAACTTCCACAGTAATAATTACAACTACATCTGCACAAATTTACAACACGTTAACAACACTTTTTTTATCATCATATTAGCATTTTTTATCATCATGCCAGCGAGAATGTACATCACACCTCTGTTTGGTTCCCAAAAACAAAGCACAGCAGAGGTTTTGTATTAACAACAACAACTGCCATATTAACAACTACATCTGCACAAATTTACAACAATTTTTTGTTTTTATTTTAACGTTTTCACAGCAAAGAAGAACAATTACATTCACCATTCTCACTTAAAAAATAGCAGCTCCTCTGTAACCATGCCACAAAAACCGAGCACTCTAACATAAACACAACCCACCCAAGGTTAAACCCCAACTTCAATGATCAAGATCATATGTGTGGAAAATTCTTAGCATTTCTTGTCTACCACCTACCACTTACTCCATTTTTGAGCCCAAGCTCCAACTTGAAAAAAAAAATCAGTTCGCTGCTATACCACACTACCCATAGATGGAGGATGCAGAAGAAGATATTCCCAACGACATTAACACCATGTTGTATCCCTTCAATGTTGCACCTCCAATGTGTGCGTATCCCGTCTTTCCATTTCTCTCTTTCTCCTTAATCCCAAAAACACGTGTTCCCTCCTCTCCTTTGGTGCTTTTTTTTAGTTATTTCAATTGGGGTATTTGTGTAAATGGACATTGGGAATTCATGTCAGAAAAGTCCGTAGGGACTTTTCTGACCATTGACTTTTCAAAGGGACTTTTCTAGTATTTTTTTTGTAGCTTGGGACCTAGGTGTCATTTTCCCAATAAAAAATTAAAGTGGGATTGGGGATTGAGTTATTTGTTTTATTAACCTGAGAATTATTTGTTTATATGCATTAATTTTATTTTCATATACATTAGCATTATTTTTTGCCCAAACATATACGTTAGTACTACTCAATAATAATATAACATTTGTAACTGCATTATAATTCGTTGCTAGAAAATCAGAAAAAGGTGACCGTGTATACGTATCGAGTAAATAAGGTTGGTGTTTGATTTTTTGATCATTTATTTTATTTATTAGTTAATTCTGTTTTTTCTGTTTAGAAAATTTAAGATCAGAAATAAGTGGAGGTTCCACGTTGAATCGCCCTATGTGCATGTAGGATAGAGCTGGTAATACGGGCTCAACTCGTGAGCCCATAGGTTTTATTGGGTTAGGGTTGGGAAAATCCCAACCCGCAAAAATGAGGGCCGCACATGCCCACATAGCATAGACCGCGGGTTGGCCCACAAATTTGTTTTGTTTACATATAATAATTTTACAAAACTTATAAGTTTTTCACTCCTATCTTGGTACCTCCCAATCCAAAAAGAAAAAATCTTAGCCTCTTCCCTTCTTCTTTAAACAAAATTATTATATCTTAGTTGTTTGAGGATGAGTTTATGTTTTGTTTATAAACTTTGACAAATTTGATAACTTTATCTCTTGAATTATAGATTATGTTATAATTCTTATAAGAGAAATGATTGATGCCAGGAAAATAAATTTAATGACTCATATATATGTGTCTCATATTTTCGACATTCTTTAAAAAATAGGATTTTTTTTTTCAAAAAACAAAAAGCGGGCCCAAAGCCTGGCCTGCAACCCGCACACTGTGGTTAAGGTTGGCATTTTGCCAACCCACAGAAGTGCAGGCCGCACAGGCCCTCCCGTGTGGGCCATGGGTTGGCCCACATTTCCAGCTCTAACGTAGGAGTAGTAGTTGTTTTTCAGATTTGATTATTATAAAAAAATGACAAAAATATGCTTTGTAATATTCACTATAAATAGGCTCATAGCACTGAGCAATAGAACATTGAATTTTACTGAGTGAACCTATATGTGGAGATTCTCCTAGGGTACTACTGAAAGTAAGCGTGAAATACTTGCTCAAGCTTTCTAGTAGATATTTTCTGTCTTATTTCTTTATTCTGTTTTAATTGACTTGGGTGCTAACATTTTGGCATTAGAGCCTCGTCGATCAACATAGTGACCACTCACTCTTTGCATGCAAATCCAAACCATGGTGAAAATTCATTCGCCGAGGATCTTTTGGTGACCATTGCATCGCGTCTTAAGACCTTGGATATTCTACATGAAAAAGTGGCAGCACTGGAGGCTATGTCCATTTGCAGAGACATAGCAAAACAATGTTCTTATTGGGATGTTGATAGTGAGGATGATCTTGAGTCCTCTTATAGGCGTCAACTTCCTTACACAAAGCTGGAGTTGCCAAAGTTTAGCATAGGAGACCCAAGGCGGTGGATTTTGATAGTTGAGAAGTACTTTTGGTATCACAAAACACCCGAAGAATTGAAGGTTGAGGTTACATCGACGTACCTTAAAGGTGACGTACTTGACTTATCCTCCTAAATCAACAAGTGTAGTGTAGTAAACCGGTCAGAATTATTCAAAACCTTGCCAAAATAGTACGGAGCATGACAAGGGGGAGCACGTTTTTTAAGAGCTACATGGACAAATAATGATGAAATGGTATGCTACCTTGAGTGTAAGAATTGGTCTAGTTGGAAGAGTAATGGTTTGTTGGAGCATGACAAGGGGGAGCACGTTTTTTAAGAGCTAACCAAGGTAGAAGGCTAGTTCAATGTTAAGGAGAGTCAAAGGGATCAATTATGAATGGAGTATGGGTGGAAGCATGGATGGAAGTATGGTGGTTGGCAAGTGTCACCATGTCAACCCTTGATGAGATCAATGGTGTAGAATGAAGGGAGAAAAATTTATGAAGCCATTCCTTCCTCTTTCCTTTGTGCATTTTCGTTTTGAGCCAAGAGAAAAGAGAGAGAGAGAGAAGCTTAAAGGAACTCAAGCTTTAGCGAGAAGGAGGAAAAGAAAGATCAAAGTAGGTTTGTGATTTCTTAAAATTCCTTTAAAACTTGCATAAGCTTCTTCTCTAATCTCTATTTCTCTATGAAATCCATGGTTTAGCAAGCTCATCTTGAGCCTAAGGAGAGAGAGAGAGAGAAAGGAAAGGAACTCAAGAGGTAACTTCACAAATCCTAAAACTATGCTAGTATGTGGTTGTTGTTGATGATTGTGATTGGATTTGGTTATTTTGTTAATTTTGTAAATTTGGAAATTCCTAACCCTAAGGGGTTATGCTACCCAAATTTCTTTGAATTATGGTTAAGATGTGTTTAAATAAGTTAATAAAGGTTAGAAGTGGAAAAGTATAAGTTTTGGAAGCTAAAACACAAAACTCCACTTTTTCCACTCTTCTTGAAAATTTTGGCCAGATCTGTTTCAAGGGGTAGGAGATGGATTTGTATGAAATAAATGGTTCCGTTGAATTTAGTGGGAAAAAATAGGTGGGGTTACAGTTGGTCACTTTTTCGGAAAAGGCTGAAAAAACATAATTATGAAAATGCCCCTAAAATGCCTAAACCGATTTCATAATTTAACATTGAATTTGGTAATTTCAAGCCCAGAAATGGATTACTTTGGTGAAAATACATCAGGATAGCCCTAGTTAAAATTTTGGGAAAACATGTCATCGGGCCGGGTAGGCAGGGCCGGGCCTGGGTCCTGGGGCATTTTGATAAATTTTCACCATAGACTAATATAACCACAAGAAATACTATGGAAAAGTCTAAAATGATACTCGGATGGGTTATGACCTATTTCTTGTACATTTAATATTTTAGGACCTAGTTAGAAGTCGGAAGCCGGAAGCAGCATGTTTTACGAGGCACACTAAAAAGGGTGATATTTGAGATAGTACTTCCCAACCCTTTAGACAGTTGTTTGGACTTCTAGTAGCCACCTAAGGGACTTTAATGATAACCAAATCTAAGTGTTTTGAAGTCATTGAAGTATTGGGATAAGTGATAACTTGTCATCCTTAATTATAACTTTAGGATTTGATATTTTCCCGGAGTGTAAAAGGCCCGTGCTTGATCAAGAACGGAAAGACCAAGGTAGTGACACTTTATCCTATATCATGTGTAATGAATTGCTTGTTTGATATTTATCATTGAATGTATGAGGAGACGTGGCGGTAAGCCCGGCCTTGAATAGGGGATGTGGTGGTAAGCCCAGCCTTGAATAGGGGATGTGGCGTGAGCCAGGCCTAGAATGATTAAGGGGACGTGACGGTTAGCCCGGCCTTGAATATTGTTATTGCTGCATTGTGCTATATACTTACATGCTTTGTTTAATTATGCATCATATACGTAAATTGTTGCTACTGTGATTCTTTTGAATCTTACTCTTTCCAATTAACAATTTTAGCCAGGGCATGTGGATCAAGAGGCAAGCAAGTGGATAAGGGCGACTAGGATTGCCGGTGGTAGTCTTAGTTTTTTTTGGTTTTGGTTATCATTTTGGGACAACTGTATATATTGGTTTGACCATAGATTTGCAGTTATTGTGTAATCCCCAGTATGGGAAACTGAGATGGGCAATGATGCCCTATAAAACTCTTGGATTAATGATATTATTCTAGGTAAACGCGGGAATTTTTCTAGCACTCTGATATTGTATATGTGACAAACCAAATAGGCCAATTGCTTTTATTTAAAAATGAATGGAGATCTCATAGTACAGGTTTTGTAAAATGTTTTTAATTGTCCTTGATCTCTTATTCAATTATAAATGGTGTTTAAACACTAATTACGGCCTTGATGACGACGGAGGTTACAATTACCGTTGTCTCAACTGGATCACTATTCTAAATAAGTATCAAATTCTGAACCTAGATGAACTTTATGGTGCTGTATTTATCTCAAAAGTTGACTTACGTTCGAGTTACCATCAAATTAGAGTGCTTCCTTCTAACACTACTACAGAATTGAGATATAACCACCCCCAAGGACGTCCCAAATTGAAAATTGGGTGGTTAAAAAGGGAGGCGGTGGCATTTTCGTAATTATATATATGTAGGGGAACCTTTAGGCGTCCCAAATTTGAATTTGGGACGTCTAAAGTGCTTCCTGGCGTGAAATACAAACTTCATAAATTTTTTTTAGCGCCGTTTAGGCGTCCCAAATTCATTTGGGAAGCCTAAAGTAGGGACTTTAGGCGTCCCAAATGTCATTTAGGATGCCTAAAGTCTTCGTTTAGGTGTCCCAAATGAATTTGGGACGCCTAAACCAAGACTTTAGGCGTCCCAAATGATAGTCCCATGATTATCATGTGTTGATGCAACAACTATTACCAGTAGCTATTAGAGGCATAATGAAAGATGAAGTACGAACCACAGTGACAAGATTGTGCATTTTCTTCAATGTTATCTGTAACAAAGTCTTTGACACTGAAAAGTTGGATGAACTAGAAAATGAGGGTTACATTATTTTGTCACAACTAGAGATGCACTTTCCTCCTTCATTTTTTGATATAATGGTGCATTTGGTAGTTCATTTGGTGAGGGAGGTAAGGCTATGCGGTCTAGTTTACCTGAGGTGGATGTACCCTTTCGAGCGATACATGAAGTTCTTAAAAGGGTATTCTAAATATCCTTATCGACCAGAAGCCTCAATAGTAGAAAGATATGTAGTTGAGGAGGCTATGGATTTTTGCAAAGATTATATGTCAGGGAAGAAGGAACAATCTCGGCATGAAGAAGGGAGAAGTAAGGGAACACGAGGACTGAAAGTGAAGAATGTTCCTCGTGAAGAGGTGTTGCAAGCCTACTTGTATATCCTGAATAATATGGAAGAAGTTCAACCTTACATAAATGAACACAGAAACACTTTGAAGAACAATAATCCAAGGAAGAATGACATGCAGATTGCTATTGAGCAAAACAAGACATTCATGCAGTGGTTCGAGGAAAAGGTTTTGCACGAGATCGGTGTGTCTGAGACAATCGAGTGGCTAGCTTAGGGGCCTTCGTTTCAGGTCATTACTTGGACCGGTTATGATATAAATGGCTATTCTTTCTATACCAAAGAGCAAGATGACAAAAGTACCATGCAAAATAGTGGGGTCATGGTAGAAGCTGAATCTATGCACTTTTCCAGTTCGAGAGACAAAAACCCCATATTAGCGTCTATGGCCTATTATGGAGTTATAGAAGAAACATGGGAGATGACATACAACAAGTTCAAAGTTGCTTTATTTAAATGTAAATGGGTTAGCAATAATGCCGTGGTAATAGATAAACAATTTGGATTTGTCTTAGTCGATCTTCGAAGAGTTGGCTATAGAGATGAGCCCTTCATTTTAGCAAGCCAGGCGAAACAAGTGTTTTATGTCACTGATCCTGCCAGCAAAAACATGTCCATTGTCCTTAAAAGTAAAAAACAGAAGTATGGTGATCCGACCTTCAACCTTGATGACACACCACCTTTCACAACAACTACACCTTAAACAAATGAAGTAGAATTGGTAGATGATGACGAATATGCTGTAAGAAATGACTATGGTGAAGGACTATGGGAAACAATATAGAGTAAGACCTTAATTTATAAACGAGAACTGTGTTTTTTCTGTTTTACTTCCCGCTTAGTATATTTCATTTTCATTGCAATTTATTTAGGCTTCTAATGTCGCTTTTTGTGTTAACAGGAATATGGACAACTCTAGTGATGACGAGAGGCATAGAGATGACGAAAGCTCTAGCAATGATGAAAGGTTTAGAGTTGAACCCCCTGCAAGAAGGAGGGTTAGAGGCTGTACAAAGATGGGAGCATTGGTTGCACATCATGAACATCAACAGGAGAGGCTGCATATAGACTTCGATGACAATCTGAATCCAGTTGGTCCTGAGGAAGACCACTTCATTAGCTACATAGGACTTTTGGCTCGAAGCAAAGTGCGCATTACCTACGATAATTGGAGATTGGTTCCCCCAAAAATGAAAAACATGATTTGGCAGCAACTCTTGGTATGTAAGTTTTGATGCATTGTAGCTTTGTTCTTATTGTTTGAAATATAATAATCTTATGTTTTACTTTGCAGCAAACATACGATGTCCCAGACACCACGGAGATGTATAGGCACTGGATGGATGAGGTTCGTGTACGATGGAAAGGTTTCAAGAACAAGCTAACAACACGGTACATTTGAGGGGCCTTTAGGGGTAAGGATCCATGTGCAACGTATACGTATTTGTCTCCAGAGGACTGGAGGTTGTTTGCGGCATCACGAGCAGATCCTGAGTTTTTGGTAAGATTTCTATCATCATGATATATAACTTGTAATTTTCATATACTTTATATTGTTGATTTATTTTTTGTTGTTTTTCACTCATAGAAATTAAGTGCAGCAAATGCCCAGAGGCAAGCAGAAAATAAATATCAACATTTCATGTCTCGCGGTGGATATCGGAAGCTTGAGCGGAAAATGATGGCAGAAGAGTTAGAGAAAATAAAGGAAGCAGCGGAATCTGATCCTAGCGTTGTTATCCAGCCACCGGCACCTCCTCCACGTCACAAAAAATGGAAAGTAGGGAGGATTAAGGCTGGGAAGTACATAAATCTGACTGTTGTTGAGGTTGCTGCGAGGATTGTAAGTAGTTATACCATACGTACCTAATTTTTTACATATCGCGAGTGGTTTCGATACATTTACGATAAACTGCATGCTACAGGATGAACTGGACGAGCAGAGTAGCCAAGGTTCATTCAATCCAAGTAAACGGATGGACATCTTGTCAACGGCTATTGGGAAGGCAGATGACCTTGGTCGTGTTCGAGGAGAGACACAGGGAGTTAGTGCCGCGAGGTATTTTGGACGAAACCCACGTTATTCGTCACAAGCTGGACCTAGTAAGGACGTTGTGGCCAAGATTCGAGAGGAGCTCGAACGAGAGATCGAGGCCAACCTTCACGACAAGCTCCGACAAGAGCTGTTGCCAGAGCTTCAACTTGAAATGGCAAAGATGTTTGAAGCACAAAGGGCAAGGGACGAGCATAGAACTCAGGAATCCCCGGCCTTCATTAGCACCGGAGGAAGTTACAACCCTCTGGCGCAACCACTTGGCGACCCTTCTCCCACTCCAGTGTCGGGAGACCCTTGCACCCTCTATTTGGATGATCCACTGTTGCGTGTTGTTGCTGATGCTCTCGTTCACACTCGTGCTACCACCCACCATAATCAGCAAATTCTAGAGGATTTTCGTAGGGTGAATGTGACGAGTGTTAGAAAGGGGGAAGAAGGTACAGCTATCCCTGTTCTTGATCCAGAGGTTGGCACGTTAGGTCAAGTGATAGGATCTTTCATCCTTTGGCCTCGCAATCTTATTGGTTCAGATGCAACACCTCCAATGGTAGGAATTACCTTACTGTTACTGAAAATCTGTTGGCATCCTAATAACAATTTGTTTTTTGATGTTCTAAAAGGATGACGAAGCTGCGAGCAAATGGCCCTACTTAGCACGGCTGCAACAGATCTACAAGGGCGTTAAACAGATTGACTTGAAGATGCCTCCAGGGATTGTGGGCCAAGAGGAGTATCCCTACACGATTGACAATACAGATCTCAAGCAGTTTATCAGGTTGGAGGAGATAGATGCAGGCTGGGTGAAATTTGCAGTCCGGTAAGTTTTTTTTTTTTCAATTTTCCCATAGAATTCATTTACTGGTTTTTTTTTTTCATACATTCAATAATTGATTCCTTATTTTAATTCTATTATAGCACCTTCCACGATCTCTGCACAAACATGGAAAGACGTGATTGGTATGGATTCTTATGTCCTGCGAATACGACAGGGGATACTTGTACTGTGGCGCATATGACTCACTATGTCGGCTATGCGATGTCACAAACCAAACTTCGTTGTTATCTAGCACCCATTGTCCAACGGTTCGTATTTACATTTTGTCAATTTAAGAAGTTTAATAAATAATTGTCTTCTCACTCATCTAACTTCATTTTAATGTGTACATGTTGTTAAAGTTACCACTGGAGTTTGTGTGTTATATATCCCCGCCGCAACGTAGTCTATTGGTTTGATCCCTTGAGTAAAAAGCCAGACAGAGATACAAAATCCGTCTTCGACACGTAAGTTATTCTGTTTGTATTTCATTGACAACCAAAAAAAATGAATGGTTCTAATTTCTGTTCATTTTGCTTTTCTTGATAGTGCTTGTCAAACATATAGAGTCCTAGGTGGGTCACGCGAGGGTAGAGTTGTTAAAAAGCCAAAGTGGTTTTATCCGATAGTAAGTACATTCGATCCTACCTAATTGTTTCATTGACGGTCCTTTTAGACATACCTTTATTGATTTTAACAACCAATTGCATCCCTTTAATTTAAAGTGCCCTCGGCAACCTGGCAACACTGAATGCGGATATTATGTTATACTTTATATGTATAACATAACTCAAAGTGGAATTACTATCGATTTTGAAAAGGTAATCGCTTCTTCATTCTCAAATGATAATATTTTTGGTGTTCTAATCGAAATGCTAATTAATTCATTTGCTTGAGATTCATTTCATCAAAGCTTACTTTCTAATTTTCAGATTTTTGATAATGAAGATGCCTACCTACGTGAAGACCTTGATTTGATCAGAGATCTTTTGGCTGGACATCTTCTTCAACATATAGAGCAGTAAACTTTTTATTTTATATTAGTTTGTGGTTGTGTGATGACAGCGTTTTGACACTTTCTGGTTGTTTTTTGTTGATATATATAGTAGTAGGTTGTATGAAATTGTAGTGCTGGATGAAATTGTAGTAGGTTGTATGAAATTGTAGTTTGTAGTAGTATGTTATTGTATATATATATAGTAAAGATTGTAGTGCTGGATGTCCTTACCAGTTTGTAACGGACAGTGTGGTTTATGAATCCATCTTCTATTCTGTTTCTGCAGTTTGAATTCGTCGGGTAATACAGAATGTAAATTATGGTATAAAAAAACCTAACTTTTAGACGTCCCAAATTAAGAATTGGGAGGTCTAAAGTCCCCCAGGGTGGGACTTTTGACGTCCCAAATGACATTTGGGAGGTCTAAAGTCCCCCAGCGTGGGACGCCTAAAGTCCCAAATTACATTTTGGGACGCCTAAAGTCCCAAAGGGTGGGACTTTAGGCGTCCCAAAGTACAATTTGGGACACCTAAAGTCCCCAGAGGGTGGGACTTTAGGCGTCCCAAATTGTTATTTGGGGCGCCTAAAGTCTGACTTTACACGTCCCTATCATTTGGGACGTCTTTTGTTTCAACTTACTACTCCCCCAGTATATACGTCCCCCCGTTTTGGGACGTTAAAGGTGCCAAATTTCGGAGGTTAAAGCCCCTTTTTGTAGTAGTGTAATATTCCAAAGACTATATTTCATACTCACTCGAGTCATTATGAATTTATTTTTATGCCGTTTGGATTAACTAATGCACATGCTACTTTTCAGTCTACTATGAATGATCTATTCAGACCTTAGTTAAGGAAGTTTGTGCTTGTATTTTTTGATGACATCTTGGTGTATAATGCAACTGCCTAGGAACATTTCGAGCACCTTCGGGTTGTTTTCCAAGTATTGCAACAATATTCCTTTTTTACAAATATGAAGAAATGCTCCCTTTGGCAAGCAAAAATGAGTACTTAGGACATATGGTTTCTGCTGTTGGCATGGAGGTAACCTTGAGAAGATTATGGTGGTATTAAGTTGGTCAAGTCCCACAAATGGTAAAGAACTTCATGGGTTTTTAGGACTCATAAGTTATTATAGGAGGTTTCTGTAAAATTATGCATCATAGCCCGTCCTTTAACTGATCTCATGAAAAAGGATTCTTTCTTATGGAACCAACAGGCTCAACAAGCATTTAAGAGACTCAAAACAACCTTAACAACCACACCAGTTCTATATTTACCCAATTTCTAAGAACTTTTCAGGTGAAATGTGATGCTTCTATGGATGGAGTAGAGCTGTTCTTATGCAAAATGGACATCCAGTAGCTTATTTCAACAAAGGATTCTCATTTTCAAACAAGTATACATTTGCTTACGATTGAGAGTTGATTTCCTTAGAATTATCTCTCCAAAAGTGGAATCACTAGTTGCTGGGTAAACACTTCTTTGTTCAAACTGACCACTACAGTCTCAAATATCTACCTGATCAAGGCACTCTAACTTCCTCACAGTAGCGTCTTATAGTCAAACTACTTCCCTTCGACTTCACCATCTTGTATAAGTCAGGGAAGAACAACACAACAGCTAACTCTTTATCTTGAAGGCCTTGATATGTAGATTTTTTTAGATTGTCATCCTCATGGTGGATGACTTACATTCCTTATCGTAGGCCTTATTAGAAGATGCTGAGATTAAGATAATCATTGATGCATTACAACAGAACATGAATCCACTATCTGATTTCCAAATAACAAATGGACGGTTATACTTCAAAACTAGGTTTGTTTTTCCTAAGCAATCATCCCTTAAGGAAAAGCTAATTCAGGAAGCTTATGGCACCCCTACTGGTGGTCACGGGGGTTATTTGCATACTTTAAAGAGGCTGAGTGCTCATTTGTATTGGAAGGGCATAAAGAATGATGTCAAAAATTACATATAGCAGTTCATGACCTGTCAACAAAACAAGTATCAAACATTGGTACCACAGGACTTTTGCAGCCTCTCCTTATTCTGGAGCGAATTTGGGAGGACATATCTCTTTACTTCATTATTGGCCGTCTAGAGGTTTTGAAAGTAATTCTGGTGGTGGTTGATCGTGTTAGTAAGTACAACCACTTCATTGCCTTATCACACCCTTATTATGCAAAAAGTAGTGCTGAATTATTTTGCCAGGAGATAGTCAAACTCCATGGTATTTCTCGGTCAATTGTATTTGATCATGACCTACTCTTTTTTAGCGTATTTTGGCAAGAGCTCTTCTATCTTAGTCATACACATTTTGATATGAGCACCACATATCACCCACAATTTGATGGCCAAATGGAAGAAGTAAACGTTGTCTAGAAGCCTATCTGCATTGTTTCACTCACAAACAACCTCGATTGTGGAGTAAATTTATGTGCTGGGTGAAGTATTCATTTAATACTAACTCCCATGTCATTGCCTATAATACACCATTCTTCCTTATGTCAAAGATGAGACGTTGGTAGTAAATTTGGAAGAACAGCTCCAACTGCGGGATGAAATGCTTCAAATCCTTAAGAGTAACTTGCTAAAAGCCCATAATAGAATAAAGCTATAAGTAAAATAGCACCGCCAAGACCTACAGTTTAAGCCTGGAGATGCAGTTTAGCTACGGGTTCATCCTTATTGCCAAAAATCCTTGGCCAAAAGAAGATTCAAGATGCTTTCCCCCAGGTTTTTCGGCCCTTGCAAGATAATTTGTTGTGTAGGGCAAGTGGCCTATGAATTAGAGCTCCCCTCAACAACAAAAATTAATCTGATTTTCCATGTTTCATTGTTGCACCTTGATGTTAGGCATTCACCTAGTCTCTCACCTGCCCCACTACCCTTATCATTAGATTTTAAATGGGTATTAACACCTTCTAAAGTACTGCCACACAATTGGACAATTGGAGGAACCTTAAAGTTTTAATTCAATAGGAACGTCGACCCTTGGAAGACTATACTTGGGAAGAATATGACCTAGTTGCAACATAATTCCATCTTTTCAGAATTGAGGACAAGTCCTTTTTCTAGGGGGAGTATTGATAGGGGCCTGTGCCAACTGCTGACTTATTCTAGGTGTGGGAAACGTTCATGAGAAGAGGAGATACTTAGTACTTGATTTTATGATCATTTATTTTAATTATTAATTAATTATGTTATTGCTGTTTAAAAATTTAGGATAAAAAATAAGTGGAGGTTCCACGTTGAGTCACTCTACATGCACGTAGGGTAGTTGTTGTTGTTTTAGATTTGATTATTATCAAGAAAGTGACAAAAAGATGCTCTGTAATGTTCATTATAAATAGGTCTATAGCCCTAAGCAATACAATATCGAATTTTACAGAGTAAACTTAGATGTGGAGATTCTCCTAGGCTACTATTGAAAGTACGAGTGAGATACTCAAGCTTTCTAGTAGATATTTTCCATCTTATTTCTTATTCTTTTTTTTATTGACTCGAGTGCTAACATTCACACATTGTCTATAATATTTTAATATATAGCTCAGCATTTTGCCTTGTTTCGTATCTTATAAGAGCTTTTGGAGAAAATGAGAGTAAAGAAAGGTGGGTGAGCTTTAAAAGTTTGTTTTAAAGTAAATATATATTGTTAATTAATTATTCAATATTTATTATAATGACAAAACTTATGTCCAGTCTTTATACCATTAGGTCTAGTTATCCAATAAAATGCTACCACCTCATTATTTATTACACATCAGTACTCAACCCCATTAAACTCCTAATAAAAATTTCTTCTTTAAGCATGTTTAGATCTACGTTGAGGTGGGTCAAATGTACTATTAACAAAACAAAAGTCAGATTAAGCTATTTTGTGATGTTTGTATTGGCAGTAAGGCAATTTAGCTTTTA